>CM062819.1:1883505314-1884184088 GCA_031772625.1 Pinus tabuliformis | reverse complement strand
TTGTTGTTGTTACTCACTATTCCATGTTCTGGGTATATTTCTTCGCATATTCGGTATTCTGGTCTCGTCTTGCAGGTTAAGAGCATAACACAATCTCAAAGATGTGTATGGTGAACTCTTATTTAGTGGGTATTTGATCCGACCTAGTGAAGGCAAAGGAGCATTAGTCATCATGGTTGATCACATGACTTAGAGGCTTCAAGTGTCCTTGAAACACTTTGTACCTTACACGAGTCATCTACATTCTTTGCATAGAAGATGACAATTGAGGTAGTGAACACATTATCTGATGATGGTTGGATGTCATTGTCCAAACATGGGTTGGGGGATGTCACTATTTGTATAAAGTCTTTGTCAAATTACATAAACCTATATCATCGTTAAATAGCCTATGTTCAATAGACATGAGCATCTTGAGTGTAAAATCTTCCCTGCTTTTACAAGAGGTTTATATGGTAGACATCTTGAAGGAATGATTTTGGAGTATTTTGATTAAGTTTTTTGTTTTTGTTTTTTTTGTTTTTTGTTTTTAAGTATAGTTAAAGGCTTCAACCTAAGAGGATTGATGTCCTCATATTGACCAGCTTGGTGCCTGGATTGGCCTAAGAGGCTTTTTGTCCTCATTCAAGGTTGGCGCCTCGAAGAATTAAAGAACTTATATTACAAGTTGGAGCCCATATTTATAACTGAGAATGAAAGTCCTCACTATATTTAATAAAATTATTATTTTTGTTCTACTTCTTATGTTCTGGCTTAACCTTTTAATGAACATAATATGACAATTATAAGAAGTATCAATTCACCCCCCAGTATTTCCAACAAGGGTTGAGACATATTTGGACATACCAAAGCCCATGATTATGTTGTTTATGTGATAGATAAGTATTTTCCACCTGCATGTCCGCTGAGACCCTCTCTCTGGCACTGTAATTCTATAATGGTTAGAAATGGCAACAAAACTACATGTACAAACTACTTGCAATATGTTTCAACATATTTTTTTCTAAGTTGATATTCAAATTTGTCACTAGGTAATTGAGAGATTTTGCACTGATTTTTTCAAACTATTTATCATTCATAATTTCAAACCCTCATCATATAGCCTATATCAACAAGCTCATCTGCTCTCCAAGGTCACCTTCAAATAATTAGGAGGTCGAGAATAAGGGAGTGTTCTCCAAATAGATTTGTTGACCTCAAAGTGCAATGTACCAATTGTGCTTTCCACATACTCTCGAGGTGGGACATTCCTTCAACCAATCTAACAAACTCTTCAAAATAGAAACATGTGCCAAGATGGTAGCTCTCGTTTAATAAATCCATATCTATTTATAATGAGGTCATGATAAGCTCATTAGATTCTACTTATAATGGTTGTTCCAACTTACACCTCAAGCCTTGAAAATGCTCTTTCTAAATTCAACTTAGCTCGTAATCCTCTCAACATTGCCTCAATTATGGTGGATGTTTAAGGGTTTAAAACAGGTCTAGATTGGTGCATTTCTATTTTCAAACCGCTTGATTCATCTTCCAACTTATGTTGAATCAAATGATAAATACTAGCATAAATGATTCCCTCCAAGAGACTCCCATAAAAGCACTTAAAGCTAGGCTAATGTTTTCATTCCCTCCAAAAATCTAACAATTTTGAAAATACATCTCAATTTTTTAATTTATATATTTTACTAAAAATATATTTATATTATCAAGATATTTTTTTAAAATATATACAATTAATATATATTGAATCAATAAATTTTGATTAACGCATTAAATTAAACAAAATAAAATAATTAATAAATATTAAATCAATAGATCCTAATTAACACATTAAAATTATGTAATTATTACATAAATCAAAATCGATCGGGCACTTTTCAAACAATTTGGTGGGAAATTTTCAAATTTCAAACGCTTCTGGAACAATTTGGTGTTGAAGCATTTTGGGACACTTTTCAGCAAACAGATAAACTGTTCGAGGAGCATTAGCTGGTGTACACATTTACAGATAGATGATTAACTTCACTATCCTCGGGAGTATTGTGGAGCATTAACAGGTGAGATGCTTCTGGCAATAACCCTTCCACACCATAAGACATGTTTACAAGCTATGTAGTTACAACCATTCCTGCGAGGCCCGATCTTCTATGGATTTTGCAAGGCGCGATCTTCCATGGCTTTTGCCTAAAACAGGTATTTTTTTCTTCTTCTCAAAAATTAGCTCTTTGAATAAATTATCATCTCCAGTAGGTGAAAATGGAAAACATTTCTCCGGTCTCTCCTTGATAAGGATTACGCTTTTTCCCTGCATAAAAGATAGGCGGTAGAACTGCAGGGCACTTCAATCGATAAATTTTCCTTTAAGTTAGATTGAATACACAAGCAATTGTTCCAGTAATGGGAAATGTAATGCTCGAGACAATAACAGGGGTCAAACTAATTGACCCGAAGTTTGACCTTCAAAACTAGGATACCAGACAACCTGAACTTTAACCCTACTTTCGGAACAGGACACCACGCAGAAGGCACACCGGTCTAGATATGCTCTTTAGTAGTCCATGCCAGCCATACCGTCTCTCATACCTGGGACTTCCTTCTTATCCTTCAGAATCACAACAATGATGCACTCTGTTGTGGTTAACAATGAAGACACACTTGCAGCATCAACCAAAATAGCTCTGGTCTCTTTCAGGGGATCAATAATCTCTGCCTTCACCTTATCAATGTATTCACCTTAGTCGGCATCGTAGCCAAGGTCAAGATTATATTGCTCAGTAATTTCCCAACAACCACTGCACCTTCCACACCAGCGTTTGCAACAATTGTACATGAAAACATCTTCAATCGTATATGCAGTTTGACCTTCCTGAGGCAGAGTTCGTCATTTTTTCTGGAGGCAGGGTTTGGACCCTTTCCTGAAGTAATTTGGGCCTTCACTTCCTTATTTTTATGTGATGCCAATTCATGCAGATCTATAGACTGAATTATAACATCCTTGACAATATCTTATAGATCGTTTTCTTTCAAAAACAATGTTACCTTGGCTTTTGATGACACCTATCTGGAGGCACCATCTAATTTGTCCTCAAATCTGGGACTTGATGCTGCCATCTCTGAGATCTATTTTACAAACTTTGCAGATATGAAAATAAAACAACAAAAATATACCCGCAAGAGTGGTTAGTCCTTCAAGCAACAATAATGAAACCCTCTAACTGCTGGTCTTTGATTTTGGTAGTTGATCTATTGTTGTAAACCCTTGAGAATCTCAATTAGAGATGATCCTCTTATACCATGTAAAATTTTTCTAATTCAAGAGGACAACTGCCCTGTGTTTCTTTCTCAAATAACTCAGATCTTGAATTACTTTAATAACTGAATAAAATTCTGAACATGCAACAGTCACACATATAACTGGAAAACCTAAACAGTGGACTCAGAATAGCTTTTCAAGTACACACATAATTCTGTCCTTCAAATCAGCTTATCATTAATGATCGAAACTTACAAGGACACGTCAAAACTGAGGTTTTCAGCTTCTTGGACACTCAGATCTGCTCTATCTCCTTGTTGGATACTCAAACCCACACTTTACTGAATTGCTGTACAACACTGTTCAATATGGATTCTGATCTGACCTTGGCTCCTCTCCTGTGCTTTGAATCTGCTCAACTGATCTTTCTCTGATCTCGTCTTTTTGATGTTCAAAAATGTTTGCATACAACTTCTCTCATCTTGTTCTATTTATGCTCTCAGACTCTAATTGAGAAAATTAATCTCCCTTATCTTAGCAACTAATCTCTTTAATCCGAGCAACCACCTTTTCTCAACAATTATGTGTACAGCTAAGATTAGATCAAATACAAATCACTAATATTCCGAAAATATCTAGAATATTTCATTTAGATTTTTAAGAGTTAGGAGATTGAGTGAAATTGATCTTTCACTTTTATTTACTAAGTGAAATTACAAGATGGTATTATTTCACAGTTTTACGGTCACCAAAAGTTGTCTTGAACCACTTCTCACACATTCACACCTTTCATGTGTAAGAAGTTCCTACATGAGTTACACTTATCGACATACCCTGTATCCCTTGTACCCAGTTCCAAATCAAAGCAAAGGTCTTAGCAGAATGCCATTTCTCACATGCTGCTGGTCACACTGGCTTCTTTAAGACATATAACAACAAGAGCAATTTCTTTTAGAATGGGCTCTAATAAGAGGTGAAAAATATTTGTTGCTTCATGTGAGACTTATTAGAGGAATAAAACGGAGACTGTGAGAAGTTCAAGACTAATGTATGCCTTGCCCATTTTGAATAAAAGGTGATAATGATAATCCATTAACATTGTCTTTAGAAGTTTGCCTCAGGCCGGAGGGAGAATCTCCATCTTTGTTATTTCTAGGGTGCTACTGACAAATTCTCACACGTTGTTGAACTATTCATGCCACATGTTTATAGGCTTCATGGATTTAAGAAAAATCAGTTTGGAGTTAGAAGAGCCAACTAGGTTTAAAGAGAAATTTAAGGCTGAATGGCAGCTTTAGGGTAACAAAAATTAGTGGTATTAATTTGAAATTTTAACAAAATAAAGTTTATTGTGTAAAATTGGTTATCCCACATGCAAGAGATAAGTGAGCTTGCCTGAAGGCTTTAGACGGGCTCTTAAGCTTGATACAAAAGTATATTTGGGAATGTTTTCATGTGGGTAATTTGTGAGAAACAGATTCCTAGGTCAAGTGCAGTGTCCATATTCCTCTTGGACAGGCATGGATTCACATCTAAACCTATCTAGGAAAGCATTTTGGGGTAATGCTTCAAAAAATGTGCCTCGAGTGGCTTCACCATGGAGCAAACTTTCATTGGCGTAAGGTGTGAATTTTGAGGGGTATTTATTGGTGCCTAAGTAATCGGATTCATTAAAAAGGGGCCACGTGTCCGAATCCTGCAAATCAGACACGATTCATTGGGGATTTGAATCCCAGAAGGGGACATGTCATGTCCTAACGGGACACGTACGAATCCCGTACGTGTCCCGTTAGGACACAACGTGTCCCAATTCTGGATTTCAAATCCCCAAAAATGAAACCCACTTAGGTTATTATATATCAATTTCAATAGGTTATAATAAGAACTAAGAACTATCAATGTCAATTTCAATAGGTTATTATATGACAAGGAATACAAATGTTGAACACAAATCATACTTGAGGCCCTCAAAAGCTCTGTCTAGCCTAAGTCCACATCTATATGCATGTTTGCTTTTGGTGAATTGATTAGATGGATGAGCACTATTCAACACCTACATGAATTCCTTTAGAATTTATTAGAAAGGCAACAATAAGAGATTAACGTTTAGCTACAAAGGTATTGGCCTTGTTGCCATTCATCCTTACTGGGAATTAGCAAATCCAAGGAACCATAAAAAGAAACACTAGCTTGGATTTATCCTTCATCCATCAATTGAGTGAGTTGCCTCTCTAATTTGGCATTCTCCATGATGGAAGTACAGTAAACAAATACATTAGGTTACTATGAGTATCATTAATGAGAATTTGTGTAAGAAATATCTAATTTTTAATATATATATATATATATATATATATATTAATAAAATAATATATAACGAATCCTACGTGTCCTGTTCTGGGGGGTCAACGTGTCCAAATCCGACACTCGAATCCCCGTATCCTACGAATCTTGAATCCCCGTGTCAGGTGACTTAGATTGGCACAAGGTGTGAAATCTGAGGGGTATTTATTCTGCCAAAATCGCTCAAGACATGCACCATGGAGCAGAGTTTCATTGGCATAAGGTGTGAACTTGACGGGTATTTATTCTGCCAAAATTGCTCAGGACATACACCCAATCTAATCCCTTTAGATCAAAGTGAGAATGGAACCCTGGTGGACAGCAAAGCACTTGTTCACCTCACCAGTGAGTCAATCGTCCATGGGCAGGAAAAGCCATTTTATCCTATATATTGTTGAAGCATTTTCTTTTTCATATTAATAAAGGCTTTGTTTTGAGGGTTTTCCACAAATATTTGAATGTTGTTCTTCTTTATTGTCAAATATTCAACGTTTTATCCAAATTCCAAAATATTTATTTTTTTATTTATTTAATTTTTTATTTTATTTATATTTTTAATTTTTAATTTTTTAATTTTATTTATTTATTTATTTAATTATTATTTATTATTATTATTTTTTTTGTTTTTTTTTCAGATTTCAGGTATTTCAAAACATTTTTTTCCTGGGGAAAAGTATCATAATTTTCATTATCAAGTAAAATTACATGTTGTAAATGCCATAGGCATATGCAGAAAAGTGACCGTGGTCATCCGAGAACTGTTTTGTATTGTAGAAATCTATACGAAAAACCCAAAGAAGGGTGTGCTGATAGTATCTGATCATATACATTATTATTTACATATTCAATTTTTTTCAAAATTTCACCCATGGTGATTACTGTTCTATAGACAAAAAAATAAATAACATAAATAGATACATTAGGGCTTGTCAACCCTCTGCAGTTCCTGATCCATGTATGGTCTATGGAAATACTAGTAGATCTGTTCTGGTGTGTGCTCCCTGATCAACCATTCCCCTCTAGGATGATGCGTTGCCACTTTTGAAAGCCGGTCCGCAGGTTCATTGCACTCCTTGTAGATATGAGCACATGAAACATGATCAAAATATGTTTTTAAAAACAAAACATCATCCAATATGGTTCTTAGTGTATACGCATGGCATGTGGAAATGCAGTTGAACCAGTTAATAACAATCTTGGAGTCCCCATAAACTTGTAAATATCTACAATTTTTGTTTATAGCAAAATATAAAAGATGACGAAGTGTAAGGAGCTCCGCAAAGTTATTTGTGCCACCTCCCAACCCCATACAAATATTGAAATAATGTGTCTCAGATATATGGAGGATAATGCCACCGCCACAACCCTGTTCCTGTGCTGATTCGTCGAAATAGGCCCAAGGGTACGCTTTGTCTATGACCTCCGGGGTGATGGTTCGAATCTTGGCAACTTGTTCATCAACGGAATTTCCATATAACCGTTACAAATCTTAGGAATAATCAAAGGCCAGACTATATGCTTCCCACGAAATATGTTGTTGTTCCTGCTCATCCATATGTGCCAGCACACCATTAATGGAAGATTTCGGGATCTTGGGTTTGGAGCTTCAGCCCACCACTGGTTCCAGGCATTTAGTATACCATCGCCAGCCCAAGTAAGTGATAAATTAAGAGTATGTAACACCTGCGCCTAGACCTGTTGTGTTGTAGGGCAGGAGAGAAAGAGATGGTGATTTGATTCCTCCTCCTCACGACATAATACACACCATGTAGGTCCCTGAAAAGATCGTTTTCTGAGATTAGTTCCGGTTGGGGTTTTGTCCATAATGATGTTCCACATCAAAAGACGAGTACCCGATGGGCCTTTTAGCTTCCATATGCTGCTCCACTAGTTATCCAAAGAATCAGGTTTATGGCTAGCATGGATAATAGGATATCCATCCTTTGGAGTATAGATCCCCTTCTGTGCAAAACCCCAAAGCAGTTTGTCATCCTCATCCCTTAGTCTCACATGGGATTCAATTAAAGCCCCGAATATCTCCTCCACTCCATATGCCACTGATCTGGTATATCTAGGTTCTCCACTGTTATATGTAGTGGTGTTGTATAGGTCCCCGATCTGTGTGATGTTTGCCACTCCATTATGATTTAGGAAGGCAATCAAGCCAGGAGGGAGATGGTGTGAGTTGCCGCAACCAATCCATGGATCAGTCCCAATGCGGATAGACATGCCGTTGCCGATTTGCCAAGTAAGACCCCTTCTTATGATGGGAAGGGTATTTATAACAACCCTCCAAATCACTGATATTCCTTTCTTGTTCCAAGTAGGTAATATTAACCAGTCCATGATTGTGCGCAACCATATGTATTTATAGGTAACCAGCTTTGACCAAAGGCTCTTGTGCTTCAGGAGAAGCCATCCTAATTTGGCTGCAAGTGCTTGAGCAAAGGTAGAGAGGTTCTTGAGGCCCCAACCCCCCCATTTTTTGGGAGTTGCAATTCTACTTCATTTGACCCACACATAGGGTTTTCCCTCCTTGTGACCCTTCCATGAGAAGTGGCAGCAAACTTGCTGAATCCTTTGTAATATACCTGGGGGATCTAGGCCAGAGACATCCATAAGACTGGTGTTGCTTCCAGAACCGATTTAATGAGCACCAGTCTACTTGCTCTGGATAGTAGATGAAGGCTCCAAATATTTAATCTTCTTTCCACCTTGGCAATCAACCAGGTCCAATCTGCAATTTTGTATCCATCTGCTTTTATCCTGAAACCCAAGTACTTCAATCCATCCTCCATTGTCAGGTTTTGGAAGGGGATGTTTTGGAGTGCATGATAGGTCTCCTATTGAGTACAAGCTGAGAGAGATATAGTGGATTTGGCCCCATTTATTTCCATCCCTGTTGCGGCACAAAAAACATTCAACACTTCAGAGAGAGTGTTGTTGTCTTGAATGCCTCCATCTAAGAAGATGAGCATGTCATCCACAAAGAGCAGATGTGTTAGAGTGCATTGCTCCATGATCTTGAGACCCTTGAGCCTCCCGACTCTTTTTTCTGATGCAATCAGCTTGCTTAAGCCTTCCATCACAATAAGAAAAAGCAATGGGGAGAGAGGACACCCCTGCCTGATTCCTCGCTTCGCCTGAAAGGAATGGGAGACTGATCCATTGATTAAGGTTCCAAAGGATATAGATGTAATGCAACACATTATCCATCTGATATAAACTAGTAGAAAGCCCAGGTGAGTAAGGATCATCCTTAAGAATAACCAGCTGACCCTGTCAAAGGCCTTTGAGAGGTCAATCTTGAGCATCACCCCTTTAAGCTTCTTCTGTTTGATGGAGTGTAAGGCCTCTTGTGCTGTGCCGATGGCCTCAAGGATTTGTCGATTGTGTAGGAAGGCAAACTGTTTCGAGGAGATGTTGCCTGATAGGATCAGCTTGATGCGGTTAGCAATGATCTTCGCAATAATTTTGTATAGGCAGTTACATAGGGATATAGGCCTGAAGTCATTGAAGGATGGTTGGGAGTCCATCTTGGGAATGAGGGCTATATAGGTGGAATTTATAGGTTCATACATTTTGCCCGATGAACGACATTCCTCGATCACATCGGGTAGATCCGGTCCAATAATGTCAAAGAATGTAAGATAGAATTCCATGGACCAACCATCTGGCCCCGGACTTTTGTCCTTCTTAAACCACTTCAGGGTGCCCTCCAGTTCCCCCATAGTAACAGGTTTTATGAGATCCTCCACCAAGTCAGGTTCCACAAATCTGGGAAAATGCCCTGCAATGCGAATGATATCAGCTAGAGGTGTGCCTGGTGGGGCTTTGAACAACTACTTGAAGTGAGTGTTACCCAGCCGTGCCAGTTGATTATAAGTTTTAGCAATTAGACCCTGTTTCGTAGGCATTTTCTAGATAATATTGTTGGATTTCCTTCCATTTGCAAATTTATGGAAGAATTTTGTAATTCCATCCCCCGCTTGTAACCAAATTGCCCTGCTTCTGAGTCTCCAAGTTTCTTCTCGATCCAGCAAAATCTTTGATCTTTGGGTTTCCAAGTTCACAAGGTGTATTTTTGTTGTTATAGAGGTGTACCCTCTTCCCTGTTCATCCATTAGAGTGGCCAGCTGATTTTTAGTGTCACCAAGGGTATGTTCCTCCTTAGCCTTTTTCCTTCTGGCCCAATCTATGGATAATCGCTTGAGTTTGATCAGGTTACTATAGAAACCCTCAGCCTTCCTCTGGACATTTGGTAAGGGATGGGCCTTCCAAAATTTCGAAACCAACCTGAGATATTCAAGGTCCTTTAACCAGGTCGAATTAAACTTAAAAGGAGCCCTAGGTTTTTTGAAGGAGCCTGCCACTTCCAGATAAATAGGGGAATGATCCGATATTCCTCTAGTGCCCACCCACTATCTGAAATTTGTGAGGGAAGTAAGCAGATCTTCATGAATGAGATACCTATCTAGTCTCCTCCCCAGAGTTGCATCTCCAGTCCTTCTGTTGTGCCAGGTTGGCAGCTTCTTGTTCATAGGGACATCAATAAGACCATGTTGCTCCAAGAGGATGCCGAGTTGATCCGAGAGTGGATCCAGCTGCGAGTGGTGTCCCCAGAATTCTTCATGTCCGATGGAGAAATTAAGATCTCCCCCTAGAATAGTGGATTGGTCTATCAGGGGATTCTCAAGGAGCTGCTGCCAAAAATCCAATATACTGTGATTGGGTGCATAAATGTTCATAATACATAGATTTTTGCCCAATTCAGTGGAAAATATATCGATAACCAGGAAACCCTGACCTCCCCAAGCCGATATAACCTTGATGGTTTGAGGGTTTATCTCGAGAGCTAGACCCCTGGATCTCTCAGCAACATCCAGGGCTTGAAAGTGCCACCCTGGCATGATAGTTAGAAGGGTCTTAACAATCAGCTCAAAGCTACCTAGGGTTTCTTGAAGAAAAATAATGTCACAAGGCTCACAGCTCAAGAGTCTCAAGAGGGATGATTTTTTAGAGGGACTAGCTAATCCCCTACAGTTGAAGGAGAGCCTCTTCATGGGGGAACATTGCCAAGGGTGTCTGGTGCTCTAAGTACCCTTTCAATGGTGTTCTGTCTGCCCTGAGCTACATCATCCCCAACAATCTTAATGGCTTTGGACATCTTGGAAGGCCTCCCCCGAGTGGGTTTATGCACAACATTTGAGGGTGTGATACCCAATCCAAGCGAGTAAGGGATTGCCTGGTGGCAGGAACGGAGGTTGTAGGAATGTGAACCCGAAGCAGATGGCGAAATAGGATTGTGTTGGAGCCCCTGTCCAAGGACAACTGGGGGTGGTGGAAAAGATAGGCAATGGGTGATCAAGTGCACAGGTAATGGGAGAGGTAACCAAACAAGGTGAAGATGCAGATGATGCCAATGAGAAAAAAATATTGATTAAAATTTAGTGCAGAGGATAAGGGAGAAGAAATTGTACCCGATGTAGGAGCAGCCTCCGCAGCAGATCGGGATCTAGTCATAGGAGGGGAGATTGGCGACATCTGGGAAGCGTTGGATGGCTGAGCAGTGACCCCAGCCACATCCTTTGGACTATCTAGACCTGTGGGCTGCTCATCCACAATCAGGTCTTTCATCTGGCGATGTTTGGTTCCCTTTGTAGCAGCGGAGTAGTAGGCATGAGCAGTGGGCATTCTTTGAAAAGATGTCCAACCTTATGGCATCATCTACACCTCAATGGAACACCTTCATAACCAAGATTTTGTCAGCGAGAGAAATGCCTTCAATGTAGGGTAATCTTTTCCTCCAGGCCTTCTCTGGTGTCCAAATGAACCAGGATGCGAGCCATAGTCATATTCCCTGACGTTTCATAGGACTGATCATGTTCTAAATAGGTACCTAGTGCCATGCTTATGCGCTTAAAAATGACTGGAGTCCAGTATTGCATCGGAAGGCTTGGTAATCGAACCCAAATCGGCCCAGCTCCCATCTGTTCCCTCCCAGGATCAAATAAGGGATCCCATCTTTTCAGCAGAATAGGGGCTAATTCGATATGCCATAATCTAGAGAGTATCCAGTCCGTGTACTCTTCCCTGTGGAAACGAAGGGCAAACCATCCTCGCGCAAGCACCTGCATGGTGGGTAGTTCTTTGAGTAAAGAACCCCAAATCTCGAGGTCCAGAGACGAAGTCTCTCCACAGTATAGTTCTGCCCCGAACTCGGCCCACCAAGACCTTCTTGGCTGTATCAGCAACTTCCCCCATCGAGAGGTCTTCGCCCAAGGATAGGTTGATGTCCATATCGATAGCTTTTAGGCACCTTCCTTTCTTTAGCTTGCCAGATCTGCGAGCCGTCAGATAGTCCCAAAGATATCCCCGTATGCCCTGGTTAACCGTCTGTGGGGTGGATGGGGTCGATTTAGGGTTTGGGACCGGGGAGCTGAAGCATCCAGAATGGATAGGGGTGCTGGGAGATGGGCCACCAGGGTTAAGGGTGCTACCAGATAGTGTAGGGACAGGGTAGGTAGTAGTCCCAGGAGGGGGATGCCAGAGGTGGAAGGGTTGTAGGGCGGGGCAGAGATGTGGGGTAGACGGGGCAGTGGCACGTCGAAAGTGGGCAATGGTTGTAGGCAGGTACCAAGGAGATTCAAGGTAGCCGGGGAAAGCGGTGGGCAGTCCAAGCCGGAGGCGTCTTCGATGTTGATAGAGGGTGGAGGATGGGGCACAGATGGCCCAGGTCGGTCCAGTGCAGAGCTAGGAGCTGACAGAGGTCGTAGAGATGCGGCAAAGGGACCAAAGCCTGACACGGCGTGATGGCGAGACCAAATGACCTCATGGGGATTGGGGTCCTCGGTATAGCCCACCTCGTCCAGGTCCATTGCAACTGACAGGAAAACGGTCGATGGTGGTTACGGACTGCGAGGAAGGCGGGAGGACCACAGGAACGGAAAATGCCAGAGAGCCCGCGGGAAGGAGGTAAGGTTGGACGGAGTCTGGCGAGCTGTGGAGGTTAACACTGACTGTCAGGTGCCTGGCAGCAGTGCCACATTAACTCCATTATCGCCGACCATCAGAGCTCTGCTAGGGTTTCTTTTCCTCTTCATTTTCTGCCATCTTCAAAATAATTATTTGTTTGTGTTCTTGTCTATATTTTTGTTTGGAATAATTTATAAAGATATAACAGTCAGGTGGTTTCAGATTTTAGTTGTTTCATCAAGTATATTCCAGTATAATACTGTATTCCAGCTTTTTTTATCAGACAATATTTGTTCAGGAACCTAACATGTCATATTTGGCCATGATATAACTGTTTACTATTTTAGTATTACAGTGACTTGATCAATGGACATAGGGTGCTTGTAAGAGATTAACTGCATACATGAGATACATTTTGGGCCTGTTTGGGTACACCAAACTTTATTTATAAGATATTCAATACCTGTTCAGGTACACCAAACTTTGTGTGTAAGATCTCCAATAAAGAGAGTTACTTTACTTCATTGTTACTCCAGAATGAAGTCTTTTCTCTTAACCTGTCATTAACTCTGTCAGTATTAACTATTTAACATGTTCTTTAATTTGTTTAAACCATCAGCAGATTGTTGTTGTAGTTGGTGCATTTTTAGTGGGAAGATACCATTTTGTTTGAATGCTTTATTTAGTTTATTTTTTACACAAATGTTCTTATGAATAGTATTTCTATGGATGTCACGGTTTGTTAAAAGTGAGGACTCATAAATAGTGAGCACCTTATTCACATCCACCTACTCATTCTTTAAACTTTATATTGAATCACAATGCAGGAAATTCTAGGGATGCTCCTCGCTTTAGTGCTCTGTTCTGATTACTGAAAGAACAGGGATCTTGGCAATGATACAAAATTGCCTGTTATGAGGGGCTGCAAGTATTTTTGGCATGCACTTTCAGGATATACGACTGGTTTGATTGTTGCTCTTGCTACAGGAATCTTGACACGATTACCACAACCTGCACTTCTGTATTTGGTATTGATTAGCATCATGCACTTTAAACTGGATAACTTGCAAGTTAAAAATATATTTCTTTGGCATCTTCATTGTGCTCTGGTATTCCTCAGTTACAAACTAGAAAGTTTTCATGTCATTGTTTACTTTGAGAATATGAATGAACTTGCATAGATTCAACTTGAGAATATCTTATTGGGAACCTATTTTAATTTTTTCTTATCAGTTCACTCACTTATTTCTTCCATTTTCTTTTTAGTATCCTTAGATGAAATGGCATTTTTTAAATTTTTGGAATGGGTTATAGTTGTTAGGAAGTATTGAATAGTTCAGAGAATTCCTTCTTTCATGTATGAATGTAGTTGTTTACCTTTGGACACATATTAATAGAAAGTGTATTCTATCTCCCATTAAGAGATTTTTGGAATTGCCTTGCACTATATTATAATCAGTATTTTGACCTTCAATCAAAATGAACGAGTACGTCTTCCATAATTTTCCAGGGTTCTAACATTAGAAAATACTCTGACTGCATTTGATTTCATGTATAAAATGTATTTTCCCATTGGATGTTACATGGTATTTCTGATGCCCGCCTCTGGTATTGTAGTCATTTGGAGTCAATGAGTTTACACCAGATTCTTTGTTTAGAGACTTGAGGTGTTTGGATGTTACTAATATTGTGTAATTGCAGTGATGAATGAACCGATAAGTTTGAGCCAAGTAATGGTACAAAACTTTTGTTTAAGGTCCATTTTTGTCGATTTAACTTCATCCTATTGCCATTGAAAAATTATAGCCTTCAAGGTCATGCACATTTGATCCAGAAGACCAATAATACCCACAAATGGTCATTTCTCATTCAAAAATTGAACACACAGTGAAGGGAATTAGAAAGATGGAACCTGATTGTTTTATAGTGGTCCACTATAAGTAACGTCTTAGAGTCTGTTTATGAAATATAATGCCCAGAAATTGATACACAGACACAACACTTCATAATGGTGCTTGTATCACCATCAAACCCTAAACCCCATAAGCTGAGTGGTCAGAGCAGCCAGATCTTGTTTATGACTAGGTTGAGAAACGTCCTCTTGCTGGTTTCAAGATCATTTTGACCTATATCATCGATCATTCCAGAGTGCACCTTTTCCAGGCCCCAAAATTGTCCCTCAGCATTGACTTCATGTGGATTTGTTAGAGGTTCGTTGTCTACATTTCCTTTTAAAAATCTAGTGCATGAATGATTGTCCACATGTTCATGAAGAAGAGAACATCTTTGCATTTGATGTGGTCCAGAGAGAAATTTTTTATTTGGTCAAGTCGGTATTCTTCATCAATTATTTCCTTGACACCATTTTCATTCTCGGCACTGTAGTTGTATATGTCATCGAGGGTTTCATTACAGGTTTCATCAATCTTTTGGGCTGTCCAACTTTGTTATTGTCAACAATAGAGCCATCTAGAGGTGGAAATGGATCTGTATGACTGAAAGCTTCAATAATTGTGTGTTTATAACATACCCTTTGTTTGTCTACCAAGGAATATCCAATGGATCTGTATGACTGAAAGCTTATAACATACCCTTTGTTCGTCTACCAAGGAATATCCATCACATATGTCAATAACTTTTTCTTCCAGATGAGTATTGACAGTAAAAGGAAGAGACTTCCCTATCCCATCAGGCTTGAGGAATAAATTCATATTGTAGGCATAAAAAATAGCAGGACTGTCGGATTCCATGATATAGGATCTTTGAGGATTGAACTATAATATTAATTGTTTCTTCACTCAGATAATAATAATGGTCACATTATTACTTTGCTGGCTTTGAAAAACCTTTTGAGTTTATTGACCTCAAACTGTAGGAAATCATGATTACTTCCATTTATTTCTTATACGATCATGATTAACATCAAAGTGCAACGTGGGGGTTACATTACTCCTCAAACTCACAATGAAATGTTGAGGTGCCAAGTATATTACCATGAAAGCCTACAGCTCCCTTAATTTCAGTGTCTATGAAAATAGAATTAGTGTGATTGAACTATATTTCTGTGACTTCAAAAGTGTTTTCAGGATTTAAATTATCAGCAAGGGAAGCATGATCTTCATTATCCTTTTCATATGGTTGATCTTTTGGGGTAGAAACATGGTTTCTACCTGTCTAGAACTGCATATGGGTTGTATCATCGCTGGAAATATTAAAAAATTCTTCATTTCCTCTGTTTATCACTTTGTCATGTAGGAAATCATGACTGGCATCCTCACAATGGTGAAATTTTTTATCATGCTCCTTGTTTTCATGCAAATCATTCATAGAATCTAGGACAGATACATCAACACATAGCTGTTCTTTGATGAGGATGGGGTTTATTGTGGGGCCACATTGGTCACAAGTAGCCTGTCCATCAAGAACTAATCTTGTGAATTTGAAGTGTCTTTTTCAGTGATACTGTTATCCTTTGTTGCAAATATCTTCAATTTCTCGTAATATTTCTGAGTTTTTCAGATTTAAGTTTATGCTTGCTTATTTTACCCAATATTCACCTTGATTTCATTAACTGTTTCCTTTGATTTTGAATAATATATATGCTATTATCATCTTCAAGAGAGGTGGGAGCTTCTTCTTCTTGTACGTCTACCATAAGGTCTTGAAAGGTATTTTCATATCATCGGAACCCAGGGCCCCAATGCTCGAGAAAGCCCTCAATTAGACCAGCAATAGAAGATATTCCCTTTGGACTACCGGATCTAACCCAAGCCTTTTGTTTTTCCTCAAGATAGTATAGAATTAACCTCATGCATAACGTATATATATTCTTTTGAGAAGAGTATATATATTATTTTCAATCCATGTCCTTGCCTTGCAGGACCTTGAGAGGGGTATATAGATTCTTCTCAATGGAAAACAGTTTCCGTTTGTATGATTGTTTATGATCTAATCATCTGCAAAATATCATAGTGCAAGGATTGTTAGGGGATCTATATTCAAAAGAAGGCTTGAAGATAATATCCACTATCAAATCAACCAAGGGTAGGCTTAAAAGATGAAATTGAAAAACATTTTACTTCTTAATTCTCCCTACAAAAGAATTTTCAATTGCAAAGGCTAAGCACAAAGAATATTGTGTGACTAGTCTTTGACCTTGGGTAAGCTAGCTGCTACCCTCTCAAACATGATCAATGATGATGGTAAGTCTTGGGATTAGACAGATTCTAGTGTTAATTCTATAATGCTACCTAGTACTTTGTCAATCCAAACATTTTGTATAGGTTTACAATGAATCCATCACAAGAGCAATCATTGAGAACCAATAATTTAAGTTATTGATGTTATGCATAACAATTGTTGTTATATTCGATATTCTGCCAACATGCCATGCAGATTATATATATATTATTATATATATATATATATATATATATATATATATATTTCATGTATTAATTCAACTGTTTTCAAACTATTTTATGTGATCAATGATATGCAGAGGCACTTTCATGGGTGCTTCAGATCCTAAAAGGCTGAACTTGCATACACAGGAGTTTATATATAAAAGTGAAGATATGACAGGAAATAAATTCTATCATGCTCTAATAACCAACTAGGGTTTTGGTGAACAGCCTTTTGAAAATATAGTCTAATGGTTCTTTTGTGTATTTGTATTCCTGTAGCAGGATAGTTCCAACAAGATTTGATTTAGACAACTTCCAAGAAAGCCATTAAGCTAATTTTTACATGTATTAGCTACAACTACAGACTATTTTAGCACACTTTGTCTTAATGCTCTTTGTTTGTCACTAAGGATTAATGAGGATCACTGTTTCATTGATAGCGTTGTGCACAAACATTAATGATTAAATAGGTTGTTTTAGTGATACCACAGTTGTGCATATTTGTTGTGATTACCCTTTTGTTCCCAAAATTGGTTAGATCTCACCAAAATCATCCTACACCTTATTCATCTTTCCACTTTATTTTCCCCAGCAAATAATTCCATATCTAATGCATAATGCTTATGGTGGGTCACACCATCTTTAATGACGTGAATTTGTGTCATACATTATGACAATACTGTTTCTTGTGTCACTTTAGCATAAGTGACATATCTGTCAGAGGTTGACTGCAACCAGGAAAAGCCATCTCGGGATCTTGTGATTTTATGTGAGCTATTATAGGAAAGGTCCTGAAAGGCTTGCCTTGGTTCTGTTGTTAAAATGTTAGGTCATTAAAGTAATGGTCAAAGTTTGAAATTAGTGTACATGAAACAATTGTGTGTGGTGTAATTTGAGGGTCTGTAAAATGGAAAGTCAATAAGAGGACAAACTTGGCTACATATGTGGTGAGAGAGAGATTATAGGAAGTGAAAGGTTATTAGGCAAATAAAGAGTCATAGGAATTGGAATGTTTAGTGTTAAAAGCTCTATTATGTGTTCATGTGCTTCCAAATCCATTTTCTTTTGCTCTGTCTTTGTAATAAAATTGTCAGTGTCTCATTTCATAGTGTTTTTGTCTTATTGAATGATCTATGTGATCCAGTTCCAGTGATAACATGATGCTAATTTGCTTCAATTTTGACCTGGTGTCAGAGCTGAAGCATGTGTTTTTGGAAAGCAGAAGATGGATAGCTTTGAAATATCTAAATTGAGAGCAACACAAATCACGAGTTAATTCATAGTGACATTTGTGGTCCTATCAAAACAAAATCACTTTGAGGATCAATCTACTTAAGCATCTCTACCATGTGAGCCCTAGAACTCTTGTTTCTAGGAAAAAGAAAACTGTAAAAAATAATAGTTTCTGGGAATCTATTGAAACTGACTCTGTAGAAATCCCTAATCACTATAAAGACCTAGATACACCTGTCATCAAATATAGACCCTGAGATATATTGACTGCTCAACAGATTATGAATCTCAACAATAGATTTTATTCAAGGTTGAATATGCCAGATGAACGTATTGTACTTCTGGAAAACTGAAGCCCATACATCATCAAGATGTACCCTGACTGTCATACATAATCATACTAATAGTAACATATTCTGACTTCCCAGGATATCAAAGAAACTGCTTTAATATTCTATACAGTTGTAGACATATGGCAAATACTTTGAAAACTTTGGTAGCTTTGCTTAAGCTATTAAGCAAGCCTTTGAACTTCTGATCAGCAAGTCTTCCATCTTTCATCTTCTTCCACATGCATCTTGTCATATGAGTTATCAATATTGTAAATCAGCTATATAGAATTTTGACAAATCTCACTCAAAGACAAACCCTAGGCACCACCAAGAACATCGACTCTCAATCTTGATGTGCATTGTACTACCCTACAATCGTTATTTCACAATTGTGTATGCAGTAGTACTGACTCATGTATAGTGATCTCAATGTCAAGACTTTCACAATTCTCAGCCTTTGCAAAATGCATACAACACCTACTCTCAACAAATGTAACTACCTGAAAGTATTGTCAATAGAATATCTGGAGAAGCAATTGAAGTGACCTTTTGAGCTATTGCTTTAGAGAAAATGACTTGATATTTCAATCTCTAGAAGGGATATAGCAATATTCAATATAGTAAGCCACCAATCAATTATGATCAAGTGAACAAGGTAATCATCATAGTGTTCCAAGGGTGATCTTCACAAGATGAAAAGCTGAGGACATACTACCTCAAATTATATTCTTCAGATTTGAGCCACAGAGGTATTTCAACTATTAAAATTAGATCTTCAAAGATTGACACAATACAAGGGTGTGATCAACTTGAACCCCATATGGTGCTTCTGTCATTTATCTTCATCCTCAGGATTGTGCCATTTATATTTATATCATATATCATCAGCTACAGGGTTTACTGTGCTAAATACTTAACCTTGTCAATGTTACTTCTATGCAAGGTTCTTGTCAATTTATAACCTAGATCTAAGGAGATATATCATAGATACTGATTTCAGGGCACTAAGATAAGGTCGTATTATAGGAGCAAGTTGTCTCTGGCTGATTATAGTTCAGACTACTTCAAATAATAATCACAGGTGAAATCTTGATTAGTACGAAGTTAATGAAATCTGAATTATGTTATACTTCAAGGTTACAACAAATACAAATATGTTATATGTGAGAATTGTAGTCACTATCATGGGATTTGCAGAGTATCAATTTCCATGTGTCATACCTTATCCATCTTATCATGGCCAATATGTAGTTTGAACAGACCATTTTACATATCAAGGTGTTGTGTAGATATAATGAGTCATTGTCATGTGATTGGAGAGATCTGTAGTGATTCTTATGAACACTAGGCGGGCCAGAGTTTATAGAATGCAAATCATAACATGTGAGTCATAGAAACAATGCAGGTCGAGGATCTTAAAGGGCTGAAACACTTCTGTAATGATGAACCGAGATAATGCCAATTATTGAGAAGGTTTGACGACAAACTGTTACAACCTTGTTTATTTGCTCCTGGACCCCTACCTGACTGTGGTCTTCCGCCAAACACCTCTGTTCCAATTTGCTGATGGTTTGGACTATTATTCAAACAAAAGATAAGAGTCACAGTTTCCCATCCAAGAGATCCAAGGCCTGTGTCCTCCTGCCAGCATTTCAGCCTCTTGTCCAAGGCTGTCAAGGCCTGCGGCCTACTTGTAACACACAGCTAGGGTTGTGGCCTGCTGTAGGAGAGAAAAATCCAACTATGACAAGCCCAAACATCATGCAGAACTCCCTCTCAGATGCATCTTCCTCCTTGCTACAGTTTGGACCTACGGGAGATTACAAAGCAGTCCAAAACACATGGAAGAGTGCTTGACCTAGTTGCACTCTAGCCTGGGCATATGTGGCCTAGAGAAAAGTATTTTACACCCTCCAAACTACTTACTGATAATTTGTTGTAGCATCCCTCTTTCTATGGCTTGTAATAGAGATTGAACACACCAAATGGCACAGAAAAATACCCAATGAGCATACCTCTGACTGCGGCCCTATCCAACAAGAAACTCACTCTCATAATCAAGAGTTAAACTTCCCAAACAATCCTCTAGCCTCCACCCATGGTGCCTTAGACCTGCGACTCTCTCCCAAGGAAACTACACCCTAAATAGAGATAAACATCTTCATTAACTTGACTCTTGACACCTACGTCCTTGCCTTAGGCTTGATGAGTCGACATAAGGATGAGGCCGACCTTATAAATTTACTTGAGAACATAAATTCGAAAACCCATTTTCCTTATCCAAATTTGGCGATCTTTAGATCGATTTTGGTCTTATCGAAGAGAGGAATTTAATGTTGCAATAATCTTTCCCATAGGAGCTATCCAAAGTGGAATTTGGCCCTATTTGCCAATTTTAACAAACCAACATGATGGAGTCTAGCTAGATTAACCCTCCAGTTGTGCAAGGAAATTTTGGGTTGACAGACTTACCTTTTATAGGACCTAGTTCATTCTAACAAACAAGAAATGCTTGAGAATTAGTGCCTTGTGTCATTTTCAAATGCTGCAATGGATTATGAGTTCTCTGGCAATGTTCTCGAGGCAACTGTTACAAAAATAACAAAAAATTATCTTTGGTCATTTCACAGAGATTGTTTTCCTTTAGAAACAGAGAGAGATTGTTTTTACAATACCTTCTTTTGTTTGTGGCATGTAAGTAGATCTTGAGAGTAATATAGAATAGGAAAACCAGTTGGTCAGCTTGTGATAAAGGTTAGTAACTGCTTGGACAACAACTTCTAACCTTGCCACATTCTTCTAAGAACACTGGATCCAAAAATCTCCAAGGCTTCAACTACACTGATTATGACATAGAAGTTGGAAGAATCAGAGATGCCATGGATGTGTAACTGTTAACATTTTGAAGATGATAACACGTGTGTCTTTCAAGGTTCATCACCAATCATAGTGAAAACAACAAATTTTACCACTAATATAGTTCCTCGGTCATGGATATCAATCAAGCCTAGTTAGCCTTACTTGCTTGGTAAGGAGATGAGGCTTCATGTTTTCCATCTTGTTTTCCCCAAAGAAAGTTATTCTGGCAGTTTAAATTATTCATTACTTTCCCCTTTTACAAACAAACACTTGGCAAAAATAGGATTTCACACCTGGGAGTGTTTTGTAGGATAAAGGGAAAGGTGAGTGGGTATCCTAGTAGTAGTTGCATTGGTCTTATCATCATTACACCACTTTTCATATGGGTCTTCACAACAGAGAATCACCATTACACTTTGTTGATTTATAAGCAATGATTTGGCTGAGTGACTTGGTGCAAAGTCACTACAATATATGTCATTTATAGATCAAGAAATGTCAAAAGATTTGCCTTGTATGGATCATACTAGAATAACTGAATTGTTTTAGAGATATGGGAATGGCGACCTTATATTGTTTGACCTGTCAGAGATAGCAGAGCAATGCCAAGCAAAGAAATTACACATTATATATGATAAGTGGGATCACCCATGACAATCTTTACTTCAACCTAATCTAGGTGAATTCGAGGGGCCTGCTCTCATAATTACTTTTGAAGAGATTGTGCTAAGTATGGAGGAAATATGCATTCTCCATCTTAATCCTCCATGGAAACTTCGAGGTCAAACCCTTAGCTATGGCTCAGGCTTACTAAGTTGTTACCTGCTATGTGACCTTCCATTGATAGTTTTTGATGGATTTATTTATTTATTTGATCCTTTGGGTTTGGACCTTAATACGTCTTTGAACCCTGGTCATTTTATACCTTCAAGATCACCAAGTGCAAAAATGTATTATTTAAGAGGTAAAGATTTGCTTGGGAGGTTCCAAGATCAATTTCTTCCACTTTTTGTTCGCAAAACTCTTTCTTGGGGCTCATCTAATTCTACAATTATTTGTATACCTTTGAAGTCTAACTCTACAAAAGACACTGTTGAAAGTGGTGATCAGAGAATCAAATGATTATTTAACAAATTTAAATATCATGGTATTGTTGTATTGTTGGTTTTTATGTCAGTTGAACAGGTGTTATTGTCAACTCGGGAAACAGGATTATCATTTCCATGCCAGAAATATGCTGTCTTTGTGGGTCCCATATTTTCCATTCTAAGGAGTTTATTTCCAGAAAAAAAAGTGGAGAAAATTTCAAATATCAAATCTATTTAGTAGCTCAAGTGTTGCGACAAAATTGCATACTATAGATGTATGCATAGTTGAAGATGGGAGCAAAATTACAGATAAATGGCTTGTTGCCATTACCCTTGGCTTCGGATAGACAAGTGTGGCATTGGACAGGAGGTATATGTCTTACAACTTGGCTCAAATTGCTGGTGTTGCTACAAATGTGTCCCAGTATGGAAAAACTACGAGGGTTTGTTTAGATAATTGCATCTTATCCCCCCTTCCATTGAATTTCTCAGTCAGCATGCTAGTGACGATCATTGTATGTTTTCTTATATGCCACAATGCGGGGCGATATCTATTTGAAAATGAAGCCTTCGTAATTGCTTTAGGAAATAAACATGACACACACAATCAACTTATTGCCTCTTGGAATAAGGAATTGATGGCTTTTGTTCATGATTCCTATGTGGAATTAATGGTGGAATTTCAAAGACTTAGAAAGGATCCTTTAACTTCACGTGTGGACTTATCTATTGCTCAAGTTGTGAGTGGGATCTTGCAGATCTCTACTGATAAAGTTTATTCATTTTGGCCACGGGAAGCCTAAAAGACTATCTCCTAATCAACTTCAATCTATTGAAGGTTTTATGAGTACTTCGAAAATTCCAAATGTTGAGTGGCAATGTCTAATAAAGGGAGTTATAAGGCCTTTTTACTCATGTCTTGTTGAATTACTTGTTTGGCAAAAATGTCGTTGTTTGGTTGTGTTTGTGCTATGCGTAAATCTAACACGTGTTAGATTTTCTTCACCTTGCAATGTTGTTATTGACAACATGCTTCTATTTTGGTTCGAAGAAATCTAGCATGCATTAGATTTTTTTTCACTACAATGTGGTTGTTGGCAATATGCTTTTGTTTGTGCTAGAAGTAAATATTACCATGTGCTAGATTTCTTTTATCTAGAAATGTTATAATGTGTTTGTGTTTGTGCTAGAAGGAAATCTAGCATACATTAGATTCCTTTCACCCTTCTATGAGTTTATTGACAATGTGGTTGTATATGCGTTAGAAGGAAATCTAGTGTGCACTAGATTTCTTTCACATTGCAATGTTGTTGTTTGCAATTCAATTGTTTGTGCTAGAAGGAAATCTAGTATGTGTCACATTTCCCTCACCTTACAATGATGTTATTGGCAATGTGCTTGTGATTGTGCTAAAAGGAAATCTAGTATGTGTTAGATTTCTTTTGCCCTAGAATGTTGTTGGTAATATGTTTGTGTTCTTGCTATAACAAAATCTAGCATGCGCTAGATTCTTTAGCCCTACAATGTTATGTGTTTGTGTTTGTGCTAGAAGGAAATCTATCACACATCAGATTTCTTTTGTCTTGCAATGGTGGTGTTTTTGGCAATATGCTTGTTTGAGCTAGAAGTAAATCTAATATGCGATATGTTTCTTTCACCGTACAATATTGTTATGTGCTTGTGTTTGCGAGAGAAGGAAATCTATCATGTGTTAGATTTCATTCACCTTGCAATGTTGTTATTGGTGACATGTTTGTGTTTGAGATATAAGTACAAATAGCATGTTAGATCTAATTCACCTTGCTATATTGTTATTTGAAATATTCTTATGTTTGTGATAGAAGAAAATATAACATGAGATAAATTTCTTTTACCCTACAATATTGATGTTGGCAATATGTTTGTGTATGGTGGAAGGAATTCTAACATGCACTAAATTTATTTCGCAATGCACTATTGGTGTTAGAAACGTACTTGTGTTTGTACTAGAATAAAATCTAGTATGCAATAGATTTCTTTTGCAATGCAATATTGTTGTTGGCAACATGCTTGTATTTGTGCTAGAATGAAATATAACTTGCATTGGATTTCTTTTTCAATGCAATATTGTTGGAAATGTACTTGTGTTTGTGCTAGAAGGAATTCTATCACGCGTTGGATTTTGTTTGCCCTACAATGTTATTGTTGGCAATGTGCTTGAGTTTATGCTAGAAGTAAATCAAGTGTATGCTAGATATCTTCCACCCTGCAATGTTGTTTTTGACAATGTGATTGTGTTTGTGCTAGAAGAAACTCATTCTGTGTAAGATTTCTTTTACTTTACAATGTTTTTGTGAGTAATATGCTTCTATTTACGTTATAAGGAGATTTAGTGTGTGGTGGATTTCGTTCACCTTATAATATTGTTATTGGCAATGTGCTTGTGTTTGTGCTAGAAGGAAATCTAGCATGTGCTAGATTTATTTGACCATGTAATGTTGCTTCTAGCAATATGCTTATGTTTGTAGTAGAAGGAATGATATTGATTGTTAGCTTTCATTTGAGGTGCAATGTTGTTGTTCGAAATGGGCTTCTACTTGTGATAGAAGGAAAGCTAGCACATTATATTTCCTTCATAATGCAATGTTGTTATTAGAAATATGTTTGTCGTTATGCTAGAAGGAAGGTTAGAATGTGTTAAATTTCCTTCATCTTGCAGTTGAAAATGTGTTTGTGTTTGTGATAGAAGTAAATCTTGCATGCGTTAATTTTTTTTCACAATGCAAAATTATTGTTGGAAATGTTCTTGTATTTGTGTTAGAAGGAATTATAGAATGCACTAGATCTTTGTTCTTGTGCCAAAAGGAAAACTATCAAGATTTCACCCTCACCAAGGTTAGTGCTCTGATATTGTTCTTGGCAGTGCATTTGTGATTATGCAAGAAGGATACCTAGTGATTACTAACTTTCTTCTAGACACCATTACACTTATGCAACCAATGCTCTAGGAGTGACATTGTTTAAATAATCACAATGGTTAGAGTTATAGCTTTTGATGTGCCTTTTTATTGAATTTGGAACAATTTATGAAGATCAATGATAGTGCAAAATATTCGTATATAAATATATGTTATTGTTGGCACTACATTTGTGCTTGAGTTGGAAGGAAAGATAACGGTATAGCTTTCCTTTTGGCACAAACACAATAATCCAATCATAATTATTTGATCCATGGAGAATAATGTGAGCTTTGTATAATTTTGAAGTTTATGAATAAATGTCTTATTGAGGTATACTATATTTTTCTTCCAATGCAATTTCTTTGCTTTTAGAATAAAAATGAGAATTATCTAGTATTTATAGTAACAAAACTTTTATTTGGAAGAAAACCTCTAGTTTGGCTTTCAATTATCAAGTTCAAACATCAAACATCTTCACTAAGTGAAATATAAATATAATTTCTCCTTCTCATGGGGATTTTAGACATCTTATGTAGCATCAATCTTGGAATTTCTTATATTTTCCAAAGGACCATGTTTTGGTTCTTCAACTTCTACAAATTTCTTATGATCATTATTCATACACATGCATCAAGACTACAAGTGTCATTTCTAAAGTTAAATAGGAACTTGGTGGTTTGATATGAGGTTATATTTTTCATTCTATGATATTATCTACATCTCTAATTGCCCGGTATTCACACACACACACACACACACACACACACACACACACATATATATATATATATATATATATTTGTGTAATTTGTATGTAAAGTAATTTTTGGTAGTAGGCACTAGATGGTGGGAAACAATGTTTCATTATATATAATATGACTACCACACTATTTAAATTATTGCATCCATATTACTTTTTTGTAAGTTGTGTTTTTGTGAAAGACATACATCCATGGAAGATCATAGATTTGAGACACAACATAGGTAAATCAAAATATTGAGGCATGTGTTAAATATTATTGATAATATAGTGAATGTTTTATTGAGTAAATACTAACCTTATTTACATTTGTTTATAGGTGCAAATGTTTCTTCTACATTTTCTATTGGAGACAAGGTAGATCTTCTGCAACATGGATTGAAGTTGGGTGAGGGCTCCATATTCAATACAAAGCTTGGGCATAAAGTGCATAGAAATATGGTAAATAAAGGATGCATAATGGTTAAAATTGAGAAGGTGTTAAAACATGATGCTCCTCTACCACATCCAACAGGATTTGAGCATACATTAGGGGGTGCATTGGAATCTTATGAGATTTGGCCAGAATTAGATTTGGAGCCTCATTGTCATGACCATGCCATAAATATTCCCCAAGATAGGGTTAGATTCATATGTACAAAGGTTTCTCTTACACATGAATGCATGGGAACAAGCATGTGCATTGCCAAAGGAATGCTAGTTAATGTCTGCGAGGAGCACATTATTGAGGGTGAAACACTAGGTGAAATGGACTTTGGTGTTTTTTGGAAGAGATAGATGGAAATTGTAAGATATCAAGAATTTGGGATAAGTATATCTACTGTTTGGTTAGATGGCCAATAAATAAATTGGTGGACAACAAAGGTGTGATATTAAGGGTCAAGGAAAAGTTAAAGGAGCCACCCAAGGAAATAGTGATATGGGATGTTATAGAGGACATAAATCCCTTAAACAAATGGGATGGGTATCTTTGTAATGAAAAAGATAGAAACTCAATTGATATGCATGTAACAAGGCAATATAAAAGGATTAAACGAGTTATGGCTACAAAAAAAATTGCAAAATGTCAAACATAAATAGATGAAGTGAAAACAATTCGACTTTTGGCAGCAGGTGTATGTTGTAGAAAAGATTGTCTTCAACATGTGGATAGGAATGCCATTGGAGGTGCTAGGAGGGGTATGAGATAAATAAATAAAAATGGTATTAGGGAATTTGTCTTAAATTCACTCATGTCAAACACAGTCATGTGAAAGAGCCATGGCCATGGCCTACCACCTATTGCTAGAAATGTAAAGGACATGAGATTTAATGGGAATATTATTTGTAAGAAAGCCTGGTATAAGATACATAAGATTCCTCAAAGCACATTTTATAACTACCAACATTATTTCCAACATGGATAGATAAAATCTATTCATGGTAACACCAACACATGCAAAGCACGAGCTCACACAAAGGCAGCCATAGAAATATTGCACAAAATTGTAATGGATAATTCAGAATTTTCACCAAACCAAACACGTCAAGTTGAAGAAGATGGAACATACTCTCCTTTAAGATTGCTTCCTTCGACTTACACACAAAATTCTTTGTTAAAAGAGATCAATGAGGCTCTTCAAAAGCTCAATTACCCATCAATATCACAGTCTACAATGAGCAAGATCTGGAATACTAAGTTTCGAGATGTGGCATTTTCAAAGAACACCAACTTCAGTAAATGTGGTGAATGTATTGTGTTGAAAGCACAAATGAAGTCAAAAACTACAAAAGAGTTGGAAGAAAAGGCACGAGGTAGGTTGAACAAACATAACAAGATTGTTATGTGTGGAAAATAATGCTACTATGCCCACATAATTATGTTAGAGCAATTTCCAAAGGAGTATTTGAGCATTATCCATGATAAAATGGACGAAACAAAGACTTCAATCCCAAGGCTACGTGTCAAATCAAAATCTATTGTAGGAACAAATTTAGGTTTTCATTGACAGGTATGCTTACACATGGGCATAAGACAAGAGGTTTTGGTCATATCTCTTTAGCATTTGTACATATGGGATCACAATTTACTATTACATCCCTTGTAAAGTGCTTAAGGGACCTTGAAGACCCACAAATGGATATGTATGGTGATCTACTTTATGGAAGTGGAAGTTCAAGAAACCCACTTACAAATGCATTACTTGACACCTCTATTTACTCAAAATGTCAAGTGTACAAGGATGATTTTATATCTCATGGAAGATTAAAAAGTCAAAATGTTGATTTTAAACCTCTTCCTCCACATTTGTTGTTACAGTTGGACAATGTAGCAAGTGATAATAAGAATCACTATCTTTTCATGTTTCTATCACTTTTAACTGCACTTGGTGTCTTCATCACTATTGAGGTTGCGTTCTTGCCTATGGGGCACACTCATGAATACATAGATGGAACCTACAGAAGAATGCCTTCCAACCTAAAAAGTAAAGATATATATTCTTAACCTGAAATGATGGATACATATCACATAATTGAAGAAAATCGAGTGTTTCCACCTATACTTATTGACAAGGTCTATGACTTCAAAAGTTTCCTTAATGGATACACCAAGGAGGGAAAAAATGCACTAGTTGGACATCTTAATGTCTAATACTTCCAATTTCTTGTACTCAATGATGTTTCAATACTAAGGTACAAGGAATCAATTAGAGATACTAAGTGGTCAGAACAAGTTGAGTTATGGAGATGATGAAGGTTGACCTATAATTCCCATAGGGAAGACATCTTT
This sequence comes from Pinus tabuliformis, assembly GCA_031772625.1. Lineage (NCBI taxonomy): Eukaryota > Viridiplantae > Streptophyta > Pinopsida > Pinales > Pinaceae > Pinus > Pinus tabuliformis. Next base: position 1,884,155,130 of record CM062819.1, on the reverse strand, counting down.
CTAAGCTTCCAAACAGAATGATGTCTATTTAAAAGAACTAAACGAAGGGATAACATCATACATAAAAATGTGGAAAGACACTATCGGGAATGAGGATTCACCAACTGTTACAGAGGAATGGAAAAATAAAGTAGTGTATTGGGAAAGAGTTCTTGATACATTAGATGGAATCTATAATGATCATAGAATAATAGATGGAAGTGATTCATCTTCTGAGGATTTCTGGCCCAAGAGAAGGCAAAGCATTGATGTTGATTGTAATGCACTCCATGTAATCTCAAGTATTATGGATGGAGATTTTGATAATGCGATAGATGAACCAATATATGTTGGATCCAAATGAAAAAATCCAAAGCCAACATTCAATCCGATGATTGATGTTGAGAAAGGAAGGATGTTGCTAGTTAGATCAGGAAATGAGGATGCATGAGAAATGATTTGGATGGCAAAATCCACCTCAGATATCTTTAGGGATAATGAAATTGAGAATCTTCATGTAAAGGTTGACTAGTGGAAGCCTATGTCAGGGAAATGCAATGGAATTAGAGCAATATTGGATACCAAATCTTGATGACACAGAACTTGGTTCTATTCTAATTAATACCATAGTGTGGGCATGGATGCCAAAGAAAGAACACTGCAAGAACAAATATCTTAAGATTAGGTTTATATGATTCATGAATGTAATTTTTTTTCGAAGGATCTATTAATATACATTCAGATACACTTTTCAATATTTGTTGTATATAAAATATTACCTTCATATTATTTTTTGAGTTTTATATTATTTAGTATTTCAATGTAATCATGTGTTGATACAAATTACATGACATTGCCATAAAATATTTAAGTTTTCAAAGCTTTATTTGACCAACATGACTTCTCACCATATCAAATATGCATAATCAAATTCAATAATACACTTAAAAACATCTTCTAAACTTGGTCTATTAAAACAATAGTGGGGTACCTAATTAGTATTTTATTTAATGTAAATCATTTAAACACTTAATGAATAGATGCTAGACACTTGTAATAATGTTTGAAGTGGACTCTTTACATTTTGGGTCCTTGGGATTTTTGAGTTTTTGAGCTCCGGCGATTTTTCTGTAAACGAGGGTTCCTGTTAACCATGGCCGCCGCCTTATCCCCGTCTGTCTTTGGTGTTGCAGGAGATGGCAAGGCGCCGCCATCCATCAGTGAATACAGAAACGACATTCGCAGTATTTCTCTATCAATCACAGACGCGCTCCCTTCCCGTGCATGTCTGGGAAATGCGATGTATCATCAGTCGGCCCGCAAGGGGGAGGAGATGCCAGGGTTGGAAACCCAGATTTCGTACAGCCACGAAACTGTCATGGCCTTCAAGCCGGAGCTCTCATTGAGGCTCTCGAGGCTACATTCCATTAGCAAGAATCGGAGCTCCAGGTCGAGGATGAACCCCATGGCGGTTAGCCATGAAATGCACAAAAATGGCAGAGATCTCGCAGGGACGGCTTCACTGGGGTTCGGGAGGAAGAAAGACGGCGTCACTCTTACCAGGGGAAAGTCTGATCCCCTACTTCACAAGTACGGAGAAAGACAACTGAAACAGGATGCAGACGACATGTTTGACAAAACGCCTCAGAGGATTTGTAGCCCAAACAGGGGATCGCTCTCTGTCTCAGCGCAAACGGAGTGCGATAAAAAGGAGTATGGCAGCCAGCAGAAACCAGAAATGTCAAAACCATTCCAGATATTGATTGCACACCTCTCTGGCAAGTCAATACTGCAATGGGTGAGAGCTACAGATCTGGTGCAGGAGCTAAAACTACTCATGGAAAAAAGGACGGGGATTCCATCAATGTATCAGCGTCTTCTTTATGAAGGTAAACAACTGGAAGATAACTATCCCCTGTCATGGTATAATATTCAAAGAAATGTCTCCATTACCCTGTCCATGCGTCTGCGAGGGGGTGCTATTGGACAGCCATCTTCAGCTTCCGCGGCAGCCTTCTCCTATAAAGATGCAGTCCATTCCAAGAAGCCCAAGGAAAAAGCTTCCCCTGCTCCAGCTCCCAAACCCTTCTTAGTGGACAAGGCGGAGGACATTCCTTCCATTGAAGTAGCTCATCCAATCTTGGACAGGCATTATCAGAGTTTTGCAGAAAGTGGCATCATCTGCAGGTTCAACGGGCTTTGGCCTAGCACAATAGATCTACACCACTGGATCAATGCAAATTGGACCGACAATTGCAGGATTCTCTTATGCTCTAAAGGCTTCTTCATAACACTGTTTTTTGACAGTGATGATTACCAAAGAGTCTTAACTAAAGGCCCTTGGTTCTGGAATTCAGCGGGTCTGTTCCTCACTCCGTGGTTCCCAGAGTTTGATCCGTCCACTGCAGTCATCACCAAACTCCCGATCTGGGTCAGACTCCCTAACCTTCCGGTGCACTTATGGAGTTCTGTTGTATTTGAAGCCATCGGCAACTCCTTAGGCCGTTACATTGAAACAGATCAGTCAAGAGCGCTTCAAGGAATGTACACCTATGCCAGAATTTGCGCAGAAATAGACATAAGCAAGGGACTTCCGGATCAGATTAATCTCAAAGTAGGCGATTTCCATTGGTCTCAACCTCTGGATTATGAGAATACAGCATTCCGGTGCCGCTATTGCCATCTCACAGGGCACCTTCAAAGTTCGTGCCCATCAATGCCACTCAAAAAAAAGAAAGCAAAATCCAAACCAAAAGATAAAAGCTGGACACCTCAAAAACCCCCCTCATTTGGAGACATCTTTGCTTGCAGCTCGAGCGAAGAGGACGAGGAGGAAGATGTGGCAGTCGTAGAAGAAATGACAGAACAGGTATCTCCAGCTGGGCGTCACGCGGAAGCATCAGTCACTCCCTCCGCCCAGAAACGATCTCATGAGTCATCTCCTTCCGATTCAGACAAGGAGCTTTCGCCTCCAGTCCAAAACAGTCTTCAAATTGTTCTCGATCAACTTGGCCCAAATGGATGGGTAACAGTTGGCAAGAAAAAAGGGAAAAAAAGTCGACCAAGTGTTCCCGCACTCGGTGGATAGTTTCTTTGGCATGGTCCGGACGCCCTTTTTCTAGTTTGGTTGGTTTAGCTCTGCTTTAGTTTTTTCTTCTCTTGGGAGCCGAGGTGGTTTTTGTAACCTTTCCGGCTGCCCTTTCTGTTTTGGAGTCTGCCGCCCTGCGTGGTGGGTAGCCTTCTCTTTTCAGGCCCAGGTAGGCCAGTTTGGCTCTGTTTTTGAGTGTTTGGTAGTTTTAGGGCCTCAGCGCTGTTTCCCCTTCGGGGAAGTCTGAGGACCCTAAGGTTTGTACTTGTAGACGTTTGTATATAATAGAAATACCGCAGCTTACAAAAAAAAAAAAAAAAAAAAAAAAAAAAAAAAAATGTTTGAAGTGAGTTTTCCTTAATATTCCTTATTATAATTGATATAAATCAAATTTGTTATTTTGTTGCACTCTAATTTATAAAAAAAATATCTTGATCATTGAGCAACACAACTCGACTTATAAAATATTTCCTCTTATAGATTTTGAAGTGGTGCCAACATTGTACTATTATAATAAATTTGTACTCAACTTAGGAAAAGTAGTTAGTGTCAATTTAAAATGGTCAATAATAGTAAGAAAAACAATATTAATATATTGTTAAAAAACTTTATAGGTAATTTTTTTTTTTACAAAATCTATTATTCATGAGTCAAATTTAATACATAAATATAAATATTAATGATAATAGAAATGATGTAAGGAATCTAAGTTTTAGATGAATGTTAATATGTTCTTTTCAATACAATATCCTTAAACACTACATGAATAAAAACTAAACATTTGTAATAAATAGTTTAGTCAATTTTCTCTCTTTCCTTTTGTATTTGAAAATAATCAAATTGTGCTACTTTGTTACTATTCTAATTCGTGATTGATTTTAATCATTAAAATGATTAGTAATTGAGTCGAGAGGCTCATCCTACAACCCAGTATGAGGAGATGTGTAAGTTTGTCTGTCCATTTGTGCCCCTTTAAAATAAAAATTATGTTCTAAATAGAAAAATAAAAAAATGAATATGTTGTAAAGTAATTAGAAGAAAAAAATGTGTGAATTAGATGTTTAAATATTATACTTTTCAAAAATATTTCAACTAGAGATTCAAATAAACTATTTGAAGATCTATGTTAACTAATTTATGTCAATATCAACTTCATATATATCTATATATAAAAAAAAAAAGTTTTTTATAGTTAAAATTTTTATTAGTCTTATGTATACTCTATTTAGCATTCAAAAATACAGTTTCAACAATGAAAAATAACACATTGTATTTTGCACTCTAAAAATGTTTGCACGTGAAGGAATTTGATCCCTACATTTGTACTTAAGATGGATCTATGTTGGTATATATTGGACACATTACTATGATCATTTGTCATTAAATAATTTTATACTTAATATGTATCTTGCATATTAATCTATTATTCATTAAGTAAGCCTCAATCAACTTAGTTTTTAACACAAAAGTACAAATAATAAATAAAAATAAATTATGCTACTACTCGCATTCAACATTTAATTTGATCCTAAAGAAATATTTTCTCATCAACTCTAAAATGGTGCAAATTTCCTACAATAGTATGAAATGATGATGGTGATAATGATGATTATCATCCACTAAGACAAAATATGGTATATAAGAAGGCAAAAAGGTATTACCCAAAATTATTTCGAATTTTATTGTTATGCTCAAAAAGCAATAAAAGAAGTGTTTCAAGCTCATCATAATTTTGTTTAGTTAAAAGATCAAGAAGGTTGGTAGCGTCACAAGTATTTTGAAATTTAAATCCATATGAGTATAAACTCAATGATCTATGAGATTTTTTAAATCTTCAACGATATTACTAGTGTTGCAAAGGTGATAGACTTTTAAATTGTGCCAACATTGTCTTAGTAATAATTGTAACTTAACACATACATGATATTTACTATATTGGATTATCATTAAATGGGTTAATAATAGTAAAATACACATCATTCTTTTCATAAAACAACCTTAACAAACTTATATTTTAATACAAACCATAAAAATATTAAAATAGATAATGTAAGGAATCCAAGATTTAGACATGAAAGATTTGCTTTTGCAAGTTTATATGAATTTGTTTAATAAAGTTTATCATGATAATTTTTTCACAAAAAATGATGAATATCTACAGTAAAATTAGTGAACTAAGTGAATTTCTAATTCCCCATTTTGAAAAAACTTAATCTAGACAAAATTATATATTCTAGATCCACTTAATACTTCCAAATTTAATGAAATATGTGTTTTAGGTCTCCCTATGACATCAAAATGCATTTCTTCACCTTTTCCAACTTCTTGCAACAACTCCTTTCCACTCATCAGCATAACACTATTTCCAGTTGTTCCTTTGTCTGCTTCATCCTTTAATGGTAGCAATGTATGCTTCACTCCATTATTCTCCAAAGTATAGGTGTTTCTTCTACCATCATGAATGGATTTTCTATCAAATTTCCAAGGTCTTCCTAGCAATACATGGCATACATCCGTTGGAATTACATCACATAATACCACATCCTTGTAAGTACCAATCTCGATTTCTACTTTGCATTGTTCTGTCACAATAAGCTGATGTCCTTTTTGCAGCCATGATACTTTGTAAGGAGTAGGGTGTATTGTTTTTACTAATCCCAACTTGTCCACCATTTATGTAGAAACAAGGTTATCAGTGCTTCCACTGTCAATTATCACTTTACAACATTTTCCTTTCGACTTGCATGTAGTTTTGAATAAACTCTTTCTCTGAGCTGGTTCTCCTGTATCTTTCTCTGCTTTAAGCAATACCCTTTTCAATAAAAAGGATTCTCCTACTTTAGGTGATTCCTCCTTATTTGTAATTTTAGGTTTTTCTTCCTTTGCCTTAGCCACATTCACATTCTGCTGATTTGTTTCTTTATTATGAGGAAAGTCCCATGATTCATGTCCCCATTCTCCACATGTATAACACCGAATTTCTCTTCCTCGGCCTCTTCCTCTAGTCGTAAATATTCCTCTACTAAAGTCTCCTCTCTGTGGTGGTCTACTACTTGAACCTCCTGTTTCACCCTGAGGGTGCTGAAATCTTGATCTGGTAGTTCCTCTACCTCTTGCTGAACTTTCCCTTTGTTCCTCTGATTTTGTTTTCTCAGCATCTTCTCCTCTGCTTTTAAAGTTGCTTGATAGGAATCCTCAATTGTCTTCAGACTCAGCAAGCTGATTTCATCCTATATGTCATATCTCAATCTATTGATGTACCTGGATACCTTTTCTACATCATCCTCTGCATGTCCTGCTCTAATGCTCAGCTTATAAAATTTCTTCTGTATGTTCTTTGACAGTCATTCCTTTTTGACTCAAATTTTGCAATTGTCTGAAAATATTTAATTGATAATCTTGTGCCATAAATTTATCTTTCAATCTACTCACCATTTTATCCCATTGTTTAATTTTGTAATTCCCTCTTGCTCTGGATGTTTGTAGTTCATCCCACTAGATAGTTGCATGACCCTTCAATCTGGTAACTGCAAATTTCACCTTCTTTTTGTCATGAACCTCCTCATAGTTGAAATACTTGTCCAATGAACTAATCTAGTCCATCAACTCTTCTACATTGGGATTCCCATCATATAAAGGTATTTCCATCTTTGTTCTTCCACTTTCTTTAGCCAATATCCTGAGAACTTTGGCAGCTTCACTTTCATCCTCTTCTTCTTCCTCACAAGATTCCTTTGCAGCATTGGCATCTCCTTCATCAGGTGCTCTCGTTTGATCAGTTTCCATTGTCTCCATCCTTGTGCGCAAGTTTCGATTCTCTTCCAGCAAAACTGCATTCACTACAGGTCTCCTCTGACCTATGCCAGCTCCTCTCCTAGATGGTATGTTTTTTGTAGCAGACTTAATCCTTGGGCTCTGATACTAAATGATGTGGATGGTTACGAGATTTGCTTCAGTAGTCTAGGATTAGACTAATGGTTCACTTCCAAAACCAATCAGCTATGCGTTAAACATAATTTGTACATGTATTTTCCTTGAGGGTCCCACCAAGATGACTAATCTTAGTTGGTCCCACTTGACTTCTTACTCCCCGAGCGCTTCAATCTCCACCGTTGATCTGGCTTTTTTAGACCTGATGAATATCACGTCATATCACACACAAACTAGCTGAACGATCTCCACCGTCGATCTGTCATGTTTGATCAAACGATTATCGCACCATCTCACGTGAATTCTTGCATGACCGATATCAGGTTGAGAGCACATGAGAAAAGTGGTTTTCTCGTGCAACATGTCACCAACTTAGGTTAATCGCACGACTTGGAACAATACCATTTACCATTTCTTAAGTGCGCGAGATACCGCTTACCACTTGGGAATATTGCCCACGTGCTAAATACATAACTTTAAGAAACACGGTTTAATAGAGGTTTAGCTTAATATAAGAATAAAGCCTTAATGCTAATTGACAATGATTAACAATAAAACACATAAACGGAAATTAATACCTGGTCAGGGTCCACAATGTCGATTCGCAGATTCAAGAGAATTTAACACTAGGAATAATACACCATGCCGCACTTAATCAATTTATTCAATAAAATAGAAATTGCATAGTCTTGGCCCTCTCGGCTCGATTACAACAATTTTCCTGACCTCTGTTTCTCTCTCAAATCCTATCTCTCTCTCTCTCAATTTCTTGCTTCTCACTCTATCATTCCATCTTCTTTTTCCTTACATTCTTTTCCTTTCTTTTATGGATCGAATCTTGTCCTAACAACATTGACAACTCAATCTCTATTTTTATCAGCTCAATTATTAAATCCCTATTCTCAAGCTCTGATACACACCTATCCTAACAACTTATCTCCTTTTCTAAAAATAATACAATAATCCAATTATTACAATAATTGAGATAAAGATCAATTCGAGAGATCCGACCCTCTCTTACTAAAACTGATTTTGACCACTCATGTTAGTTACATTCATCTCATGTTAGCCACAACATGTGAACATACAATCACATTGCTGGCTAAGTTCGGATTCTCCTGCATCAGTCTTCATGGTGCTTGGTACGAGGGAGGAAAAATAAATGAGGAACTATCCTACTATTGAATTTTACACATTCGAGGATTGAAGGGGCATGTGACGTGCATGCCCACAACTGACCACCTTAGTCATGGAAACATGCCCACACCACATACCATCTATCTTATATTTCATAATGTGGAAGGATGGAAGGGACTTATAAAAGAAATTCATAAAGACCTTCAAGAATTTAATTCCTAACCGCACATACCCATGAACACTAAATTATTGAAGCAATGAATAGACCTAAATGGGGCTCCTCATGAGATATTTTTCCGTCCAAATTGATGATGATATTTCCAGCTTCTAAGAGAAAAGCTTGATTAACCTATGCGTCAGCTTCCCTGTTTTGAATTCACATGATGTGACAAAAGGCCTTGTTAGGGAAGGAATTCAATATACTAAGAATTTTGTGAAACAACAGACTTAATGATTATTCTTAGGGAGAGAGCCATTTTATAAATGGCGAATGATGATAATAGAATCTCCTAGGATTGCTATGATGGAGATTTTATGATATTTAGCTAATTGAAGACCAAATAGGAGCCCATACATTTTAGTTAGATTATTCATCCTATTTCCTAGACCTTAGGAATACTTTATGTCTTGGTTTTCCTCAAGATTCAAGAGAATCCCTCCCCCTCCTGCCACCCCATGGAGATAGGAATTTCATGTCTCATTATGTTTCATATTTCCTTTAAAAAATAGGAAGACTTTAAAAAAATAAAAATACTATGAGGTATTTCTAGCCCATAGCTACATATTTTCCGAAGGCTTAATAAAAAAAAACGACTATAAGGTATTTCATCCACAAAGATACTACAATAAGACCAAGGCAAAGATATGCGCATTTCCTTTCCACTTTGAGAACTATGTGCGGCTGGTCACTCTAAGAAATCCATGTGATTGGTCTCTGCACATTGGAGCAACATGTGAATGCATTTTATGATAGGGAAGAAAAAAACACAGGGAGAAAAACTCATGCTAGGTAAGTTTTACTATTACATTCTAGATTTTGGTAAACAAAGAAATTAATATTTCTAAAAAATCTTTTGATCAAATTCCTAAACAAAAATTTGAAAACTACTAACGTAGGTGAAACAAGGAATAACAAGACATATTGTACCGGGGAGCCCATGTAACTTTTGTTTATAATTTGTTTATGTTAAATATAAAATTAAGAGGTTATCAATACATTTCCCGAAATTGCACCAACATTTGAGAATGAATACCTTTCTTGGATCGATTTGGGCTCACTTGTACAATGATAGGTACCACTACCTTTAGATCCAAAGGAATCAAGCTAGAATCCTACTATAAATTCTAGTTATTCTAAGGATGAGAAAGATGTGAAGAATGAGGAATTTGATGATTCCATGTTGCAGTATTTACTAGAGCTATATAATGATATTGTAGATCCTAGATTCTAGATTTTAGACTATGTCACTAAAGTCATTCATTGGTGTTATGCTTACTTTTGAACTTTGAAGGAAATTTGGAGCCTTTTTATTGAAGATGTTTTGGAATTAGCGCTATATGCACTCATACTTTCTATATTATTGATAAAATCTTTCACATATTTATTTATAATATATTGGATTCATATAGTTGTTGGTCCACACATATAGATGTATTCTTTTTCAAATTTTGAAAATACTATGCATTTTTTGGTTGGTCATATTTTTTGTCTAATTTTCTTTTGATTCTTATATGGTTCAATTTTTGGGGGTTATTCATTTTGATTAAGATAATATTGTGTGATACATTTTAATTCCAATAATATACTATTTACATTTTCTACCATTGTTTCTCTTTAATAATTTACCTATAGAATTTGTTATAAACTTGAATCTCTATACTTTTTTATTAAATATATATTCAATTCAAATCTAATACCAATTTGATTTAGTGTTATTTTTATCAAGTATTAATTAAAATGAAACTAGTTTATTAAATCTCGACTCATCTAATTAATAAAAATTAAACTCTATCTTTATAGCCATACCTCTTCTTACTAGAACAATATTGACAATGTGACTTAAACGAATAAAGATGTATTACTGCTGCAAGAGGGAAGAATATGGTTTAAATTCTTTAATTTGGACTAAAGGTGGATGGTTTTTCACAGTTAACTCATTACCTCAATTTGTTATAATTGTAGTAAAATAACTTTAAAGTAGTAAAAAGTATTTGTTAATAAAGTTTTATACATAATAATTATAATTACTTTTATTTTGATTTTAAATTTTATAAATATTTTGAATTTTAATAAAATTGAATACATTTTTATTAATTAAATTTTAAATAATTTCAAAATTTACCATTTTCAAATTTCAATATATTTTCCAAATGGACTAACAAAATAAATTCAACTACATAACTGCAATATATTTATATATTTATGAAATAAATGTCAATATTCATATTTTAGAAATTAATATTTTAATATATATATATATTTTAAATTAGAATACAATTTTTTTGTTTATTGTTTATGTGTACAAATATATAAAAGTGACACCACAGAAATTGATATGTATAACTAAAATTACTTTGGAAGAAACTATTAATTGTCTAAAATTCCTTATAATTGGCCTAAATAGTTTCAACATTGAATTTTCTTATGGGAATTTAACCAAATTACAATCACAAACTCTAGTCATTTTAATGAAATTTATTTTTAGTTTACCTTTTTTCAGAGAGAAAATCCATATATGGCCGCAGCCCTCATGATTACAATATGGCCGAAGCCAGTCAGAATACGGCCGAAGCCCCGCAGCCCTCATGATTACAATATGGCCGAAGCCAGAATAGTCAGAATACGGCCGAAGCCGGCAGATACGGCAAAGCCGTCACATATCGCCGAAGGGGGACCTCCACAAGGTTCGAACTCGGCTGGGGGGAGCGAAAGCCATCCGCCCCACCCGTCATATCATGCACGCTGGGTGCAAATAAATATAATTTACCTTAAGTAAATAAATATAATTTTTTTACTTTTCCCGTGAGAAAAGGGTAATAAACGTATCTAATCTTGTTGTTTCGATAAATTTAGTGAGTCGAAGCAACTTTATGGATTAAAGTGCGGTAAAAAATACATGTTCTTTGATATTAAGAATTTTAATTAACTTTAAAATTATTTTAACTTCAAAATTTTGAGTTTACTCTTTTAATCATTTCAGAGACAATGTAATAATAATTGTCTTAAAAGATTTGTAAATGTGGTTGTTTAAAGGGTTAAATCAGTCAGTTTTATGGGCCTACACCATCCACCATTGATATAAATAAATGAATGTGGATGTACCCACCACTATGTATCATTCTACTATTTTCATTGTGTAGCCTTTTCGGAAATGATTCTACAATGTGCTAATGATTCTTCTGGTATTTGCATCTGAATTTATTTGTTTAATTTCCTCCCGTTCTAACATTATTTGTTTGATTAAACATTTTCTAAGAAAAGCAGAGGCCCGCCATGGAAGAAGGCAAGAGCAGCAGAAAACTCTACGCAGTGATGCTCCCATTTTTAGCCCAAAGTCACTTTAATGTATGGTTACAGCTTTCCAGAATGCTGGCGACCAGAGGCGTAGCAGTCATCTACGTGAGCCTTCCTTCAACCCTCGAAACTCTCCGCCCGCTAGTGGAAGGACAAGGATGGAACGATCATGGATTTCCCTTCTATTTCCAGGAGTTATCGATCACTGACACCGAAGATCCTGTGCCCCCAGACCATCAGAACACCAATAGAATGCCCAAGATTTTCAATTCACGCTTCGATCTACTCGAAAAAATGCGCGATCCGTTGGAGGGTCTGATGAGGGAGCTCAACGGCAGAGAATACTATGAATCCAGGGGCCTGCCGCCTCCTGACCGCCTCATTCTCGTCTTCGACTTCTTCATGGGCTGGTCCGCCCCTGTGGCGGCCAAGTTCGGCGTACGCTCGTTCATATTCATCTCGAACAGCGCGCACATGTGGCTGTGTACGGAGGCCATATTCTGGGACCGGGCGAAGGCGCTGCTGCTGCCGGAAGTTGCAGAGGCCGTCGAGAAATTGTGTTTGGCGGACTCTGTGGCGTCGCAGGGCCGCAGGCACATGGCCTTCACTCGCCTCGCAGATGGGGTTCTCCTTAATACGTTCCAAGAGATGGAGCCCAAAATTATCCGATACCTGGAAAGTGTGGGTGTTGGTGGCGGTAAACCGTTCTGGACGGTTGGGCCGGTCATTGATGTTCCTCGCAGGGATCAAACCCAGAGGTCCCGGGACGCCGAGATTTTGGCGTGGTTGGACCGCCAAACGCCCGGATCTGTCGTCTACGTGTCTTTCGGAACGGAGTCAAATCTTTCTCGAGTGCAAGTGACCGAGCTGGCTCTGGGTTTGGAGACCAGCGGGAAGCCCTTCCTGTGGGCGCTGCGCCCGCCGGCGTCCTCGTCGGCTGAGGATTGGAAAGCGGACCTGTTGCCCGAGGGCTACGAAAGGCGGGTACAGGGACGGTGCCTGATCGAGACCGGGTGGGCGCCGCAGGGGGCCATCTTGGCGCACGAAGCGACGGGCGCCTTTATCAGCCACTGTGGATGGAATTCGTGCCTCGAAAGTATGGCCGCGGGGGTTCCGTTAATCGCGTTGCCGCTGCAGACGGACCAGCCGGCTAATGCTCTGCTTTTGGCGAGAGAAACAAAAGTAGCGGTGGAAATGAAGATGGCCGACGGGGTTGCTAGACGGGATGAGGTTGAGAGCGCAGTACTGAGTTTATTGGCCGGGGAGGAGGGAATGGAGGTAAAGCGGAGGGTGAAGGCGGTGAGTAAAGCTGCCGTTTCTGCGCTCTCCTATGAGGGTGGAGCCGTTTGGAAAAATCTGGAATCATTCATTCAATACTCGTTACAGGTATGAATTCTATCCAATGTGGATATTGAATTTAATCCTAAATGACCCATTTTAATGGGCAGTGAATATACGATATTTATCAGTTTTGGCCTGTCTGCCGGAGCAGTTGCTATAGTATTTCCTCATGATTTTACCAGTGTCGGCCTGTTTCCCAAAGCAGTTGCTGTAGTATTTTGCCATGAGTCAAACTCGTTTGACTTCAGTAACCTTTTGTAATGGGCTTACTTTGAATATTGAGGAAAAGTATTCCTGATCTTTCTCATCAGGGTTCAATATTTGGGATATGTTGGGTTTAGTTTGAATGACGAGGAAAAGTATGTGATATTTCTTATCCTGCTACAATCATTGAGATATATGTTGGGTTCAGTTTGAAGGGTGAGGAAAAGAATGTGTGATCTTTTTCATCCGGGTTCAATCATTGAGATATGTTGGGCTTACTTTGAATGGTGAGGAAAAGTATTTGCGATCTTTTTCATCTTGGTTTAATTTCTGAGATATGTTGGGTTGAGTAAGTGTGTAAACAAAGAGCTTTTTCTTTTCTGATGAATATATTTTTGGTATTCATAAAGTTTTTTTTCCTTAATTTTGATATTTTTTTTTTTTCCGAAGGTGGTAAAACCTATCAACTCAGGTGTCAAACCAACAGTGAGGACAGCCATCTCTGGCTGCTATCCGCGAATGCTGGGTTTGACTCATCACTGTTAAATAGGAAAACCACGCCACCTGGCATAACCTTGCTGGTGGTCCGTAATCCGGAGCAGGCTCTCACTCCTGCCAGATGCCTCTGGGTCTTGGGCCGTTAACCTGTTTCCTTACGTCTGAGGAAGACGAGCTCTTAGCCAAGCAGAAGCAGTTTTACGGCATACTACAGGCCGATAGTGATATTATAGTGATAGTAAAAAAAAAATGATTTTCAAAAATGATTTTAATTTATATATATATAATTGATATAATATATATATATATATATATATATATATATATATATATATATAAAGAAATCTTTTAATAAAATAAAATTTTTATTATCGTTAATGTATTGACATACGATTTAATTATTTTTAATGTACGGGCAAATATTTGTAAATATAAAATCTATATAATAAAAATGTATGGAGTAACATTAAATAATATATAATATTTTGTATTAATATATTTTATATTAAATAAATGTTAATATTTTTTTTTAAGTTTGGGAGGATTTTTTATTTTTTATTTATAGACGAAGAATTTACACCACATATATATGCTAGGTGGCTTCAACTTGTTCAATGGGAAATCAAGTATGTTGGCCACTTCTCTTCGTTATAACCCATCCAAAAACAGTGAAGTTTCAGTTTTTCTAATCAAGCTAAGTATGTCTCAGTTTCATGACAAGACATTATAAGTCTATGTATCATAAGCATGCATAATGTAAAGTAAATGCAACTCGCATAAAGACAAAAAGAAACTAGATTAACTAACTACTCCTGCTGCGCTTTTGACGCTGATTCCACCGGTTCCATATCCTTGATAGTTTCTCCAGGCATCTCAGTCAATTCAATGATGCATGGGATGTGCCTTTGAATTCTATCCAGTCGGATGTCCTACTTGTGGAGCTAGAATTGGATTCGTTGCAAATCATGTTTGTACTTGGGCATTTCTTGGAGGGTTAGAGCCATCCCTACCAATTGTTCCATGGCCTTCCCAACAGTCTTTTCATAAGCCAGTAGAGATATAAGGTCTATTTGAATCGGGTTATCCTCCCTCTGGTATTCCCAGGATTTGGGACTAATGTCCTCCAATTCTCTATCTCTTCCTCTGTCTCACTATTTTGCTTAATTTCTTCCTCCCATTCTTCCAACAGATTACGGATTCCTACCTCCATTCCCTCTTGGTATGCTGCGGCGGCTTCACTAATGAGGTGTTCGACATATTTTCTTCCTCTTCACAGTTCTGATGTGCTCAGATCTTTGGCCTTTCCGGACACCCTTGCTCGTCCGCCGCAACCCCTTCCTCTCACTAGATGAGCCATCTCCACTCTATTCGAAACTTGTTCACATAAAAGAGGTGTTAACCTCTGTCTTTGGTTCTTATTTTCGAAATTCTCCCTATTCCTTATCCTGACCCAATTATTCTCGAAACAAGGCACAGGTTGGGTGACATCTCAGTTGTAAGACGAGGCCAGTCTCCTTATCCTATTGGGCTTCTCTCTTCTCCCTTCCCGGTGCCGCTCATACCTTGTATCGTTGGCAGTCCCCTCTCTCGGCCATGCAAGTATCCCCGTGCTCTGGTAAGCCTTCCCATTCCCCTCTGCCCAGTTAGCCTGCGCTGCTCCTCTACTCTTATTATACCCATTCCTCCCCCCTGGGATCCTAATAGGTCTCTCTGCATGTCTGCTACTCCCCGTTCCCCAAGTATTTCCACAGTTTCCTCCACTGCTCTTCCCAACAACCCATGCATTTAATTGATTATCCTGAGCCTCTATTTTTAGGTTGTAATATACCCATCATCAATACCTAGCCTCTCCCGTTCCACCCCAAGTAACGCTCGAGGTCTCAATGCCCCACTCTGAAGGGGCCTCACGGCCACTGACCAAATCAATACCCGGATGCCTTATCGTGAGAATGCAGAACCAAACAACAACCATGCAATTCCTGTGACACTTTCCCCAACATGTCCCCCAATTCCCCTTCCCAGGTTTCTCCTGATCCCTCCAACAAAAAACAAGCCATGTCGCCATTGCAAGAGGGGTGCAGGGCTAGGATACATACCCATTCTCGCTCCTCGGATGTTGTTGATGGTGCCAGTGACTTCCTGCTCTAATGCTCTAGCTCCAAACTCCGCAAACCATAATACAATTGCCCCTCATCTGTCTTGCCTTAACTGTTGCGCCTCCCTCCTCGTCCTTGTCGTGCCTTCCACCTTTCCCACCACCCTTGCATGTACTCATGCGAAGGGCCACCGCACCCATCGCCTTGAGCATGTGGGGGTTGGTGGGTGATACCTTATCTTTACTCTTCATAACTATTCGTCGTCCTTGCCAATCTCCGACACACACCTCGATTGAGGTGATAAATGTTAATATTTTTTTTAATCATTCAATTTTATTATAATTTATAATTGATTTAATACTTTTTTAATATTTATTATGTTAGGTCCCTATACTACTAGTGTAACCCCTTATTGTTATTAGTACAACTCCCTTATTATATTGTTGTGCCCATGTAGTCCCCATATTGTTATTATTGTGCCCCATAGAAGCCCACTATTGTTATTATTGTGCCCTTACATTATTATTGTTATGTTGGCTTTGATTATATTATGACCCCTTAGATTCCTATATATAGAAAGGAGGTATTGTCATTTGTATCATCTAAGAATTGTCCATTTTTGTAATGAAAAGGAGGTTGCCCCCTCGAAGAGGCTTATTTCTAAGGCGTTCATCTATCTTTTCTATCTTTTTGTGAGCTGGTTTCATAACATTTGGTATCAGAGCTTTGGATTCTAGGGTTTCGCTGCTCCAAACAGGTCATCGTGGAATTTTTGCTATAAATTTTTATCTATGAAGTTTCAGTAGCTAAAACAAAAACCCATTTGAGAAGGAATCGATATGAATCTCAGGTCCAAATTTCAGAAGTTACGTCACTATATTTTCGGAGATATGATCTGAGGAAGTTAGGGTGTTTGCAAGCTCCAGAATTTCATCTCAAATAGGTCACCGTGGAATTTTTGCCATAATATTTTTTCTACGAAGGTTTAGATTCTGAAATTGAAACCCATTTGAGCTGAAAGCTTGGTGACACTCGAACACAAATCTCAGATCTTGTTTTGCTATATGTTCGGAGATGTAATCTGAGTAAGTTAGGGTTTTTGTAGACTCTGAATTACATTTTAAACAGGTAACCTTGGGAACATTGTCATAACTGTTTCTCTGAGCAACAAATTGAAATTTCGTAAGAAGTTACAGAAATAGGACAGACTGTAGTTTGCGTGTATATTTTTCAGATCCGAAGGTCAAAATAGTGACACATGGCATGTCGTACAAGTGCGCTCTACTGAAACATTATATAATCAGGTCATCGTAGGAGATTGGGCATAACTCTTTCTTGGAGAATCAAATTCTGATAAGATTTGCAGGGTTAGAAAGAGGACTCAGAGGGCTAACGTAATAGACAATTTCAGAACTTGTAGATCTAAAAGTACAGAGTTACAATCATTTCAAGATCGAGCTCCTAAAATCAAGAAAAGGCGATATGAGGAAGTTTGATGGAAAGGATCTGGTAAATTGGATACTACAGATGGACCAATATTTTGATCTACATGAAGTGAAACTGTTACAAAAGGTATGTATTGCATCTTCATATTTAGAACCAGATCAATTTTTATGGTATAAAGGGATTTGTTCTCGTAAACCACTTGTTACGTGGTCAATTTTCACGGAGGAAATGATAGCAAATTATGAGGATACAAAGAGAAACACCTTCTTTATCCAATTGATAAATCTCAAACAAAAGTGTTCAATGGAAGAGCACATTGAGGACTTTCAAAAATTGAATATAAGGGAAAATGATATTCTAGAGAATTATAGGATTGATGTCTCCATAGGGACTTTAAGGGATAACATTCAACATGAGGTTCGTCTTTGGGAACCTGATTCATTGGAGAAGGCATTCAGGTTGGCAAGAAAAATTGAAAGCAAAATTATGGAAACAAGGAATCCCACCACTCACGACTATAATTATGGAAGTGTTTTTTCTCTTAGCCTTCCACAACCTACAATGTTTACACCAAAACAATTGGAAGAAAAAAGAGAAAAAGGGTTTTGTTACAATTGTGATAGAAAATGCACTAAAGGTCATAAGTGTGCTGAGAGAAAATTATTTTACATAGATTATGAAGAGGAGGAAGAAAATGATCAAGAAACATCAAAAGAAGAGGACATACACCAGGAACCAACCCCAGAGAAAGAAGAAATGAATCTAACCATATCTTCTAAAGCATTGGCAAGGATTACCACTCCTCAAACTCTTAAGATAGAAGGACATATAAAGAAGAAAAAGGTTCAAGAAGTGAAATATCACATCGAGAAAGAAGAAATGAATCTAATCATATCTTGTAATGCATTGGCCGGAATTACCACTCCTCAAACTATCAAGATAGAAGGACATATTAAGAAGAAAAATGTTCAAGAAGTGAAAGATCACATTGAACATCAAGAAATGAATCTGACCATATTTTGTAAAGCATTGGAAGAAATTACCACTCTTCAAACTTTCAAGATAGAAGGACATATCTAGAAGAAAAAGGTTCAAGCAGTGAAAGATCACATCGAGCATCAACAACAAGTTCTCCAACTTTTAAAGGATAACGCAACTTTGGCACATAATCGAATGAAACAACAGGTATATCAGCATCGCAATGAAAAAAGTTTTGATGTAGGTGATTGGGTATTTTTACGGTTATGTCTCAAGCAAGCTATTTATGAGAAGGAAATGTTGGCAATACTACATGCACTTAAGAAATGACAACCTTACCCAATGGGAAGACACTTCAAGGTAAAAATGGATCATGATAGTCTTAAATAATTTTTAGAACAAATATTATCTTTAGAAGAATAGAAAAAATAGGTCACAAATATGTTGGGTTATGACTTTGACATCATATACAGAAAAGGGAAGAAAAATTTTGTTGCAGATGCAGTCTCAAAAAATGATGAGCATGTGGAAGCATTGTTTTGTGCTATTTCTATTATCCAACCAGATTCGATAAATGAAGCAAGGGATGAATGGAAGAAGGACGAAGAAGTGTGGCCGCTCATTCAAAATTTGCAGAAGATCTAGTTCAAACAATATTGATAGAACTTGACAAGGAAGGAAAAATCATATTGGAGCCTAAAACATTCATAGAACTAAGAAGTCGACAGCTATATAATCGATTAGTTTCAGAGTATCTAATCAAGTGGAAGAACTTACCCGCTGAATATTCCACATGGAAGGATGAGAATTTTATATAGAAGCATCAAGAACTACTCATGCATTGAGGACAACACTTTTTGAAGGAGAGGGGCATGTTAGGTCCATATACTACTAGTGTAACCCCTTATTGTTATTAGTACAACCCCCTTATTATATTGTTGTGCCCATGTAGTCCCCATATTGTTATTATTGTGCCCCATAGAAGCCCACTATTGTTATTATTGTGCCCTTACATTATTATTGTTATGTCGGCTTTGATTATATTATGACCCCTTAGACTCCTAGATATAGAAAGGAGGTATTGTCATTTGTATCATCTAAGAATTGTCCATTTTTGTAATGAAAGGGAGGTTTCCCCCTTGAAGAAGCTTATTTCTAAGGCGTTCGTCTATCTTTTCTATATTTTTGTGAGCTGGTTTCATAACATATTATGTTGCCCACAATTACAATTGAATTTAAGTGTAGATTTTTCAACCATTTTTGCCTACTCCTTTTTTCGAAAATTCTTCCTAGAGTATTGTTCCTATTTCTAAAGGAAAAACATTTTTTCCTTTTACCTTTGAAAGAGAAAAATATAAAACTTGTTTTTATTAAATATCCTAGATCACCTTGGTCCTTTGCTTTATTATTGAACTGTATTGTCCATTGCTTTCTTATTTGAAAAATGAAGCTAGTCAATCTTCCTCTTACGTGTATTCTTTTATCTATTTTACAAATTTCTTACTTTATATCATTTCATTTTATATATAATATAACAAAAACATTGACATTATATATTAAATATAGATAATTTTTATGGATGAAAAATTTATCATTAATAATATAAAAAACTATTAAATCATAAAATTATTATTATTTTTATGATATAAATAAATTTTATGGTGAATGCTATATAATACTTGCTTATATTTAATATTCATTGTGATACAATATTTCTATATTTAAGAACTAGTTTATGTCTTTTTTTTTCTCACTTATTAGACACTGTTGACAAGGCGATTTTTTGCTATTCCAACAAGGGCAACTAACCTGATCATAAGCCCCAATTAGACCTGCTTTCGTTTAGAATTGCTAGTTCCAATGGGTTTTAAGGGACCCCGTAAACTATTAAATGAGTTGAAAGATTAGTTTTGAGAAGAAGACTTCAATTACATCAACAAAATAAAACAACTAACCTCTATGTATTGAATCCTATCTATACCTCTTCTAACTACTCTAGTCTATGTCCTATCTATCCTAATCTATCTTGCAGGAGCATGACAAAAGAGAGGTTAAACATCATATATGAATACCAAGTCTAAGTGAATCAATTACTGGTTCTCATAAGGACAAGGCTGCATTAATTCTTAATTACAATCCAGTCATTCATATAGGAATACACATTCCATTTTATGGAAGAAAATATTGCAATTGATGTCCAACAGAGTTTTGAGTTAGCAACCTTTCATGATTTAAACACGATAATGAATCATATTCAAATAACCAGGCCTAACCATGAACTGTAAGTTATCAATATGCATGAAAAAAAATATACATTCACATTTATAGCAGCGAAAACATCTTGATCAAAACACATGATAAAAGAGGAAAATCGATCTAAAGCACCAGCTCCTTATTGAGATAAACAGTCTGTCTTTATTCATAATAATCAAAGCTGTTCTTTTCAAACAAAAAGCTCTCCTTTCCTATCTAGAGGTAATACTTATGCCTCAGGCACTGACCCTTCGTCTTCCCCACGATCTCTTTAATTCCCCTTTTTTTTTCAATATACAAATCAGAATGTGTCGACGTAGCACATTTCATGTAACAGCTGAGACGTGAAGGGTATATCTGCTGGAGTGCTTCTTTTCCTGGGGAATGAATCGATGTTGACTGAAAGAGAATGACTGTGTGTCATCTCTTCGCACCTGTGTAGAGTGGACGTTATGCCAATTGAAAACACTGCACTCATCGTCCCACATCTGGCATGACTGAAGGTGTGTTTGGAAGTAATGACACCCTAATGGATCATCGTTGTCATGAGTGCTTCTGTTGAATACAAAGAGTGCCTCCATCATGCACTATGGCAGCCCGTATTCCCTTTAGCAGAGTGTGTTTTGCAATACCGACACCTTTGGAGCAGAGGTGTCATCTTGATATAACTCACATTTATTCGTTACCAGGTCTGCTTGTATTTGCTTGCAAAAATAATTCATATCAGCTATGACTGTGAGAAATATGGCAAACATGCCTACAAAACATGAATCTTGCGTTTATAACATCAAATGTGAAAGAATCCCCCCTTCTTTTTAATTTATGCACTGATTAAGTCTTGTGAATGTAAATCCATTTTACATTGAAAATCATGGCCTAACACATAATTGGATCCGAAATCCAGACTCGAAAGACTATAGACAGAAACCTATACCCTATCAGGTCCGTCATATGGGATTTTCCATTAAAAACTGCGGCCATAGCATTTTTTGAATACACAAGAAAACATGGAAATACCCCACAGCCGAGCCGTACAACGAACTTCAAAAAATTATGTACCGGATCTATAACCATCATTGGGTCCGCCATATGGTGTCGCACCTTATGCATGAGCGCTAGACTCCACCGATAGTGATTTGCGATGGGTGGGGGCGGATCCGATAATATATATATATCATGTTTAATAGGATCGACAGGTCCGCCATATCGCATTGTATTTTATATATGATTCCCAGGTTCCACCGATTTCGATAAGTGATTGGGGGGGCAGACCCAAAATACATATGTGTTGAGGTTAATAGCCCTGTCAGGTCTGCCATATCGGACTGTGCTTTATGTTCATGCCATGGACACCGCTGATTGTGATATGCGACGGGCTCCAGACCCGAAATATATGAATTATGGTTTATAACGACGTCGGGTCTGGTGCCTCATGGTACACGTTGCGGGCCAATGTTGCATGCAATAAGAGAAAAGGAATGTTATGTGTATTTTGCAAAGTATTCCCGTTATAAAGAGTCATGATGGGAATAAAGACGCGATGGAAGATTTTGTGGGTTAAGCACACAAACAATTATAATAAGGGTGGGGGTGATTATATGTGCGGGCATAAATGTACCATGAATTTTTGTGAAGATTTGAAAAGTCCCGATGAGGGAATGAATGAAGGACTAGACTGTGTCATGAATGAACCATGCAGTAGAGGTTTATTCAAGGCGCTTAGCCATTAGGCATTGAAAATTTGACTTGGCAAAGAGTTAAAATCCCTGGGATAGAACAGATCTTTGGATGGCTGAAAGATCAACTTTTAGGGGGACCCCATTCAAAATTGCTACTAGGGAAAATTTTAATAGGGTGGTGGTTGTGGCCACAACAAATGGCAAATTGCTGGGTGAACCAGTTATCTCTGTGTCTAAATAAACCATGGATTAGTAGAACATTAGGGTGTTAAGATAAACTTGAAATGCGAACTGCATAGATCGATAGGCATGGGTTCCACTTCAACATTAATTGCTTCAGGTGGGATAAAAACAAATAGCTTCTACTTACTGATAGGGTTTTGACAAGCATTCTCCAATGGTAGTGTTATGTAATTTATTGACCTTCCTTTACCTGTTTCTTACTTTCAACAATCCTTTCAGGGCCATCACTGGTCCGTCAATACCTATTTATGCGTGTACTTTAGCTCTTTATTACTCATCAGACTTGATGTAGATATGTTTATCTACACTTCATATAAGAATTTTAGTGCTATTTTTTCATATGATTGAATGGGGCATAGTCATGGATCTTGCCATATTTTTAAATCGTTTAAGCAAGGTTAGGCTTGCTGTGTCAACTGGTACTCTGAGCCCAACAACAATCCATACTCTAACTGGCTTCCCAAACAACATATCCTTCCAGATTGACACAAGGACTTGACATTTCATTTTCTTTTAAATAGGTCCTTCCAGTTTCAGGCATAAGGACTAGAGCACAATTAGATTTTCCATAGGGTATATGACAATGAGCTTAGCCCATGAAAGAAGGTTTACCTGTAGATAATGGGTATTAGACAATTTAGTGTGGTGGATGGGACCAATGGAGAATGACTGTAAACCTTACAAGCAAGTATAGGCTAGGTCTGAGTGGGATTTATTTAAAAATGCAGAGTTTCTCCATGCCAGTCCAGCTGTAGCTACACATTTTTTTGTTTTATAAAGATGCCCCTACATGCTCCAGATATCAAGTCATCAACAGATCTGACTTAGTTCCAAACAGATGCTAATGAGTGGCTTCGGTTTGAATTCCACCTATGATTTTCCAGTTCTCATGGATTCATTGAAAATTTGTTTGATTTGCAAGGTAATGATGGACTTAGGATCAGCAGACTCATCAACAGGTTAATGAGGGAGGAAAGAGCTGAAGGTGGCGAATGAAGGCAATCTGAAAAAGGTAAAAATGAGACTAGAGGACTGAAATCAAATGGATGAAAAAGGGTTGTCATTCAAAACAAAAAGAAAATGAACTATGCAGAAAAACAAAAAGAGGAAAAGATCGAAATGTAATTAAACTAACAACAGAAATGAAAATGAATTCTAATATGCTTAGGAGGTAACCACCATGTGGTGGCTACTGGAAGTATATTTTGAGATGCTGGCCATTAACAGGGATTTTTTCAGTTTCTCCCTGTAAAGTTTTCAATCTGTAAGTTCCCTGACCAATTTTTTCCACAACTTGGAATGGGCCCAGCCATAAGTGTTGGAATTTCGTGTGTTTACCTTTTGGCTCACTCAACTTGTCCCATTTCAGGACTAGCTCTCCTACTTGGAAGTCTTTATCTCCTACTAGATGATGATCAAACCATCTTTTTACAATCATTTGGTGATTCATGAATTTATTTCTGGCTTTATCTCTTAATTCCTCCAACCTCATCAGTTGGTTGATCCTCTCTTGAAGTAAGGCAAAAGGGGTTCCTCTTGAAGCTTGGGAGAGATTTAGAGAGGGAAGAGTAACATTGGAAGGCAAGATGGCTTCCTGTCCATAGACGAGGAAGTATGGGGAGCTTCCTAAGGCCACTTTTGGGGTGACCATATCGGCCCAAAGAGCATTTGTTAGGGTGTTGTGCCAGTTCCTCTAGTTGTCAGCGACAGATTTACAGATTATGCATATGAGGTTCTTATTTGAGGACTCTGCAACTCAGTTTCCCTGGGGGTAATAGTTTGATTCATACCTTATGTGAATTGAATTATTGATAGCAAATTCAGTCAATTTCAGTGATGAAAAATAAGAAGCATTGTCAAATATGAGAGCATCAAGGATGCCATACCTGTTGATAATGAATTTCTCAATAAATGATATTACCTCATCTTCGTTTACTCTTTGAATTGGGATGGCTGCGGTCCATTTGGTGAAGTAGTCAGTCATTGTGAGTATATACTTATGTTGCTGTGAAGAGTTTGGAGTGATCTCGCCTATGACATCTAGGCCCCATTGTTGGAAAGGGCAGTAAGTCATAACGGGCCTGAGGGGGACGGCTAACTTTGTTTCTCATCCTGCAGTGGTTTGACACACCTTGCATTTGCGAGCATAGGCGTGTGAGTATCTAAACACCGTGGGCCAATAATATCCGGCTCTCAATATTTTGTGAGTAGTGGTCTCTCCCTTGTAGTGACCACCTGCTGGGCTATCATGCATTTCCTTTAAAACATGATCAGCATTATCTTTTTCCAAACACCTCAGCTAGATCCCATCAATTTTTTTTCTATATAATGTGTTGTTGGCCAAATGATATTGATTAGACTTCAATCTGAGTGCTCTCTATTGTGATGCATCCATGTGTTCTGGACATGATCCTTGTGTCAGATAGAAGCGTATGTCGTAATACCATGACTCAGGATCCAAAATGGCTTCTGATGTTTCGTGTTCATATACCAATGTCTCATTAATCCATAGGGGCTCCTCTCTGAGTTCTACTTGTTCGTTTTGCATGCTCTACATTTCTGGTTCTTTAGATGCCCATTCTTTATTCTTCAAGGCTTCTGCTGCTAGCCTACACAATCCTTGCCCACGAACTATCTTTGTCGGCTTTATTTCGATGTCGAATTCTTGAAGTGCGGTTATCCAATTCCCTCTCCGCTCACCCATTTCTCTCAGCATGAAGAGAGCTCTTACAGCAGGATGGGGGACAATTACTTTAGTCCTGACTTTTAATAAGTAATGGTGGAAGTGTTTTACGGCCTTAAAAACCGCAAAGCCTTGATTCTTCACGTCTGGATAGTTCAGTTCTACCCCTTGAAGGTTAGAGCTCATACAAGACATAGGGACTTCATTGCCCTCGTCATTTCTTTGGGTGAGGATTGCGGCATATGAAACATCAGAAGTGAAAGTGTATAAGAGGAATTCGTTGTCAAAATTGGGACTGACCAATGCAGGGGCCTCTGCGATGGCCTCTTTAATTTGTTGAAACACTTTCTTGGCCTCATCACTCCACTTATACACAACATCTTTCTTGATCATTAGTTGCTTGGGGCGCACTATTTCTGAAAAACCTGAGACAAATTTCCTAATGAAATTGATCTTCCCAAAGAAATATTGCATTGCCCTTCTATTTGGAGGGGTTTGTATTCGCATGATGGTCTCTATTCTTTCAGGATCAATAACAGTCCCTTCTTTGGAGAGGATATGACCCAGTAGCTTCTCTTCTATGCCTGTGAAGATTCTCTTCTTGGGATTCAATGATATTCCATGCCTTTGGCATCTTTCGAAAATTTGTTTCAGGTGATAGATATGATCCCTCTTGCGATATGAAAACACAGTGATTTTATCCATGTACACTACTACTGATCTATTGATCAAACCTTGGAAAGCTATGTCCATAGCTCTCTGGAATGTGGCGCCGACATTAATAAGTCCAAAAGGCATTTTACGATATGCGTAAGTGCCCCATTTAGTGTTGAAGGTTGTCTTCAGTTGATCCCCATTAGATACCAACACTTGATTACATCCTGAAAACCCATCTAACAGGGACAACATTTTAAACCTAGAAACGCACTGAAGGATGTGTTCCATAGAAAGGACAGGATAGTTATCCTTTTGTGATGCTTTGTTCAGGATTCTAAAATTGATATACAGCCTGATGTCTCCAATTTTTCTTTCTTACTGGCATGAGATCGGCTACCCAGCATGTGTGTCTGACAGGAAAGATCATTTTAGCATCCAATATTTTGTTTAATTCTTTCTTCACCAATGGTTCTAGGCTTGTATGCATCTTACGAAGCTTTTGTTGGTAGGGCCTAGCCTCCTTTTCCAAAGGAATTACATGCTGCATAACATTGGTATCAAAGGTTTTCAGGTCCCCATATGTCAATGCAAAGACATCCTTGTATTCTTTAAATAGCTTGAGGAATGCAGCCTTTTCTTGTGGAGAGCACCCCAAGCCCAGATTGACATTTTTTAGGTCTTCTTTGGTTCCAAGGTTGACCAATTCATACTTCATGGATGAGATATGCATTTTGCAGTTAGTTGCCTTCCTGAATTTATCATGCAGGTCATACAAGTGCTCCATCTTGGCAACTGTCTTGGGAATCACATTGGACTGTCCTTTTCCTCATCTTCCCTTTCATTCATAAGCATGTCATGCTCCTTTTCATCAATGACTGCATTCTTGAATGTCTTCTCGCAGTGCAAGAACTCAAGGATTTTCTTATCATCTTCGAACACCTACCAATTTGAGATGTTATCAAGCATGGATGGTCTAAAAATCAATTCAATATAACATTTGCTCTTCTTAAATTTAAAATCAAGAAATGTTTTGCAGTCATACCAGCCATCAGATCAGCATCCTGGTTTTTCCTCAAGGTACATATGTGATATTGAAAGAATCAAAGCTGTCAATTAAGCTCCATACCTCATGTTGGTACCTTACCAGGTGTGGTGAATTGTAGTGTATCCTTTTCCTTACCTGATCCACAACTATCTGTGAGTCACCAAAAACTTTAAGATTTTTCACCTTCATATCAATGGCTTTCCTTAAGCCTTATAGCAAGCCTTCATATTCTGTTGTATTGTTGGTGCATGCAAACTCCAACCAGCTGGCCATCAAATGTTGGTTCCCTTGCGCGTAAATGAGAATGCTGCCAACACCTGCACCTTCAAGGCAGTTAGAGCCATCAAAATAGAGTGTCCAAAATAAAGAATCTAATGTTACATCAATTGAACTACTATCTACGAAATTAGTCCTATCATCTACTATAATACAAGATAGTTCATCATTTGGATTATGGGAGGGAGCTTCCAATTGTGTGTATGTCAAAGTTTCTTCAATTGTTTCTACCTGGAATTCCCCAAAATAGGTTTTTGTAGAATAAACATTGAAACTATAGTTCCCAAGGATGGAGTTGGAAAACATTACAGGTTCATTAAGACCATTCAGTTTCGTTACTACATACTTCATGTATCTTTCTTGATCAGCTCTCAGCATATCAACTTTTCCCTTTTGAGGCAGCAAGAGATGGGACCAATCAGTTGAGAAATATCCATTTAGTTTTTTTGACCAGTCCCTACTAAGCAACATTCCATAAGCCTCGGGTATATCTACTACCACTATGTCAATGACTTGTGTGTACTGTGGTTTAGCAAACATCTGAATCAACACATCTTTCAGCTCTCCAATTACCTTTACATTTGTTCTGTCAAGTTGCATAATTTGAGTTCCAGTTTTCTCAGGTACTACATGAAGTCTGTTATGCTCTTAACCTGCAAATCAATACCCAAGCGAAGAAAAGATACCGAGAACACAAAATATGCGAAGAAAATATACCCAGAACACAGAATAGCAATGATTTTATTATTCAGAGAGAAATGTTCACAGGCCTCTTCGAGGGGGCAACCTCCAATAGAGCAGAGCTCGATTACAAAACAAGACACAATGCTCCTCGCAGGGAGTCTCTATCCTTTATATATGACTCATACATGCAATACCACGAGCCAATATCGTGGGTTTTATTAATACCATCTATCTAATACTACCGCCTATTTACCATCTATCTAATACTTCCGCCCATTTGCAACTAACTGTGGTCCCGTTATTAATTGCGGGTTAACCACTTACAAATATTAATATGGGCTTTATTGACTCTTGACTATGACGTGATCCCAAGACATAAATAAGGGGGTTAGGGTGGGACCCTAACATGCCCTCCCCCTTAAGACTAGCCTTGTCCTCAAGGCTGAAGCTGCAGAAACTGCTGAAGAATAGTGGCTGGTTCCCAAGTTGCATCTTTCGGAGAGGTGTCTTTCCATTTGACGAGGACCTCCTTAATCATGTGGCCACGCAGGTGCTTGTCTCTTGTGTCTAGAACCTGTTCAGGTTGAAGCCAGATTGACCCTTCTTCGTCTAATTCAGGTAGACTGGTTTGAACTCGGCAATTGTTCCCAATCACTTTCTTGAGGCACGATACATGGAAAACTGGGTGGATTTTTGCTGTAGGTGGCAAAGCCAACTTGTAAGCCACTTCTCCAATGCGCTGAAGTACTTGGTATGGTCCATAGAATTTTGGGGAGAGCTTTTGACAACCCTTGTCTTTGAGTGATGTTTGCTTATATGGTTGCAGCCTCAAAAAGACCTGATCCCCTTCTTGAAATTGGCGCTCTGAGCGATGTTGGTCAGCCTGTTGCTTCATACGGTTCTGAGCTTGATGAAGATTCTCGCGCAGATGGGCAAGCATGGTTGCGCGGTGTTGTAGGAGTTGATCCACGGCTTGTACTTTGGAGCACCCCGTGAGATAAGAAGTAGGGGAAGGCGGAAGTTGTCCATAGACTGCTTCATAGGGAGTCATTTTGGTGGTGGCATGATAGTTGGTGTTATACCACCACTCCGCCAGAGGTAACCACTGTACCCAAAGGTGTTGCTTTTCTGAAGTGAAACACCTAAGGTAGGTTTCTAGACATTTGTTGACGGCTTCAGTTTGACCATCTGTTTGTGGATGATATGAAGTACTGAGTTTGAGTTGAGTGCCTTGTATTCTGAAGAGCTCCTGCCAAAAATTACTGGTGAAGATTGGGTCACGGTCGGATACAATAGAAGTGGGCATGCCATGCAATTTGAAGATCTGATCCATGAAAGTTTGAGCAACCAAGGTTGGTGTAAATGGGTGGGGTAGGGCACAGAAATGAGCATACTTCGATAGTCGGTCCAAAACCACCATGATGACTGACTTGTTCCTAGACTTTGGAAGACCTGTAATGAAATCCATGGAAACCTCTGTCCAAATTGATGCCGGAATGGGCAATGGTTGTAATGTGCCTGGTGTGTTGACGGTTTCCCCTTTGTGGCGTTCACAGACGTCACATTCTGCTACGAAAGTAAGGATGTCCTGTTTCATGCCGGTCCAAAAAAATGATCTTCTGGAGCGAGCATACGTCTTCTGAAAGCCCGAATGTCCTGCAATGGGAGATGAGTGCAATTCTGCCAAAATGCGACTTTTGAGGGTGGATGTTGGTGATATTACGACTCTGTCCTTGTAGTGAAGAATATTATTCTGCCACGAGTAGCCCTTGCTGGAATTAGGATCTGCCTGCAATTGAGAAATGAGTTGGGAGAGCCCTGGATGTGAAAACCATTCCCTGCGAGCCTCTTCAATCCAGTCTGGAATGGGGAGGGAAATTGCGAGCAGAGTACTTTCCTCCTCAAATTGGCGCGACAATGCATCTGCTACCTTGTTGTCTTTCCCTTTCTTGTAAATGATCTCATAATCATATCCCAGCATTTTGGCTAACCATTTATTTTGTTGAGGGGAAGATAGGCGTTGCTCCAAAAAATATTTAAGACTGTGATGATCTGTGCGGATTTGGAAATGTCGCTCCAACAAGTAAGGTGTCCAGGTCTCGACTGCATGTAAGATGGCCATCATTTCCTTCTCGTAGGTAGATTGGCCCAGATTCTTCCCACTTAGTTGTTGGCAGGTGAAGGCCAATGGTCGCCCTTCCTGCATTAAGACCGCTCCAATACCTGTTCTCGAAGCATCACATTCAATGACAAATGATTTGGTGAAGTTCGGTAGTGCTAAGACAGGAGTGGAACACATGGCGGTTTTTAGAGCGGTAAATGCCTGTTGTGCTTCCTCATTCCAGAAGAAGGAATTTTTCTTTAGGAGTTGTGTTAGGGGCTTCGCTATGCGGCCATAGTTGTGGAAAATTTTACGATAATAGCCTGTGAGACCCAAAAATCCTCTCAAGCTTTTCAAGGTCTTAGGTTGAGGCCATTCTTGCATGGCCTGGATCTTTTTGGGGTCCACCTTGACACCTTCGCGCCCCACAATGTGGCCCAAATACTCAACTTCTTCCATGCCAAATGAACACTTAGACATCTTGACAAATAATTTATGTGTTCGGAGCAGTTGCAAGAGTAGATCTACATGCTGAAGATGTGCCGCCCAAGTGCCACTATAGATGAGGATGTCATCGAAGAAGACTAGGACAAATTTTCTGAGATATGGTTTGAGGAGGTGATTCATAAGGCTCTGAAAAGTAGAGGGAGCATTACAGAGACCAAATGGCATGACGAGGACTGGCCTTCATGAGTTCTGAAAGCTGTCTTAGGAATGTCGACTTCCTTCATGCGAATTTGGTGATAGCCTGAGCGAAGATCCAATTTAGTGAAGAATTGAGCCCCATTGAGTTCGTCCAGCAAATCGTCAACCACTGGGATGGGAAATTTATCTTTGACTGTTAACTTATTGAGGGCCCTGAAGTCGGGACACATCCGCCACTCCCCATCTTTCTTGAGGACCATGACCACTGGGGATGAATAAGGACTAATGCTGGGACGAATGACACCTGCTTCCAACAATTCCTTGATGATTTTTTCTATTTCATTCTTTTGGGTGAACGGATATCTGTATGGCCGCACATTTGGGGGTTGGGCCCCTGGAACCAATGTGATGCTATGATCATGTTCCCCTCGCGAGGGTGGAAGCTCATGAGGCTTGTCAAAGACCGTCCGATGTTTATTTAAAATCTGTTGCATCTCAGGATGAACTGGCGGAGATATGGTGTCTACTACCTGGATGGAATTGAATTGAGCTACCACTCCATGATGGCCCTTTTTTAACAATTTTTCCATTCTATACGAGCTGATGATAGAGGGGGCTCCTGCATGAAGTCCACGGAGGGTATGTGTGGAGTTGTTATGCTTAAAACTCATATATAACTCCTGGAAATCCATTGTGATTGGCCCAAGGGTGCGGAGCCATTCAGCACCTAGGACAATGTCGCATCCCCCCATGTGTATGGAAAACATGTGGGTTTTCAACTGATAATCCCCCATTTGAAGTTTGACATTTTCACAGCGGCCTTCACATTTCATTGTGCCCCCATCTGCAATTTGGACCTGGAAGTTAGAGACTGCCCGTACATAACAATGCGCTGCTTCGGCGATTTTTTGATGGATGAAATTATGGGTACTTCCACTATCAATCAAGACTATTACTGGGCGATGTTTAAGAAAACCCCTGATTTTGAGAGTTTGAGGGGAAGAGATTCCTGCCAACGCATTGAGCGAAATAACTGGGTCATCAGATACAATCTCCTTTTGGTTGTCTTCTTCGATCGCCTCCGGTTCCTCAGGAGGTGGATCTTCCTCGGTGGAGCTGTAGTCAGTGGCATCTATTTGAAAAAACTTGGGCTCCTTGCATTTATGCCCAGGGGAATATTTTTCATCACAGTAGTAACATAGTCCTTGCTTTCTTCTCTCGGCCATTTCCTGAGGTGACACCTTTTGGACCTTAAGTGTCTGAGTCGTGGTATGAGCTTGTGGGGGACGACCTTTAGTGGGGAAATTGGGGCGGCTGTATTGGGCTGTTATGGCACGCTCCACCTTACGGGCTACCTGGCAAGCCTCCGTCCTTGTGGGAGGGTGGTGGAGTAGAACTTGAGCTTTGATGGCTTCTTTAAGACCACTGATAAAACATTCCGTGTAGAACTCATCTGAGAGATGGTCAGTGCGGAAGGCCAAGGCTTCAAAAGCAGTGATATATTCATCCACTGTACCCGTCTGTCGGAGCTTAGTGAGACGGCCCAAAAAGGAGTCTCCCTGTTCAAAGCGATCTCGAAGAGCTTTGGAAAATTGGGCCCAACTCGAAAAAGGTGCATTGTGACGTTGATGCCATTCTGCCCATTGCCATCATTCATTGTCCAAGTACATGGTCCCCACTCCAATCTTTGTCCAATCATCTTGGAGATGATTCAATTTGAAATACTGTTCCATTTGTGCTAGCCATGCGGACGGGTTAGAATCGTCAAATTTCTGTATATCCAACTTGGGAGGTCGCTGACTATCCAACTTAGGAGGTGGTGGATGGGTGTGCCAGACGTGAGGAGAGTGGCTAGACTCACCCTCAAGGTGTATATGGTCATTATATGGTACCTCAAGAGTTGGCTCCTTGCCCTTAGCGAGTGCTTGCCGTACCATGCTCAATAGGTCTTTAAGAGAATCTTTGAGCTCGTTCATATCTGTTTCAAGTTTGTCTAGTCTTTCATTGGCCATTGCTTGAGCTCTAGTTTCTACCATACACCAACTTGATGAAAATTTGGGACCGCCAAATTTTTTTTTCTAAGAAATTGAATGGTACCACTGTGCTCAGCTCGTTGTCCTGATGCTGATGGACTAGGTCACAAATAAGCACTTTGAAAGATCTCAGACTTTTTTTTTTTTTTTTGGAAAACTCCTAACAGAGTTTTACTCCTTCCTGATCAATACTGCAGTCGCCAAATCCTCAAACTGTCAATGCCGCCAAAAGTCCTGCGAAAATCATATCCAGGTACAGGAACCCTTCGCAACTACTCCGATCTGGTGGATCTGAGATATCTGAATGGTGGAACAACTGCTGCTGCTGATCTGGAATATCCGATCTGGTGGATCTGAGAGATCTGAATGGTGGAACAACTGCTGCTGCTGATCTGGAATATCCGATCTGGTGGATCTGAGAGATCTGGATGGTGGAACAACTGCTACTGTTGATCTGGAATATCCGATCTGGTGGATCTGAGAGATCTGAATGGTGGAACAACTGCTGCTGCTGATCTGGAATAGATGATGTGTGATCCCCCGATAGAAAGGGAACTATGGTCTTGGGGAGTGTCAGGTGCTACAGATCGCAATATACATAAGGGTCTGATAGTAGTACTCGGCCCAATGTTTCAGGGCTCTAACTAAGGAGGATCGACCGTACCCTTAGCCGTACAACTCGACTACCCTATCGTACGGGCGAGTAATCTCTCCGAGTGCTGTTCTCGGTGTACTGTAGCAACAAGACGACCGAAGGTTTATCTATGGCGAGGTTTCAAGGGAGCTAGGGGGCTTCCTATATACCCAGAGGGTACGTGGAAGACAGTCCATGCATGGTTCTGTCTAATGTGCTACTACTTGAAGGGGTACCCACAGGGGTTACAAGGGAGTCCAACAGATGTGACCACCTCTTGTATTTCCTGCGTGCATGCCTCCCCAAATCCGCAGGTTTATGCGCTTAACGATAGATCCCATGGTTTAAAGACGCCGGAACACGTCTCTAGCCTAAAAAATTTTTGCTAAAATTTGGAGATCCCACCGAGCCCTGGAAAGTGCTCTGATACCACTTGTTATGCTCTTAACCTACAAATCAATACCCAAGCAAAGAAAAGATACCGAGAACACAAAATATGCGAAGAAAATATACCCAGAACACAGAATAGCAATGATTTTATTATTCAGAGAGAAATGTTCACAGGCCTCTTCGAGGGGGCAACCTCCAATAGAGCAGAGCTCGATTACAAAACAAGACACAATGCTCCTCACAGGGAGTCTCTATCCTTTATATATGACTCATAAATGCAATACCATGAGCCAATATCGTGGGTTTTATTAATACCATCTATCTAATACTACCGCCTATTTACCATCTATCTAATACTTCCGCCCATTTGCAACTAACTGTGGTCCCGTTATTAATTGCGGGTTAACCACTTACAAATATTAATATGGGCTTTATTGACTCTTGACTATGACGTGATCCCAAGACATAAATAAGGGGGTTAGGGTGGGACCCTAACAAAGTCTTTTACCAATAGCATAAGGCATAACAGTGGATGAGGCACCGAAATCTACCAAGCAATTGTGCACGTTCATGTTGAGGATTTCAAATGTGATAAGGAAAGGAGGAGTCATGGATTTTGATTTCCTGCCTATCATGGCTACACTGACATCTTGGGGGTTTCGATTCATTTTTGATAGAGTGGCTTCAATGGATGCTAGCTTTTGGGTTGTGCTGGGGGTACTCACAGGTCTAGAAACTGACTTCTTCGGTTGGCTACTCGGGATGGTTGGAGATTTGCAATTCCATTCATTCATAGCTTTCAACAGAAAATCTCTTTGTTGCGTTAGTTTTAGCCAATCAAAGTATGTGATGTTAGCCCTAGATTTCTTAAGATCATCCACAATATTGTAATCAATGTTATAAATAGCATAGGGTAGAGTAAACATACCAGTTTTGCTGTTCTTAGGTGGGAGTTTACCATTTTGAGTCGCCTTTGTTGTAGTGGGAGATGTATTGTCTTTCTCTGGATGGTCTACAACTGGGGTATTCTTGGACTGCCCACTAGGCCTACCCTTCTCAACTAGAACTTTGGGAGCGAGTGCCTTCAGAGGGTGAACATCTTTCTTAGTCCGGTCTATAGGCTTCATCACTTCTACAAGTGGCCCTT
The DNA here is from genome assembly GCA_031772625.1 of Pinus tabuliformis. NCBI lineage: Eukaryota > Viridiplantae > Streptophyta > Pinopsida > Pinales > Pinaceae > Pinus > Pinus tabuliformis. The sequence goes on along the minus strand of CM062819.1, from coordinate 1,884,120,449 downwards.
TAATTCATGTGTGGATTTCATTAGTGTGGATTTCGGTCGTGCTATTTTCTTCATCATCATCATCCTCATTTGTATGGAAATCCCACAGTACATTGATTTGAGACTCTTCATCCAAGGGCTCTTCTACTGGATATTCTTCCTCATTTTCTTATTCTGGCTCCAAATCCACTATAGGTTCTTCTTTGTTAAGGAGCGACCCAATAATAGCCAACTCTTCCATGTTTAAATTCCCTTCATTGGGTGGAGCAGGTAATGCAAGTTGACCATGACCACCTTCCATCTTCTTGCGATAGAAAGGTTTGAAGGGTTTTCTATTGTTGTACTCTGCTCCACTCTCTCCAACATTCCTTTTCATATCGATGACTATGTTTGTTAGTTTCTTAATGATCCTATGTAAGCCTTCCACATCCACGGGTTCCCTTTCTTTGCCCTCAGCCACTTTGTTATCATTCCCACTATTCTTCTTGGATGACTGAGAGGCTTTCTTTCCTTCAGTCATATGATGACATGTTGTGAGACTAATCATTTCATTTTCTACCTTTATGGCTTCATCGATAGCACCTTGTAAGGTTTGTGTGTTACTTCTCTTGACCCACATCGCAGTAGGGACAGGGAGAGCAGAGATGTAAAATTCCATGAGCACCTCATCAGTAGGTCTAGCAGTAGCCGGGATTTTGTTGAACAAAGTATTGAACCGGATGTTAAAATCTTTGACCCTCTCTTTGGCGTCCATTTTCAAACAGGATAGCTCTAAAACTAAGGCCGTAGGTGTTTTTTAATCTCTGAACTTGTCTAAGAAGGCTTGCTGAAAGGCAGCCCATGAAGTGATTGATCCTATTCTCAAGCTAAATTACCAAGTGGAAGCTGAACCAATCAGAGTAAAATGGAACAAGCGACATACCACATCCTCATCGGCTACTCCCAACATGCAAACAACTAGGAAGAAAGAGTGAATATGGTTATCAATAGTGTCCCCCCGCTCAGGGTCGAATTTAGGTAGTACCCTTTCTGCATTCTTGGGTAAGGCATGCTGCTATCCAGGTACCACTAGGACATCCTGTGCAAGCTAAGGAGGGAGTGCTCTTGGAGGAGGTGGGGGTTGATTCCCACATGGAGGAGGTGGTGGAGGCTGATTCCCACTTAGAGGAGGGGGAAGTAGAGGTTGATTCCCACTTGGAGGAGGAACGTTAGCCATGTTATGGATACAGAGGTTCTGGTTGAGGGTTTCTTCGTTAGGGTTTTCCAAATCAGGCTAGGGATTGCCCTTAGAAAGGGAATCCTCAAGAATTTCTTCCAAAGGAGAGTCGATACTTTGCAAAGAATTGAGCACAATATCTTCAAGAGAAGGGGCTGTAGATGTCTCTTCGTTTATGTGATAGACCCTTGGCTTCCTTTGTGTTGTTGAACGTAAAGACTGAAAAATAGGGAGCCATGATAGGGAACGAGTGTAAGCTCGAGTAAGTCTTCTGACTGGTTGTTCCTAAGTGATAGGATACTCCCACAGTATTTCTTCTTTGGATGACTCAGACACGGGACTGAGAAGGGCCTCTTTTTCTTCAAAATGAGGCTCTTTCAAATGGGCAGAATGACCTTTTTTACCTTTACAATCCATACATTAATCCTTTTGAATCCATATGTGGTAGTTATAGGTGTAATCCTAAAAAGCTGTGGAAGGTGGTTCAGGCCCTCCTTCTAGTGCCAATTTGTTGACAAGGCGAATTTTCGCTATACCAACAAGGGGAACTAACCAGATCGCAAGCCCCAATTAGACCTGCTTTCGTTTGTAATGGCTAGTTCCAATGGGTTTTAAGGGACCCCGTAACTGTTAAATGAGTTGAAAGATTTCTTCTAAGAAGAAGACTTCAGTTACATCAACAAAATAAAACAACTAACCTCTATGTATTGAATCCTATCTACACCTCTTCTAACTACTCTAGTCTATGTCCTAACTATCTTAATCTATCCCGCAGGAACATGAAAAGAGAGAGGTTAAACATCATATATGAATACCAAGTCTAAGTGAATCAATTATTGGTTCTCATAAGAACAAGGCTTCACTAATTCTTAATTACAATCCAATCATTCATACAGGAATACACATTCCATTTTATGGAAGAAAAGCTTGCAACTAATGTCTAACAGAGTTTTGAGTCAGCAACCTTTCATGATTTAACCACGATATTGAATCATATTCAAATAACTAGGCCTAACCATGAACTGTAAGTTATCAATATGCATAGAAACAAATATACTTTCGCATTTATACCAATGAGAACATCCTGATCAAAACACATGATAAAAGAGGAAAATCAATCTAAAACACCGGCTCCTTAGTGAGCTAAACAATCTCTCTTTATTCACAATAATCAAAGCTGTTCTTTTCAAAAAAAATCCCTCCTCTCCTATCTGGAGGTAATACTTATGCCTCAGGCCCCGACCCTTTGTCTTCCCCATGATCTCTTCAATTCCCCCCCTTGTTTTAATATACAAATTAGAATGTGCCGACGTAGCACAGTCAGTGTAACAACTGACATGTGAAGGGTATATCTTCTGGAGTGCTTCATTTCCTGGGGAATGAATCGATGCTGATTGAAAGAAATTGACTGTGTGTCATCTCTTCGCACCTGTGTAGAGTGGACATTTTCCCAATTGGAAACACTGCGCTCATCATCCCATATTTGGCATGACTGAAGGTGTGTTTGGAAGTAATGACACCCTGATGGATCATCATTTTCATGAGTGCTTCTGCTGAATACAGAGAGTGCCTCCATCATGCACTATGGTAGCCCGTATTCTCTTTAGCATAGTGTGTTTTGCAATACCAACACCGGTGGATCAGAGGTGTCATCTTGATATAACTCACATTTATTTGTTACTGAGCGTGCTCAAATTTGCCTGCAAAAATAATTCATATCAACTATGACTATGAGAAATATGGCAAACATGCCTACAAAACATGAATATTTCATTTATAACATCAAATGTGAAAGAATCCCCCCTTCTTTTTAATTTATGCACTAATTAAAGTCCCGTGAATGTAAATTCGATTTACATTGAAAATCATGGCCTAACAAATAATCGGATCCAAAATCCAAACTCGAAAGACTATGGACGGGAACCTATACCCTATCGGGTCCACCATATGGGATTTTCTATTAGAAACCATGGCCATATCATTTTTCGAATACACAGGAAAACATGGAAATACCCCACAGTCGGGCCATACAACGGACTTAAAAAATTATGTACTGGATCTATAACCATCATTGGGTCCGCCATATGGTGTCACACCTTATGCATGAGTGCTAGACTTCGCCGATAGCAATTTGTGATGGGTGGGGCGGACCCGATAGTATATATATTATGTTTAATAGGATTGGTAGGTCCGCCATATTGCATTGTATTTTATACATGATTCCCGGGTTCTACCAATTGTGATAAGTGATTGGGGAGGCAGACCCGAAATACATATGTGCTGAGGTTAATAGCCTCGTCGGGTCCTCCATATTGGACTGTGCTTTATGTTCATGCCATGGACACCACCGATTACGATATGCAACAGGCTCTGGACCCGAAATATATGAATTATGATTTATAATGCCGTCGGTTCCGGTGCCTCATGGTATGCGCTGCGCGCCAATGATGCATGCGATAAGTGAAAAGGAATGTTATGTGTATTTTGTGAAGTATTCCGATTATAAAGAGTTATGATGGGAATAAAGAAATGATGGAAGATTTTGTGGGTTAAGCACACAAATGATTATAATAAAGGTGGGAGTGATTATATGTAATGTACCATGAATGTTTGTGAAGATTTGAAAAGTCCCGATGAGGGAATGAATGAAGGACTAGGCTGTGTCATGAATGAATCATGTAGCAGAGGTTTATTCAAGGGGCTTAGCCATTAGGCATTGAATATTTGACTCGACAAAGAGTTAAAATCCCTGGGATAGAATAGATCATTCAGATGGTTGAAATATCAACTTTTAGGGGGACCCCATTCAAAATTGCTACCAGGGAAATTTTTAAAGGGTGGTGGTGTGGCCACAACAGACACCTATAGTGAAAGTGCAATGCAACAATCATTAATAAAATACCAACGATAAACATACATTTCCAAATCCTCGATTGAGTTAGGTTCCAAGTCATTGATGACATAAAGAGAAAACTTGAAGTAGAGTGCCTTAGTGTTGTTTCATACACTAATATAATTTTCATGTCAACACCCCATGCAATGGTACTAGTAATTATGTATTTTCATCCTTTCTATATTATTTTTCACTATGCCTGTTTGTTATTATGTAGACATTATGGCTTCATTAGGGGAGCAATACCATACCACATGGGTTAATATTGGGGGATATATATTGAGGAAAAAATGACATAATATATTGAGGGTTTTTATATTGGCAAATATAAAAATAGAGTTCAAAGTTAACGAAAAAATATAAAGGGGTATAAAAAAAGTTAATGAAAAAACGGATACCTATCTAGTAGAAGTAGGGGACTTTTAAATTGGGAAGGTGTATTGCGTTCATATTGGTACGGGGTTAAATAATGTGATTTTTAGGGGTATTTTCCAATATGTAGTCAAATTAGGGGTATTTTCTAATATTCCATGAATGCATGTGATAGGTCACAGGTTCATTGAGGGAAGCCCCCGTGGCCAACTAGTAGGGATGGGTTTCTTTCATCTTACTTGAGTATTGCAAGTAACTACCCTACACAATTACAATATTTAAACTTCTAGAAGCATAAATCTGCATAAAAAGATTATGTGATTTTCTCTATGGTTCCCTTTTGCAAAATTGACTAGAAGCAAGAATGGACAACATTGTTTGGAAGCAATTCAAACAATATAATGAGAAGTTTGTGCATGATAGAATCTAAGCTATACATACGTAGTGTATTTACTTATAAAATGGATGGTTTATTAAGGATATAGCACTTGTGTATGTAGGCACTATCATTAGATCGAATAGGTTTTCCCTTGATCTTGTGAGTTGAATGCAATAGAGCCCATACGTTTCCCACAAATAAAAGACATTTGCAATCAACCAACTACTCCTCATTTCTTGCCCTATCAATTATGATTCTAGGTCAGACCCAATTGTTGCTAAATAAAATCAGTGAGCTTAAAAAGTTCAATCTACTAATGATACAACCACTAAGGGTGCTACTTCCATTTGTTATCCTTTTATGGATTTACTCTTGGGTGTGAGTACTACACCTTCATTCCTCCTTCCCTCATCCATAACTTGAATTTGTGCCTTTTTTCCCAAGTAAGATTTACCTCGTGCCTACCTCATAGATTTTAAATGTGTCATGTCTAGAACTTGGTAAAGACATATAATCCTCGTACTTAAGAACGTATATTTATGTAGCACCCCTACTTGGCCCCTAGAATGTAAATAACACATATTTACACAACTTAGGCTAGTGAGTTAGGGATTTCTTTTGAGGGTTGTTGTGCTCGTGTACATGTGTTTGTGTTTTGGAGTTTCTATGCTCAGGTGAACATGTTGCTAATTGTATATGTTTTTTGAGGCTAGAGGGCCTAGAAATGTAATTATGATTACATGATGCATATTAATAAAAATATATAATCATTACACATCAATAATATGTAAAGTGTTTTGGGGGAAGAGACTCCATGGGTGAGTAGAAAGGGGCTCATATAATTTAATAATCATTAAAAAAGGAGCCCATGCATATAACCAAGGTCCACTAAGTGACTTGGGTGAATTCCAAGTGGAAGACAGATGAAAAATGAGCATGTTGGCACTATGAATAGGGGGATTATTCTTGTTCATCCATTTTAGCAGGTAGCAAGGAATTCTTGAAAACAAACATGGAATAAGAGTATGTAAGGGTACCTAGAATACCCACGAGGGTAGTGGAACTCTTGGAAGTTGCAAGACTCTGGAACATTCTTGTCCAATTGATTAAGGCACCATGGAAGATGGTGACACATCATGAGGGTTGCAGGTGTAGAGAAAGGTGTGAACCATTTGGGTGCAGGCTGAAGGAGAATGTGAACATGTTGGTTGGAGACTTCTAGGTTTGGTACCTTGGCTATGTGAGGGCCTAGAAGGGTACATGGAAGACTTGTGAGGGAAGTAGAACCCCAGAAGCGATAAGAATCTAGAAAATCCTTTCCTGACTGAGATATGGAATAGTGGGGGATGGGAGCTTTTTGGTTGGAGGATTTCGAGTTTGGTACCTTCACTAGTTGAGGGTATTGAGCATGTACTAGGATTTGGGATAGTTGACTCCCCATGGAGTCAAATCCCTAGGTCATGAGTGACCCATTGTTGAAAGAAAATGAACAGTTTGGTCTATGGTTGGGTGGTACGTCAAAGGTTTGCAACTAGTTGGGAACAATTAAAAGATAAGTAATTGTCTTCCATGTTTATTTTATATTTTAGTGAATTCTATTTATATGATAATCATGTAAAACATGCTTGTGCATAAGTAGTGAATTCACATACATTCATTTTGGATATTTATATCACTAGGTGGTGAATTTTCCATAGAAAGGGGGGAAATTTTCATATTACAAGTTATTAAAGATATCATAGATAGAATTAGACCTTAACAGAGTCTGAAATAGGTTGATAGTGGGTTGGGGGACCTTACAATTTGGCTTTGCTTGACCTTTCTTCCTAACTCAAGACCAATACAATTCAATTGAACACTAATGCAATTCAATGGAGCTCTCCTAAGTGACACATCACATTTATTAAGGGGATTTGGTCTTAGTTTTGAGGAGAGGAAGAGATGGTCTAATATAGAGAACATGAGCTCCCCTTTTTTTTATAAAGTGTCAACATAATATTATTTCAAATGCATTTTAATGAATAACCACTTAATGGTACATTGAAAGAATATACTATGTGGATAGTACATGAAATGTTAGATTATCAATATCACTGCAAAATGGATTCATGAGTACTAAAAATGGGTGGCCATAGAGCCATTCAATAAAGTGTAACACCCTCCTCCCACATCTACCCAAGTAATCAGCTCACCGTGGTAAACATGTGATGAGAAGTTAGTATGATATGATTCGACCTCCTAGGTCATGTTAAGGAAGTGGAACTAACGGAAACACACCATATGGACCTTCAACATCAACAATAGGACTCCTAAGAACCATCCCAACCTTTCTGCTAACCAACCCTTGAGTCCCACTAACTTTTTAAGCTATTAAACCTCTAGACACTTCCATGTTATTGGCATGCCAATGTCCAGAAAGCTCTAGATGCTCCCACAAGCCAACATGTCTACGTTCAGGGACTATTTCTAGCAAACCTATGCTAGAGTCTGAGGAATTTAAGACACTTTTCAAGCCTAGAATTCTGGCCACTTCCAAGAACTTGTTGTAACTACCGAAATCCATTAAACACGTGAACACAAGACTAATAAACAAAAAACTAACTCCAAGACTAGGCCTGACCATCCCCAACCGAGGCTAACATTCTGTCAAACACTTGGCATGAATGAAATCTATAGGTTTAAATAACAGATCTAAGCATAAGGGTCTCATATACTTATATGAGATTATCTATGATGCATTGTTTCCTTATCACTTTAGTTGCAGTTTCATCCATTAGGCCATAGACACATTGTTCATTCATATAATAGTTAAAACATGATGGGAGCCATACATAGCCAATGTTATAATACATATTCATAATCAGAACAAAAACAACAAAATTACGAAGGATACATTAGCCATAGATTCCACATATAAACCAATATAATACTCATGAGATAACAAGGAGAAATAACCTCATATTAATGATGTAAAATCCAACCTGATATGGGACTACTTTGTTCCACCCGATCATATAATGGCTAAGCCAAATATCTCTTTAGCCATTCACCCCCATGACATATTCCAAGGATGGATGTGGGATCTTGTAAAACACATCAATCAAACCATCCAGGGCTTCCACCTCAACCCATCAAATAGTGATTCCACCTCACGGTCGGACATCAGAAAACCATCATCGGATTGGTATCTACCCAAGCCTTCTAGGGCTCCATAGAATTTGTTCCAACCAAGGCTTCCAGGACTAGTAACTCAATTCATAGCTGCCATCAACTTCCAGAGCATTTGACCAACTAAGGCTTCCAGGAATAGTAACTCATCCCACCAAGGGCTTCCACAACATTTTTCCAACCAAGGCTTCCAAGATTCGTAACTCAACATAAGCTTTTATAAGACTTCTAGAGATTTTGTCCAACCAAGGCTTCTAGGACTAGTAGCTCAACCCAAGTTGTTACATGGCTTCCAGAGGGTTTGTCCAACCAAAGCTTCCAGGACTAGTAACTCAAGTCAAGTCGTTACAGGGCTTCTAGAGAATTTTTCCAACCAAGGCTCCAGGAACTAATAACTCAACCCAAGCTAAAGGAAACATGAGAACCAGCCAAAGCAAACACTAGTAGAAAATGGTGAAATTAGTGACTAGGTGACTAAAAACGCTAGTCACCACAACTTTTCCAAGTGAAATACTACAAAAAATTAGCAATATTAAGAGACCCAACCAAAAATGACTAACATAAATGATTATTTTAGTCACCAGTTAAAATATACGATTAGATAATAATTAATACTACTAAAAATGACTAACATAAATGACTAATTTAGTCTAGGAAAAAAAATATGACTACCTAACAAAAGCTACAATAATATGAATTAGTCATTTATGTTAGTCATTTTAATTGCATCACTTCAACAATCTAAACATACAAGTCATAGGGGATTCAAAGGTTGTTTTAGATTGGATGAAAGGTTATACTTCCTTGTACACTTCTTTATTGGATCAAAGGATGATTAAAATTATGGTGCTTATTAGAATCTTTATGGTCATATCATTTGATTACATTCACAGGGAATCAAATTAAAAGGTTGACAAATTATCTAAAAGGGGAGTGGGCCAACACCTCCTTTTGCAACATGACATAACCACCTATATATGTTGCAACAATATTTCCAACTTATTTAGTTGTTTGCACATATATTTCACATTTCTTCTTTGTCTTGCAAAGTGGTAGTGCTAAGGAGAGGCTATGAACTTTGATCACAGAATGTTAACTTAGTACCACTACCAAATTTCCTTCATGAAATTTGCATGATGATAAATGGATGACATTTGAATGTTACAAATGTGTAAGTAGTCCACACTCAACTTTGTTGTCTTCATTTTCCTTAGTAACAACAACAAGTTTGAATATTTCCTTTATTTATCATCGCAAACACATAACTCTTTGTTGTCCCAAACAAAATTAATATTGTCGGTGTATGATCTCTTAATTGTGGAATGGTCTCTTGATGATGATAACGAACTTTCAATCTCTAATGCTCATGAATATGATGAATGAATGATCTAATGCCTTACTTGTATTGACAATTCATGATTCATTTTCAATTTTTATTGTGCCATTGTATATATGCTTCACTAGAATATCATGCTATATGGTTAATTGAGCAAGATTTATCTTTCATTTTTCAAGTATAATTTCGTTGCATGAATAAGCATAGTTGTGTAATTAAAATCATTCAAATTTTGTTAATAATTCATGGTTTGTTTGACTATTCACACACTTATCCCTAACCTTTTACTTTGAGAGTGAGTAGTGCCAAATCACTAGTCTTCGTTAAGGAACTTCCTTTCATTACTCAATGACCTAGCTTAGCTCGATATTTAAGGATTCCCCCTAGATAAGGATATCCTTCCTGTAGTCTAAAGAGTGAGAGAAGGCCACCAAGGGGACATTGGGTGGCTTACTTGATGGGTGGGGTCAAGACCTTTTTTTTTTTTTTTCTATTAGAGTGTTTGAGTGGAGATACAATTTAGAAAATGCTTACAAGAAAATTAGTTTCCTTTATTTCCATCACCTAAACTACTTCCAATAAAATCATGTGCTTTTAATAAAATCTAATTTTGATAAATAATTAATTCAATAAAATTAAAAAAATTATTATTATTACTGTTATTTTTTTGTATATGAGATAATAGACAACTATAGCATGTTTGTACTTAAGGATCGATTCTATCCACCACAACAATCACCCCCAAGTGTACCCACATTGCCTCACACGTGGCACACTGAGCTAATCGAAGTTTAAACCAATAACATCATAAGAAATGCCTTAACAACCCATTCTATCATAAACTAATCTACACCATGGGGAAAATTAAAAATGACTTTCAATATTAAAAAATATAGCCAATTTATTTTATTTGAAAATCAATTTTAACATCTAATTTGAGGAAACTCCGTAAAATAAAATTTAATGTGAAAAATGTTAAGCAAAATAAAGTTGGGGTAAATTATTAAATACAAATAAGTAAAGTGAAATATAAATTAATAATTATAATTATAATTAATAATTCAATCATATTACTCCTAATTTACCAAGTTTCAGAGGCATAAAATCTCTTCATAGACAAACCTTTTTTAAAATGAAAAGAGATTTGATCCCTTCTACCCTTGGTAAATCCAAAATTAAGATCTAAAATTAAGATAGATTCACGCTAGTTTTATATCAATTTATGTAATTGAAAGTAAAGAATTGTTATTTTAATGAAAAGTTACTTTCAAAAATATTTGTAATTTCCTCAATTTTAAAAATAAAGTCAGCCTAGTTCCATCTTAACTTTGGATCTATCAAGAGACGGGAAGGATGACATCTCTTGAGGTGCAAACCTATTTTTTGAGTGCAAAACTTGAGGAAAGGTTTGTACCTCGATAGGTTTGATCCCTCCCGGCGCTTGATAGATCCAGAGTTAAGATGGATCTAGGTTGGTTTCAGTCATGTGCGGCCAAAGAAATCTAACGAACATATGATTAATTTTATCAATATTACGTAAATTCATCTAATATTAATATAATCATTTTAAATATGCCAATATGTCTCAGATTAATCCGTATACTTTAATTTTAAATTTGCTTAGTTTCCTCAGTTTGTTGTGATGTTAATAACTTTAACGATGAAAAATGATGAAATATAATTTTTTAATGTAAAGGGACAATGTAATAGTGTTGAATGATCGAAAATGTGAATAATAAGAATATAGCCAATTACAAATAGTCTTCATTGTGGTTAATCTAAAACTATTTTCTTCTATTATTGTTATTGTCACCCTTGTTACTTTTGTCATCTTTTCATATTGATTGTCATATTTTCATATTGATTGTATGAAAAGGATAGGTTAAACTATAAACCATTTAAAACTTTAGCTCAAACTATTGTAGTAAACATCATTCCTTGTCTCTCCTTCTCTCCAATATTAATAGGTTGAATTACTATACCACAAAAATCAATGTAGATTGTCAATAATTTTTTGTGCTTACACTGAAATCAATGCACAATGTTAATCCAATCATTTTAAAATTAATGTACCATCATACATCCAATTACATCAAAACAGAAATAAACATTTATACTGAAATTAATGAATCTAATGCAAGAAATTAAATAAGATTAGAAAACAACATTTACACTAAAATCATTGAATATAATGAAAGCAATCAAATAAGATTATAAATCAAAACTTACACTCAATTCAATTCATCTAGTGCACGTAAGAAAATTGGATTACAAACCAACTTCTACACTGTAATTAATGCACCTAGTGCAAGTAAGAAAATAGGATTATAAAGCATCATCTACACTGAAATCAATGCATGTAGTGAAAGCAATCAAATAGGATTAGAAATCACCATCTACATAGAAATAAATACATTTAGTGCAACAAGCAAATAACATTAGAAATCACCATCTACACTGAAATCAATGCATCTAGTGCAAACAATCAAACGTGATTAGAAATCAACATCTACATTGAAATTAATGCATCTAGTGCAAGCAATCAAATAGGAATAGAAATCACCATCTACATTGAAATCAATGCATTTAGTGCAGTCAATCAAATAGGATTAGAAATCATCTACATTAAAATTAATGCATCTAGTAAAAGCAATCAAATATCATTAGAAATCAACATATACATTGAAATCAATGCATCTAGTGCAAGAAATCAAATTGGATTAGAAATCACCATCTACACTGGAATCAATGTATCTAGTGCAATAAATATTCTTCCCTCTCCCCCCCATATATATCTATATCTCTCTCCATCTCTCCTTATTTTCCACTCTATATCAACCCCCCAAACATACATGCTATTTCACTTCATATCTATCAATCTCTTTGTCTCTTCCTCCCTCTCTCCATCTCTCTCTTCTTCCCTCTATTCACTTTCCATCAATATCTCTATCTCCATTTGCCTCTCTATATCACCGCCAAAATATACTCTCTATTTCTTCAATCTATCTACCTATCCCTCCCTCCTCCTCTCCCCCTTTCTCTCTCAGTCTCTCTCTCTTCCCCTTCTCTCCCTCTCCCCCACTTCTATCTCTCCTCCCTACGTCTTTCCTCTCTCCCTCTCTCTCCATCCTGTTTATCACTCCCTCTCTCTCTCCACATTTCTCTCTATATTTCTTTATTCTTACCTCTCTCCCTCTCCCCCTCCAACTCCATCTCTCTTTCCCTCTCTCACTCCACTCTTTCACATCTTCTCTCTCTTCCTTCCTCTCTTTCTCTCTCTCTTACTCTTCAACCTCCAACTCTATTACTATATTGCTCCCTCTCTCCTTCTATCCCCCATTCTTTCCATCTCTCCTTATTTGTATTTAACTCAACCCCAAACATACAAACTCTCTCTCCATCTCTCCCTTGTTACTCCCTCTCTCTCAACACTTCTCACTCTCTATGTATTTCTTTTTCCCTCCATCTCTCCTCCTCTCTCTCAAATCTTCTCTCTCATACTTCCTCTTTCTCCCTTTCTATCCTACCTCCCTCCCTCTCCGCTCATCTCTCTCTCTCTCTCTCTCTCTCTCTCTAATCCTCTCTCTTACCCCATCACTCTCCTTCTATCTCTCAAGTATTATCTCTCATTCTTCCTCTCTCTCACTCTCTCTATCTCTCTCTAACCTCTCTCTCTCTCTAACTATGTTACTATGTCCCTCCCTCTCTCCTTTTGTCTCCTTCTCTCCCCCCTTCTCTCTATCTCTCCTTATTTGTCTCTTTATCTCACCCCTAAACATACACTCTTTCTCTCCATCTCTCCCCACTTCCCACTCTCTATTTCTTTCTTCTTCCCTCCCTCTCTCCCCCTCCAAATCCATATATTTATCCCTCCCTCTCTCCTCCTATCTCTCATCCTTCCTCTATCGCCCTTTATCTCCTACGTTTATGTCTCTTCCCTCCCCTCTCTCTCTCTGCCCTCCAATCCTCTCACTATCTCCCTCCTACTCTCCTCTCTCTTCTCCCTCCATCTTTGTGTCTCCCTCTCTCTTTTACCCTTCTCTATCTCTCTCTGTTTTTATTCCTCCTCTCCCCTCTCCTTCAGTTTATCTCCATCTCTCCCTTGTCACTCCCCCTATCTCTCCACCTCTACAACTTTATGTCTTTCTTCTTACCTCCCATATATATAGAGTTAATAAATATCATGATATATTAATATATATTATAATATAACAAATTTAATATTGGATTAAAACAAAGTTATTATATTTAATAATATCAATATTATAATAATAACAATAATAATAATAATAATAATAATAATAATAATAATAATAATAATAATAATCTTTTAATATTAATATTATGGTTAATAGTATTTTTTGCACGGTATTGATAATAATTTGGCCCATGGTATTTTTTCCATAGGCTTCACCTAAATAAAACCTATTTTTTGAGTGTTAGTAAGTGTAAAGATGTTTATGGAGCAAATATAAAAAGATGTTTTATTTATTTACCATACCTCTTGTTTATTTATATTTTTATTTATTTATCATATTTCTTTTATTTACAATGGTATTTGGCCCATAGGCTTGGTATATAATTAGATGTTGATTTCTAATATTATTTTATATGTTTTTATTTATTTATCATATATCTTTATACCTCTTTTATATTTATTTATTTATCATACCTCTTTTATAAATTTGGTAATTGGCCCATGGTATTAATAATTATGTGTCCGGGAGGATCCACCTAAACAAAACCTATTTTTTAAGTTTTCATAAATATAAAGAGGTTTTTTAAGTTTTCATAAATATAAAGAGGTTAATGGAGTAAAGATAAAAAGAGATTTTATTTATTTACCATACCTCTAGTTTATTTAAAAAATATATATTTACCATACCTTTGGAGTAAATATAAAAAAAAGTCTTATTTATTTACCATACTTCTCGTTTATTTATATTTTTATTTATTTACCATAGCTCTTTTTTTTACTATTCATAAACCTCTTTATATTTTAAATTATGTTGTCTTTATACATAATAATAATAATTAGATTGATTTTTAAATAGGGCCAATATTAAATTAACAATATTAAATGTTAAATATTAACATTTACATTTACATTTAAGTTTACATGTTTACGTTTTTACATGAGATCTACCCACGGGGGCAATAATTATTTTATTTCTAATCTGGAATTATAAATAACATTGAGAATTATAAATAACATTGAAAAATACATATAAATAACCAAAAACAATTTTATATTAATTAAAACAAAATAAATTTCAATTAATTAAAAGTTGAAATAATATTATTTGAATGAAAAGTTTCTTTCTATTTTCAAAAAGAGTAAAGAGATTTGTAATTATTTTATTTAAACTTTGAATTAGAAATAACTTAACAATTTAATAATTTAAACTGCCGTAAATTTGGGGTTTTGGGTGATTTTTTCCTAAATCGTAGGGATTATAGATAATTGGCAATGTAAAGGAATTGTTTTACATCTGTCACTGTTTCTTCTAGGGTAACACCTATCCAAATCTCTAGGAAGATAAAATTAATACAGATATCGTGTGGCTAGATTTTCAGTGGATCCATGTGTTTGGTTCCCTTGAAAACCAACATCTCAACCATCAGAGTGCTTTCAGATTCTATCAGGATTGAACTAGCGACAACTAGCTGGGATCTAGAGAAAGAGAGATGCAGTGAGCTGCAGAAACCTAGAAAAAAAAACTAGTAGGTTTTTATATTCAAAGTTCCTTGTAATGGAGACATGGTGGGTTCACTACCCACAGATCAATGGATGTGAGGTTTCATTGAAAGTCGATGTTTGACAAAGTTGAGAAAAACTTTGGATCTGATGCTCAATTACTCTCATATTGTTGTTGTGCTAAATCAAATATTCAACTTGCAGAATGATTGATCCAATCATTACGCACTATGGCAAAGGTCAACTATCTTTCTTCTTGGCTGATCCAGATTTTGTGCTAGATCTAGTGAGTAACTCTTAACAAAGTGTGAAAAATAATTTCTTAATTAATTTTAGATTTTCCATATGTCTTCAAAACTTCGACTCAAAAAACCATTATTCTTTTTCTCTTAAATGTGTTATTTTTTTTGTTGAATTCAAATTGCAGATATCAGTAGACATGGTTGTGAATGCAACTTTAGTAGCCACAGCCAAACATGCAGGAAAGAATGGCCTGAAGGTTTATCAGGTTGCTTCTACGGTGGTAAATCCCATAACAATTTAAGAATTTTTAAAAATAATATTTGAACATTTTAAATCTAATCCCTACATTGATCGCAAAGGAAATGCAGTAAAATTGTTGAAGCAATTGCCCTGCGTTAATACTATGGAGAAATATGGTGAGGCTCTCGAAAAAGTGGTTAGTTCACCAAAAAACGTAAGTTGTAATGATACTCTATGTTTCATACTCAAAATTTTGAGGAATATAAGTGGAATTTGAAAAGTTAAAAATTTACTCATGTAAATTTTACTTTGCATATAATATATGCATATAATCTTTGTTCAAGGAGTAGATTCATTATTTAATCTAAAGAATTATCGATTCACCATAATTATAAAAAAAATACATAAAATGAATCATTGCAAATTGATAGTCATATTGCACATAGTGGGGTTATCAATATCATCTACAAAATATATGTTGCAACAATTGAAGCACCTAGAAAAGATCTATGAACCATATGCATTCTATGAAGGAAGGTAAACTATGTGCAATAGAGATGAAATACAAATTTATTGGTGCTGTATTGTTTTAAATATTTTGATTGGTAATCAAGTAGCATACGTTAATAATTTTTTTAATATATTTGTGCAGATTCGATACAATAGTGAAAAATTGTTTCAAGACCTCTCTGAAGATGACCGAGATAGTTTTAGATTTGATGTTAAGATTATTGAGTGGAAACATTACATCGGAAATATCCATATTCCCTAACTATATCTTAAATGGGTGAATATGTATCCATGGATCACAATGGTTGCAATGGCCATGAAGACATCAATTTTCACTTCATTGGGTTCACTATTTATGGGAGAGTGATGGGGTCTCTTGGAGCAAAAAGTTGTCTAGATATAAATGGAGGTGGTGCCAATGTGAAGGTTGAACTCATTTCCATTAGCAATAATCTCATTAATGCTATGTTTATGTTGCATAGATATAAATGGAGGTGGTGCCAATGTGAAGGTTGAACTCATTTCCACTAGCAATAATCTCATTAATGCTATGTTTATGTTGCAGGGAGGCAGTTACACATTTAAAATATTACTCCAAGGAAATATAGGCAGGTTTCTTCCCATCATGAATACATAAACTTCATGAATCATCGAGCAATATACAAATATCATGTAATATCAAATCCCACTACATTTTTTCTCAAAAAGGAAAGGCCATGATATTTTTCTTTCTTTTCCTTCATTTGATACACATAATAAGTTTGGATATTCCTTAAGGATGAGTGTCTGGAGGACACAATAGCCCTCCATGAAATCAAATATGAAGAAGTGGAAAAAGCAGGCTCTGTGAGCCAATTGTTAAATAGAGGAAGAAGATACAAGGTCATACCTAATGTCGATCCTAGCTAGGATGGCACTATGCATGAGGTACAATGATTGAGGTTTATAGAGTATACTTTCCATAATATTCTCTTTCAAATACGTGATTCTCATGTTCTATTAACAATTGTCCAAAGAGGCTCTCCAGAGATGGGAATGGGCTTTGGTAATTTGGTAGTAGATGACATCTTTTCTGTCCCAAGTTTTATATAGATGGCTTAGTTGTTTCTCAGGGTAACCCTATTTTAGGTTTTCATGTATACCTTTATTCAGATGATGTCCATGAGGTGAAGTTCCCTCAAAGAAGCTCCTTGGCCAAATCAAGTGCTTTGTCATGAAATATCTGATGCAGATGGGAAATTTTCTTTTAATTTTATTCCACGTGGAAAATAAAGGTTGTTGCCATTCTACAACGGTGAGAATATAATATTTGATGTTTCACTTCCATCTATAGAGGTTATTGTTGAGCACAATCATGTTAATATATCTCAGCCATTTCAGGTCACAGGTTTCTCAGTTGGAGGACTTGTGGTGACTTCTAAAGGAGTCCATTTTGAAGGTGTTAAGATATTAGTTGATGGATGAGAAATAGATTCAACAAATGTCAAAGGATATTAAAAACTTAATCATGCAACATCAACATGCTTCACAATCGAGGCTAAGAAGGATTAGTTCGAGTTTAGTAGTTTGGAGAATTTCATGGTTGTGCCAAACATGGCTTCAATCCCAAAGATAGAAGCAACACATTATAATATTTGTGGTTCCTTGAAATTAGTGACAAATGGCTATTATGGCAAGTGTCAAGTTGACTTGACACCTGGTCCAGACAATGTTAAGCCTCAACTAAAAAGGATTGATGATATGGGAAACTATTGCTTTGAGGTTCAACCAGGTTAATATCAAATATACCCACTAACCACAACAACAGAATGTGATTCCGGTCTTCAATTTTCAGGATCACATATTGATGTGATAGTAACTAGACCAATGTTTGGTATTGAATTTATAAAGGCCCTTGTTGATATCTGTGGATTGGGGATATGCAAGGAAGGATGTGACTCTTCAGTTTCTATATGACTTACTTATCTGGCTGTTGAAATCTGGGTTTAGAGAATCTTAACTCTTTAAGTTTAACAAATGAGAGCAATGAATTCTTATTTGAGAAAGTCCTACTTGGTGCATTGCATCTTGAGGTAAAACATGGACCTTCATTTAATTTGTTAGATTGGGATGATGACTGGTGTTGGGAGAGAAAGGTTATTGATATCAATGCTGGTGTTTCTGATCATTCAGAGATAGTGTTTATCCAAAAAGGCTACTGGTTGTGTATTATGTCTACTCATCCTGTGGCTTCTTACATCGTACATCCAAACAAAGAACCCATGAATTTGGTCATTGAGAAAGGATGGTAGAAAATATGCTTAGAAGCTTGGCATGTGCACATTACTTCATTTCTTGAACTCATGCATATTCTTTGGAATTTCTTCATTAGAATTCAATATATTGAACCATAAGCCTATATTTTTGGTTGGTGAAAAATATCTACTTAGTGGTGAAATACATGTTGATTCAAGTTCTTATCCCAAATAAAATGAATTGTCTCGAAGAATTATTGTAGACATATGGCAAAAGGAGGGTGCATTTATAGATATGATTAATAATGTCAAACTTATTTCAAGTTCTAATGGACCAAGCAACATTGTTGTATATCAGTACACTCCTTGGGAAAATCTTGAAGATGAAATGGTCTTTGTTCGGAGAGATAAAAGGAATGTTAGTGAGAAAAATAGTTTTTAAAAGGTATTGTTTTATCCAATAAGTTGGCACATTGTTGTTAAAACTGATGGGTGCCAACCTACTATTCCTTCCTTTGTGGCGTGCCTAGGAAAGTACATTCAGGGTCAGTGCTGCCAGCAATCCCAGGTGTTGATATTAAAGTAATTGCTGAAAATGACAGTAGAAATGGTCATTTAAAAAAGGGTGACATGGTTCTTCAAACTTCAACATGATCAGATGGTCTATTTTTTGGTGGTCCTTTGTATGATGATATTGAGTACTATGTTGAAGCTTCCAAGGGATATCATTTAAAAGCACTTGCAGAGGACCCTTTTTGAAGCTTAGCTATATGCTCATCCAATTTTATCGGATGCCCCACTCGACTAGACAAACCATAAAGAATATTCGATCGTTAGTATTTGACCTTCTATGCACTCCCTGTGTTTGTGGTCCTTGGTAGAGGAATCATTGAATTTGCATCAAACAACCACTAGATATGGACAAAAGGTATTCAATTGCATTGCTTCAAACAACAACCATGTAAGTATGGATTTTACTATTACTTTCAATGCTTTACAATGAAACCAGTGTAAATGTAGGTTGTATGTGGATCAAATATAAACCAATGTAAACGCAGGTTGCCTTGTATCTGTATGTAGGGGCATACATGATAAAATATTTGAGAGTGAATGCGATACTATTTCAAGATCTTTCATGCTCTATCTTGAGACTCAATATGCAACGTGGAAGTAATTCGACCATACTGGAAATGGACTCATATCCCGATAATGCATACAATCTCTTTGTGGAAACATTGATTGAGATGATGGGGAGCTTTAAATCATTAAAGGAGCTGATCATATGTGTTGTGCCTTTGCTTAAAGAAATATGTGTCTTCTCAATTTGTTGTTCAACAGGATTTCTAATCTCCAATGTTTGTTAATGGGTGACAACTTTATCTTAGTAAAAACACAATTTCTACTTTTCTTTTACATGTGCAATGAACAACGTGTTTCAATGTTTAAGAATGTTTTCATTTGCTACTTAGTTGTCAGGTATAGCATATTTTTTTTTTTTATACAAACCATATATTGATGTAGCTTAGGTTGACTATTATGTTTTGGTTCATTACTATGTCATGTTTTCAGATTCAGTATATCTAATAGATATGAAACAAAACCAAGTAACGACTTTGTTTCATATCTATTCCTTAATTAAAATCTACACTACCTAAATAAAAAATTTAACCTACTATTAGATGTGAAAAGACAATAAAATTCTTCCATGGTTTTTTCCATGATGTTGATAATGAATATTTATGTTTTTTACCTCGTAAGTGAGTGCAGAGTTGGCTTATTCTGGTTTTGAAATGCAATGTAGGAACTTTCAAAATATCCCATACCTCGACATATCAGATCCCCACTCTGTCATCTCTGTATATACATGTTTATGTAGACATAATTGAATTTCATGACAGGGAAATCAGTGTATTAGGTTGCTTTTTTCAGAGTACCCCTGCTCTAGAGATGATAGAACTTTGTTTAATTGATGACTTAAATTATGAAGAATATTGGTATGAGAATCTCCTTTTTAAACACATGCTTCAAAATCTTTAAACCAATGACCAGTAAAAAGGCTTTCTGGCTTCATTTTCTTTTGTTTTTTTCTTTACGAAAGGGTATGACCAATGCAGGTTGTATGTGGATACGAGGATGAAATCTACTATGGATACGAGGATGTGGACACTAGTGGAATGACCTGCTTATTCTTGGGAAACATTGAGTATGGAAGCGGATGACAGTCTCATGGAGTGGGTATGCAACATTTTGCCCCATTCATTTTGTTTATCATTCATTGTTTTCACTGGTTCTAATAGTTAGTTTTAATTATTTATCTTTTTGTCATTTATATCATTAACATTCCATGCTTCCCAGGAAAGGTAACATTTTCGGTTGCTTTAGATGAGCAACCTATAGGATTAGGATGTTCTTAATGAGTTTTGAACATTTGTCCAATATACCTTGTCGATTTTGGATTGTTATTGCAGGTTATCGCTTTAATTGTTATCCAGTTTGACATTTGATTGACAATGAATTCCATGCTTTTATAAATTATTTGTATGTTAATTTTTATAAGTATTTAAGAAATTTTTCTTTAGTAGCCACACTTCAAACAATGGATTTCGCACTACTAGGTTTAAGTTTTCAGTTATGTATTTGGTTAAATTTTCCCAATAATTTTATCATATCTCTTTTTCTGGAGAAAATTCATAATTTCTATTAATAAGAAATTACATGCTGTGGATGCCCGAAGGCATATGCTGTAATGTGGCACACATCCACTGTCAAAACTAGTTGCAAAAATTAACCCCATAGGGTGTACAGTTTTTAGGTGTTGAGACCTTCAAGAAAATTTTAGAAGTAGTACGTCTGTACATAAAGAGTTCCTATTTACTAGCATATACTGAAATATATACACTGTATAATCAAAAAGTTGTGATCATCCTCAATCTGATATAGAGGCCTCTGCCTCACTGGAGAGCCCCATCTATATATGGCCTGTGAAAATATCGGTATGTCCCTGCTAGAGAAATTTCCTCGATCATCCACTCGCTTAGAGGACGATTCGTTGCTTCTTTCGATAGCCGGTCAGCAGTTCCATTTCTTTCCCTGTAGATATGAGAAACAGATATCTGGTCAAAGAATGTTTTGAAAAAAACAATTTCTTCCAAGATATGTTTCAATGAGTATGCATGACAAACAGACTTGTTGTTACACCAATCAATCACTGTCTTTGAATAGCCATATATTTGTAGTTGTCGGTGGTTTTTCATAATAGCAAAATATAAAAGGTGACGTAGAGATATCAATTCTGCATGATTGTTTGTTCCGGGACAAAGCCCCATGCTAATCAGATAGTAATGGGAATCAGATAAGTGCAAGAGGATGCTGCCACCACAACCGTGCTGTTGGGCGGCCCCATCAAAATAGGCCCACGACATATCTTTATTTATCTGCTCCTGTCAAATGTTTCTGGGTAGATTAAGACTGATCTTGTTTGGTAGTTCTGAGTATGCCTCACAGATAATAGGGTGGAGGAGGTTCCAATTAACTGTTCTATTCTCAAATATGATAGTGTTCCTCTTGACCCATATATACCAAGAAACTAGGAGGGGGAGGTTCCTAGGATTTTCCGCTGCCACTGTGGTTGACCACTAATCCCATGCTGAGTTTATATCCACCCCTTGCCAGTCTGCATTTATATTTAGAGATTGAATGACCTAAGACCAGATAGTCCTAGTAGTCGGACATGAGAGGAAAAGATGTTGGGTCGTTTCTTCATCATGTAGGCACATTACACATCGGGAGGGTCCCGAGAAAGCCCTTTTTTTTAAATAAGAACCAGTGGGGACATTATTCTCCAAGATGTTCCACATCAGCAGCCTGGTTCTTGGAGGAGCATTCAATTTCCATAGAGAGACCCACCAGCTTTTGAGGTTGTCAGGTTTTCTGTCTGCAATGATTTTATCATAGCCCATCTTCGGCGAATATTGACCAGATTTTGCTAGAGCCCATATGAGTTCATCCTCATCTGCCCTTAATCTAATATGGGTCTCAGTTAGGGCCTGTATATATCGCTTCCAATCATCATTCCACTCAAAAGGTATGTTCCAGTGCTGTTCATTTAACCAGGCCTGAGAAAAGATTGTGGAATTCTGCTGGTCGCCAATCTGTGAAAGAAATTTTATGCCTCTGTTATTTAAATAGAGTACCAGACCATCTGGTAATCTGTGGGAGTTTCCGCATCCCGGCCATGGGTCAATACCAATGCGGACAGAAGAGCCATTGCCAATTTTCCATAACAGGCTATCTTTTATTATGGGCATAGCATTTAGAATAGCCCTCCATATCCCAGAGATGCCATGTCTATTCCAATTCGGCCTTCGGATCCAGTCAGTGATGGTCAATGGCCAAATATATTTGTGATGTATGACATCCGCCCATAGACTGTTCTGTTTCAATAAAAGCCATCCTTGTTTTGCAGCCAAGGCTTGTGCAAAGGCCGGGAGAGTTTTTAGTCCCCACCCTCCCCACTTCTTAGGAGTAGCAATCTTGGTCCATTTTACCCAGGCAAAAGTCTTTCCCTCCTTCTTGCCCTTCCAGAGGAATCTACAACAAATTTGTTGAATTCTGTGAAGTATACCCCTGGGTATCCAGGCAAGAGACATCCAGTATACCGGGGTGGCTTCAAGGACAGATTTAATGAGGGTGAGTCTGCCCGCTTTTGAAAGGAGCCTGTGATGCCAGCAACTGATTCTTTTTTCTATCTTTGTGATGAGCCAGGTCCAGTTTTCAATCTTGTATCCATCAGGTTTAAGCCTGAAGCCCAGGTATTTGATTCCTTCCATCAGATCAGTTTCTTGGAAAGAAAATTTCTGCAAGGCAAGCTGTGATTCCTGTAGAGTACAAACCGATAGGGATATAGTGGATTTTCCCCGGTTTATTTCCATTCCTGTAGCACTGCAGAATAGGTGTAGTATCTCATTGAGCGAGGTAGTATCCCGGACACTCCCGTTTAAGAATATCAGGATGTCATCAACAAAAAGTAGATGAGTTAGATAAAAATGCTCCATGATTTTTAGGCCACTAATTCCCCCGCTCCTTTTGGCGGATGCAATAAGTCTGCTCAGGCCTTCCATAACAAGCAAGAAGAGGAGAGGGGATAACGGGCAGCCCTGCCTGATCCCTCTGTCGATATTGAAAGATGATGAGGCCGATCCATTGATAAGTATAGCAAAGGAAACAGATGAGATACAACCCATGATCCAGGATATGAGAACGGGGGGGAAGCCCAGATGGGTGAGGATCATTTTCAGATAAAGCCAATTTACTTTGTCAAATGCCTTTGCTAAATCTATCTTGAGGGAGATGCCCTTGAGGTTTTTGTGTTTGATAGAGTGTAGGGCTTCCTGGGCAGTGCCAATGGCTTCCTGAATGTGGCGGTGATGGAGGAAAGCGAATTGCTCCTGAGAGATGTGGGAAGATAGAATGGGCTTGATGCGGTTAGCAATGATTTTGGAGATAATTTTGTATAGGCAGTTGCAAAGGGAAATTGGCCGGAAGTCATTGAAAGAAGATGGAGAGTCAGTTTTAGGGATCAAGGCAATGTAGGTGAAGTTCATAGGGGGGTGAATATGTCCGGTAATTCTACTTTCTTCTATGACTGCCAGCAGATCCTCCCCCAACAACTCCAGGAAGGCCAGATAGAACTCCACAGGCCAACCGTCCGGACCCGGACTCTTATCTTTCTTGAACCACTTTAGTGTTCCTTCCAGTTCCTCCATGGTGACCGGTTGGATCAGATCCTCGATATCCTCCTGCTCAACAAATCTTGGAAAGTGTCCTGCCAGGTTGATAATTTCAGGGAGATTTATGGCAGTCGGGGCAGTAAATTGCCTTTTAAAGTGTGATATACCCAATCTGGCTAGTTGTTGGTGCGTTGATGCCCATCCTTCCGGTTCACTAGGTAGCTGCCAGATAGTATTGGAGGCCTTTCTGCCATTTGCAAGGTTGTGGAAGAACTTAGTATTGCTATCTCCCGCTTTCAGCCAAATGGCTCTGCTTTTTAACCTCCACTGCTCTTCCTTGTCTTGTAACAACTTGATTTTTTGCTTCTCCAAATTGTTCAGAAGAGATTTTGAATCCGCCGATTGGAAGCCAGTCCCCCTTTCATCCATAAACTGTGCTATCTGTACCTCAATATCCGAGAGGAGCTGATCATCTCTCAATCTCTTCCTCTTAGCCCAATCCTCAGTCTTCTTCTTTAGAACTTTGAGTCTATCGCAGAAGTCAGCCGCCTTCCTCTGCTCCCTCAGTGGGGGTTGCGATCTCCAGAAGTCCGTAACCATATTGATGAAATCAGGATCATGCAAATGGCCAGCAAAGAATTTGAAGGGGGAGCGGGGTTTCTTAGTTGTTCCACTGACTTGTAGTAAAATGGGTAGATGATCGGATAAACCGCCCGTGCCTACCCATTGTCTGTACAGGGGTAGTTTATGGATGAGGTCTTCATGAATAAGGAATCTGTCCAATCTCCGTCCCAAGGCAGCTTCCCCCGTTCTCCTGTTATGCCAAGTGGGGACCTTCTTGTTCATGGGGACATCAACAAGCTTGTGTGAGTCCAGTAACATACTCATCTGCTCCGAGATAGGGTCCAATTGAGCATGATGTCCCCAGGATTCCCCCACCCCCAAGGAGAAGTTTAAATCTCCGCCCATAATGGTAGAATTTGTGACAAGATTATTTTCTAATAGATTGTGCCAAAAGGCCAGTCTGTTCTGATTTGGGGCATAAATGTTGATAACTTTTAATGTTAGCCCAAGTTCTCCCATGAAGATATCCATACCAATAAAGCCCCATCCACCCCAGGATGATATGATCTTGACAGTCCTGGGGTTTATGCCAATAGCTAGGCCACCTGATCTGCCATTTGCATCCATGCCTTGAAAAGTCCAACTCGGCAGGATGGATTGTAGAGTTCTCACAGAGTTGTCCGAAGAGCATAGAGTCTCCTGTAGGAAGAGGATGTCACATCTGGATTCCTGAGTCAGCCTTTTGAGAGCCAAATGCTTTTTGGGGTTGGCTAATCCCCTGCAATTGTAGGAGAGCCAAATCATGGGGAACCAAGGGCAAAGGGCTCAATTGCTCTAAGCGCCCTCTCAATAGTGCATTGTCGTCCTTGTGCTACATCTGCCACAGCAGTCTGAATGGCCGATTTGATTTTGGATGGACGGCCCCTAGATGGTTTATGTTTAGAAGCCCGTCCAGGGGATAGTCCCAGACCCAAAAATTTTGGTCGGACTCGAGGTCGAAGGTGGTATGGGTGCGATCCCGAACCAGTATGGGAGGAAGAAGGGTTGGGGTGAGAGGATGCCATCCTGAGAGAGGAGGGAGTGGTGGAGAAAGTGGGTGGGGGAGGGGCAATGGAACATGGAATAGAGGGGATAGAGCCCGGATCGGAGGATGGAGGATGCAGAGATGAGTGCAATACAGAAAACATAACTTCTGAAAAAAGTGCAGATGTTATGGGAAGAGATTCATTACCCGGGGCAGATGATGCTTCCGCCGCAGTCTTGGAACGGGTACGAGGTGGAGCAGGAGATGATGCAGCTTTCCTTCTACTGTTTGTCTGCTTTGTGGCACCATATTCCACCTCCGATGGGATCTCGCTATGGATCAAGTCATCTTCACCTTGCTTTATGTCACCTTTGTTCTGCCCAACTGATGGTTGTTGTTTTGTTCCTCTTGAATTTTCCGAAGTCACCCCCGAGAGCAATGGACAGTCCTTGTACAGATGGCCCACTTTGTGGCATCTCCTACAACGGAAAGGGACACCCTCATAGTCCAGTAACTGTTTGCGCGAGAAATGTCTGCGATGCAAAGTGATTTTTTCCTCCAGCCCAGCCCTGGTGTCAAGATGAACTAATATCCTTGCCATGGTCATAATTCCCGTTTGCTCATAGGATTTGTCGTGTTCAAGATAGGTACCCAGTGCGTCTCCTATGCGTTTGAACACCTGGGGAGTCCAAAATTGCATGGGCAATCCCGGCAGTCTAACCCATATAGGCCCAACACCCATCTGTTCCCACTCCAGATCAAAGAGGGGATCCCATCGCTTCAGAAGAACAGGAGCCAACTCGATATGCCAGAATTGGGACAATATCCATTGTGTGTATTCTGCTCTATGAAAGTGAAGAGAAAACCAGCCTCTTGCTAAGACCCTTATAGCTGGCAGTTCCTTCAGTAAGGAACCCCAAATCTCCTCTGTCCATTGCCGCAATCTTTCCACTGAATAGGTCCGTCCACGAACCCGGCCGACCAGTACTTTCCTCGCAGTATCAATCGCATCCGCCATTTGAACGTCCTCCCCGAAGGTCAAGTTTATATCTGAGTCTATGGCCCGAAGGCACCTACCTTTTTTCTGCTTTTCTGAACGCCTGCCAATAGGGAGTTCCTTTAGAAGCTTGCGACACGGGTCCGAGGTGCTATGCTGGGCAGACCTGGCCGGACGAGCAGGTAGGAGCGGAGAGCTGAAGCATCCCGAACGGATAGGGGAGTGAGGATTTAGACTGCAGGATCCGGGATGATAGGTAGATCGAGCGGGTCGCTGTAGTTCAGGGGGCCCAACCGGTGCCAGGGAAATGGTGGAAGGGTTTAAGGGCTGGGAGGTAAGCGAGGGGGAAAGCAGGGGTTGCTGAGCAGGGTGCGGTAGAGGGGAGTCGAAGGATGGAGAGGCCTGTAGGCAGGAGCCCAGCAGATGAAGCGTGGCCGGCGAGAGAGGAGGGCACTCAAGAACCGGAAGGTCCGCTATGTTGACATCCGGATGCTGCTTTTTTCCAGTGTGCGGCGGGTGGAGTGGCGAATGAACTGCAGCTGTCGAGCTAGGCTAGTCTTTACCCCAAGGATCCATAGTCGGTTGATTTTTATATGCCCAAATATCTTGATCTGGCATGGGGTCCTCCTCGTAGTCCACAAGGTCCTCCTCCACCATAGCAACCCGAAAAAATCCTGCTCTGACCACTGACCAGGGGGACCGACTGCAAGGGATACCGGGAATTCGAAGCGAGAAAATTGTTTTTATCATATCTCAAGTGTGAGGTTTGGGTTATTTATTTGGTCAAAATTTCCCATGATTTATATCATATCTCAGCCTTTTGAAATTCATGCATTCATTCCATTCGAATGTAACACATCACGAAAAGGATGCGGCCTATTAAGCTCACCAACTCTGTTACTATGCTTCATGAATCATAATTCAAATGGACTCTGAATTTGGTTCTTTTCGTTGACTAAATAGTATTAAGCAAAATCCTCTCATTCAAACTCAACCCCAATTCATACTCAAAATTTTGACATGTGAATAACATTGTCTCGGCAACAAGTTTGACACCTAAGTCCTTGCAAGTCAAGCAAGACTGCCCATTTAAAAAAAAATGATCATATCATTAAATTGTTAGCCCTTGGACTCCTTCATTAAATAAAAGATCATTCTATGATCTTGATAATTGGTCTATCAAAACATGGATGGGGCGAAATATGAGTTAAGGAGTAGAGAAAGAAATTTTCCTTGAAATTTCCCAGAATATTTTGAACTTTTGGGGGCACATCATGTGACACTACCATCACCATACCAACAGTTTTTGGTAAAGTTCCACTGCAAGAGGCATCCAATGATTCACGTTCCTCAACTTGTGACCGTAAAAATGATTCTTCCTAAAATTTTTTCCTAGATGATGATAATGATATATAGTCATTATCATCATAAAGTATGGATTTTATTTCTTCACCCGTGCTCCACATTCCCCCTCCCAATTGTATATAACAATCAGTTTCTCTTACATCCTTCCCTTTGATTGCAAAGTTATACCCATACCTGAAATCCTTGTATTGATCTTGGTTCTTATGCTTCTCTTATTCTTCTAACCTAAGCAATCATATAAACATTACCTCCCTACCACCAGAAATAGATAAACCATTTTTCTTACACTATCTTTCAAGCTTGACAAGAGGAATACTAAACAATTCTTGAGTTGTTGCTCCCTCTCCAATCACAATAGCAACATCCTGATTTAGACTAGATCCATCTTTTATGTCCATAAGATTGGATTCAAAACTATCAAGGTCCTTCAATGGTGGGGCATCTCCACATATTGAATGAAAGGGAGGGACACCCGAATTTCCAAACCGAAGAAAGGTAGCTTTCTTTCCATTCACATAAGCATATGAAAGGAGAAACTAGTCTGACAAAACCTGGAGAACTTTCGTCTCTCTCTCCTACAAGGATGCCATCATATAAATGTAAAAAAAATCATAAAAAGATCCACAGTCCTTACACTAATTATGATATATTTTTTTTACAAGTAAAAGTTACGAGCCACCTTTCTAATTGATGACCAATAAGGGGCTTGATTTTAATACATGATCTATTTTCATCATTACTATCCTCAACATGTTCTATTATTTAGAGTGAGATTTCGTGAATTGGCAGGCGTGTTTTTCCACTTTTCTGTTTTTATATACCACACAATTAGAATCCTTCTACATTTGGCCTCCTCTACTTCCCTAGTCTACATGTGTTAAATATGGTACAAAACACTAATGATATATTCTTTTGCCATAAGTTCTTCTCATTTTTTGGATGAATTCTGTGGAAATTTTATTCATGCCAATTATGTGGCAGGAAATAATGTTCTATTATTCTTTTTTATCATATCTTCTTTATGAGTTAGCATGCTTCTATTAACTAGTTCGTTACGACCATGTCATGTAAAGATCAAGTTGAGTGGGTTTTAAATTTGATTTCCATTGTAGTCAACAACTGAATATATAAAATTTTTGTTAGGTCGAATGATGGGACAACACACTTTGATTTCCACTAATGCTCTCCTTTTCATATACTATCACAAGTGCACAAATATAAACTCACTTTTCTTTTTACCTAGATAAGCAAATGATGACAACTTTGTATTTTGTAGTGACAAGGATAACTATGTATTGGAGCTAGACCTTGATCCCTTCAATTCATCCTTTCCTTACCCAACGTTACCATCTCCTATTGGTAACGGAGTTCAATTTCTGAACCAACATTTGTCTTCAATAATATTTCATGATAAAGAAAGAACACAACCATTGTTGGATTTCCTTCGAGAACACAAATACCAAAGCCATGTCATTTTTATTTTCTTGGTTAATATATTTCATCATTGTGTTTGTTAATTAATTCATTATTATTCTATGCCAATAAATCTCTATCAAATAGCAAAGAAGGATGACCTGGCTATTTTAGAGATATATAATATGAATTAATTAAAAATTCACAGGGTTATCTCGATTCTCATCTTTCTATTTCACTTCTTTAGAGAAAACTATATATTCAAATACCAAATCAACTCAAACAAAACTAAAATAGAGAATCCTAGTTATGAAGATGTTTCTCTCTCCATACCTTATAATGACATTATTTTTTGGAATTATACTTGAAGTTCACTGATAATAACCTGGATTTATATATTTCTATTAGCACCAAATTGAAATCATGGTAAAAATATGAATATCCCATTAAATATGACCTAAAGATGACTCAAAGAATATCATCGTTAGTCTGAGCACGTGACAAATTAGTTTCTGAGGTTTGAAGTTTTTTAGAGGCATTGTTTGTTTATTTGTTTTGGTTAGAGAATAGTTTTCTCTTGATTTTATATGACTTTCGATTTATCATATCTAGCATGTTGAGAAATGGGAAAGAATAATGTGTGACATTTATCTTGAAGAAATTGATGTTGAATGGAAGATATAGATTTTAACCAAGCTACAATTTGCTTTGTTAAAGGTAGAAGGACATCTTAAAAATTTACCTACGAATACACCATATACACAGCTTGAACATAAGTAATATATGGCTTTTTCGTTTGTAGATATGTTCTTTTTTGTATCCAACATATCATAGCAAGACAAATACTGATATTATATAAATTGTTAGAGGATCTCATTGAGGTCAATTTTTCTATTGTTCTAGTTGATTGATACATTCTCATGACAGGAAGGCTTTAAATACGAATTAATATGTTACCAAAACAAATTATATTAAAATTTTATACATATAAAAGATAAAAACAAATGTCAATTCCTTCATTTGATTGTTACTTGACTCTAGTGTGGGTAGGTTACATGAAATGTGATTGGAAAAAGGATGGGGAGACAATATAGAGATCGTGTCTTGGATATGATTCATTTGTTGTTGGAGATCATTTAGGCAGTTCAACCATCGACTTTGGAAAGGTTTCTAGTAAGTATTTATGTGGTTTTTAATGTTGTGATTCTTTCACTTCATGGTTATTTGGGTAAGCAAATGTTTTAGGAATGCGTGATAAGATATTGATGGATAGGTAAAGAATTTTTTGATAATTGCAATGTCCATTCCATGATATCCTCTCTTGATTGTTTGATTGTATTTTTAACATTTATTTTGATTTTTCCTTACATTTTAACTATGAAATTGAAAGTACTTGACATTATGTCTGTATAAACAACAACTAGAAGATGAAATTAACATTACACGATATTGATTGAAATCCTTTTAAATGTTTTGTATTGAAATATTTTCATGATTATTAGAAAAGTTTACTTTCATGTTTTTATTTTAAAACATGTTGTTTATATACTTGACCAAGTTCATGCATTAGACAAAAAATTGTTGTTGCGAATAAAAGGACAAGGATTAGACATCACACATCAGATGATTTGTTTTAATAAGTTATTTACAGCTTGAGCTTTATAGCATGTAACTTAGTTGGCATGATTGTGCCTAAGATTTCCAAGAAGGTTGAATACTAGCTTACTAAGGTGTTCTTTTCTATGGTGACTTTAATTTATTTATATAGGTCATCTAGCCACATAGTGGTCACTATCGCTCAACTAAAGAAAACTTGTTCGAGTTTCTTGCTTTTATGGGGAAGAATGGCTTTAACATTGTTGATGTTGAGGTATATGTAATATAAATCCTTTATAGTCTACTTTCATTTATATTCTAGTGTTCATCATCTTTCATGTCTTACACTCTACATTCTAGGTTCTTTTGTTTCTAGAAAAGGAACTCAATATTGATGGTAAGTAGCAGGATTTGAAGAAAGAGGATAACACTAACACTGGAGTGAAAAATGCCAAAAGAGAGAGAAGAGAACTGGTATAGTTTTACCCTTAAAGCTAATATCCCACATAAAACACACGCATAGAGATTGATGTTCAAGTCTTCATAGTTGGTGAATTCACCTGCAATGACTTGACATCACAATGATAATGTTTTATAGTGATGAAACAACATTTCATGTGTAAATTGTAGTCCAACCAATGTTAAGTTGGAAACTCATATTGTAATACTCGACATTTCATATAATATAATTTCTGTGGTTGAAATTATTTATAGTTTCACTTGATATTGTTTAGTGTTGTAATTAACATATGTAATTTTGAATTTTCGTATTAGATGAACCAATTCACATTGTATGATGTTTTTTTAATTTAGTCGCAAAATCATACTAATTAATCTATGTTGATTAATAATGAACACATAAAATCAATCTAAAACTATTAAATTAGTAGTTTATATTGATCAATGATGAAAACAAATAAAATGAATATATGACTAAATTAGTCACTTATAATGATTATTAATGAAAATAAATGAAATGAATATAAACTACTAAATTAGTCGTTTATATAATGAATATGAGACTACCAAAAACATATAACTGACTACTGCAAATGATTAATTTTTCATTACAAATGACAACTAAATTTTTCATATATACAACTATTAGTAGCTAATCTGCAGTTATAACATGACAAAATTTAGTCATATTTCTTTGGTCATTAATTGGCTTTCTCAGATGATCATATAGTAATATATTTTATTGTATATTTGGTCATTAATTGTGGCAATTAATGACTAAATCAATAACTAAATTGATGACTAAATATACTGCTAGATGATAAAATTGAGACACTCAATTAATGAGTAAGATAAAAACGACTAAAAGTTGGTTGCATTATAAGATACTGTAAATTAACTACTACTAGTCACTGACTGAAAAATAGTCATTTATATGAAAATTTTAGTTGTTGTTTTAGTAACTAATTAACCATTTTGTACTAGTGAAAATAAGGAAATAAACCCACAATCTCCATGGCTATCCAGGAAATGGAAAGGCTAGGCAAATCCACTGTCAATCTAGACAATCCTCCATGCCAGTGACATACCATGACCAATAAACTACATGCATATGCCATGCATGCCAAAACTAATGAGGAAAAAATACATGCAACTCAGTACCTACAAGAAAAACCCATTGTAGTTGCTGATCCCGATGCCCTCTTGTGCTTTCTTTCTTTTCCTTTGCCTTCTTGCTCCAAAACTCCAGGTATACCAAACTCTCCAAGAGTTCTCCAGGAAAACTCTAAGTATCCAAGAGGATGAGAGAGAATAGAAGATAACTCAACCAAAAATACACTAACCATGCTTACACTGACCAAGCCTACTCGCTGATCCTCAGAAGCCTTTTTATTAATGAGGTCTCTGTTTTCTTCAATTTCCATTATTTTCCTCCTCACATGCAACCTGTGACCTTTCACCTCCCTCTTCTCCTAATTTCCATTATTTTCATAGATAAATTTCAAATAATGCCTTTTGCCTTTCAAATGCCTTTACCATTGCCTTTGCCAATTTCCTTAGCCATAATAAATCGAATGAACACCCACTAGGATGTTTTTCCCACCATTCATCTTGGAATACATGTCCCATTATCGTGGTCTTATATTTTTACATAGATTTTTAACCAGGGTTGTTACAAAACCCTCCTCCTTGGGGAACACTGTCCTTGGTGTTCAATGACACCACTAGTACAAAATGGATAATTAGTTACTAAAACAACGACTAATATTTTCATATAAATTACTATTTTTCAGTCGGTGACCAGTAGTAGCTAATTTACAATATCTTATAACTTGACCAACTATTAGTCCTTTTTAGCTTAGTCATTAATTGATTGTCTCAATTTTATCATCTAGCAGTATATTTA
Source organism: Pinus tabuliformis (assembly GCA_031772625.1). Classification (NCBI taxonomy): domain Eukaryota; kingdom Viridiplantae; phylum Streptophyta; class Pinopsida; order Pinales; family Pinaceae; genus Pinus; species Pinus tabuliformis. The sequence goes on along the minus strand of CM062819.1, from coordinate 1,884,087,128 downwards.
GTCATAAATTTAGTTATTGTTTAGTCATTAATTGCCACAATTAATGGCCAAATATACAACAAAATATATTGCTATATGATCATCTGAGAAAACCAATTAGTGACCAAAAAAATATGACCAAAATGTTGGTCATGTTATAAGACATTGTAAATTAGCTACTAATAGTTATATATATGCAAATTTTAGTTGTCGTTTGAAACCAATTAATGACCAAAGAAATATGACTAAATTTTTGTCGTGTTATAAGATACTATAGATTAGCTACTAATAGTCATATATATGCAAAATTTAGTTGTCATTTGTAATGAAAAACTAATCATTTACAATATTCAATTATATTTTTTTGGTAGTTTCATATTCATTATATAAATGACTAATTTAGTAGTTTATATTCATTTCATTTATTTTCATTAATAATCATTATAAACAACTAATTTAGTCATATATTCATTTTATTTGCTTTCATCATTGATCAATATAAACTACTAATTTAGTAGTTTTAGATCGGTTTTATGGGTTCATTATTAATCAACATAGATTAATTAGTATGATTTTGTTACTAAATTAAAAAGACATCACACAATATGAATTGGTTCATCTAATATGAGAATTCAAAATTACGTATGTTAGTTAAAATACTAAAAAATATCAAGTACAACTATAAATAATTTCAACCACAAAAATTATATTATATGAAATGTCAAGTATTACAATACGAGTTTCCAACTTAACATTGGTTGGACTACAATTTACACATGAAATGTTGTTTCATCACTATAAAACATTATCATTGTGCTGTCAAGTCATTACGGGTGAATTCACCAACTATGAAGAATTGAACATCAGTCTCTATGTGTGTGTCTTATGCAGGATATTGGCTTTAAGGGTACCACTAGACCGGTTCTCTTCTCTCTCTTTTTGCATTTGTCGCTCCAGTGTTAGTGTTCTCCTCTTTCTTCAAATCCTGCTGCTTACCATCAATATTGAGTTCCTTTTCTAGAAACAAAAGAACCTAGAATGCAGATTGTAAGACATGAAAGATGATGAACACTAGAATATAAATGAAAGTAGACTATAAAGGATTTATATTACATATACCTCAACATCAACAATGTTAAAGCCATTCTTCCCCATAAAAGCAAGAAACTCGAACAAGTTTTCTTCAGTTGAGTGATAGTGGCCACTATGTGGCCAGATGACCTGTATAAATAAATTAAAGTCACCATAGAAAAGAACACCTTAGTAACTTAGTATTCAACCTTCAAGGAAAGCTTAGGCACAATCATGTCAACTAAGTTACATGCTATAAAGCTCAAGCTGTAAATAACTTGTTAAAACAAAAAATCTGAGGTGTGATGTCTAATCCTTTTCATTTTATTCGCAACAAGATTTTTTTGTCTAATGCTGAACTTGGTCAAGTATATAAACAACATGTTCTCAAATAAAAACATGAAAGTAAATGTTTCTAATAATCATGAAAATATTTCAATACAAAACAGTTAAAAGGATTTCAATCAATATCATGTAACATTAATTTCATCTTCAAGCTTTGGTTGTTGTTTATAGAGACATAATACCAAGTACTTTCAATTTCATAGTTAAAATGTAGAGCAAAATCAAAATAAATGTTAAAAATACAATCAAACAATAAAGAGAGGATATCATGGAATGGAAATTGCAATTATAAAAAAATTGTTTACCTGTCCATTGATACCTTATCACGCATTCCTAAAATGTTTTCTTGCCCAAATAACCATGAGGTGAAAGAATCACAACATTAATAACCATACGAATACTTACTAGAAACGTTTCCAAAGTTGATGGTTGAAGTGCTTGAATGATCTCCAACAACAAATGAATCATATCCAAGACATGATCTCTATATTGTCTCCCCATAATTTTTCCTATCACATTTCATGTAACCTACCCACACTAGAGTCAAGTAACAATCAAATGAAGGAATTGACATTTGTTTTTATCTTTTATATGTATAAAATTTTAATATAATTTGTTTTGGTAACATATTAATTCGTATTAGAAGCCTTCCTTTCATTCAACATCAATTTCTACAAGATAAATGTCACACATTGTTCTTTCCCATTTCTCAACATGCTAGATATGATAAATTGAAAGTCACCTAAAAGAAAGAGAAAACTATTTTCTAACCAAAACAAATAAAGAAATAATGCCTCTAATGAAACGTCACCCCTCAAAAATTACTCTGCCACGTGCTCAGACTAAAGGTGATATTCTTTGAATCATCTTTAGGTCATATTTAATGGGATATTCATATTTTTACCATGATTACAATTTGGTGCTAATAGAAATATATAAATCTAGGTTATTATTAGTGAACTTCAAGTATAATTCAAAAAAATAATGTCATTATAAGGTATGGAGAGAGAAACATCTTTATAACTAGGATCCTCTATTTTATTTTGGTTTGAGTTGATTTGGTATTTGAATATATAGTTTTCTCTAAAGAAGTGAAATAGAAAGATGAGAATCGAAATAACCCTGTGAATTTTTAATTAATTCATATTATATATCTCTAAAATAGCCAGGTCATCCTTCTTTGCTATTTGATAGAGATTTATTGGCATAGAATAATAATGAATTAATTAACAAACACAATGATGAAATATATTAACCAGGGAAATAAAAATGACATGGCTTTGGTATTTGTGTGCTCGAAGGAAATCCAACAATGGTTGTGTTCTTTCTTTATCATGAAATATTATTGAAGACAAATGTTGGTTCAGAAATTGAACTCCGTTACCAATAGGAGATGGTAACGTTGGGTAAGGAAAGGATGAATTGAAGGGCTCAAGGTCTAGCTCCAATACATAGTTATCCTTGTAACTACAAAATACAAAGTTGTCATCATTTGCTTATCTAGGTAAAAAGAAAAGTGAGTTTGTATTTGTACACTTGTGATAGTATATGAAAAAGAGAGCATTAGTGGAAATCAAAGTGTGTTGTCCCATCATTTGACCTAACAAAAAATTTATATATTCAGTTGTTGACTACAATGGACATCAAATTTAAAACCCACTCAACTTGATCTTTACATGACATGGTCGTAAAGAACTAGTTAATAGAAGCACGCTAACTCATAAAGAAGATATGATAAAAAAGAATAATAGAACATTATTTCCTGCCACATAATTGGCATGAATAAAATTTCCACAGAATTCATCCAAAAAATGAGAAGAACTTATGGCAAAAGAATATATCATTAGTGTTTTGTACCATATTTAACACATGTAGACTAGGGAAGTAGAGGAAGCCAAATGTAGCAGGATTCTAATTGTGTGGTATATAAAAATAGAAAAGTGGAAAAACACGCCTGCCAATTCACAAAATCTCACTCTAAATAATAGAACATGTTGAGGATAGTAATGATGAAAATAGATCATGTATTAAAATCAAGCCCCTTATTGGTCATAAATTAGAAAGGTGGCTCGTAACTTTTACTCGTAAAAAAAATATATCATAATTAGTGTAATGACTGTGTGGATCTTTTTATGATTTTTTTTACATTTATATTATGGTGTCCTTGTAGGAGAGAGTGATGAAAGTTCTTCAGGTTTGGTTAGACTAGTTTCTCCTTTCATATGCTTATGTGAATGGATGGAGAACTACCTTTCTTCGGTTTGGAAATTTAGGTGTCCCTCCCTTTCATTCAATATGTGGAAATGCGCCACCGTTGAAGGACCTTGATAGTTTTGAATCCAATCTTACGGACATAACAGATGGATCTGGTCCAAATCAAGATGTTGCTATGGTGATTGGAGAGGGAGCAACAACTCAAGAATTGTTTAGTATTCCTCTTGTACAACTTGAAAGATAGTGTAGGAAAAATGGTTTATCTATTTGTGGTGGTAGGGAGGTAATCTTTATATGATTGCTTAACTTAGAAGAAGAAGAGAAGCATAAGAACCAAGATGAAGATGAGGATTTCAGGTATGGGTATAACCTTGTAATCAGAGGGAAGCATGTAAGAGAAACTAATCCTTATATACAATTGGGAGGGGGAAGGTGGAGCACGGGTTAAGAAAGAAAATCCATACTTTATGATCATAAGGACTATATATCATTATCATCATCTAGGAATTTTTTTTAGGAAGAATCATTTTTACAGTCAAGGGTTGAGGAACGTGAATCAGTGGATGCCTCTTGCAATGGATCTTTACCAAGAAATGTTGGTGTGGTGATGGTAGTGTCACGTGATGTGCCGCCAAAAGTTCAAAATATTCTAGGCAATGTCAAGGAAAATTTCTTTCTCTACTCCTTAACTCATATTTTGGCCCATCCATGTTTTGATAGACCAATTATCAAGATCATAGAATGATATTTTCTTTAATGAAGTAGTCCAAGGGCTAACAATTTCAGGATATGATCATTTTTTTTAAATGGACAGTATTGTTTGACTTGCAAGGACTTGGGTGTCAAACTTTCTACCAAGACAATGTTATTCACATGTCAAAATTTTGAGTATGAATTGGGGTTGAGTTTGAATGAGAGGATTTTTCTTAATACTGTTTAGTCAAGAAAAAGAACCAAATTCAAAGTCCATTTGAATTATGATTCATGAAGCATAGTAACAAAGTTGGTGAGCTTAATAGGGTGCATCCTTGTCGTGATGTGTTACATTTGAGTGGAATGAATGCATGAATTTCAAAAGGCTGAGATATGATAGAAATCATGGGAAATTTTGACCAAATAAATAACCCAAACCTGACACTTGAGATATGATAAAAATCTTGGGAAATTTTAACCAAATACATAACTAAAACCTTAAACCTAGTAGTGTGAAATCCATTGTTTGAAGTGTATCTAGTGAAGACAAATTTCTTAAATACTTTTACAAATTAACATACAAATAATTTATAAAAGAATGGAATTTCATTGTCAATCAAATGTCAAACCATAACAATTAAAGTGATAACCCACAATAACAATCCAAAATCGACAAGGCATATGGGACAAATGTTCAAAACTCATTGATAACATCCTAATCCTACAGGCTGCTCATCTAAAGCAACCGAAAATGTTACCTTACCTGGGAAACATGGAATGTTAATGATATAAACGACAAAAAGATAAATAATTAAAACTAATTATTAGAACCAACACAAACAATGAATGATAAACAAAATGAAAATGGGGCAAAATTTCATATACCCACTCCATGAGACTGCCATCTGCTTCCATACTCAATGTTTCCCAAGACTAAGTAGGTCATTCCACTGGTGTCCACATCCTTGTATCCACAGTAGAATTCATCCTCGTATCCACATACAACCTACATTGGTCATACCCTTTTGTAAATAAAAAAACAAAAGAAAATGAAGGCACAAAGCCTTTTTACTCGTCAATGGTTTAAAGATTTTGAAGTGTGTATTTAAAAAGAAGATTCTCATACCAATATCCTTGCTTGATTTGAAACTCTATTCAAATACATCAATTCCTCCAAAAACTTTACATATCACGGATCGTCATAATTTAAGCCATCAATTAAATGAAGTTTTATCATCTCTAGAGCAGGGCTGATCTGAAGAAAGCAATCTAATACACTGATTTCCCTATCATGAAATTCAATTATGTCTACATAAACATGTATATACGGAGATGAGAGAGTGGGGATCTGAGATATCGAGGTATGGGATATTTTGAAAGTTCCTGCATTGCATTTCAAAACTAGAATAAGCCAACTCTACACCAAGGATAATTTTAGGGGCGAATGTTCGCCCTTTGGCGAAATTAAGGGGTTTTAAATTTTTAGTGGGTGAATATTTTGTATCATAGTACATTTTTACAAATCACCTCAAATAGCCCACCTTATTTTAAGGGAGAGGGTAAAAAAGGTAAATTTAGCCCTTGAAATTAGGACTTACAACCTTCCATTCACCCATTTTCATGAATAGGTTTTATTTAAGTGAATCCATTCGCCCATTTTCAAGAATAGGTTTTATTTAAGTGAATCCTATGGGCTAAATACCATATTTATAAAAGAGGTATGGTAAATTAATAAAAATATAAATAAATGAGAGGTATGGTAAATAAATAAAACAATTTTTATATTTACTCCATAAGTCACCTTATATACATGTAACGGTGTAAACAAATAAAAATATAAGTAAAGTGGAGGTATGGTAAATAAATAAAACGTCTTTTTATACTTACTCAAACGGTATGGTAAATAAATAAAAATATAAATAAACTAGACGTATCGTAAATAAATAAAACCTCTTTTTATATTTAGTCCATAACCCTCATTCTATTTATGAAGGCTCAAGAAAGAGGTTTTATTTAAGTGAATCCTATGGGCCAAATACCATATTTGTAAAAGAGGTATGGTAAATTAATAAAAATATAAATAAACAAGAGGTATGGTAAACAAATAAAACATTTTTTTATATTTACTCCATAAGTCACCTTATATTTACGAACACTCAAAAAATGGGTTATATTTAGGTGAAACCTATGGCCAAAATACTATGGGACAAATACCATGGACTAGATTGTTATTAATACCATGCAAAAAACCATTATTAACCCTAATATTAGAATTAATAAAAATAAAAATGGCACATGGTATTGACCCATGGTATTCACCAAAATGGCACATGGTATTGACCCATGGTATTCACCTGGAATGTAGCCTATTTAAATGGGGGAATTAAACCAACATGTAGCCTATGCTAAGATTCACTAGGACTTTACAAAGTTTTATTATTTAGTGAAAGACTCGCCAAGATCTTACAAGATTTTATAATTGAGTAAAATATTCGCCATGCCTCGTGAAAGATTCGCCAAAAAATTATATATACATATTATATTATTGATAAAATCGCCTTCCATTTTTCCTATATACCATGGAGATTCGCCCATTTATTATATTTATAAATTTAGGGGGGGTTCTTAAAATTTTCCCTGCTCTGCACTCATTTATGAGGTAAAAGACACAAATATTCATTATGAACATCATGGAAAAAAGCCATGGAAGAATTTTATGGTCTTTTGACATCTTATAGTAGGTTAACTTTTTTAATTTAGGTAGTGTAGATTTTCATTAAGGAATAGATATGAAACAAAGTCGTTACTTGGTTTTGTTTCATATCTATTGGATATACTGAATCTATAAACAGGACATAATAATGAACCAAAACATAATAGTCAACCTAAGCTACATCAATATATGCTTTGTATAAAAAAAAATTATGCTATACCTGACAACTAAGTAGCAAATGCAAACATTCTTAAACATTGAAACATGTTGTTCATTGCACATGTAAAAGAAAAGAAGAAATTATGTTTTTACCAAGATAAAGTTGTCACCCATTAACAAACATTGGAGATTAGGAAGCCTCTCAAACAACAAATTGAGAAGACACATATTTCTTTAAGCAAAGGCACAACACATATGACCAGCTCCTTTAATGATTTAAAGCTCCCCATCATCTCAATCAATATGTCCACAAAGAAATTGTATGCATTATCAATATATGAGTCCATTTCTAGTATGGTTGAATTACTTCCACATTGCATATTGAGTCTCAAGATAGATCATGAAAGCTCTTGAAACAATATCCCATTCACTCTCAAATATTTTATCATGTATGCCCCTACATAAACATACAAGACAACCTGCATTTACATTGGTTTATATTTTATCCACATACAACCTACATTTACAGTGGTTTCATTGTAAAGCATTAAAAGTAATAGTAAAATCTAGACTTACATGGTTGTAGTTTGAAGCAATGAGATTGAAGACATTTTGTCCATATCTAGAGGTTGTTTGAGACAAATTCAATGATTCCTCTACCGAGGACCACAAACGTATGGAGTGCACAGAAGGTCGAATACTAACGATCAAATATTCTTTATGGTTTGGCTAGTCGAGTGGGGCGTCTGATCAAATTGGATTTGCATACAACTAAGCTTCAAAAAGGGCCCTCTACAAGTGCTTTTAAATGATATCCCTTGGAAGCTTCAACATAGTACTTAGTATCGTCATACAGAGAACCACCTAAAAACAGACCATCTGATCCTATCAAAGTTTGAAGGACGATGTTACCCTTTTTAAATGATCATTGCTATTGTCATTTTGAGCAATTACTTTAATTTCAACATCTCATATTGCTGGCAGAACTGACTCTGAATGTACTTTCCTGGGCACCCCACAAAAGAAGGAATAGTAGGTTGGCACCCATCAGTTTTAACAGCAATGTGCCAACTTATTGGATAAAGCAAGACCTCTTCAAAACCATTTTTCTCACTAACATTCCTTTTATCTCTCTGAACAAAGACCATTTCATCTTCAAGATTGGCCCAAGGAGTGTACTAATACACAACAATGTTGCTTGGTCCATTAACACTTGAAACAAGTTTGACATTATTGATCATATCTATAAATGCACCCTCCCTTTTCCATATGTCTACAATAATGCTTCGAGACAACTCATTTTTTTTGGGATAAGAATTTGAATCAACATGTATTTCACCACTCAGTACATATTTTTCACCAGTCAAATATATAGGCTTATGGTTCAACACATTGAATTCTAATGAAGACATTCCAAAGAATATGCACGAGTTCAAGAAATGAAGCAATGTGCACACGGGAAGCTTCTAAGTAGATTTGCTACCATCGTTTCTCAATCAAAAAATTCATGGGTTCTTTGTTTGGTTGTATGATGTAAGAAGCCATAGGATGAGTAGACATAATACCCAACCAATAGCCTTTTTGGATAAACACTATCTCTGAATGATCAGAAACACCAACATTGGCATCAATAACCTTTCTCTCCCAACATGAGTCATCATCCTAATCTAACAAATCAGATGAAGGTCCATGTTTTACCTCAAGATGAAATGCACTAGGTAGGACTTTCTCAAATATGAAGTCACTGCTCTCATTCGTTAAACTTAAAATGTTAAGATTGTCTAAACCCAGAGTTCAACAAACAGAGAAGTAAGTGATATATAAATCGAGGAGTCACATCCTTCCTTGCATATCACCGTTCCATGGATATCAACAAGGGCCTTTATAAATTCAATGCCAAACAATGGTCTAGTTACTATCACATCAATATGTGATAGTGAAAATTGAATACTAGAATCACGTTCTGTTGTTCTGGTCAGTGGGGATATTCGATATTAACCTGGTTGAACCTCAAAGAAGAAGTTTACCATATCATCAATCATTTTTATTTGAGGATTAACATTGTCTGGCCCATGTGTTAAGCCAACTTGACACTTTCCATGATAGTCATTTGTCACTAATTTTAGAGAACCACAAATATTATAATGTGTTGCTTCTATCTTTGGGATGGAAGCCATGTTTGGTACAACCATGAAATTCTCCAAACTGCTAAACTCGAAGTGATCCTTCTTAGCCTTGATTGTGTAGCCTATTGATGTTACATGATTAAATTTGTAATATCCTTGGACATCTGTTGTAGCTCTTTCTCGTTCATCAACTAATACCTTAATGCCTTCAAAACGAACTCCTTCAGAAGTCACCACAAGTCCTCCAACTAAGAAACGTGCGACCTGAAATGGCTGAGATATATTAACATGAATGTTCTCAACAAGAACTTCTATAGATGGAAGTGAAACATCAAATATTGTATTCTCACCCTTGTAGAATCGAAACAACCTTTATTTTCCACATGGAATAAAATTAAAAGCAAATTTCCCATCTACATCAGAGATTGCATGAAAAAGCGCTTGATGTGGCCAAGGAGCTTCTTTGAGGGAACTTCACCTCATGGACATCATTTAAATAAAGGTATACATGAAAACCTAAAATAGGGTTGCCCTAAGAAACAACTAAGCCATCCATATTAAACTTGGGATAGAAAAGATGTCATCTACTACCAGATTTCCAAAGCCCAATTCCATCTTTGGAGAGCCTCTTTGGACTATTTTTAAGAGAACATGAGAATCACGTAATTGAAAGAGAATATTATAGAAAATATACTCTATAAACCTCAATCATTATACCTCATGCGTAGTGCCATCCTAGCTAGGATCGACATTAGGTATGGCCTTGTATCTTCTTCCTTTGTTTAACAATTGGCTCATAGAGCCCACTCTTTCCACTTCTTCACATTTGATTTCATGAAGGGCTATTGTGTCCTCCGGACACTCATTGTTGGCATTATGAGACAAGTGTTGTCCTTGATGGCAAATCACACTGATAACAAATCATAGTGCAGAAGGATAGCAGCAAGGAATTGATGATCAGTCTACAAGTATGAAGAAAAATATATACACGCTGGTTCACTATATACCAAGTCGCGTATACAAGCAGGTTCACTATATACCAAGTCGCGTATACGCAGGTTCGCTATATACCAAGTCACGTGTACACGCAGGTTGGCTTCAGTAAAAGAGCGTGTATGTGGAAAACTTATCTTTGGTCCATGGCGGTTATTCCTTGGAAGTTGTGCCTATGGTTTTGGACCATGGTGTCTCGACGGACGTGTTGATCCCTAGTTTTGAAGTTGATGGTATTGTGTTACTATGGTTTTGGCCCGAGGTATTGAGCAAGGCCTAAGGCTATATAAGGAGAAGAAGATCATTAGGCAAATGTATCTGAAAAGGCTTGAATATCTGATGAAGTATTAGATCCAGTATGCAAGTTATTGGTTGATGATGTATTGCTTGATCTGAGCTAAGGAGAGATCTCATCGGTTGATGGAGAACAAGATCTAAGGAGAGATCGGGATCAAATGGTTTGAAATGAACTATCTTTATATGGTTGATTATGCGTATTTCTAGATCTGCATACTGACGCAATGTTATGTTCTGGGTATAACTGATATCTGGTACAGCTGCAAGTTATGAAAAATTATTTTTAGATCTGTACGCAGGTTGTCTTCGGTAAAATCGCGTGTATACGCGGGTTGCCTTCATTGAAGTAGCGTATATCTTTTGGAGCTTGATTTTTGGGTTGTAGCTGGGTCTGACTGTTATTGCAGAGTTCTGTAGTCTGCTCTGTGTTCTGGTGACTGGGTTTGACAGGGTTTCAGTGGTTCAATGATTCAAAGATTGTTGATGCGAGTATTGGTTGTTTTGTAATCTGCTATGAAAGTTGAATGAATTGTGGTCTTCAGATTGTAATGTCGTGCTTCAGGAATATCCAGTATGAAAATGTATGAAAAGTGGTACCTGAAGGAAAGAAGATTGTAGGCCTGCACCTACGTACTAGTATCTTAGCTAGTACAAGAGCAAAGGGGGTTGGAGCTCCCTTCCAAGGAAGTTTGGAGAACGAGAGAAGGTTGAAGCCTTCTGCAGGTTGTAGCCTGCGTACTGGTATAAGGCTGCACCAGTACAAAAGATTATAAACTGAAGTTCTTATTAAAGAAAGATAGAGACGACTTGCAGCAGGTGGTTTTCACCCACATTGGGTTTCCACCTTATATCATGGTGTTCATGTGTGTGGCTTTTGTGTGATGATCTGTTCTGTTATACTGCATCTGTTTACTCTTAATATGGTGAATAATGTCCTAATGCATTTAACTGAAGATAAACTAACTGAATTATAAGATTTATGGTTATACGCTGGTTTCTTTAGACACAGTGGCGTGTACACGCTGGTTCACTTAATTGAAGTAGCGTATATGTTTCTGAGCATTGAAAAAGTTTTATTGATCTGATAATACTGATTCACCCCCCCCCCTCTCAGTATTATTTCCAACAATTGGTATCGGAGCAGGTCCTTCAGAGAAGCTTGATCGCTTGAAGGTAGATCGTTCATCATGAGCAACTACGAGAGAGAAGCATCAAGGCCACCGGTTTTTGATGGGACAAACTTCAATTATTGGAAGGTAAGAGTTACTGCCTATCTTCAATCTCTTGGTACAGAAGTTTGGGACATTGTAGAGACAGGCTACACTTTTCCTTCAGCTACTCCTACAGATGCAGCCGAGAAAAAGAAATATGAAACAAATGCGAAAGCAGTCAATACTCTATTGGGATGTATATCTCAATCAGAATTCATGAAGGTAATGCACTATAAATCTGCAAAAGAAATATGGGACAAAATTGTCACGAGCTATGAAGGAGACGAACAGGTAAAGCGTGCTAAACTTCAAACTCTCAGGATTAAGTATGAGACTCTCAGAATGTATAATGATGAAAGTGTGGCTAACTATTTCCTTAGGGTAGATGAGATTGTTAATTGCATGAAAAACTTAGGTGTACAGTGGCGTGTACACGCTGGTTCACTTAACTGAAGTAGCGTATATGTTTCTGAGCATTGAAAAAGTTTTATTGATCTGATAATATTGATTCACCCCCCCCCCCCCCCCCCTCTCAGTATTATTTCCAACACTCATCCTTAAGGAATATCCAAACTTATTATGTGTATCAAATGAAGGCAAAGGAAGAAAAATATCATGGCCTTTCCTTTCTGAAAAAAATGTAGTGGGATTTGATATGAACTGATATTTGTATATTGCTCGAGGATTCATGAAGTTTATGCATTCATTATGGGAAGCAACTAGCCTATATTTCCTTGGAGTAATATTTGTAAATGTGTAACTATCTCCCTATGACGTAAACACGACATTAATGAGATTATTGCTGGTGGAAATGAGTTCAACCTTCACATTGGCACCACCTCCATTTATATCTAGACAACCTTTTGCTTCAACAGCCCCCCTCACTCTCCCATAAATAGTGAACCCAATGAAGTGAAAACTGATGTCTTCATGGCCATTGCAACCATTGTGATCCACTGATACATATTCACCCATTTAAGATATAGTTAGGGAATATGAATATTTCCGATGTAATTTTTCCACTCGATAATCTTAACATCAGATCCGAAACTATCTTGGTCATCTTCAGAGAGGTCTTGAAACAATTTTTCACTATTGTATCGAATCTACGCAAATATATTAAAAAAATTACTAATGTATGCTTCTTGATAACAATCAAAATGTTTAAAACAATAAAACACCAACAAATTTGTATTTCATCTCCATTGAACATAGTTTACCTTCCTTCATAGAATTCATATGGCTTGTAGATCTTTTCCAGGTGCTTCAATTGCTGCAACATATATTTTGTAGATGATATTGATAACCCCACTATCTGCAATATGATTGTCAGTTTGCAATGATTCATTTTATGTATTTTTTTTCTAATTATGGAAAATAGATAATTCTTTAGATTAAATAAAGAATCTACTCCTTGAACAAATATTATATGCAAAGTAAAATTTACATGAGAAAATTTTTAACTTTTAAAATTCCACTTATATTCATCAAAATTTCGAGTAAGAAACATAGAGTATCATTACAACTTACGTTTGTTTGGTGAACTAACTGCTTTGTCGAGAGCCTGCCCATAATTCTCCATAGTATTAACGCAGGTCAATTGCTTCAACAATTTTACTCGGTTTCCTTTGTGATCAATGTAGGGATTAGATTTAAAATGTTCAAATATTATTTTAAAATTTTTTTGAATTGTTATGGGATTTACCATCGTAGAAGCAACCTGATAAACCTTTACGCCATGCTTTCCTATGTGTTTGGCCATGGCTGCTAAAGTTGCATTCGCAACCATGTTTTCCAATATCTACAATTTGAATTCAACCAAAAAAAATAACACATTTAAGAGAGAAAGAATAATGGGTTTTTGAGTTGAAATTTTGAAGATATATATGGAAGATATGATTTCCAAGAGAAATAAATAATGTAGGGAAGCTCCAGAAAAATCAAATAAATATCATTTAAATAATTAAAAAATGTGAAATCTAAGTTTGGAACCACCCACTGTCATATTCCAGATATAGGTGAAAAATGTAATCTAATAATAAAAAAAAATTAATATGGAAATACTCTAGAAAAGCTAGAATTAATTAAGAGATAATTTTTCACACTTTATTAAGAGTTACTCATCAGATCTAGCACAAAATTTGGATTGGCCAAGAAGCAAGATAGTTGACCTTTGCCATAGTGCGTAATGATTGAATCAATCATTATGCAAGTTGAATATTTGATTTAGCACAACAACAATGTGAGAGTAGTCGAGCATCGAATCTGAAGTTTTTCTCAACTTTGTCAAAGACCAACTTTCGATGGAACATCGACATCCATTGATCTATGGGTAGCGCACCCACCATGTCTCCATTACAAGGAACTTTGAATCTAAAAACCTACTAGGCTTTTTCCAGGTTTCAGCAACTCACTACATCTCTCTTTCTCTAGTTCCCAGCTATTTGTCGCTAGTTCAATCCCGATAGAATCTGAAATCACTCTGATGGTTGAGATGTGAGTTTTCAGGGGCACCAAAGACATGGATCCACTGAAAATATAGCCACACGATCTAGATTAGTTTTATCCACCCAGAGATTTGGATAGGTGTTACCCTGGTAGAAATAGTGACAGATGTAAAACAATGCCTTTACATTGACAATTATCAAGGCAAGATGATCTATAACCCCTATGATTTAGGGAAAAATCACCCAAAACCCCAAATTTACGACAGTTTAAATTACTAAAGTATTAAGTTATTTCTAATTCAAAGTTTAAATAAAATAATTACAAATCTCTTTACTCTTTTTGGAAATAGAAAGCAACTTTTCATTGAAATAATATTATTTTACCTTTCAACTAATTGAAATTTATTTTATTTTAATTAATATAAAATTGTTTTTGGTTATTTATATGTATTTTTCAAATTTATTTATAATTTCAGATTAAAAATAAAATAAACTTAAATGTAAATGTAAACATAAACATAACGTTAATGTTTAACATTTAACATTGTTAACCTAATATCGGTCATATTTAAAAATCAATCTAATTATTATTATTATGTATAAAGACAACATAAATTTAAAATATAAAGAGGTTTACGAATAGTAAAAAAAAGAGCTATGGTAAATAAATAAAAATATAAATAAATGAGAAGTATGGTAAATAAATAAGACTTTTTTTATATTTACTCCAAAGGTATGGTGTATATATATATATATATATATATATATATATATATATATATATATATATATATATGTTAAATAAACTAGAGGTATGGTAAATAAATAAAACCTCTTTTTATCTTTACTCCATTAACCTCTTTATATTTATGAAAACTCAAAAAATAGGTTTTATTTAGGTGGATCCTGTGAGACACATAATTATTAATACCATGGGCCAATTACCATATTTATAAAAGAGGTATGATAAATAAATAAATATAAAAGAGGTATAAATCTGTATGGTAAATAAATAAAAACATATCAGATAAGATTATAAATCAACATCTAATTATATACCAAGCCTATGGGTAAAATACCATTGTAAATTAAAGAAATATGATAAATAATTAAAAATATAAATAAGTGTTAAAATTGGAAACCGGGGCAAAACTTCATGTGGGTCATCTTATTCATGGCTAATAATATTTTTATTAGATTCCTCTCGTCGAGAGGTGTAGGATTGATATAAAGATCATCCAATTCCGATAAGTATTCATGGAGATATGAATTTATTTTGATTATGGAATTATTATCAAGCCGACCTACAACTCATGTAGGCTCAGAAGCCCAACAGTCGCATCTATTCACCCACCAACGTTGTGTATAAATATAAGAGGACTTTTCCTCATTTGGACTCACTCATCTCATCACATCTCTCTCTCTCTACTGCGCAGATATGAGTCTCTTGTCTACTGCGCTGAAATGGGTCTCTCTCTCTCACACGTGAAGTCGGAAACTGCTGAAACTGAAGCTGCAACTGCAGAAGTAAAGATTGATTTGCGTGGCCTAGAAGATCTCCTCATCTGAACTGTGTTGTAGGTTCATCTGAACCTCCTTTGAAAGCCGCAACTTTTGGTGGTGAAATGAAGTCAATCCGACGAACGGTTTGCAAGATATCGACTGCCCTAGTTTGAAGCCGGAAACTGCTGAAACTGAAGGTGCAATTGCAGAAGTAAAGATTGACTTGCGTGGCCTAGAAGATCTCCTCTTTAGAACTGCACTGTAGGTTCATCCGAACCTCCTTTGAAAGCCGCAACTTTTGGTGGTGGAATGAAGTCAATCCGACGAACGGTTTGCAAGATATCGACTGCCCTAGTTTGAAGCCGGAAACTGCTGAAACTGAAGCTGCAACTGCAGAAGTAAAGATTGAATTGCGTGACCTAGAAGATCTCCTCATCTGAACTGCGCTGTAGGTTCATCTGAACCTCCTCTAGAAGCCGAAACTTTTGGTGGTGGAATGAAGTCAATCCGACTGTCGGTTTGTGAGATATGGTCTGCCCTAGTTTGATAATGAAGCCGCTAAAGCTGATGCTACTGATCTAGGGTTTGCTACTGCTGATATGAATCAGATTTGTTGTACTATTTCTCTCTCCTGAATTATTGAAGATAAAAGAAGATTTGATCAAAGGGTTTCCCCACACATTGTGGAATTTGTCCCTGGCTAGTCGCCACATCTTGTGTCTCTTGTCTTGGCTTGTTTTCTATCGATCGTTTAATGTTCTATCTGCACTTTACTTTATGTACATGTGATTGCTAATTGGTGGAATATAATAAGAAAAAGAAGTAAACTGTTATAAGAATAGAACATACCATAACTTAACATGGTATCAGAGCTGAGGTGAAGACAAAACCCGAGCAAGAGCAAGAGCAATCATTGAAGAGAAGATTGGCAAGGCTATCCTAAAAGAACTATGGGGTCCTCAACACTCTTTCCTGCCGAATACAAGCTCCGTGAGAAAGCTGACTATCACGGATGGAAGATGTCTATCAATCTAACCCTTGAAGATCAAGGAGTGCTGGACCATGTAAGAGGCAATATTGTTGAGCCTTCATCAAATGCATCTGCTGCTGCCTGGAACAAATGGAAAAATGGAGAAGTCAAAACAAAGAAGATCATCTGGGACTCTATCGACAAGTGCTTGGTGGCCTACATCTTTGATCTAGACACCTCCAAGGAAATCTACGACAGACGGGTGAGTTTACTTAAAGTTAATGATGCAAATCAAGTTTTGTTTCTTAGAAATAAGTTGAGGGAAATCAAGAAGGGTAAAGATGAAAGTATGCAAGCATACTTCTTAAGAATCACCGAGATCAAGAACGATCTCCTATCTATTGGGGAAACCATTACTGACAGAGAAATGGTACTCACAACTCTCGGAGGATTACCATCTGAATGGTATGTGTTCAGGACTACTCTTCTGAACAATAATGTAATTCCTAGTTTCGAGGAATTAATGGCTAGATACATTCAAGAACAAACAAGGGTAGAAGTGCAGGAAATGCCCATGCCTAAAGGTCCTCCTGCTGCCTTTTCTTCTCATGCAAAGAGAAGAAAGGACTCACATCGGGACGATGATCAAAATCCCTCTGATGGCAAATCAAAGGAATGACAAATTCAACAGCAAAGGTAAGAGGAGAGCTGGAGATTGAGGAAGAGGACAACCATTCAGGAAGGCTAGAAAGTCCAGGATGTATTAAATGCACCTGACCTCAAAAGGAACCTAGTGTCCATCTTGGCAATGGAAGACAGAGGCTACAAGGTAACCTTCAGCAATGGCAAGGTATGTATATGGAAAAATAATGATAAAGATTCCTTTAGTCTTGGGTTTAGTGTTGATTCATTATATCAGGTCGATGGAAGTCCGCTAGGTGTCATGTCTTGTGACACAACTCTTTAGTCCGAACTTTGGCATCGGAGGTTTTCCCACCTTCATTACAAATCTCTACCCGATGTAAGACAGATGGTAACAAGGATGCCCGAATTCCAAGTAGAGAAAGAAGGTGTACGTCCAGGATGTGCCGAAGGAAAGCTCAAAAGGGGACCATTCCCCTCAAGCCAAAGCAAGACCTACGATATATTACAGTTGGTTCACTCAGGAATACCTGAGGTTGGCATTAAGAGGGAGACTACTACACCACATACTCCTGAGCAGAATGGTGTGGTGGGAAGGAAGAACTGCATGATGATGGAAGCTGTCTGGGCCATGCTACATGATCAAAGACTTCTGAAGTTTCTATGGACTGAAACTACAATCACCGCCGTATATGTACAAAATTGATGCCCTCATCAAGCATTGGGTTCCAAGACTCTTGAAGAAAAGTTCACTGCAAGGTGAACAATCTTCTGACTTTGAGGAGCTCTCAAGAAGCCGACACCAGGGAACTGAAAGAAAAGGATGATGAATCAATGCCTGATGTAGAAGAACCCATGGATCTGATTGATTCTCACCCACATGAGCCTTCCTCTTCTAGGAAGAGGCCTTCATGGCTTAGGGGGATACTTCATGATTCTGAAGGACATGCTGCACCCTGAGGAACCTTCCGTCAAATTAAGAAACTTAACAAGTATCAGGGATACCTGACCATCATGAGCACGATCATACAAAATGAGCCTTCATCATTCTCAGATGTCGTCAAGCATTAACTATGGAAGGGTGCTATGACCATAGAATATGAGTCTATGATGTCTGGGAAGTAGTTCCTAGACCCTGGACAAGACAATTGTTACTTCAAAATGGCTTTACAAGATAAAGCATGCAGCAAATGGAAGTATGGAAAAGTATAAGGTTCATTTTGTTGCTCGTGGTTTATCCCAGAAGGAAGGTATAGACTATGATATTTGCACCTGTTGCCAGATATACAACCATCCGCTTGATCATAGCCCTTGTGATTTCACAAGGATGGAACCTACATCAGATGGATGTCAAGACTGCGTTCTTGCATGGTTTGATCAAAGAAGAGGTATATGTGGAGCAACTCGAAGATTTGAGATTTATGATTGAAAATCTCATGTATGCAGGTTGAAGAAGGCTCTCTATGGGCCAAAGCAAGCACCCCGAGCATGGTATGAGAGGATCGATAGCTACTTGATGAAGTTGGGATTCACTAGGAGTGAAGCCGATCCTAACCTTTACTTTAAGGTTGAATATGACAAGCCTCTCGTATTGGTGTTGTATGTGGATGACCTCTTTCTAACAGGTGCAGACCCTCTCATTCACAAATGTAAGAGGGAGCTGGCCTCTGAATTTGAAATGAAGGACCAAGGACTTGAAGTGTGGCAGAAGCCAAGGGAAATTTTCCTATCTCAAGGAAAATATGTGGTAAATATATTGGAAAGATTCGGTATGATGGACTGCAAGCCTGTGACTACCTCGAGGATCTTAACTTTTAGAAGTTATATGGTAGTGATGTCGGACCAGACTTGGGAAATGCCTCTGAGTTTCAAAAACTCATTCGCATTGATGTTCTTGGTGAACCTCCGTCCGAACATATGTTTTGCAGTTAGCATTGTGAGCTCATATTTGGTTGAGCCTCACTGGATTGATGCCAGGAATCTTCTGAGATGTCTTCAGGACACAATCTCTCATGGATTAAGATACATTGCTAGAGATGTGAGACTACTTGGATATACTGATGTTGATTGGGCAGGCAGTGTGGTGGACCATAAGAGCACTTCCGGGTACTGTTTCACCTTGGGATCTGCTTCGATATCCTAGATGAGTAGGAAGCAGAAGTTGGTGGCTTTAAGCACCGCCGGAGCAGGATATATTGTTGCTAGCATAACCTCGTGTGAGGCAGTCTGGTTGTGAAAGCTCTTCAGTGAGCTGTTTGGATTTACATTGGATACCATTGTGATTCTCTGTAACAACCAGAGGTGGGATTCGATTATTGAGGAATCCCATATTCGTCAATTGCTCCAGCAGATATACATCATCTAAGATATGGTAAGTCGATGAGCAAGGAAGCTCCATCACATTAAGATGATGTACAGGTTGATACACCTTGTCGAAGCCCCAAGGAAAGATCTAATCTGTGATTTTCCCAAATGACTTGGAGTCGGCAAGAAACCCTTGTACAAGGGTCCTGCATGTTGCATACATTGAGCTCTGGAAGCTCTGAGGGCTTGTGGTTCCTATTGGAGCAACATATGACCATAGCGTGACTCACCCTCCCCTAGTGGTGCACACTGGAACAAGATGATTCGCTCTCTTGTGGGACAAGATGATTCGCTCTCTTGTGGAACAGGATGATTCGCTCTCCTGTGTAGCAGGATGATTAGTTCTCCTGTGAGGCTTGGATTGATGTGTTCTCCATGGCAGCCTGGATTGATGTGTTCTCCATGGCAATTGTAGCAGGATTAATGTGTTCTCCTGTGAGGCCTAGATTGATGTGTTCTCCATGGCAATTGTAGCAGGATTGATGTGTTCTCCTGTGAGGCCTGGATTGATGTGTTCTCCATGGCAATTGTAGTAGGATTGATGTGTTCTCCTGTGAGGATAGGATTGATTAGTTCTCCTGTCGAGGCATCCTACCCATGCAGTCTGGGACTCATGGGAAGTACCTCTCATCTGATCAATGAGCAGGGAAATGAAGTTAGGGACCATAGTAGTACCGATGGACGCATCGTTGTAACTACCGTACTCCCTACGCTAGGATGACCTCCATTGATCTGGGATCAATGATACTGGTCTGGGACCAGTGGTAGGAGTTGTACCATACTATGACGCTAACTTCAAGTCGGTTGAGACTGGTTTGGGATCAGTGGTACATACTTTGAGACTGACTTTGAGTCAGTGGAGGATGATATTGGTCTGGGACCATTGGAGTTGTACTCACTATGATGCTGACTTTGGGTTGGTTGAGACTGGTCTGGGACCAGTGGTACATACTCTGAGACTGACTTTGAGTCAGTATGATACATCCTCGATCATTTCTTCTTCTTCATAATTCGGACAAAAGTAGAGTAGAACAGAACAATGCAAGAGCAGAGCAGAATAGAACAAAACGGTACAGATCAGTGCAGGGCAGAACAAGACAAAGCAGAACAGGCAAAATAAAGCAGAGCAGAGCAAGGGTCAGGCTGTACAAGGCAGTGCATTTGATGGATGAATAGTAACGACCGATAGACAGATTGCAGATGAAGTTCTCCATGGTTGAGAGGGAGTGTTAAAATTGGCAACCAGGGCAAAGCTTCATGTGGGTCATCTTATTCATGGCTAATAATATTTTTATTAGATTCCTCTCATCGAGAGGTGTAGGATTGATATAAAGATCATCCAATTCCGATAAGTATTCATGGAGATATGAATTTATTTTGATTATGGAATTATTATCAAGCCGACCTACAACTCATGTAGGCTCAGAAGCCCAACAGTTGCATCTATTCACCCACCAACGTTGTGTATAAATATAAGAGGAATTTTCCTCATTTGGAATCACTCATCTCATCACATCTCTCTCTCTCTCTACTGCGCAGATATGAGTCTCTTCTCTACTGCGCTGAAATGGGTCTCTCTCTCTCACACATGTGAAGTCGGAAACTGCTGAAACTGAAGCTGCAACTACAGAAGTAAAGATTGATTTGCGTGGCCTAGAATATCTCCTCATTTGAACTGTGCTATAGGTTCATCTGAACCTTCTTTGAAAGCCGCAACTTTTGGTGGTGGAATGAAGTCAATCCGACGAACAGTTTGCAAGATATCGACTGCCCTAGTTTGAAGCCGGAAACTGCTGAAACTGACGTTGCAACTGCAGAAGTAAAGATTGACTTGCGTGGCCTAGAAGATATCCTCTTTAGAACTGCGCTATAGGTTCATCTGAACCTCCTTTGAAAGCCGCAACTTTTGGTGGTGGAATCAAGTCAATCCGACGAACGGTTTGCAAGATATCGACTGCCCTAGTTTGAAGCCAGAAACTGCTGAAACTGAAGCTGCAACTGCAGAAGTAAAGATTGATTTGCATGGCCTAGAAGATCTCCTCATCTGAACTGCGATGTAGGTTCATATGAACCTCCTCTGGAAGCCGAAACTTTTGGTGGTGGAATGAAGTCAATCCGACTGTCGGTTTGTGAGATATGGTCTACCCTAGTTTGATAATGAAGCCGCTAAAGCTGATGCTACTGATCTAGGGTTTGCTACTGCTGATATGAATCAGATTTATTGTACTATTTCTCTCTGCTGAATTATTGAAGATAAAATAAGATTTGATCAAAGGGTTTCCCCACACATTGTGGGATTTGTCCCTGGCTAGCCGCCACATCTTGTGTCTCTTGTCTTGGCTTGTTTTCTGTCGATCGTTTAATGTTCTATCTGCACTTTACTTTATGTACATGTGATTTCTAATCGGTGGAATATAATAAGAAAAAGAAGTAAACTGTTATAAGCATAGAACATACCATAACTTAACAATAAGCAAGAGGTATGGTAAATAAATAAAACCTCTTTTTATATTTGCTCCATAAAGCTCTTTACACTTACTAACACTCAAAAAATAGATTTTATTTAGGTGAAACCTATGGGAAAAATACCATGGGCCAAATTATTATTAATACCATTCAAAAAATACTACTAACCATAGTATTTATATTAAAAGATTATTATTATTATTATTATTATATTGATATTATTAAATATAATAACTTTGTTTTAATCCAGTATTAATTTTTTATATTATAATATATTATAATATATCATGATATATATTAACTCTATATATACGGGAGGTAAGAACAAAGACATAAAGTTATAGATGTGGAGAGATAGGGGGAGTGACAAGGGAGATATGGAGATAAAATGAAGGAGAGGGGAGAGGAGGAATAAAAACAGAGAGGTAGAGATGGGTAAAACAGGGAGAGGGAGACACAAAGATGGAGGGAGAAGAGAGAGGAGAGTGGGAGGGAGATAGTGAGAGGATTGGAGGGCAGAGAGAGGGAGACAGAGAAAGAGCAGGGAAGAGAGATAAACATAGGAGAGAAAAGGAGAGAGAGGAGGAGAGAGGGAGGGATAAAGATATGAAGTTGGAGGGGGAGAGAGGGAGGGAAGAAGAAAGACACAGAGAGTGAGAAGTGGAGAGAGAGAGGAGTGAAAGGGGAGATATGGAGAGAAAGAGGGTATGTTCAGGAGTGAGATAAAGAGACAAATAAGGAGAGATAGAGAGAAGGGGGGGAGAGAAGGGGACAAAAGGAGAGAGGGAGGGACATAGTAATATAGTTAGAGAGAGAGAGAGGGTAGAGAGAGATAGAGTGAGAGAGAGGAAGAATGAGATATAATACTTGAGGGATAGAAGGAGAGTGATGGGGTAAGAGAGAGGATTAGAGGGAAAAGAGAGAGAGGGAGAGAGAGAGAGAGACAAAGAGTGATGGGGGAAGAGGGAGGGAGGGAGGTAGGAGAGAAAGGGAGAAAGAGGAAGTACGAGAGAGAATATTTGAGAGAGAGGAGGAGAGAGGGAGGGATTGGGAGATGGAGTTGGAGGGGGAGAGAGGGAGGGAAGAATAAATACATAGAGAGTGAGAAGTATTGAGAGAGAGGGAGTAACAAGGGAGAGATGGAGAGAGAGTGTGTATGTTTGGGGTTGAGATAAATACAAATAAGGAGAGATGGAGAGAATTGGGGATAGAAGGAGAGAGGGAGGGATATAGTAAGAGAGTTGGAGGTTGAAGAGTAGGAGAGAGAGAAAGAGAGGAAGGAAAAGAGAGAAGATGTGAGAGAGTGGAGTGAGAGAGGGAAAGAAATGGAGTTGGAGGGGGAGAGGGAGAGAGGTAAGAAGAAAGAAATATAGAGAGAAATGTGGAGAGAGAGAGGGAGTGATAAAGAGGATGGAGAGAGAGGGAGAGAGGAAAGAAGTAGGGAAGAGAGATAGAAGTAGGGGAGAGGGAAAGAAGGGGAAGAGAGAGAGAGAGTGAGAGAGAGAGAGGGAGAGGAGGAGGGAGGGATAGGTAGATAGATTGAAGAAATAGAGAGTATGTTTTGGCGGTGATATAAAGAGGCAAATGGAGATAGAGATATAGATGAAAAGTGAAGAGAGGAAAGAGGAGAGAGATGGAGAGAGGGAGGGAGAGACAAGGAGATTGATAGATATGAAGTTAAATTGCATGTGTTTTTGGGGGGTTGAGATAGAGTGGAAAATAAGGAGAGATGGAGGGAGCTATAGATATATATGGGGGGGAGAGGGAAGAATATTTATTGCACTAGATACTTTGATTTCAGTGTAGATGGTGATTTCTAATCCAATTTGATTTCTTGCACTAGATACATTAATTTCAATGTAGATGATTTATAATACTATTTGATTGCCTACACTAAATGCATTGATTTCAATGTAGAGGGTGATTTCTATTCCTATTTGATTGCTTGCACTAGATGCATTGAATTCAATGTAGATGTTGATTTCTAATAATGTTTGATTGCTTGCACTAGATGCATTGATTTCAGTGTAGATGGTGACTTCTAATCTTATTTGATTTCTTGTACTAAATGAATTTATTTCAATGTATATGGTGATTTCTAATCTGATTTGATTCCTTGCACTAGATGCATTAACTTCAGTGTAGATGTTGCTTTATAATCCTATTTGCTTACTTGCACTAGGCGCATTAATTTCAGTGTAGCAGTTGGTTTATAAACCAATTTTCTTATGTGCACTAGATGAATTGATTTGAGTGTAAGTGTTGATTTCTAAACTTATTTGATTTCTTTGTTTTCTAATCTTATTTAATTGCTTGCATTAAATTCATTAGTTTCAGTATAAATGTTGATTTTTGTTTTGATATAATTGGATGTATGATGGTACATTGATTTTAAAGTGATTGGATTAACATTGTGCATTGATTTTAGTGTAACCACAAAACATTATTGACAATGTACATTGATTTTTGTGTTATAGTAATTCAACCTATTAATATTGGAGAGAAGAAGAGACAAGGAATGATGTTTAGTACAATAGATTGAGCTAAAGGTTTAAATGGTTTATGGTTTAACTTGTCATTTTTATACAATCGATATGAAAATATGACAATCAATATGAAAAGATGACAAAAGTAACAAGGGTGACAATAAGAATAATAGAAGAAAATAGTTATAGATTAACTATAGTGAAGACTATTTGTAATTGAATATATTCTTAATATTCACATTTTCTATCATTCAACACTATTACATTGTCCCTTTACATTAAAAAATTATATTTCATCACCTTTCATCATTAAAGTTATTATCATCACAACAAACTGAGGCAAATAAGCAAATTTAAAATTAAAATATACAGATTAATCTAAGACATATTGGTATATTTAAAATGATTATATTAATATTAAATGGATTTATGTATTATTGATAAAATTAATCATATGTTCGTTAGATTTTCTTTGGCCGCACATGACTGAAACCTAGATCCATCTTAACTCTGGATCTATCAAGCATTGGGAGGGATCAAATCTCTCTAGGTACAAACATTTCCTCAAGTTTTGCACTCAAAAAAGAGGTTTGCACCTCAAGAGATGTGATCCTTACCGTCTCTTGATAGATCCGGAGTTAAGATGGAACTAGGCTAGCTTTATTTTAAAATTCAGGAAATTACAAATATATTTGAAAGTAACTTTTCGTTAAAATATTAATTCTTTACTTTCAATTACATAAATTTATATAAAACTAGCTTGAATCTATCTTAATTTTAGATCTTAATTTTGGATTTACCAAGGGTAGAGGGGATTAAATCTCTTTTCACTTTAAAAAAGGTTTGTATATGAAGAGATTTTATGCCCCTAAAACTTAGGAGTAATATGATTGAATTATTAATTATAATTGTAATTATTAATTTTATATTTCACTTTACTTATTTTTATTCTAATAATTTACTCCAAATTTATTTTGCTTAACATTTTTCACATTAAATTTTATTTTAAGGAGTTTCCTCAAATTAGATTTTAATATTGATTTTCAAATAAACTAAATTGGCTATATTTTTTAATATTAAAAGTTATTTTTAATTTTCCCCATGGTGTAGATTAGTTTATGATAGAATGGGTTGTTAAGGCATTTCTTATGATGTTATTGGTTTAAAATTTGAATAGCTCAGTGTGCCACGTGTGAGGAAATGTGGGTACACTTGGAGGTGATTGTGGTAGTTGATAGAATCGATCCTTAGGTACAAACATGCTATAGTTGTCTATTATCTCATATACAAAAAATAACAATAATAATAACAATCTTATTTTTTTAATTTTATTTAATTAATTATTTATCAAAATTAGATTTATGTCCCCTTGCTGGCCTTCTCTCACTCTTTAGACTACAAGAAGGATATCCTTATCTAGGGGGGAATCCTTAAATATAGAGCTAAGCTATGTCATTGAGTAATGAAAGGAAGTTCCTTAACTAAGACTAGTGATTTGGAACTACTCACTCTCAAAGTAAAAGGTCAGGGATAAGTGTGCGGATAGTAAAAAAAACCATGAATTATTAACATATTTTGAATGATTTTAATTACACAACTATGCTTATTCATGCAACCAAATTATACTTGAAAAATGAAAGATAAAGCTTGCTCAATTAACCATATAACATGATATTCTAGTGAAGCATATATACAATGGCACAATAAAAATAGAAAATGAATCATAAATTGTCAATACAAGTAAGGAATTAGATCATTCATTCATTGTATTCATGAGCATTGGAGATTGAGAGTTTGTTATCATCATCAAGAGACCATTCCACAATTAAGAGATCATACACCAACAATATTAACTATGTTTGGGACAATAAAGAGTTATGTTTTTACGATGATAAATAAAGGAAATATTCAAACTTGTCATTGCTACTAAGGACAATGAAGACAACAAAGCTGAATGTGGACTACTTACACATTTGTGACATTAAAACGTCATCCATTTATCATCATGCAAGTGATCCAGGTGGCTCTAGAGACACACACAGGACAAAGAGGGATTATGGAAGCTCGACAATCAAAGTGATCGTAATGATTTCGAACCAGGAGCAGAGCATATATCTCATCGTCCTGATCATAGTGGTGTGAATAGTTCGTCAAACTGAGTCTATATGCGAAAGTTAGGAACAATCAAAGTTTAGGTTGACTTTGGTGACTAGGCAGGCTTAAGGAGGTTGCAATTTGGACAAAATATGGCCACCGGATTCTGGTCAACTTGGGCCAGATTCTAGGCGAATTTGTGGCCTAATTAATTTGTCTCCTTTGGTCAAATTTTGAATTTTTAAAAATGACCATGGACCTTTTATTGTTAAAAAAAATATATATAAGAAAAAATGGTGGCGGGAAATGACCCCCACCACCATTGTTGGACTCCAATTAAATTATATTTATAAAAAAATTTGGGTCGATAGGCCGTGATCCCTGTTGGCCCCCCCAACCTTACCATAAAAAATTTACATTAAATGTGGCTTGGCGGCCATCACCCCGTCGAGCCCTCCAACCCACACCATAACATTAAAACATTAATATGGGGTGGGTGCCGGCCACCTCCAGTGGACCCGACCCACACCCAACCACCACCATACATATGCCACCATATTAAACGGGGCTGGTGGGAGTTGAACCCACGGCCGGTGGGAGGGCCGGCCCCGCCCACACAACGGCCCCACATTGAATGCCAAAACCATGATAGGGCCCCCATTTAATGCACCATATTACAAATGCGCCATACATTCAAACATAGATTCGAGAGTTATGGGGTGGGCCACCCAATGCGGACCCGACTCCCCTCCAAAATAATAATGTTGCAACAAAAAAAATGGTTAAACATGGAGGAGGCAGGGTTTGACCACCCGACCTCCTCCACCAAATTCGGAAATCTTAACCAATGTGCTAAACAACTTCTTTGGTTTATCTGCCCTCCAAACTTATATAAACCTTCATTTCACCAGTGCACCCAAGAAACATGGAGGAACCAAGAGAGAGCACAGAAATCGAGGTAAATATTTAATTATTTTATGGTAGTGGAACCATGACTCAGTGAAATTTCCAGGAGGGTGAAATTTTTGTAGTGTCCAAATTGGAAAAAATTTATGTTGATCTTACACCTCTCGGTGACACGAACTTGATGGCGTAGTCAGTTTCTTGATATGAGCAGCCGATTTGTAGGGGACCTAGAGGAGGGAATCTTTAAGGAATCTAGGGGGAATCTAAAAGATTCCTTTAGCCCCAGATTTCCACTTTCTCATAATTCAGAAATTTGACAGTCGATCTTTAACTATTCGACACAACAAATCTGATGGTGTGTTCATATTTTCCATTTGCTCTTTCATTTTTTAGCCACTTTTCTAAGTGGAGTGTAGGTGTCAGCATTTAGCATGCGAGTAGTCATTCCATGAGATTCGACACCGCGAGATTGATGATACAACCAACTTCACCTCTTGACATCCTTTTCTTCAGATGGCCCCTGGATGTGAGGTAGATGTAGTGTGTTCATTTACTTATTTTTCTATGCATTGTGCTGCATAGATCCCTGTTTGATGTTGATGTGGGATCTTGTTTCTTACTCGTTCTCATGATTCCTACTTGATGTGATGTGGAATCATCTGTGTGAGGTACTTGTTGTCATGGTTCGTCATGTTTTATTTGAGGTCCCTTTGTTGTCATGTTGTCGCCATGTATGTTTACCTTGAGATCCCTTTTATGCCATGTTGGCGGGATGTTCATCATGCATCAGTTTTGTGTCCTACTGATAGGAGTCCTTTTGACTGAGAGTTCCTATAGCGGAACATCTCTTTGAGCCACTCCTGCGTGAGGGAATTTTCCTTGTATGATCGCAACATAATATCTTATGTACATCATCACTATTGACAACACTTAATGTAGTAGCCTACACCATCTTGACACCGGGGCCTGGAGACGTAGTCCCTCCTAGACGAACTCTATTATCAATGGCTTATGTTTTCATGTGTTGTTGATTGTCATATTCCTCTTCTTTACATCATGTAGATGTATTCATTTATGTTCTTTTAAAAATCAAATTTAACACATCACGAAAGTAAAAGGTCTTGGAAGGGTCCCTTGTTACACCCGAACTTGGATCAAGTGGTATCAGAGCAGTCTTTGCGTGGAGGTGAACTGCAGCGTGAGCAATGGAACGTGCAGTGACAGAGGATGAAAAAGAGATGTACGAGACCATGCTCAAAATTTCCAAAAGGGTGGAAATAATGTATGAAACTCTACAGAAAGAGACGGAGGAAAATGAGGGATTGCAGCTTTAGTTGCGAGCCACAGAAGAGGCCCTGGAAGAACTGAAGCACAACAGCCAAAATCTTCAAATAGAGAACATTGAATTGAAGATGCTTCTACATGAAGAGAAAGAGGAGAAACATAGTTTTCTACGATAGCTACAAGCAAAGGACGAGGCCTTGGAAAAGTTGCAGTGTGACCCATGTGAGGTAAAAAGTAGTTCTCTAACTTCATGTATGTGTCCTGATGATGATTTCGCTAGTTTTGAAAATCATGCCACAGGAATTGGCTACAAACTATTGAAGAGAATGGGGTATGAAGGAAAAGGCTTGGGCATTAATGTTCAAGGCATTGTCAACCCCATCAAAGTAGAGGAATTACCCTATTGAACAGGACTTGGGTATGTCAAAAACGAAGTTGGGGAATGCGTCGAGAGAGCTAGAAAACCACCAACAACAAATGATGAGAAGCCATCATCAGTTCTTTCCAAATCGACAGAGGAGGTAAAAGATGTTGGTTTCCTTTCAGTTTTGTCTTCACATAGTATACTTTCTGTTGGATATTTGGAGATCCCAATTACAGGGACAAACATGAGGCTCCTTACAAGGACGAGGCATGAGGAGGAAAAATAACTTGGTGTCAATAACCAAGGCATAACTCAACCATTGGAGGTTGTGCAGAGACCTCAATTTGTAGGCTTGAAATACACTGAGGGAGAATGCTCGAAGGTGTCAGATGCTCTCGAGACATCATTGAAATCGTCAAGGAAAGAGAATGATTGGAACACATCCCCATCATTCCATGGCAGTAACCATTGTAGGGAAAGAGCCGAGGCAAAAACTCATCATCATACATACACTAGAGGAAACAAGGAAAGGTATAACCAGTTTCAATATTCAAATGTTCATTTCGGTTATAATCATGTTTTTAAAGACGAATGTAAAACATGGAATTGAAAAAAATGTACCTTTTGTGGATTACATAACCATACATTTTCTAAGTGTTGGAAAAGAATGGAAGCACACGAAAGGATGAGGCATGAAAGACCCTCTCAGCAGTAAGTAAAGTAGATTTGGAGGAAGAAGACCTATTGCAGTCATTGCAATAGAAATGGCCATCAAAGAGCCACTTGTTGGAGCCTTCATCTAGAACAGCGCCTTAAAGACAAAGTGTCAGTGCATGAACCAGGTGAAACAATTTTTTGACAAGAAAAATCACCACAAGGAGATGACCCATTCCCCTTGATAAGTGAAAAATGGTTTTTAGATATGTTAGATTGTCATGGTCATGCTTTTGTAAATCATTTTTTGCATTTTAAAATGTAAAAGTGATGATGTGTTTTCCATCACTTGTTCAACAACAATGATATCTGGTCTTATTTTGTGTTGCATGATAAAATTTGAAACTGATGTTGTGTTTCCATCACTTGTCAAAAAAATAGTGTTTGGCCTTATATTTGTAAATCATGTGTTGCAGTGACATTGTGTTTTCCATCACTTATTGGAGCAACAATGATATGTTGGCCTTATTTTCATAGTTGGGGTATTGTGTCCATCTTGATACAAACTTGGCCACCGAGTATGTGTTATAAAATCATGGCAAGTATGGGATGCTTGGGTCATTATTTGGTCATGAAAGTCAAGCATGTAATTTGCAAAACAATGTACTACAGGTTGCAGAGGTTGCAGGTGTCGGCCCATCACTTAAGGCTCCAAAGAACAAAGGTGAAGGAGATGGAAACAATACCTTTTCAGGAACTTGAGATGCAGACAAGGTACAGAAAAGTTGTAGATTATTTTTCATGCTTTTGGAGGACCAAAAGATCCTCAGTGGGGAGGATTGATCCAGGTGGCTTCAAAGACACACAGGACAAAGAGGGCTTATGAAAGCTCAAAAATCAAAGTGATTAGAATGATTTCGAACTAGGACCAGAGCGTAGATCTCATCATCCTGATTGTGGTGGTGTGAATGGTTTGTCAAACCGAGTCCATATGTGAAAGTTAGGAGCAGTCAAAGTTCAGGTTGACTTTGGTGATTGGGCAGGCTTAAGGAGGCTACAATTTGGACAAAATCTGGTCACTGGATTCTGGCCAACCTGGGCCAAATTTTGGGTGAATTTGTGGCATGATTAATTTGTTTCCTTCGGTTAAATTTTGAATTTTTAAAAATGACCATGAACCTTTTATTATTAAACTATATATATATATATATATATATATATATATATATATATATATATATATATATATAGATATATATATATATATATATATATAGATATATATGGTGGCGGGCCATGGCCCCCGCCACCGCGTCGGACCCCAAATAAATTATATCTATAAAAAAATTTGGGCCAGTAGGCTGTGACCCCCGTTGGCCCACCCAACCTTACCATAACAAATGTACATTAAATGTGGCTCGGCGGCCATCACCCCGCCAAGCCTTCCAACCCACACCATAACATTAAAACATAAATATGGGGTTGGTGGCACAGCCAACCACCCCCATACATATGTTGCCATGTTAAACAGGGCTGGTGGAATTTGAACCCACGACCGGTGGGAGGGTCGGCCTCGCCCACGTGGCAGCCCCACATTGAATGCCAAAACCATGATAGCACCCCCATGTAATGGGCAATAT
Organism: Pinus tabuliformis; assembly: GCA_031772625.1. Taxonomy (NCBI): domain Eukaryota; kingdom Viridiplantae; phylum Streptophyta; class Pinopsida; order Pinales; family Pinaceae; genus Pinus; species Pinus tabuliformis. Next base: position 1,884,055,507 of record CM062819.1, on the reverse strand, counting down.
TACAAATGTGCCATACATTCAAATAGAGATCCAAGAATTATGGGGCAGGCCACCCAATGCAGACCTGACCCCCCTCCAAAATAATAATGTTGCAATGAAACAAAAAAAGGTTAAACATGGAGGAGGCAGGGTTTGACCACTTGACTTCCTCCACCAAATTCAGAAATCTTAACTAATGTGCCAAATAGATTCTTTGGTTTATCCGCCCTCCAAACTTATATAAACTCTCATTTCACTGGTGTTCCTAGGCAACATGGAGGAACTAGAAGTGGGCACGGAAATCGAGGCAAATTTTTAATTAATTTATTGCAGGTGGAACCATGACTGGGCAAAATTTACAGGAGGGTGAAATTTTTGCAGTGTCCAAATTGGACAAAATTTATGTCAATCTTACACCCCTCAACAACATGAACTCAATGGTGCAGTTAGTTTCCTGAGCTGAGCAGTGGATTCATAGGGAACCCATAGGAGGGAATCTTTGAGGAATCTAGGGGGAATCTAAAAGATTCCTTAAGCTCCAGATTTCCACTTTCTTAGAATTCAAAAATTTGACAGTCAATTTTGCACTATTCGACACCAAAAATATGATGGTGTGTTTAGATTTTCCATTTTCTCATTTCATTTTTCGGCCACTTTTCTAAGTGGAGTGCAGGTGTCAGCATTTAGCATGCGAGCAATCATTCCATGAGATTCAACACCGCGAGATTGATGGTACAACCAGCTTCACTATCTTGACATCCTTTTCTTCAGATGGCCCCTGTATGTGAGGTATATGTAGTGTGTTCATGTAATTCTTTTGCTATGAATTGTGTTGCACAGATCCATGTTTGATGTTGATGTGGGGTCTTGTTTCTTACTCGTTCTCATGATTCCTGCTTGATGTGATGCAGAATCATCTGTGTGATGTACTTGTTGTCATGATTCGTCATGTTTTATTTGAGTTCCCTTTGTCATCATGTTAATGGGATACTCATGTTGTCACCATGTATGTTTACCTTGAGATCCCTTTTATGCCATGTTGGCGGGATGCTCATCATGCGTGAGTTTTGTGTCATACTGATAGGAGTCCTTTTGACTTAGAGTTCCTGTAGCGGAACATCTCTTGGAGCCACTCCTCCGTGAGGGCATTTTCCTTGTATGATCACGACATCATATCTTATGTACATCATCACTATTGACAACACTTAATGCAGCGGCCTACACCATCTTGACACCGGGGCTCAAAGACATAGTCCCTCCTGTATGAACTCTGTTATCAACGGCTTATGTTTTCATGTGTTGAAGATTGTCATGTTCCTCTTCTTTAGAGCATTCGGATGTATTCATTTATGTTCTTTCTAAAATGCAATTTAACACATCACAAACATAAAAGGTTTTGGAACGGTCCCTTGTCACACTTGGAACTGGATCAGCAAGTTTCATGAAGGAAATTTGGTAGTGGTACTAAGTGAACATTTTGTGATCAAAGTTCATACCCTCTCCTTAGCACTACCACTTTGCAAGATGAATAAGAAATGTGAAATATATGTGAAAACAACTAAATAAGTTGGAAAGGTTGTTGCAACATATATAGGTGGTCATTTCGTGTTGCAAAAGGAGGTGTTGGCCCACTCCCCTTTTCGATAATTTATCAACCTTTGAATTTGATTCCCCGTGAATGTGATCAAATGATATGACCCTAAAAATTCTAATAAGCTCCATAATTTTAATCATCCTTTGATCCAATCAAGAAGTGTACAAGGAAGTATAACCTTTCATCAAATCTAAAACAACCTTTGAATCTAATATGACTTGTATGTTTAGATTGTTGAAGTGACAAAATTAAAATGAATAACACAAACTGTAGAAAACCTATGATAGGTTAACCCGATAATGCAATATAAATCAAAGCATAATACTATAACCTACTTCTACTATCAATTTGTGGAAGCTTAAATATTGAGCTGAACAATATAACCAGAATAAGAAGAATCAATGGTACAATACACATGAAAATACTTTTGGGGAAAGTCTCAGATAAAAACCCCACTCTATTGTATTATCATACATGGTGGAAATACATAGGAATTATACAAATCCTTAGCTCTCACAGCTAGCCAGCTCTCAATACAATCCTCACAGATGCTCACAGGTAATCTTGGCTTCTCTCCATCCTTCTTATCTACCCTCCAAGCTCCTATTTCCTTGTGCTTTTCCTTGTGCATGACTAGCCTATTACTAAGTGGAAAACAAACCTTCAAAACTACGCAATCCTCAAGGATGAATCCTTGACTGCGTGCATGAGTTTTCTCCAAGAGAAAAAACATGCATCTAATAGTACACTGTCCTTCAACATTAATGTCAATTGGGTCTTTCTCAGAATAGGCATGCATGAGTTTTTGATGAGGGAATCTTGAGTTAACTGGAGTAGCACTAGTTGAGTGCATTAATGCATCAACTAATTGTTAACTCACTATTTGTTCCTCAAACAATTTGGAACTAATTTAATTGGACTTAACTTAGTAAACTTAGTTAACTAATTACAACTCAAATATAACTCAATCTTATCTCCTTAGTTTAAGGGATAACTCTTGTATGACTTCAAAAAGACTTATAACTTGAATTTCTACAACTAATTAATTTAAAATAAATTAATTAATTATTTCCAAGTAGTTGTTAAGACTAAATTTGATTTTAATTCACAATTTAATTTAAGGACAAATTAAATTGGAATATTATTGTTGCCATATTTCAACACTCCCTCTCAACAATAAAGGGATTATCTACCACCCCGATCCTGTCTCTATGGAACTCAAATTTACACTTTGACAATGCCTTTGTCAAAATGTCAGCATCTTTCTCCTCTGTCAAAATATATTGCGACAACATGATCCTCTCGACCTGTGAAAATCCATGGGAAACAAATATTTCCTTATGCTTCTCCACACTACCATCAATAGCTTGCTTTACCTTGTAAAGCCAACGGGAACTCACAACTGACTTGTTCTCCGGTGTCAGAACCACATCCCAAACACTGTTACGAAATATGGAGTCATACTTCTCCACCATGGCATCAACCCAAATTGGCTACTACACTGCTTCCTCAAAGGAATATGGCTCGATCTCAACACATTCCCCATCTAGGGCCATGTATCCTGTGTACCTCTCAGGTGACCTCCTCTATCTGCATTGAGAAGATGGTGCTCCCACATTCTCTCTCACATCCTCCAACAATTTGTCAGCTTCTATTATGTGCTTCGTCCATCTCTTGAAGACTCTGCTTGAGTGGATGTCCCCACTCCAAGAACCTCTACATGCGGCTGCTCCACATTAGTTTGAGGCTCCTCCTTCTTAGGAACCAACAGTTCCTCCACAACCTATATTTGGAGCTCCCTCTCAAGGGAAACTCACATGGCCTTCTGCTCATCAAACTTGAGATCTCTGCGAACCACTGTCGTTTGACTAGTAGGAAAGTACACCCAATAGTTGTGAGGTGTATCAGTGTACCCCACAAATATCCCCAACTTTGCTATCGTCTCAAGCTTCTTCCATGCATCCTTTGTCACATGGAAATATACCAATGAACCAAAGATCCTAAAGTGACCCACATCTGGTCTCTTATGGGAGAAATCTTCCTCTAGTGTCTTCATCCCAAGTATACGATGCGGGCTTCTATTCTGCAAATATACTACTGTGTTGCATGCCTCAACCCACAAGTGAACTGGTAGGCCTTGGTCATGCAACATTGCCCATGCTTCCCCTACAATAGTTTTATTATTCCTCTCAGCCACCCCATTCTGTTGTGGGTTATGAGGTGTCGTCAACTCTCGTTTAATTCCTTCCGCTGCACAAAAGTCCTTAAACTCTTGAGAGACATATTCTCCATCGTTGTCACTTCTCGAGGCCTTGATATTCTTCCCTGACTCTTTCTTGACCAAAGATTTGAACTCAAAAAACTTTATGAAGGTTTGGTCCTTCTTCTGCATGAAATAAATCAAACATTTACAAGAATAGTCATCAACAAAAATCACATAATACCTTTTCTTCAATGTGGATGCCGTCGAGAATGGTCCACACAAATCAATATGAACTGACTCTAAGATAGCCTCTACTTGACTGTCTCGATCATGAAAGGAAGACTTGGTGTACTTTCCCAAGTTACAACCTTTTCATGTGTCAACTTGCTCAAGTTTACCTTTGGGAAGTTGATGAGCCCCAATTTTGGTACAATTTGGGCTCATTTTGGCCTATTCTACTTGCTCAAACCATTCATCTTTTATTGCTTATGCATGCATTTCTTAGTTTATTCATGTTGTTTGTAGGAAGAAGGGTAGGCACTCTATCCACGTGATTAATGCATTATGATTTCAGGTTTTTGCATTAAAAGGGAGAAAAGACCACGTGAAAAGGAGACAAGGAGACAATGAGGTGGCACTGCTGGTTTTTAGGAGAGGATGTCCACAGTCTTGGGACCCTCCTCATGATTCCCACCATAGCTCCGAGCTCCAATCCATCTCCCCACCAAGCTTAGAAGCAGCCAGCTGTTCTACAGGAACAGCAGTTATAACTGTTCTACAGGAACAGCAATTATGACTGTCCTATAGGATCAGCAGTTTAAACTTCAGTTGGACAGCCGAGCTCCTAAAATCAAGGACACCTGTTGGATGATCGTTTTTGCATAAGTATAGAGGCCGTAGCCTTTGATAGGTTGTTGAAACTTTCGCATTACTATTGTAATTCTTGAGCACAGCTCTGTTTTTTGTTCCTTTTGTAAGCCAGTTTGGCATGACATCAGATTATGAATAAAGAAGGCAGATTTTGATCTAGTTATGAGTTTTCTCAAGGAGCTATAGCTCTCAGGTTAGGGCCCAACCTGAGAGCAATAGATCTCCTCGGTGTTGTAAGGTGTTTGCATTTAGTTCCAGCACTTTGAGTTTGTTTACTTTCACATGCAATTCGAATTTACAGTTTGTTAACTTAGTCCTTTTCATGAGCTTAGATAGGATTAGTTTATGGTGCATTTGTTTCAGTTGCTTAAGTTCAATAGGAGGATAGTTATAAATCATTGGAGCTCCAGCAAAAAGGTTGTTAAGGCTCACTGCCATCTCTGTTAGGGATTGGGGTGTAGTCCATAACCAACCACCAAAAATACGCATTTCTTTACTTCACGATTGCTGCAACACAGTCACGGTTATGTTAGATGCTTCCACGTAATTCACACCTGCACCACACACCTTCATCACAACTTCATGCACATTCCTCTTCGCGTTTTGGATTGCTGTTTATTGAATTCATAGCACAGGTAGTCTAGGTGAATGCATTTTCATCTTGGTGAAAGTCATAAGCATTTGTTTCATTTACACTGCTCTTCCTCGTTCCATTACCTTCTCCTTCATCTTGATCACGCATGCAACCACTTCCTTGACCTCTGCTCCGCTCTGTTATCTCCCAAATTCTCCCACTCCTCACGTAACTCCATTCTCTAGCCCTTTCGTTGACATAGCCCTCTATCTTCCAACCTACTCCCTACACTCATTCCCCATCCTACTCTTCCACTCCTGAGCCATCACCAGCCTTATTCCTACCTTACATATCTCCCCCTGCCATTCCATCACTCCTCCATCACTTCAAACACCCACAGTAGGTCATCTTGTAGCAATTCGTAGATTTCCTGTAGAAACCTCTGAGTTTCCTATAGGATCCCCTGCAGACATCCTGTAGGAGGCCACTCACTCGGTTGCTGAGCTTGAACGTGAGGAACCTCTGTGGACGGATGCTAAGGATCCCATCTGCACAACCAAACCCTAATAAGCACAAAATCACAATCATTCCATCCACTTAAAGAAAAAATACAAAAACATGTCTTTTAAGATGCAAGCAGCTTAGATTCATGCATTTTCACTTATTAGAGGTAATGACAACATTGGTAGAAGTTTCATTCACATTCTTTGCATTATAGAGGTTAGACTAGTCAAATTAGGGTTTCCTAGGTTTACATGCTTTGATTTGCTTTCAGTCCATTTTTGTCAAGTAAAGTAGCTTTCCTTTGAGAATAGCTTTCGTCCATCAATTAGCAAGCTTCTTCTGAGAGCCTATAGAAGTTGGCTTGAGCCCTAGCGGACTTGTGCCAGCTGACCAAGTGACAACTGCGACAAGAGCTAGTACTTGTGCATATAGCACCGTCGCTTCCAAGTTTGTACGAACTACTGGGTTGATAAAATTAAGAGACAGGAAGCCCCAGGAGTTGTAGCATTATTGCTACAATACTGGAGCTCACCATCTTTTTGGCGCCATTGCCGGGGAAGCGTCAGAGTATTAGTAATTGTTGCTTTTCTTCTACTTTCGTACTCTTACTTTTGCTCAGTAGTTTATTTCATTTCCGTTCTGCAAAAGTAGCTTAGCATTTCCTGCTTTCATAGACTAGCATTTCCTGCTTTCATAGATTAGCATTTCCTGCTTTCATAGATTAGTATTTCCTGCTTTCATAGATTAGTATTTCTTGCTTTCCTAGATTAGCTTTCCAATTCCGCAATTTCATTTGAGCAAGATAGTTAGTTGTAGATCACTATGTTTCAGTTTTGCAGGTACCAAAGAAAAAAGCAAAAGCAATCAAAAAAGAAAAGTCCTTTCCCTTTCATGCCTCGTAGGAACCGAGATAAGTCAGGCAAATTCCTACCCAACACCCCCACCACATCACTAAGTCACCCTTCTCTCTTCTTTGGTGACAGTGACCCAGAGGAACCTATAGGTGAACAACCTGAGATATACCAAGACCCTATAGAAGAAGAAGAGTTAGAGACCACTCCATCTGAAGCCATGGCTGATAATAGAAGAGAAGATGAGAGAATAGAAGGTGCCTTCCCCATCCGAGAGACCAATGGAGAGATGAAAATGAAGAACATTAGCCCCTCCGCCTTGCCTCACTTCCATGGACTGACCACTGAGGATCCTGATACCTTCCTGTTTGAGTTTGTTGTCCTTTGTAGAACCTATGACTATACTGAAGATGAGCAAAAGCTGAAGCTTTTCCCTTCAACTCTCAAGGATGCAGCACTACGCTGGTTCATGGGATTACCTGGGAATAGTATCACTACTTGGGCTCAGATGCAGCAAGCCTTCAATACCAAGTATAGGGATTACTGTAGGTCCAAGGAAACCAAGGGAGAAATCTTTCGGATGACCATGGGAAATGATGAGTCCTTAGAGGATTATGAGGAGAGGTTCCAACTTAGCTATAAGCGGGCCAGGTGCACACTTGACCTTGAATCCCTCAAGTTGGTTCTACTCCGAGGAATCCCTGAAGATCTCTTAGACACCCTTCACATGTTAGCTGGGGGGGACATTTACCAACTGCCTTATGAGGACATCAAGACTGTGTTTAGAAATCATTCCAGGGCAGCTAGGAAACGAGGTAGAGGAAATCTCCTCTCCACTGGTGTCCCTTTCTCCAAACATGAGTTTACAAACCAATTAGAAGATCTTAAGAGTGAGGTGAGACAGACCATTGCCATGCAGCTGGACACATTTAGGATCCAGCAGAAGAAGGAAGAAGCTGAGAGAGCCTTGGCTGTCTTCTGCCCTAGGTGCACCAGAAGACATCCTAAGAATGAATGTCCATTGCACTTGGTTGAAGTGTGTTTTGTTTGTGAGGAGGACCATCCAACAAATCAGTGTCCAACCTTACCTGGGTTTAAAGCCATGTACCAAGGGACCGAAGCCCCCACTGAACCTCTCTACTTCATCAACCAAAGGAGGCCACAAGGATCTACACCTTATCAACAGGGAATGCAAGGGGCACCACAAGCTTATTATAACCCCAACCAATCGACTCCCATGCCCTCTTGGGGTCCCCCTACTCATCCTTCTTGGTGCATGCCTCCTCCATGGTCTTATCCACCTCAGTACCCTACTCAACCTACTTCTCATTCATATCATTCACACGCCCAGTCACAGCCTCAGTGGAGTGCACCTCAGTCGGGGTGGAGGCCCCAATACAACACTCCTCCTGCCATTTTGCCTCCACCACCAATTCAACCTCAGCCTTTACCTCCTGCTCCTCCAAGGCAACCTCAAATGCCTGCTCAACCGAACCCGAACCCCAACAATAGACAGGCTCAGCAGGTATACACTGGGGAGACCTCATGCCCTACCTATGCTGTGGAGATCCAGGAGATCAATCTTAGATCTGGAAAGACTCTTCCAGATCGCCAACCTCCTCCCCCAGAGGATGAGGAAGACCATCAGGAGAGTGAACCAAAGCCTATTCCACCCTTTCCTGAGAGACTTGCAACCACCACACAACCCAACCCGGAAGAAGATGAGCTCCTGGGAGAGCTCAAGCAGTTGTGTGTAAAGATACCACTTCTCCAAGCCATCAAGGATGTGCCCATATACAACAAACTGGTTAAGGAAAAGTGCTTTAAACACCCAGGCAGGAGAAAGAAAGATGCCTCAACTATCAATGTTATAGGACAACTGTCCGACCTTATGCTAGGACAAGTCATCTGCCCAAAGTACCTAGATCCTGGAAGTCCTGTAGTAGATGTCCACATCAATGGCACCATTATACCTCACACCTTGATTGATCTGGGAGCTGCCATTAATGTGATGACCAGAGATACTATGCTTAAACTCAATCTTCAGGGTTCCTTAAGGAAGACCTCGACAGTACTGCAATTAGCAGATCGCTCCACCGTGACTCCCGAAGGGATTGTGGAGGATGTCTTGGTCTCTATTGATTCTTGGGAATACCCTGCAGACTTCCTGGTTCTGCAACCAAAGGCCAAGCTTACTGGATATCCTCTCATTTTGGGAAGGCCTTGGTTAGCTACTGCAGATGCTTACATAAGTTGTCGTGCAGGAAATATGACCATAAAAAATGGTCCCATGTCCAAGCAGCTAGTCCTATACCCTCCTGCCCAACCCTCCTTAGAGCATGATTTACCACTTTGGCTAGAAGAAGGGGAAGAAGACGAGGTGTACTCAGCACCTCTGTGTACCCTAGATACCACTAGAAGAGACCCTCCAACCGAGGATGACTTGATTGAGACTCTGATCCAGAATCCACCTTCCAGTGCATTATCCTTAGAGAAGTTGGTGGAGGATGCCCAAGCTAGCACCTTAGTGGACCTTTGTACAACCAACCCTGTCACTCCCAGAGTCAAAAACGTGGAGTTCGGTCCTGAGAGAGCATTGAAAATCAGCTCCTCCCTATCTCCTTCCCAGGAAAAGGAGCTGTGTAGTCTGTTGGCCAACCACCTAGATGCTTTTGCTTGGAGCTATAAGGAGATGAAAGGAGTCCATCCCTCGGTCTGTACCCATCATATATACATCAAAGAGGATTGTAAACCGGTTAGGCAACCCCAGAGGAGAATGAATCCAGCCCTTAAGGACATTGTCAAGGAAGAATTGCAGAAACTGTTGGATGCCGGATTCATCTACCCCATCTCAGATAGTGAATGGGTGTCCCCTCTGGTCTTGGTTCCCAAGAAAAATGGGAAATGGAGAATCTGTGTGGACTACCGAGAACTGAACAAAGCTACCAAGAAAGACCATTTCCCTCTACCTTTCATAGATCAAGTGTTGGATGGACTGGCAGGAAAGAAGTTCTTCTCTTTCCTAGATGGGTTCAGCGGGTACAACCAGATTCAAATCAGCCCGGAAGACCAAGATAAGACCACCTTCACCTGTCCTTGGGGTACCTTTGCCTACCGTGTCCTTCCCTTTGGGCTATGCAATGCTCCTGCTACCTTCCAGAGAGCTGTCTTGAGCATCTTCTCGGAGCTGGTCCATGATGCAGTAGAAATCTATATGGATGACTTTACTCCTTATGGGGCCAACTTCCAGGAAGCATTGTCCAATTTGGGAAAAGTCCTAACCAAGTGCATCGAGATGAACTTGTCCCTTAGCCCTGAAAAATGTGAATTCCTAATGACTGAAGGGATCGTGCTAGGCCATACCATCTCTCGCCAAGGGTTACAGGGGGATCCTAACAAAATTGCTCTAATCAAGAAGGTTCCACCTCCACAGAAGGTAAGGGATGTTAGGAGTTTCTTGGGATTAGCAGGATATTACCGAAGATTCATTAAAGACTTCAAAGCTAGCCTCACCATTGTTTGGCCTTTTGGCAAAAGATGTGGAGTTTAATTGGACTGATGATTGTCAGAAGAGTTTGAATAAATTAAAAGACAAGTTAGTGTCAGCACCAATCCTTAGAGGTCCAAACTGGGCCCTACCTTTCCACATCCACACTGATGCCTCGAACAAAGCCATAGGTGCAGCCTTAGGACAAGTTGAGCAAAAACTTCCATATGCCATTTACTTCGTTAGCAAAAACTTGTCCAAAGCTGAGCTGAATTACACTGTAACCGAGAAAGAATTCTTAGCTGTGGTCCATGCACTGAACAAGTTCCGACATTACATCACTGGCTATCAAACATTTGTACATACTGACCATGCTGCAATCCGATATTTAATGAATAAACCAGATGTGAATGCTCGTATTATTAGATGGTTACTTTTATTGCAGTAGTTTGACTTAACCATTGTTGATAAACCAGGTAGAGAAAATGTTGTTGCTGATTTTTTATCTAGATTGGATTTGTCTGCAGATGAAGATGGGACGGTGGATGACCAGATGCCTGATGAGCATCTGTTTGCTATCTCAGTACTCTCTCCATGGTTTGCTGATATAGCAAACTACCTTGTTTCAGCTCAGTTCCCTCCGCACCTCTCTTCAAAAGAGAAGAGCAGAATCATCAGAAAGAGTGCCTCATTTACCTGGATCGGGGGCAATCTGTTCAAGCTTGGCCCCGATCAGATCTTAAGGCGTTGTGTAAGGGAGGAGGAAGTCTTTGACCTCCTCCTCACCTGTCATGATGGGCCTTGTGGAGGACATTTTGCAGCAAAGAGAACTGCCTTCAAGATCCTGCAGGCAGGCTACTATTGGCCCACACTTCATCAAGATGTCAGAAGATATGTCAGTCAGTGTGACCAATGCCAAAGAATGGGGAAACCGACCCAAAGGGATGAGATGCCTCTCCAACCTCAAGTGACTCTTGAGCCATTTGAGAAGTGGGGTATGGACTTTGTGGGCCCAATCAACCCTCCTTCAAGGCAAAGGTCTTACATCATTGTGTGCACTGACTATTTGACAAAGTGGGCAGAGACCAAAGCAATCAAAGCAGCAACAGAAGAAAGGGTGGTCGAGTTCTTAAGAGAGAACATCTTCTACAAGTTTGGCTACCCAAGAGAGCTGGTGACCGATCAAGGGAGCCAGTTCACATCCAACTTGGTTGAAGATCTACTAGCTCATCACAAGATCAAGCATAGGACTTCCACCCCCTATCATCCTCAAGCAAATGGGCAGGTGGAAGTCACCAATAGAGCAATAGAAGGGATCTTGACCAAGGTGGTGAGCAGCAGCAGAAAGGACTGGGCAGATCGCCTGGTTGAAGCCACATGGGCTTACAACACCACTTGGAAGACCACCACCGGCTTCACACCTTATGAGCTGGTCTATGGGAAGAAGGCTTTGCTGTCCATTGAGTTCGAATACAACACTTTGAGGATGGCAGCTCAGCTGGATCTAGATCTCAGCCATGCACAACAAGAAAGGCTATTGCAGCTGAATGGACTGGATGAGCATCGCATGCAAGCCCTCCTTCACTCAGAAGTAGTTCAACTTCAGAGAAAGGTGTGGCATGACCAACATCTCCATGACAAGCAATTTCAGCTGGGAGATTGGGCTTTGTTGTATGATTCCAGATACAAAGATTTCAAGGGGAAGCTGAGAACCAGATGGCTCGGGCCATATTCAGTGGAAAAATGTCATGACAATGGATCTGTTCTTATTCGGACCATTGATGAGGAAGCCATCCCCATGCTTGTCAATGGGCATCGATTGAAGATCTACATGAAGCCTCCATCAAGGCAAGAGTTCATCAAAACTATGGAGAAGGTAGTATTGCTCATAGAGAAGGGTTCTGCCCCTGCTTTGGGCACACCCTGAAGAATCTAAATATATATATATATATATAATAAATAAATAATAAAGATCCTTGGGTGAAAACCTTTCTGAGGCGCCCAAGGCAGGTGGTAGGGGTGAAAACCTCATTGAGGCGCCCCTGCTATCTTTCAAAAAAAAAAAAAAAAAGAGATAAAGATCCTTGAGTGAAAACCTCTCTGAGGCGCTTAAGGCAGGTGGTAAGGGTGAAAACCTCATTGAGGCACCCCTGCTATCTTTCAAAAAAAAAAAAGAAAAAAAACAAAAAGAAAAAAAACAAGATCACAAGTTTCTTATGTGAAAGTTGCATGCAGCTTGCAGGTGTTCTATGGAGGAGAGGAAGCCTCTCAACTCAAGGCCAAAAGTCCTTATCATGCAGCCAGGACACCTCATCAGCACCTCCTCCAAGAATGCTTATGTTCTTCAAGGTATGTGCACTTTCATTATAGATTGAGTCTCCTACAGGAAGACGCAGATTTTCTACAGGAAGGTGCGATTTTCTACAGGAAGGTGCAAATTTCTACAGGAAGGTGAAAATTTCTACAGGAAGCTCTGTATTTCTACAGGAAACTTCCTGTAGAAGCTCAGAACAGCCCAGAATGCATTTCATGAACAGATCTGATGACTACGGGTTGGTTTGGATGCATGCAAGCCTCTTTTGGGCCCATGCACGACGCTATTACGTTGCTCCACCATCCTCGTCGACATGCACCCAAGATCCCTACACCAGCAAACCAGATCAATGAGTTCTCGTGGTAAAGCCATTTGTCAAAGAAAAACAAGCACCGAGAGCTCATACCACATCCATGTCGAGCATCAGAAGCTCCGGGAGCGTGATCAGAAGATTCTATCCATCGTCGTGCAGCATGCACCCAAGGAGGCGAGACTGTTACAAGGCACCCCGCGGGAATCTTGTAACAGTCAAACCTGCATGAGTGGATACCATTCACAGCACCGCCATCCGCAAAAAACACACGGGCGCAGGCAACCAGAGCATCCACTCCATCGCCAGCATCCTGTAACCATGAGCCTCTGGGACTGTGTAAGCCGCATGCAGCAGGTAGATCCGCTCCCCGTCGTCCAAGAACCGAAAAATCGTGTGCAGCCGCGCGCAGGTAAGTGTCTCAACCCTTCCTTCCACCAAATCGCATGAGTATTACTTTGATTTGTTTGCATGGCGTAGAAATGAATGGTTGAGCGGCCGTATGGCCAGTTGACTGGCCACGTCGGCTAGTTATGGTGTAGTCGGATGCTTGAGTGGCAGCCATGACAAAGAAGATACGCAGCACGCACGTGAGGATAGTCCCGTTAACCGAGAAATGAGTTTAACCGAAAAGGGCGGCGGCAGATCTGTGGGAATGAATGCGGCAGCGAGTGAATATGCAGGCGAATGATGGGTGACGTCGCCCAACGGTCCGGCGGGGACAGCTCACCCCCCGCGCCACGAGCTGCGCCGATTCAAAATCTAACCGGCTAGATTATGCGCATGTATTCATCAACCTCCACTTCAAAACTCGAGTGGCTCTTCTGATTTCCTCTGCACGTTGATACGCTGAGCTTTTGGCTACCAGAACGCCGGTGAAGCACATCTCGACCGCTGGCCAACTACAGTCCTCCCCGAAGTTTGCACACTGCTCCTACAGGAACAGTTTCTACAGGAACGCAGTCCTACAGGAAGCAGTCTCTACAGGAACGCAGTTCTACAGAAAGGTGAATTCCTCACGTAAGAAAAGGTGGCAGAAAAAAGGTAACCCTGAAACTCCTTCTGCAATTGGCTTTCAAAGGTGGCAAGATCATTATTCACAGTCTGGTCATAAAAATATCGGATTGTTGTGCCTATACTATCGCTTCTACAGGATAGCAGTATAATTAGACTGTGTTTTGTGAATTGTATGCATGCTCTGCCTAAAATAGACCGAATCTCCTTTGCATTTGTCACCTTTAGTCAAAACCCCCGTGTTCATCATGCCGGGTGGATTTATCAGGCGAGAACCCACGGATTCAGATAAATTGAGGAGAAATCAGGCAGTGGTAGAGCTCTTTACACAAGCACAGTGGATGTCTTTTTGTGATAAGTTGCAGGGCTACGATGATGAAGTAGCCGAGGAATTCTTGCAGGCCCTGAGGCCAAAATCCAAAGTGCTGGCCACAGTCAATTTCAGAGGCCTAAGCCTCAAGATCACCCCGCAGTCTATCAGTAGAATCACTGAGCTTCCTATGGGTCTGCCATGGGACAAGGACGAAAGAAAGCTAAGCCAGCAAGCCAAGAAAGAGTTCTTCCCACCTGAAGAAGCATTCACGGAGGACAAAAATGGGGTGAGAAGGACAAGCCTGTTGCCACCATGGAACGAAGTCAGCTTGCAAATCATGAAATATATCACCTGTGAAGGTCGTTTCAGCATCGTGTATGCATATCACTTCAGGCTGCTCAATGAACTAAGACACCGGATTGATCTTCCTGCAGAGCAGAGACTGAGCATTCCTTACTTTTTGCTACAGTCCTTGATGGAGTGCGCTACAAAGCTCAAGGACGGCATCCCGGATCAGGTAGCCCACCATGGGTTAATCAAGCTTCTTGTGGAGGATGCTCTCCACTCATACAAGGTCCCCCTCTCATGGGAATCATTTAGAAATTTAACAAGAGAAGGGGACATAAAGATGTTGCTTGAAGAAACGGGGTCCTCTAGCGGTGAGGAAGAAGAGCCAGTAGCCGAGAGTAAGAAAGGGAAAAGCCAAACGATCCCGACTCCAACACAGAAGAAAGAACGAAAGGAGAAGGAGGAGGGAAAGGATGACAGAGCAAAAGAGGACACCCCCATCCTGTCAGCAAGAGAAAAGAGGGTGAAAAGTAGGACGGTCAAAACTGAGGTGGTCCCCGTCAGCCCAAGCACCTCGTCAGCTCCTGCAGCCAAAGCCAAAAGCAAAATCCATGCAGCCAAGCAAGAAAAGGTGGTGACATTTGCATCTACAGGAACGCAGAAGCAGGCTTCTACAGGAAGCCCAAGAACAACGCCTACAGGAAAGCAGACGAAGGCTTCTACAGGAAGCCCAAAAACAAAAACACAGGCTTCTACAGGAAGCCTGAAGATCATTAAGAAGTAGGCTTCTACAAGAAGCCCAAAAGCAAAGACCAAGGCTTCTACAGGAAGCTCGAAAGTCATTGAGAAACAGCCTCCTACAGGAGGCCTGAAGATAGAGAGAGGGCCTTCTACTGAAAGCCCGAGAGTGGCTAAAGCCGAATCTTCTACAGGAGGCCTGGAAGCGGGCAAAGCAGGGTCTTCTACAGGAAGCCCGAAATCTAAAAAGGAGGGTCCCTCTACAAGGAGCTCTGAGAGAGAAAAACGCAAGAAAGAGAAGGCTGGTCTTCTCGAGAAGGAGGCGGCAGGTGCGCTGGCCGCCGTCAGCACACCTGCAAAACCAAAAGAAAAGAGAGAGAGGGAGATCCCTCTACCTTCCAAAGCCAGGAAAAGTCAGAGAATGAAAACAGACAAGTCGCAGCCTCCTCCCAGCAGCCAAACCACTTTCGGGAGTGTTCCTACTTCACCCAGTACAAGAACTCCCTCTAAAACACAGGCCACCCCCGAGAAGGGAAGCCCAAAAGTCACTTCCTGGACACAAAAAATAAGCCAGTCGCCTTCTGAAGCCCGGCTCAAGGAAATGAAAAAGGGGGAAGAAGCGCCACCCTCGTCACCACCAGGGGTAGAGAAGGCAGGGCCCTCAAAAGCGGGAAAGAAAGAGCCTGTTCCGATCTCGAGTCCTCGGCCAAGGACAAGGAGCAGGAGCAAGGTTGCTCAAGGATGAGCAAATGGTTCAGCTAGGGGGTGATGATGAGCCCCAATTTTGGTACAATTTGGGCTCATTTTGGCCTATTCTACTTGCTCAAACCATTCATCTTTTATTGCTTATGCATGCATTTCTTAGTTTATTCATGTTGTTTGTAGGAAGAAGGGTAGGCACTCTATCCACGTGACTAATGCATTATGATTTCGGGTTTTTGCATTAAAAGGGAGAAAAGACCACGTGAAAAGGAGACAAGGAGACAATGAGGTGGCACTGCTGGTTTTTAGGAGAGGATGTCCATAGTCTTGGGACCCTCCTTGTGATTCCCACCATAGCTCCGAGCTCCAATCCATCTCCCCACCGAGCTTAGAAGCAGCCAGCTGTTCTACAGGAACAGCAGTTATAACTGTTCTACAGGAACAGCAATTATGACTGTCCTACAGGATCAGCAGTTTAAACTTCAGTTGGACAGCCGAGCTCCTAAAATCAAGGACACGTGTTGGATGATCGTTTTTGCATAAGTATAGAGGCCGTAGCCTTTGATAGGTTGTTGAAACTTTCGCATTACTATTGTAATTCTTGAGCACAGCTCTGTGTTTTTGCTCCTTTTGTAAGCCAGTTTGCCATGACATCATATTATGAATAAAGAAGGCAGATTTTGATCTAGTTCTGAGTTTTCTCAAGGAGCTATAGCTCTCAGGTTAGGGCCCAAACTGAGAGCAATAGATCTCCTCGGTGTTGTAAGGTGTTTGCATTTAGTTCCAGCACTTTGAGTTTGTTTACTTTCACATGCAATTCGAATTTACAGTTTGTTAACTTAGTCCTTTTCATGAGCTTAGATAGGATTAGTTTATGGTGCATTTGTTTCAGTTGCTTAAGTTCATTAGGAGGATAGTTATAAATCATTGGAGCTCCAACAAAAAGGTTGTTAAGGCTCACTGCCATCTCTGTTAGGGATTGGGGTGCAGTCCATAACCAACCACCAAAAATACGCATTTCTTTACTTCATGATTGCTGCAACACAGTCACGGTTATGTTAGATGCTTCCACGTAATTCACACCTGCACCACACACCTTCATCACAGCTTCATGCACATTCCTCTTCGCGTTTTGGATTGCTGTTCATTGAATTCATAGCACAGGTAGTCTAGGTGAATGCATTTTCGTCTTGGTGACAGTCATAAGCATTTGTTTCATTTACACTGCTCTTCCTCGTTCCATTACCTTCTCCTTCATCTTGATCACGCATGCAACCATGTCCTTGACCTCTGCTCCGCTCTGTTATCTCCCAAATTCTCCCACTCCTCACGTAACTCCATTCTCTAGCCCTTTCGTTGACATAGCCCTCTATCTTCCAACCTACTCCCTACACTCATTCCCCATCCTACTCTTCCACTCCTGAGCCATCACCAGCCTTATTCCTACCTTACATATCTCCCCCTGCCATTCCATCACTCCTCCATCACTTCAAACACCCACGGTAGGTCATCCTGTAGCAATTCGTAGATTTCCTGTAGAAACCTCTGAGTTTCCTGTAGGATCCCCTGCAGACATCCTGTAGGAGGACACTCACTCGGTTGCTGAGCTTCTGAACGTGAGGAACCTCTGTGGATGGATGCTAAGGATCCCATCTGTACAACCAAACCCTAATAAGCACAAAATCACAATCATTCCATCCACTTAAAGAAAAAATACAAAAACATGTCTTTTAAGATGCAAGCAGCTTAGATTCATGCATTTTCACTTATTAGAGGTAATGACAGCATTGGTAGAAGTTTCATTCACATTCTTTGCATTATAGAGGTTAGACTAGTCAAATTAGGGTTTCCTAGGTTTACATGCTTTGATTTGCTTTCAGTCCATTTTTGTCAAGTAAAGTAGCTTTCCTTTGAGAATAGCTTTCGTCCATCAATTAGCAAGCTTCTTCTGAGAGCCTATAGAAGTTGGCTTGAGCCCTAGCGGACTTGTGCCAGCTGACCAAGTGACAGCTGCGACAAGAGCTAGTACTTGTGCATATAGCACCGTCGCTTCCAAGTTTGTACGAACTACCGGGTTGATAAAATTAAGAGACAGGAAGCCCCAGGAGTTGTAGCATTATTGCTACAATACTGGAGCTCACCAGAAGTCCTCTAGATATCTGGTGCATTATCTTCAAAGCCCCATGATATCTTTCATACTCAATGCTGCACAATCATCTACCTCTAGTTTAAAGATATTCTTCACCCGAATCCCTATCCTCTTGGTCTAAACCATGGCTATGTGTCTTAGGAACTCATTTTCTTTACTAAATATAACATCGTAGCCTTTGTCCTCTAGCATTGCAACCTATACCAAGTTCTTCTTTAGTCCAGGCACATACATCACATCTGTCAAGGTGAGAGGAGCTCCATGCTTCCTCTTAAAAGAAATTGTGCCCACTCCTAAAACACTATACCTTCCATCATCACCTATCTCTATCCACATCTTGATGTCTTTCTCCTCCAAAGCACTGAATAAATTTTTATCACCGGTCATGTGGAATGAGGCTCCACTGTCAAGATACCAGACACAACCCATCATCAATGACACCATCAATGTGATGAGGGTAAAGTCCATTTCGAACCTAGAGGCTAATGCCTCACCTTCTGATCCTTTCGAGGATCCTTTCTTGGACTTCTTCGATGGGAAATTAGTCACATAATTTCCCATCTTGTGAGAGTTAAAGCATATTACTTTAGACATGTCACCCTTCTTCCCTCCATGAGAAGAATTCGATTTGAAATGGGAAGCCTTCCCCTTCCCTTTCCTTGGCTTAATTGATAAGGCCAGATTTTCTTCATCATCATTCTTAGATGAAGAACCATCTCATGTGCTCCTCTTGATCTCCTCCTGCATAAGATCCAACCACAGTCATTCGCAATTCGGTAGTTTCTACCTTCCATTCACAGAGTTTTGGTAGCTATTCCAACTCTTTGGAAGGACAAGGAGAGCGAGGATCACCATATCATCATCGACACTTGTTATTACCACACTCTAAAGCTCATCTCTGCAGGTGGTGAGCTTGTTCAGATATGTGGAAATAGTATCACCCTTCTCCATCTTGATTCTTCGAAGCTTATCCTTGAGCACCAATTTCCGCTGGTTGCTACTGTTCTGGTACAAGTCCTTCAATGTCTTCCACATTAAAAATGGAGTATTCTTCCCATGGAGACTCGAGACAATATGGTCTTGAACTCCCTCAAGGATGATCCTTCTCGCCTTAACCACGCACTTCTTCCACTCAACCAAATCTTGTGCGTTAGTTGAAGCAGGCTTTGGGATTTATTGATCAATGAATTCCTTCAAGCCATTATCTTCTAATACAACCTCCATTATATCTTTTCATGCTATGTAATTTGACCTACCTTCCAAGGCATACTCGAGTCTCAAGCCATAGAATGCCATTGGCCAACCTTGAAGTATGATATGAATTAGATTTGCACCTGCAACCCTGAACTTCAAACTTCGAATTCTCTTCTCAGTATACTGTTCACAGATTTGATACCATGTAGAAAATATGTGATAGGTTAACTCGATAATGTAATATAAATCAAAGAAGAATAATATAACCTACTTCTACTATCAATTTGCAAAAGCTTAAAGATCAAGTTGAACAATATAACTAGAAGAAGAAGAATCAATGGCACAATACACATGAGAATACTTTTGGGGAAAGTCTCAGATAAAATCCCCACACTATTGTATTATCATACATGGTGGAATTACATTTGAATTATACAAAGCCTTAGCTCTCACAGCTAGCCATCTCTCGATACAATCCTCACAGATGCTCACAAGAAATCTTGGCTTCTCTCTAGCAATCTTCTCTACCCTCCAAGCTCCTATTTCCTTATACTGTTCCTTGTGGATGATTAGCCTATTACCAAGTGGAAAACAAACCTTCAAAACTGTGCAATCCTCAAGGATGAATCCTTGACTGCATGCATTAGTTTTCTCCATGAGAAAACACATGCAACTGATAGTACACTATCCTTGAAAATTAATCTCAACTGGGTCTTTCTGAGAATAGACGTGCGTGGGTTTTTGATGAGGGAATCTTGAGTTAATTGGAGTAGCACGAGTTGAGTGCATTAATGCATCAACTGACTATTAACTCACTATTAGTTCCTCAAAAAGTTTGGAACTAATTTAACTGCACTTAACTCAGTAAATTGAGTTAACTAATTACAACTCAAATATAACTCAATCTTATCTCCTTAATTTAAGGGATAACTCTTGCATGACTTCAGAAAGACT
Source organism: Pinus tabuliformis (assembly GCA_031772625.1). Lineage (NCBI taxonomy): Eukaryota > Viridiplantae > Streptophyta > Pinopsida > Pinales > Pinaceae > Pinus > Pinus tabuliformis. The sequence goes on along the minus strand of CM062819.1, from coordinate 1,884,035,469 downwards.
TCTAACTTGAATTTCTCCAACTAATTAATTTAAAATTAATTAATTAATTAATTCCAAGTAGTTGTTAAGACTAAATTCGACAAGATGCTTAAATAAGTAAGAATTCGACAAGATCACGTAATAGGACTTCGGCAAGAAATGGCGGACTCAAAACCCTAGCTCGGGACCTGCAACTCCTGTGAAGATGGCGCACTAGACGACGCGGGATTCGCCACTTGGGGCCCTCCTGGGTTACAAAGATGGGGCCACTGCCATAGGGCAGGGCCGACTGTCAGGTTCTTTACAGTTTAAGCTCGGGGTTCGCGGCGACGGTCGCGGGGTTGTTTTTCTCCTCACCTGGGGCTTCTCCCTCTAAGTTTGCAATTTACCTGGGCGGTCGCCATCCTTTCGGATACTGCCTACCCGTCAACGCCCACCTATATCCGTCTTCCGCCTTCCGCATCTGCCGGATTCGATCACGGGTCCTCATATGCACCCACCGACAGACAATATGATTGAAGAGGAACTATTAGACTATGGGGAGGACCCCTTGCCCAACCAAGAAATATGGGCTCACACCTCCAGACCGTTGATGCTTCCGCGTAGTATAGCTCATGGGGTTACGGCTGGCGCTTCAACTCGACCTCAACATCTGTCGACAACTGGGAAAGACAAGGAACCGGTATATCCTACTCTGGACGGTGGCCTCGACTGCCCTCCACTTTCGCCGGCGACGCTACAGCTTTTGGGTCCAAATTTGCTTGCTTCGCCTTCCCTGGATGCTCCCCTCCATCATCCCTTACATACTCCCATCCCCTCTCCCCTGAATCCTCCTCCTCCATCTAGCTCCCACTCCCTATCGGTTTCTTTTATGCCACGGAACACGCATCTACCTCCTCCTCCTGGCCCGAATCCTCTGGGTATTGGCACCTCGGCTCCTCGATCACCTATTCGCTCTGGTTGTTTTACTTCGCCTACCCCTGCACAGTCGATTCACTCCGCTCAACAAAGTACCTCGGACCCATGTCGCAGGTTACTTCGAGAGACTCTTGCAGGAAAACGCACAGAGAAGTTTGCCAAAGGAAGATGCCTCAAAGCCAATAATTCTGGGTTTAAGGTAAACCTGGGACCTGAAGCTCCGCTTCCGGACATTATGGATGCTGCGCGAAAGGTACTGGTTGGACGTGTTCGTGGTCGGAACTACTCGGCGGAGAGACTAAAATCGTGGGTGGAGGAGATATGGGGACCGCTGCTCAAAGAATTACCGGAGGTGATGGTCCTGTCCAAAGGCTGGTTCGCACTCCATTTCTGTCATCAACAATTCGCCGAATGAATTCTGGGTAAATACTGGCACATTGAGCTTATGCCTGTTCTACTGAAACGATGGGATCCCTTATTTGACCCTGATCGTGAACAACTTGGAGCTGGCCCTGTCTGGGTACGCTTACCAGGCCTGCCTTGGCAATATTGGAGCCCCTACGTTTTCAAAAGAATTGGTGATACACTGGGCACTTACCTGGAACATGACCGCACATATGAGAAGTCGGGTAAGCGCTCCATGGCTCGTATCTTAGTTCACATGGATACTAGGCCAGGTCTGGAGGAGGTCATCGAAATATATCATAATCATGTCACCAGGAAGCAGTTACTGGACTACGAAGGAGTCCCCTTTCGATGCCACAGATGTCACAAGACTGGACATCTCTATAAGGACTGCCCCTTGAACTCTGGCGGGGGCAAGGAGAGTTCGCATGGTCCCAGGAGCCATCCTCCTGCCAACCCAAAGGTAGATGCCAATGCAATGGAAGACGACCCGGTACAAATGGATCAACATACTAAGGGGCCGGGCGAAGGTGGGAATAAGAGATCATCCAGGAAGTCCGCGGTGCCTTCTACTGAACCGCCGCGCACAAGATCCAGGACAGCAGAAGCCGCAGCTAAGACGATGGAGCCGGCATCATCTCAATCAGGTGCCATCTCCTCTCCTCTTTGTCATCCTTCTTATTCGAATGTTTTGCATTCCAATATGCATTCTGCACTCAGAACCACCCTCTCTGATTGTGTTTCATTATCCTCTATCCATTGTCCCATTGACCCTCCTACCCACACTTTCTCCACTACTCCTCCATCCTTTATCCCGGAGAGCGAAGATCCGGCTACCCCGACCTCCTTGTTGGCATCTGGTGGGCACCATTACCTCCTGCGATCCAGATCTAATCCAAAAATTCTTGGACTGGGCTCCTCCCCGGGTCAGCATCGGAAACAGAAGAGAGGCCGACCCTCCCGAATCACATCGACGAAACTATCTGCGGTGGCAGATGTGGCATCGGGTCGACAGAAAACAATTGAGCGGGCACTTAGAGCAAATGAGCCCAGTACCAGAGTGATCCCATGATCTGCCTCTCTTTTAACTGTCGGGGTCTTGCCAGCCCTAAAAAACGTTTGGCTCTCAAGAGACTGATTCTTGAATCAAAATGTGATATATTATTTCTTCAAGAAACCCTCTGCCCCTCAGAGTTTGCGGTCCGATGTATTCTCTCCTACCTTCCTGGTTGGCACCTACATGGGGTAGATGCCTGTGGTCGATCTGGGGGCATGCTCATCGGTATTAACCCTAATTTGCATAGACCTCTCTCGGTCTGGGGAGGAAGAGGGTTCCTTGGCATGGACATCACTCTGGGTGAACTAGGCCTTCCCATCAGAATCCTCAACGTTTATGGACCTAATCAGAACAGGATTGAATTTTGGCAAAAGCTCCTCTCAGCTGGACATATTACACAGAACACTATCATTGGGGGTGATTTTAATTTCTCCTTGGGTGTTGGGGAGTCCTGGGGGCCATCTTCTCAAGGAGATCCTATCGCGGATCAAATGAATATGTTACTTGAAGGTCATCAGCTTGTGGACATACCTATGAATAAAATACTACCTACTTGGCACAATCAATGGACTGGAGAGGCAGCCTTAGGTAGGAGGCTGGATAGATACATGATGCATGAGGCGCTAATCCAGATACTCCCATTATACAGACAGTGGGTTAGCAATGGCGGTTTGTCTGACCATCATCCCATACTCCTACAAATCAGTGGCTACATTCCGAAACCGCGTTCCCCCTACAAATTCTTTGCCGGCCATCTACAGGACCCAGCATACATCAAGATGGTCACGGATTTCTGGACCACTCAATCACAGTTGAGAGAAGGAAGGAAAGCTTCGGACTTTTGTGACAGGCTTAAGAAGCTCAACAAATTGTCCGAACTCTGGGCTAAGCAGAACGGAATAGAGAGGAACAACACCTGAAGGATCTGGAAGACAGAATAGGCCTATTAACTGATGAAAGGGGATTAGGTTACCAATCGGATGGAACTAAAGTAGAGCTCTGTCTCCTGATTGAGGAAAAATCGAAAATCCTGAAGGAAAGAGAAGAACTCTGGCGTCTAAAGAGTCGCGCCATTTGGCTCACAGCAGGGGACAACAATACCAAATTTTTTCACAATATGGCCAACGGCAGAAAGGCAGCCAACACTATCTGGCAACTTCCAATGGAGCCTGATGGATGGGCTACCACCCATCATCAATTGGCCAGGCTGGGGATTGCACACTTTAAAGGTCTCTTTTCGGCTCCAAATACAGTTAACCTCCCAGAGATCATCAGGCTCGCTGGCAACCTTCCAAGATTTGTGTCACAGGAGGATGCAGAGGATCTTTGTCTTCCGGTCAACGAACAAGAGCTTGAAAGCACGCTTAAGTGGTTTAAAAAGGACAAGAGCCCAGGACCAGACGGATGGCCAGTGGAATTCTACCTGGCTTTCTACGAAATGATGAAGGTCGACCTCTTGGCAGTGGTGGAGGAAAGCAGAATCTCGGGCCATATACACCCTCCCTTAAACCAAACCTTCATAGCCTTGATCCCCAAATCTGACGAGCCTTCCTCCTTCAATGACTTCCGGCCTATTTCCCTCTGCAACTGTCTCTATAAAATTATAGCCAAAATCATAGCCAACCGCATTAAGCCAATCCTATCCACTCATATTTCTGCTGAGCAATTTGCCTTCCTAAAGAATCGACACATTTATGAGGCTATCGGTACCGCTCAAGAAGCCTTACACTCCATCAAGCACAAGAACCTGAAAGGCATCTCATTGAAAATTGACCTTGCCAAGGCATTTGACAAAGTTAACTGGCTATATTTGAAGATGGTACTCACTCACTTAGGGTTTCCACATAATCTCATTAATTGGATCATGGGCTGTGTTACATCGGTTTCATTTGCTATACTTATCAATGGTGCGGCCACTGCTCGCTTCCATATCTCCAGGGGGATCAGGCAAGGATGTCCGCTATCACCATTACTTTTCCTTATAGTAATGGAAGGGCTGAGCAGGCTCATAGGGGAAGCCATAAGAACAGGAGACATTAGCGGTCTTAAAATCACAGAGCAATTTGCTCTCACCCACCTTTTGTTTGTGGATGACATCTTAATCTTTCTGAATGGCAGTATCAGAGACAGCACTGCCCTCAATGATATCCTACTTCTCTTTTGTAAAGCTACGGGTATGGAAATTAATGAACAGAAATCCACCAGGTCCATGATGAACTGCTCACAGCAGGAAGGCCTACTTGCTGACCATTTCTTCCCATTCTTAGAATGCCAGATGATAGATGGATTTAAATATCTGGGATTTAGATTGAAGCCGGATGGATATAAAAATTCTCACTGGTTATGGCTCATTAATAAAATTGAACGAAGGATAATGGGTTGGCAACACCGCCTATTGTCAAAAGCTGGCAGACTCCTCCTGATCAAGACAGCACTCGAGGCCACCCCTGTCTATTGGATGTCTCTGACCTGGATCCCTAAAGGCATTATGAACAGGATTCGACAAATTTGTACCCGCTTTCTCTGGAATGGAAACAAAAAAGGTACGGTATTTGCCTGGACCAAATGGTCCACTATTGCCTTGCCAAAGAAATGGGGCGGCTGGGGAATTAAATCTCTACCGGAATTTGCTCTTGCTCTTACAGCCAAACAGGGCTGGGCCCTCACCAAGATGGACAGTCTCTGGGCCAAAGTTATCCACTACAAATATATTTGGCCTTCCTGCTTCACGGAATGGCTCCACAGACCTACTTGGAACCTACAGGGCATATCTGTGGTCTGGCGTGCCACCCTAAAGGCGATGCCCCTCATTCGTGACAATCTACTTTGGAGGGTGGGAGATGGAACACAGGTACGTATTGGACTTGATCCCTGGCCTGGCTCAGGGAATGCTCATATTCTACCCAGAGAGCTGATTCAACACCTTAACAACAGAGGCTTCAAATTCTTAGCTCAGATTGGAGATCGTGAACGATCCACTATTTTCTCCCAAGCTTGGATTAATGCCGGGCAAGGACTGATCCCGGAGGAATGGACAAATCAATGGAATGGCTATATCCGTGCGCTTATTGAATCTCACATCAAACTTTGGGAGGCGGAGGATCAACTTATTTGGGCCCCTGCCAAATCAGGGACATACTCCCCCAAGATAGGATATATCAGCTTAATGGAAGCCAGGAAACCTGCTAATTTGCTTGGCTGGTGGAAAATCGTATGGTCGCTACAGGCGCAGCCCAGGAATAAACTACTCTTATGGAACATTCTGGCAAACAAACTGCCTACAGGGGATAGACTAAAGAACCGGGCCATTGCTGGACCTACTTGGTGCACATTATGCCAGTCAAATGAAGAATCATCGAACCATCTCTTCCTTCACTGTGAGACTACTAAAGGTATCTGGCAGCAGGTCTCACAGAATCTGAACATCAGAATGATTTGGCAAGGCGAGGATACTACTTCTGCTTGGGTAAATTGGTGGGCTGCATATGCCACCGAAAAGGCCCAAAACCTCCCAGCTGTGATATCAAGTTTCATCTGGCAGTGTAGGAATGGCTGTATCTTTGAGAATCGTAGAGTTGACCACCATTTTCTCTCAACTTCCATTTGTGCCGCATACAATGAAATTCCATTTGAAAGCTCGTCCATCCGTACTAGAATAATACTGCCTGAAACCATTAATAAGGATATGCCTTGGGCATATTTTGACGGAGCAGCGCCGCCACAAGGGTGTGGAGGAGGGATTGTACTTTATATTAATGAGACACATTACTTTTATTTGAGACTGGGTCTGGGACCGGGATCGAATAACTTTGCGGAGCTTATCACTTTGAGACACCTTCTCTATTTCGCCCTCTCTAAACATTGCAGACAAATTCAAATTTTTGGGGACTCTAAGAATGTGATTGATTGGATAAACAATAAAACTAGCTGTCATGCATATACTTTGGAACATATCTTGGAAGAAATTGTTTTTCTAAAAACACATTTTGACCAGATCACTGTTTCTCATATCTACAGGGAAAGAAATGCGACTTCTGACCAGCTTTCGAAAGAAGCGGCGGATCGGCCTCTAGGAGACTGGCTGATCGAAGAACACACACCAGCTGGGATACACAGGTTCTATCATCGTCCCTACATCGACGGCCCGCTGATGGGGGATCCTCCCCCACACTAGTTTTTGCAACTGATATTTGGGAGCTTCTTTTTGTATAACAGGAATCTTTATTACCGGGTATATTGTATGGACATATGTATGTACATATTCCTGTATGGCCTTGGGCCTTATTATCGAGATTTTTTGGGGACTCTGTATCTACGGGTGAAATACAGTTCATGTATTCACCTAGACTCACTTTGGATATTTATATCTAGTTTCTACTTTGTAACGTGGCTCTGGCCACTCTACAGCATATGCCTTGGCATCTACAACATGTAATATCTATTAACAACTTTTTAATAGAAATTACGAACTCTATTTTCCACGGAAAAAAAAGACTAAATTTAATTTTAATTCACAATTTAATTCAAGGACAAATTAAATTGGAATATTCGTGTTGCCATATTTCAACATAAATGACTAATTCATATTATTGTAGTTTTTGTTAGGTAGTCATATTTTTTCCTAGACTAAATTAGTCATTTATGTTAGTCATTTTTAGTAGTATTACTTATTACCTAGTCGTATATTTTAACTGGTGACTAAAATAGTCATTTATGTTAGTTATTTTTAGTTGGGTCTCTTAATATTGCTAATTTTTGGTAGTATTTCACTTGGAAAAGTTGTGGTGACTAACGTTTTTAGTCACCTAGTCACTAATTTCACCATTTTCTACTAGTGAACCTATAACCAACAAGACTATTTAAAACGAAAAATATTGCCCATGGAGCTTTATAACACAACTGGTTGTAGTATTTACAATTACCATTGTTCAAACATGACAAACATATCATTTACTAGAGATTTATAACACAACTCGTTATGATATTTACAATAATAACCACATATACACACATAGACGTCTTCTTCACCCAACAAATGAAAGGATATGATACCTACATCTGCAACAAGGGAATCCAGAGGCTCACACCTCCACCCTGAAAGTAATACTAGGATTCATCTCCTTCCCAAGAAGTCCAGAATCCACTGCAAAAGTCAAAGCTACATCCAATGTCCAATGCTACAACACTGGGCCACTTGTCCTCTCAATGAAAAGTTACTGATTCATTGCTCCAGGGTGCACTCCCAATGTGCATCTAATTCTATCTGGAAATGCTAATGATAAAACAAATCCATCCTCGGCCTTCCATTCTCTACTACACAGTCCCTCGGGTGATCCGGTCACCCCCTTTCGTGTAGTCACACACCTTCCAGGTTCCGCTGGCACTGCTATCCCGGGTAGTCCATCCCTTGGAAAGGCTTCCTCGCATCAGAAGATACAAAAACCAAGGCATATCCCTACCTTAAAACCATCATACCGGTCATATCATGCTCATGGAAATCAATGGGCACTATTGGTTACTAGTGTCCCACAATGGCCCTGCTCTTGAATGTTTTACCAGCATACTACTACATTTTCCAATTCCTTTCACTGACACTACTAATTCTTTTAGTCATTTTCAACCACCCAACAGGGAATTTCTATTTTCTTGTACCAAGCACATAATTTCCATTGGATTCAAAATATATTGAAATAACTTCAAATCGTACCTCATTGGTAGCTCGTCAATAAGGTACACTTGCAATCCTGTTTACTTCCTATCACAACAAGTCAAACTAGCATCTTTGACTAAATCACCATGTATAAATATATCATATCAAGTTAGCTCCAATCACAACCATCATAAGATCAAAATCATAACTCACATGTAACCATCATAATCCAAAATCATAGATCACATGTAGTCATCATAGACCTTAATCATAATCACATGCATAATAAAACTAAAATAAAATATTGATACTTATCCTTTAATCAATCCTTAGCTTTTAACTTTGTCCTTATTCCATACTCAGACTGGATCAGTTGCCAATTCGACAAACACTTAGTGCCTTCTCCTCAATCATCTGCACATACACATATTGTGCATTACACACATACAACCACACACGACATACAATACCATGCAATACATGCACCTACACCTGACATACAACTCATACACTTACACCTAGTGTACGACACAACACAATACATATGCCTACATCCAGTTTACAACACCACAAAATACAGACACCTACACCTGTTGTAGAACACAATACATACATCTATATTCGATGTACAACACCACACAATACATGTACCTACACCTGGCGTAAAACACAACACAATACATCTATACATGATGTACAACACCACACAATACATGTACCTACACCTCGCATACAACACAACACAATAAATGTAATACATAGAGTATGCTATGAATTTGGAATATTATATTTCTATGCTAAGATCCTCATCATAATATGAAAATGTGCTTGAGGTTTGTACTCCAAAATAGGAAGTAAAAACATGAATTTTATGTGTGTTTACTTAAGTTAATTTCATGAAAAACTTAAAACATGAAACCAAAACATTGAATGGAAGCATGCATCAATCAGTAATACACTAGCCATTGCTAAAGGAGTTCACCCCTCCTCGGGTACATCTCCTTGGATCAAATCATAAGGCATGACCCCTTCTCATTATGCTCAATATCTAGAAAAGAAGAGTACATAAACTGATGAAATGGAATGGTTAGTTTCTCCTTCAAAGAAATAACTTCTGCGAGAGTTCTCACTCCACACACATGTTAACCTACAGTGAAACATGTAAACCTTCAACAAACATAGGCATCTTACACCGAGACCCCATACTCAAACTTGAAAGAGCATAAACAGTACCACAATCCAATTGAAGTACATAAACAAGTCTCTTCTCCAAAACACATGTAGAGAAAAAAGGAATAAAAGATACAACACTGATGTAATGGCTATTTCAAAAAGCACATGGAGGCTGGAAAACCCCTGCAAGGTCATCTCCATCTTCAAACTCCCCCATAAACTAAATCGACACTCTGGTTGACCATGGCACCCATAGGCTTCACTTTGCAAAAATCCTATCCAGAAGTACTCCTTTGATCTTGAAACCTATTCCAATGCATTCATAATGTCCACAAATGGCTACCTAGCCTCTTTTTGCATCCAATTTGGTTGAAAATTGAAGAAGTTATGACCTCTCCTAGTTTCTCCACTATTCCCTCCACAATTTGCACCAAATCAGGAATGATCCTACAATTTCACCCAAAAAGTGCTAACTGGGTGAAAATTTCACCGCGCGATGGGAGAAATTCTATGATTTTTAAAAAGTCATATAACCCCCTCGTGGTCACAACAAATGTCAACCCTACCAGCCACATGACACGGTTAGGGTTTAGTGGTTAGGCAGACCTGATAGTTATGGTAAATGATGATGGTTAAGGTGTAGGGCATTGACATGATGCCACTAGATCCGGTGGTTAGGTGGTGATGGTTACCATGGTTGTTTCAATGGATACTACAGTGGCGGTTGGTATGTTCATATAGTAGGGCTGCCGATGGTTACACTAGTGGTCTCCCCCCAACCTAGTGGTTATAACACATTAACATTAACCCGCAACCATTAAGAGTTAAGTAACAGGCTATAGGCACAATGGTAAACATTGGTGTTGTTGTGTGGGAGGTCACAGGTTTGACCCTCATTGCCTCCAGGTGGACCCTTGCACCATTTTAGTGGCCCTCGGGGCCACGTGGTGGCCTCTGGTAGGGCCACATGTCAGCCCGTGGTTGGCCACCACAAAAACACATGAACCAATATCTACTTGCCATTTGGACCACTAACAAGGTGCCACTTGGTGCCACCCAATTCATGAAAGGTTATGTTGACCAAGTCAAACTACCATCTCACCTTCCCAGTCAGTGCCATGTCAGCAGTATCAGTTTTTCCACGAAATGAGTTGTGACAGAATCAGGATGACGAGATCTACGTGGTCATTTAGGTTCCACATCATTCTGACAAGTTTAATTTTTGGGAAAATTTTGAGCTCCTCATCACTCTTCCCCACTGAAAAAAATGTTGGTCTCCACAATTTCACTTTCAATTATTCAACATTTGAAGGTACAGTTCCTTCATTTTTCCAAACTAGATCCAATTGATGTTTGTAGTGCCCTGGCTTGTACTTGTATTAGCTCTTTCTCAAGTGGAACTTGAAATATAAATTAACCAAATAATTCAAGTTCGATGTTCTTCTCAACTTTTCCATGTCTCTATGGCCATCCACAACAACATGCTTCCTAAGAAGAATTCCAAGGCTGTCATCTGCAAAATACTTATCGAGGATAAGATCCTAAAATAATTTTCCAAATAAACCAAAACAAGCTTCACATAGTGAATACTTGGATAACTGGAGTGTTAAGTACATTTGGAACATACTAAATGTGTTGAAACTACTGATACAATAGTTTTAAAATACTTTCTCAAACTACAAATAGAAATGCTTTTTACAAAATGGAATAACCTGAATCCCAAATTTTCCATTCAAACTGACTATCAACAAGCCAAACTAGCATAATAATGCTCAAAGAAAACATTGTTGCATGTAAGTGACTTATTTATGAACATCTCTTTTACAAGTTACCCAACTATGGGGATACACAAATAGAGCAAAAACAAATATTTACAAGCTTCAGCTGGAAAAATAGTCCACCCATTTCTTACCCAACCAAATAAATGAACCCTTTATTTGAACATTTTCTTCTTCTAAAGCTGCTTCAGGGATGGTCGCATCTTGCACCACTTTTTCTTTTGTCGCTTCCTCTTCCGGTGCTTGCATAATTTCCTTGCCCTTACCAAGATGATGTTGGGGAAACAATTTACAACACTCCTCAACCCAATTCCCACTGATATTGCAATGAGTGAAAAATTTCTTTTGATCTCCTCTTGGCTCACATGCCTTTAACCTTGGATGATATTTTCTCTTTTTAGTCTCAATTCCATTAGACATAAACATCTTCTTGATGATTGCTTTCTTTTTATTGCACTTATCTACACAATGGTTAGATGAAAGGAAAAAGGTGCATGGAAACACATTCCTCAACATTTTATTCAAATCAACATGTTGTTTTCCATTATGAAAAGAATTTAAATTAACAGGATGATTATACCTTTTTTTGTTGTCCTTTGGCTTATGCTTCTTGTGTGAGGAACTTACATGGAAAGAAGAACTTTGTTTTTTCTTCAACTTTTCCATCTCTTTTTGGAGTTGTTTTTCATTTCAAGTTCTCCTTATTCTTGTGGAACCAAGCAAGTACCAATTTTGGATACAAATCCCAACACCTTGCCTCCTCATGTCCTCTCTTTTGGAAAAAGGAACACGATACCCAAGAGATGTCTCTAGAAGACCATTATTCTTTTGCAACATAACCTAAGCCTTCATATTTAGGTCTCTCCTTTGCCTCAATTGGATTTTTAATGCCTTGATGGTTCACTCCAAGGCCTCCTCCCTTGTAACCCATCTTGGTCAAGAGCTTGGATCTAATTCCTTTAATATGTTTTTCAAAGGCTGCAAATGAATTTACATCAACACTTTCATGTAAAGAAGAAGCATGTAAATTCTTACCATTTGCCTCATTTTTCGTTTGACATATAAAGATGTTTTCAAACTCCCTTTTAATTCTAGATGTGTCCTCTTTGACTCTTTGGCTCTCTTCTTTCATTTCCTTGAATTTGGGTGCTTACAGAACCTCATCTTGCACATCATGTGGACAAAAGGTAAAAGCTTGTCCATCTTCCTTCTTTGATGGACTTTCTACACTAGCATATTGCATAATAATTGTACAAAAACATGAATATTGTGGAGAAGATGGTGGTTTATCACCATTCTTCTTACCTTCTTCTCTTGGAGAACATTCTCCTTTTGGAGGTCTAGAGCTTTCACCTTGAAAGTTGGTATTCCTCTCTTCATAGAGGATTTTGACCATTTATGCCATATCTAAGAAAACCTCTCTAAAAGCCTTCACATCCTCTAACATTCTTGTAGGATCTCCTCCTTGGAACATGCTTTGCTTGAAGCTTCTATTGTAACTTGAGGTAGAACTGGTGGTAGAGATTGTATCAATCTTGCTTCGCTTTCCAAAATCTTCTCCTCACTTGAGCTTCAAAACAAATTTACTTGTAAACAACAATCAATTCCTCCTTGCACAAATCAAACCTATGCTTTAATACCAAATTGATCTGAATTTCAAATATTAGATTTCTATGCTAAGATCCTCATCAGAATATAAAAATGTGCTTGAGGTTTGTACTCCAAAATAGCAAGTAAAAACGTGAATTTTATGTGTGTTTACTTAAGTTGATTTCATGAAAAACTTAAAACATGAAACCAAAACATTGAATGGAAACATGCATCAATCAGTAATACACTAGCCATTGTTAAAAGAGTTCACCCATATTGAGCTACATCTCCTTGGATCAGCTCATAGGGCATGACCCCTTCTCATTATGCTCAATATCTAGAAAAGAAGAGTACATAAACTACTGAAATGGAATGGTTAGTTTCTCCTTCAAAGAAACAAATTTTGTAAGATTTCTCACTCCACACACATGTTAGCCTACAATCAAACATATAAACCTTCAGCAAACATAGGTATCTTACACCAAGACCCCATACTCCAACTTGAAAGAGCATAAATAATACAACAATCCACTTGAAGTACATAAACAAGTCTCTTCTCCAAAAAAAAATTAGAGAAAAGAGGAATAAAATCTACAACATTGTTGTAATGGCTATTGTAAAAAGTACATGGAGGCTAGAAAACCCCTACAAGGTCATCTCCATCTTCAAATTCCTCCATAAACTGAATCAACACTTTGGTTGACCATGGCACCCATAGGCTTCACTTTGCAAAAATCCTATCCAAAAGTACTCCTTTGATCCTAAAACTTATTACAGTGAGTCCAAAATGTCCAAAAATGGATACCTAGCCTCTTTTTTCATCCAATTTGGTTGAAAGCGGAAGAAGTTATGGTCTCTCCTAGTTTCTCCACTATTCGCTCCATAATTTGCACCAAATCCGGCATGATCCTACAATTTCGCTCAAAAAAGCGCTAACTAGGAAAAAAATTCATCGCCCAGTTGGCAAAATTGTAGGATCATTAAAATATCCTATAACCCCCCACATGGTCACAACAAATGCCAACCCTACTGGTCACATGACGCGGTTAGGGTCTGGCGTTTAGTCAGACCTAACGGTTACGGTAAATGCTGGCGATTAAGGTAGAGCGCGTTCACATGACACCACTAGATCCTATGGTTAGGAGGTGATGGTTACCATGGAGGTTTCAATAGCTACTACTATGGAGGTTGGTATGTTTAAATGGGAGGGCTTGGAGTGGTTACACTGGCGGTCTCCCCCCAACCTAGCAGTTATAACACATTAACATTAACTCACAACCATTAAGAGTTAAGTAGCAAGCTACGGGCACAATGGTAAACTTTGGTGTTTTTTTGTGGGAGGTCATGAGTTCAACCCCCGCTGCCTCCAACTGGAACCTTGCATTATTATTGTGGCCCTTAGGCTACCACGTAGTAGCCTTTGGTTGGGTCATGTGTCAGCCTGTGGTTGGCCACCACGAAAACACATGAACTGATATCTACTTGCCATTTGGATGACTAACAAGGTGCCACTTGGCACCACCAAATTCACCAAAGTTTTCATTAACAAATTCAAACTGCCATCTCACTTGCCCAGTCAGCGACACTTCAGCAGTACTGGCTGCTAACTGGGCTGTCCCCTTTTTAAAAAAATTCGCCGGTTTGGAAAAATGATTATAATGTGATACCTTGAGCATATGATATTGGTTTTCTATGAAATGAGTTGCGCCAAAATCAGGATGACGAGATCTATGCATTTTTTCAGGTTCCACACCATTTTGACAACTTTCATTTTTGGGCAAATTTTGAGATCCTAATCAGAGTACAATACAATGAGTACACATGTCACGATACCACCTCTACACAATGCACATACATAGTACCACATGCCTGCAACACAGTATCTATGACATGCACACAATACCACATGTACACCAATACCATATGTACAACACATACTCAATACCATATGTACAAAGCACCATTTGCACAACATGTGCATAGCATCACATATAGATGACACCACCTAAACAACGTGTACACAATTACACGTGTACATCGTACCACCTGTACAATGTGTAGACAGTGCTAGATGTACAAATCACCACATGCACGACATGTACATGACACCACATGTACACAACACCACATGCATGACATATACACAACACCACCTACACACAACACCATATGTACAACATGTACATAACACCACATGCACACAACACCACATGTACAATCATGCACACAACACCATATGTACATAGTACCAAATGTACAATATGCACATAACACCATATGTACATAGAATTGCATATACAACATGCACATAGCACCCTATGTACACATCATTGTATATCAAACATGCACACAACACCATATGCACAAAATACTTCATATCCATCATGCGCATAGTACAATATGTACACAACATCGCATATCAAACATGTACATAGTACCATCTATACACAACATTGCATATGCATTATTTGCACAACATTATTTGTACCACCCTATACATAAAATCACATAAACAACATGTACACACACTATATATACACAACACCACATGTGCACAACATCACAGATGCAACATATACAATGTATGCAACATATACAACATATACACAACATTAGTACCACACATCCCAAAACCACACTGTCTCTACCAAGCAACCTTGCTTCTAGTGTCTTATCCATGCTTATCCCAGCATGCTGCAGACCACATTAATTTCATTTTGCTAATGTATACCTTGGTATATCCTGCCCATAACATAGACATAATATAATCACATAATATCAACTCACAACCACATGATACTGACCTCATAGATTTCTCAGGGCTACTCCTCCCAATTTATTCCTCGTAAGACCAGGAACCTCTTCATGCCATTCACCTACATAAGCAATCATTCTTACACAAGAATGATCCTTGATGACCTTGTTGGTAACTTACATAGATACATGGATACATACATACACATACATAAAAATTAAAATAAACAATCATGATCCTGTTAGACAAGAATATGCATACATACACATATATACATACAAGCATCAACATAAAATAATAATGATCTAGTCAGTCAACGACATACATACATACATAAAACATTAGCATAAAATAATAATGATCCATAATGACCCTATCAAACATGACATGCATACATACATACATACATGTATACACATATAGAAATTAGCATAATCATGATCACAACATAAGTAATAGATATCATAAGGTCAAGGTTAAGAGAACTCCCTTTATGCATGCAACACATGTGCCACATCAAGAACAACAGTTCCCCACATAGCCAAGGGATATGATGCCTCAAACTCATTTACTTCACCTTTCCTGTTGCCTTTCCCATGACTATCCTACCATCATCCATTTACACCAATGGATTCAACTAGTCCAACTGGCTGTCATACTCTTTCCTTCAACTACCGTTATACATGCATCGGATTCATCTGAATCTTACATTCCTACTAGATTTCATTCATCTCTCTCCAAGATCCACTAACTTTATTCTTTCCTATCCAATTCCCAAGACTCAAAACTTAAAAAGAAAACACAAGAAACAAACAAGAATAAAAGAATGAAAACCAATAACAGTATGACACCACAAACAAGGTGGCATGATCATGCACAAGACATAACAAAGCTACAGATCAAGCACAAAAAAACTATAAAAGATCAAAAGAACAAGACTAAAAAATAGACACCATGACTCAATCACCATGGTTCCCAATGCTTCCAAAGGAAATCTCAACTTGAGCCTCCTTTAAGATTTCATGGTAGTCTCTTTGCCATGTAATCCCCTACATCATATTTCCATGAACGGATAATTGTACATACATAAATAAACATAACAACATACTAGTTATGTTACCTTGTTGTGCCAAGCACATTGCTTTGTAACTGAACACGTCCATGCCATCTCTCAAGGGACTCCAATTCCCTTGAGAGATCCACCTGTGACTAGAGACTAGCTAATATTCCTGTTAAATACAAGTTCATGAATCTAGCACATATCCACATAATGTCAGACAAATTAAGGTTAAGAAGACTTCATGTATGCAAAGCACTCATTCGTTTGGAATTAGGGTTTCCAAAAATAGCCAAAGGAATTCTTGCCCAGTTCCTTTCTTCTACCTTTTTACTTTGCTGGAATCAAGGCTTAGTATGAGCTATGACATCACCCAACTATTAGTTATATAAACACATCAACTATTACCTTGTCATAGTAATACCAAGCATGTTTCCTGTAACTCTTCACACATGTCAACCATACATTCCAAATATCAAGAAAATCCTATATATCAATTTGAAATCAACCTTTACCAAGACCAACAATAATGCTACAACTATCACCTACTACACTAAGTACATATCAACTATTTCAACACCTATGTATTCGTACAATCATCTTAAAACAAGGTCATTGGAACACATACTCATATTATGCAATTCATAAAAAATTCAAACAACTTGAAAACATACCATGTTAAATAAATCAACTAGATGACATAATAGACACCAAACACTCAAACACCAAATATATGTCATAATCAAATAGTCAAGCACAAAGTAGATGACATAAGCAAATTCATACCTTAACGCATCCTAGGGAAGGCGATCTTGTTTGCACAATCAATCTATATTAGCACCATATAACTTCAAAACATATCAACTCAACCCCAAATAAGTTCATGATATCCATAATAGTCACTAGTTAACATGTCCACATCATAAGCTCATAAACATTTATCATTCATATATGATAATCACATTTGCACAATTAGTCTATATTAACACAACACATTGTCGAAAACAAGTCAACTCATTGCTGAATGTCATAACCCTAACCATATGCATAGGCCAATCCAATTTATCTTGATACATATAAAATCAAGATCTTAACGTAATAACCCTAATCATCAAGTTACTAGCATATAAAAACAATGCGTTATACATCATGCTCATCAACAACATATAACCTAATCATCAAGCTAACTATCATATAACAACAACAAGTTATATATCATGTTCATCAACAACATATAACCTAATCATCAAGCTAACTATCATATAACAACAACAAGTTAACCTATAACATACTCATCAAGGACGTATAACATAATCATGAAGTTATCTTAATATAAAACAAAAATAACAATGCATGCAACCACATGTTACTATCATTCATGACTATCCGACACATGTACATATGACTACACTAATCAACTAGAATTTATCATACATGTAATAATAATGATAATAGAATGAAAAGCATATCAATAACCCTAATGCTTATAATAAACATTAACCAACATACTTGCATGCCAACCATACACACTTGTATGATGCTCTGCTCTTACCTCGAAGTCCATTGTTGCAACTTCACTTTGATGATCTGCATCTCCTACTCTATCTCAACCAACACATTAGCCTCATAACATACCAATATCATCACAATGACCTAACTGCATAAAATGACCTCACAATGCATGTCTAACCTACCATACATGGATAACCATAACCATGATAATGCACACATATAGACATTGACATGCATAACAATGCATATACACCCATACACTCATGACGACACATCACACAAAGACACCATCAACCTTCCAATGGTGACATAACTAAAACCATGATAAACACCATGAAAATGCAACAAACACATGTACTATTAGCATAAGGAACACATATGCAACCAACATGAATGCATGACCAACACACAACTGATCCAGTCTGAGGGGTGAACCATGCTTTAATACCACTTTGTAACACCCTCCTTGCACATCTACCCAAGTAACTGACCAACTGGGATAAACATGTGACAAAAAGTTACTATGATACGATTCGACCTCCTAAGTCACATCAAGGAAGTGGAACCGATGGAAACATGCCATACAAACCTTCAACATCAACAATAGGACTCCTAAGAACTATCCCAAACTTTCTGCTAACCAACCCGTGAGTCCCATTGAGCTTTTAACCAATTAAACCTCTGGACACTCCCATCCTATGGGCATGCTAGCGTCTAGAGAGCTCTGGATGCTCCCACAAGTCTGTATGCCTGCTTCTAGGGACTATTTCCAACAGACCTATGCCAGAGTCCAAGGAATTTAAGGCACTTTTGAAGCCTATAATTTCAATCACTACTCGGGACTTGTTGTAACTTCCAGAATCCATTAAACACGTGATGAAAATACTAATAAACCAAAAGCTAACTCTAGGAATAGACCTGACCATACCCAACTGGGACTGACATTCTTTCAAACACTTGGCATGAATGAAATATATAGGTTTAACTAACAGATCTAAGCATAGGGGTCTCATAATTATCTAAGATTCACTATAAGGCATTATTTCCTTATCATTTTAGCTACAATTTCATCCATTAGGCAATAGATACATTGTTCATTCATATACACATGAAAGCATGATGGGATCCATACATAGCCACTGTCATAATACATATTCATAACTAGCATAATAACAACAGAAATACCAAGGATACAATAGCCATGGAATCCAAATATAAACCAATATTATACTTATGAGATAACAAGGAGAAATAACCTCATATTAATGATGCAAAATCCAACCTGATATGGGACTACCATGTTCCACCCGACCATAGACTGGCTAAGCAACATCTCTCTTCAGTCATTCCCCCTGTGCCATATTCCAAGAATGAATATGGGATCTCTTAAAACACATCAATAAAAACCTTCTAGGGCTTCCAGAGGTCAAACCACCTCAACCCATCAAACAATGATTCCACCTAATGATCGAACATCAAAAAACCATCATCAAATTGATCTCTACCCAAACCTTCCATGGATCTAGAGTGTTAATTCCAACCAAGGCTTCAAAGACTAGTAACTCAACCCACAGCTATCATCGAGCTTCCAGGGTGGTTTTCCAACCAAAGCCTCCACGACTAGTAACTCAACCCACAACTATCATCGAGCTTCCAGAGCCTTTGTCCAACCAAGGCTTCCAAGACTAGTAACTCAACCCACCAAGGGCTTCCAGAGTGTTTTTCCAACCAAGTCTTCCAGGACCAGGGACTCAACCCAAGTTGTTACAAGGCTTCCAAAGGTTTGTAAAACCAAGGCTCTAAGAACTAATAACTCAACCCAAGCTAAAGGAAACATGAGAACCAACCGAAAAAAAAACAACGAAATAAACCGACAATCTCCATGGCTATCTAAAAAATGGCAAGGTTAGGCAAATCCACTGTCAATATAGGAAATCCTCCATGCTATTGATAGATCATGACCAATAAACCACATGCATATGCCATGCATGCCGAAACTAGTGAGGAAAGCATACAAGCAACTCGATACATGTAAGAAAAAACCACTGTAGCTGTTGATCCCAATGTCCTCTTGCGCTTTCCTTCTCTTCCTTTTCCTTCTTCAGCCAAAATTCCAAGTATGCCACACTCTCCAATAGTGCTCCAAGAAAACGATAAGTATCTGAGAGTATGAGAGAGAATAGAAGAGAACTCCACAAAAATTGCACTGACCAAGCCTACCCACTGATCCTTAGAAGCCTTTTTATTAATGAGGCCTCTATTTTCTTTAATTTCCATTATTTTCATTCATTTTACTCCTCACATGCAACCTGTGACATTTCACCTCCCTTTTCTCCTAATTTCCATTATTTTCATAAATAAATGCCAAATAATGCCCCATGCCTTTCCAAAGCCTTTGATATTGCCTTTGCCAATTCCCTTAGCCATAATAAACCAAATGAACACCCACTAGGAAATAAGTGCCTATCTGACAATGCTCGACAACAAAACCCTTTATTTCATTTCATTGAAAAATGAAAAAATCTTACCAGAAGGGATAGCTCATCGTCGAGCCATCAGACCAAAGACACAAAATCTTCAATGTTAGTGTACATCTCTCTTCTAAGTCCCCTTACCAAGGATTGATCCAGGTGGATATTGGTGTCCACCCACCTATTCCACCTAGAACCCCTAGTTAGTTTCATCTGTTTCCTTTTTTATTTCAGCATTTACTATTTTTAGCAGTTTTTCAGGTCCTGTACTTCTGGAGGAGTTTAGATCCAGTAAACGACACTTTTTTGGGGTCTGCAACAGGCCCTTGGTCATAGGCAGAGGACTGAGGTGAAACTTGTAGTACACAGAGAGAGCTTTCCAACAAGGTATTACATATCCTGGGGCCCACAAACTCTTGTTGTTACATCTCCTAGGGTTATGGTTTTAGTTGCTTAGGTTTTTCTTATATTTTCAAATAATAAATAGGCCCTTGAGCCTCATTGTAACACAATTTAGAGGCGTGTATCTGACACATCTCTTCTCAGAGATAAGCTACCATCACCCAAGATATCTTATTTCCATTATATTTGTAAGCATAGTTCAATATTTTTCTATTAATGAAATCAAGTGTTTTTCTACTGCATCTATTGGCTTGATGGGCCCTGACCCAGGTTTAGTGTTAGTCAACCAAGAAAATCCCTACACTACTAGCCCTTTTGGCATCAATCCGCGGAGTGCAGATTGACGTCTCACCCGAAGCAGTGTGGGGGGATGCAGGAACCAAGTTTTCACACCCTCAGATGGTTGTGATGTCAGTTTTACACTTTAACTCTACCTTCACGTAGATTGATAAGACTTTAGGACTTATCACTGTACTTCTTTATTAGTCTTTCAGAATGTCTGTGAAGGTCTCTGATCATCCTTTGCGCAACCCTAATAAGAAATTCAGGCACCTATTCACCTCTGTAACTACTTTATTGTATAGTTCCCGAATTATCTTAAGTGTTAGCCAATTCTACCATGAAATTAAGATTGTCTTTGCGTAAACATATACCTCTATGTGCATTCATATAATAGAGGGAAACATATATATTCATGCATAAAATTAGCAATAAAACATAAACCCAGTGCTTAACCTAACATAATCACATGAAATTGAAAGAAGTAAAATACACAGTAATTTCAGAATACTTCTCTTTATTGATGATTCATTAATCCACTACAGACTCTAATAGCCCTGCACACACAACTAGGGGTCCGTGCACTTAGCTGCGGACTTCTACCCTAGGCCTCTATGTACTCAGCTACAAATCCTCTTTCCTAAGCTAAAACTCTCACTCGTAGCTCTTTATAGACTCATCAATGCCTCCAACTATCAACTCTACTATGAACTCTATTAGGCTCCTCTAGGACATCCTTTTTCTACAATCCCATGGTCCATAGACCAAGGGTAGATATCATCAAGCCAACACAACCTATCTAGACTAAGGGTGGAAACCCTTTTTGACTCTTGATATCTTCATGCTCCGCGACCACAAAATGTGGAGGCTTTACATTCCTTTACATAAAATTTGGGCTTTCCACCCCAGAACTTGTGCTTTTAACCCTAAAATTGACCCCAAGGGACCCGTTCCCAACAGCCCCCCAACACAAAACTGGTGACTCGTCCTTGAGTCACTCAGTTGGCGCGGAGATCTTGTTACAAAGACCTCCCAACTCCACTTGGACTACTCCAACTTTGGCAATGCACTATGTTGCCTCCTGCTTCATTTGTTCGACCAATTGCTCCGTTGATGGCCCGATGCCATTGGCTTGTACCTTCTGCTGTGTTCTCTGTAGACAAGCCAATTTTCCTTTGATGGTGGTTGTGAGCGCATAGGCTTCATCAGGCCAAGGCCCTATTATGGCCTTGAGGACATTGTCTTTGTGTTGCACTCCATCCACCTACTCCTTTAGCACCTTTGCCTGCTGCAGTTTTTCTAGCCTCTATGTAAGGGCGACAGTGTGTGTCGTCGCTTTGACTTCATCATATCTCTGCTACAGCTCCCGGGCCTTCATTTCCAACGTTTTCAAGGTGGGATCCTCCCTCAAATTAGTAACCACTTCGAGTGCCTTCTTAAAGAGTGTGGTGCACTCCTTCACTGAACTATCTACTACTGCCACAACATCCTTCACAGCTATCTCACGCTTCTCTCTAACTTTTGGTGGAGTTGAAGGCTGGGCCTTCAACTATAATTTTGCAATCTTGAGGTTCAGGTCAAACTGAACCTTCTCCAACTCTATTCTTTCATCACGCACACTGGTAATGAGCTTTCACACTCCCCAACCCGAGAAGTGTAGTTTATAGTCTTGCGCCTCCTTTAAATTTCTTGGAGTGCTAAAACTATGCTTCCACCATGTAGTCATCTAGCCGGATCACTGGTGAATGGCTTCAATCGGCTTCAATTCACCAGTCCTGGGAATGGTTCTACATTCAATTTTACCAACTAAACTACTCCACCATCGGTAATCTCCTTGATGACATAAGGCCCTAGCCAATGCATCCTAAATTTCCCTGGAAATATATCAAACTTGATGTCATATAACAAAACTAGATCACTTACCCTTGAAGGTGCACAGTTTGATGTGCCAATCGTGCCATACCTCTTCACGCTCCTTTTGAACTTGTTCATGGAATCGAGCTAGAAATATATCTTCTTCAGGCTCTGTTAGCTGCATGAGCCTCTCCTCCAAGGCTCTGCGATCCGCCATTCCTGTGAATGCCACTATGCGTAGACTAGGTACAATGTACTCCATCACCATCACAGCTTCCATGCCATAAACTAGTCTGAACGGCGTTTGTCCGGTCAACTTATTGAAAGTTTTTCTATACGCCCATAGCACCATGGGTACATGAACATCCCAGTCATTTCTTTGAGCATTGCAAACCTTCATGAGTGCGCTCTCCAATATTTTATTAAACGCTTCCACCATCCCATTAGCCTACAGATGATAGGGTGTGATCTTCTGATGGTAAACCTGAAACTCCATCATCAAGCTGATCATCTCATTGAGAAATTGTGTACCATGATCACTGCTATTGCGCTTGTACAGTCCTTCACAGACTGCACCTTTGCCCATCTGGTTAAATATTCAGTCATGGCGATGATGTACCATGCACCCGTCTTCTTCTGTGGAGGCTGATTTGGTCCTACAAAGTCAATCTCCCACTTCTCGAAGGGATGTAGTGATATCTACAGATTCAGCGATATCTCATCCCTGCACGAGGTTCTACTCGTCCTTTGTCATGCATCACATGCCCTACAATATGCTTTTGAATCCTTATGCAAGGTCGGCCACCATAGCCCACCGTGTAGAACCTTCTGCGTTGTTTCCTCACCCCAATAATGACTTGCAGCAGCTCCGTCATGAGCCTCAGCAAGGATCCTATTTCATTCAAGCTCTGGCACATAGTGTCGCAATATTTCATTTAATTCCATTTTGTACAAGTGCCCTGCAATGACAAAAAATTCTGCCATGCTCACCACCAGTTCCTTCTTTTGTTGCCCTGTATATTCTTCTGGAGCCATACCTATCATCAGGAAGTGTATAATATCTTCAAAGTGGTTGTTCGTGATGATCCAGATTTAAACAAGAACACAACAAATTACAGAGATAACCATAGACACAGAGATGCAGTGGAAATAATAATTCATTTCATTAATGGAAAATACTGAAATATGCTTATAAACAGTAATTGAAATACACCAGCTAAGGTGATGGTAGCTTATCTCTAAGAAGAGATGTGGCGGCTACATGCCTATGAACTACCTTACAATGAGGCTCAAGGGCCTTTTTATTATTGAAAAATAAGATCAAACCCTAAACAACCAAAACCCTAACCCGAGGAGATGTAAAACCATGAGTTTATGGGCCCCGTTGGGGTGAGTTGGACAGCTAACTTCCCGGGGTCGTGACTTGGTCATATTATCTCCTTTTGACACGTATGACAACCTTTTGGAAATATCTCTCCGAGGACTACAACGGAAAAGGTAATTTTACACAGAAAATCACTGGCAGTAGATTTCCAAAAAAACGCCATTTAGGGCCTCAAAATAGCTCGAAAAGTTTAGGACCCAAAAAACTGCTAAAAATAGTAAACTGTGCTACAATTAAGGAAACTGAAAAACTGAAAGAAGCAATGGTGGGGGTCCAAGTGGAATTGGCGGGTGGCCACCAATATCCACCTGGTTCATTCCTCCCCCCTTAGGAAGCAATGTTCCCCATTGCTTCGAGTTCCTCCATGAGATGAGGGAACTTCTGTTGAACTTGGTCCCTGGTGAGCCACATGCCCTGGTGAAGGAGTTGGCCTGCTTTGACAACTCGATATAGTTGGATCTTTTGTTGGCAAGTGTGCTTGATCTGTGTTTCCATGATCCGATCAGTTGTAGCTTGTTCCATGCAATCTAGATTTAACTCTATGTGTGTGAGCTGTTCTAAAATGTCAGATGTATCTGGTAATGGTGGAAAGTATGGCTGAAGGCGGTCCACATTGAACATTGGGTGCACGCCAAGGAATGGGGGAATGCTAAGCTCAAATGCATTATCTCCCATAGCCTTGGTAATAGTTTAAGGACCATATCGGAGTGGTTTGAGTTTCCGATAGGCTCCAATAAGACGTTCCTTTTGCAAATGCAACCAGACTTTGTCACCCACCTGAAATTTGTGTGGAATCCGATGTTGATCATGTCACTGCTTGTACTTGACATTTGATTTCTCCAGAATGTCATGGACCTGTTGGAAAATATGTTGGATGTGCTCAATAAAGCTATTTTCCTTATCTGTTTCGGACTGGACATGAGCTGAATTTGCATGAGTAGCTGCAAATGGCATGGCCACATCAATGGGACATAGTGGCTGAAATCCCAAGCCCACCTAAAAAGGGTTGTGGCCAGTCGAGCTGTGGAGAGCCTGGTTGTAGCTATGTTGAACATAGGGGAGGCTCTTGTCCCATGTGCATGGATGCTTTGAGTTGTACATGTGTAGAATGTGTAAGATCATCCTATTGACAACCTCTGTCTGGCCATCAGTTTGAGGATGGAAGGTTGTGGACTTAGTGAGTTTGGTGTCCAACATCGACCAGACACTAGACCAAAATGTACTAAGGAACTTGTTGTCCCGATATGATATGATAAACTATGGGATCCCAAAGTGTACCCACACTCATTCAAAGAAGAGTTTAGCAATGGCTTCTGCTGTGATATTCTTCTTGCAGGCCACCATAATGGCCATCTTCGAGAACCTGTCGACGACCACAAAAACACAATCTTTTCCATGCTTAGTGGAAGCAAGGCCTAACATGTAATCCATGGAGATGGATTCCCAAGGTCGACTAGGGGTAGGCAGCGGGGTATAGAGGCCTTGCTTCTTGATGGTCGGTTTGATAATGGCACAGGCAGTGCATGATCTGATGTACTTCCTGACATCTTGTCGAAGATTCGCCCAATAGAAATACTTCTGCAGTACTACCATCATTTTCTCGACCCTGAAATGCCCACCAGCTCGACTGTAGTGTGCTTCCAAAATCATCTTTTCATGTTCGTTTGAAGGAACACAAAGGTGACCTAGGTGGCATAACAGGGCATCCTGGAGGTGAAAATATGGAACATACTGACCCTCCAAGAGTGTCTGGTATGTGTGGCCAAATTCTGGGTCGCTTTTGTAGAGAAGTGGCCAATCAGAAGTCTCATGCCCATAAGAGTTGAGCATGGTGGTTAACACCATGATTGGTGGCCAAATGAGGCAATCTGCAACATTATTGGTGCTGCCCTTCTTAGACTTGATATTCAAATGGAACTGTTGCAGGTATGTGGACCACTTCTGATGGCGATCATTTTGCAATTTCCCTTGGGTTTGTATGAACTGTAGGGGTTGGTGGTTTGTGTGGATGACCGTTTCCTTCCCCAAAATGTAATGCTTCCATTGTCAGCAGGCCTGCACAATGGAATACATCTCTTTGTCATAACTAGGATACTTCTGGATTGTGTCTGAAAGTGTATTACTGTGATATGCCACTAGATGCCCATGTTAAGTAAGGACCGCCTCAATAGCATAGTCAGAGGCATCTGTCTCAACCTCAAATGGTTGTTGCAAGTCTGGTAATGCAAGAACTGGTGCCAAGAAGAGGCGATCTTTCAACTCTGTGAATGCCTTCTGTTGAGATTCAGACCAAAAGAATTTTGCTTTTGCTCCTCCCTTGGTGACTTGACTCAAGGGCCAAGTGATATGAGAAAATCCCAAAACGAACCCGCGGTAGAAGTTGGCAAGACTTAGAAAGATGCGAAGCTCTGTCAGAGTGGTTGGAGATGGCCAATCCCGAATGACTTGGATCTTGGCTGGGTCCACATGCACCCCCTATTCATCAATAATGTATCCTAGATACTGGACATAGGTCATGCCAAAAGTGCATTTCTCCAAATTGGCACATAATTTGGGTTGCCGCATTGTTTGGAGAACCTGTCGGATGTGGTGGAGGTGCTCTTCCCATTTCTGGCTGAAGATTAGGATGTCATCCAAGTACACCACAACAAATGAGTTTGTGAATGGTAGCAAGATGTCATCCATTAGCCTCATGAAGGTTGTAGGAGCTTTCGTCAATCCAAAAGGCATAACCAACCATTCGAAAGTGCCCTCCTTGGCTTTGAGGGTAGTCTTCCACACATCAGAGGGTTTGATCGGTACCTGGTGATATCCTGACTTCAAATCAATCTTGCTAAAATATTTTCCCCCTTCAGTTGGTCCAGGAGGTCATCAATTTGTGGGATTGGGTACCTATTATAGACAATGATCTTTTTTAGTGCCCGATAGTAAATATAGAGTCTCCAAGTCCCATCCTTCTTCTGTACCAACAAGATCGAGCTCCCACAAGGAGATGAACTCGGACGGATATGACCTTTTTATAGCAGCTCCTGAATCTACCTCTTTATTTCATCATTCTCCATAACGGAGTGCCGATAGATTGGTCCATTGGGCAGCGATGCACCTGGGGTCAGATCGTTGGAGTGCTTGACCTGAAAGTGCAGAGGAACCCCTGTGGGGGAGGTGAAGATGTCCTCGTACTCCTCCACGACCTTGTCCATCTGTAGTTGTCATGTGGAGGGGCCTTGTCTAGAGGTCGTGGCCACTGTCTTCTTCTTTCCTTGAGGGCATATCATCAGGAAAACAAATTTCCTGGTTTTGGAAATGATTTTATTGCATTGTTTTGCAGTAACCAAAGAGATCGTTGTAAGTGGTGCTACCTCTGGTATCCTGTACAAATCATTTCCCAAAGTAACAATAACAGCATGGGGCCTTGATTCATAAATAGCATGTCAGTTCCATAAGTATGGTTGTCCTAATAATACATCACAAAATTCAAGGGTAGCAATGTCACACAATACCTCATCTATGAAGGGCTCCATGTTGTATGGAAGGCGACACTACTGGCTCACGCGAAGATCCCATCCTTGGTGAAGTCACCTGATGGTGTACAACTGTGGATGTACTGTGGTCGATAAGCCTAGCCGCTTCATGACCTTTTCCGAAATGAGGTTCTTTTGGCTCCCGCTATTGACAATGAACTGTAGTAGGGAGCCCTTTACCCACATATGGGAGTGGAAGAGATGCTTCTCCTCCTCTGGATCTTAGGGTTCCTCCTTCTGGATCTTCGTGGTGGCAACGGTGGCATTGGGCTTCACATCGATAATTTGCTTCCGTTTGCCATTCCCCTTATTGGGTTCTAACTCAGATTCAAAACATGCATCTAATTCTGAAACCTTTAGCTTGGCCACTAGTGACTGCTTAGCCTGACACTCGTGTTGTGAGTGGACCTCTTATGGTACTCACACCACTTTCCCATGTCCTTTTTCGGCTTCGCGGCACTGTTCTTTGGTTGCAACTTTGGCGAGCTGTCTTGGGCTGCCCCACCTTGGCTTTGTCCTTTGTTCTATAGTTTGGGGGCACCTTTCCCTTGCTTTGGATTCGCAGATCCAAAGTCTCACTTCTTCTATTTAAACTTTTGCTCGACCTTGATGGCATATTGGTATGCTGTGCTGAGAGAGGAGATGTTCAGGAATTCTATTTCTTCTTGTATGTACTTGTGTAGGCAGCCGCGATATTTGAGTACCAAATGTTGCTCCGTATCCTTGATACTCAACTTTGTGCAAAGGGTATGGAAAATATTGGTAAGCTTCAGTATGTCTTGGTCCCTTCCCTGCCGCAGCCTAGTCCACTTTATGTATTGATCCTCATAGCTTCCAACAGGGTAGTACTACTCCTTAATGGCATCCTCGAATGAATTCCAAGTGGGTGTGGCTAAAAATAGTGAGCCTGTACTTTCATCCTTTTGCTCACAGTAGGTTTCCCACCAATCCTTGACTTGGGGGGCTGCTTTGAGAAGAGAGAAAATAATATTTTCCCAACTAGAAAAATCATGAACAGAAAAATAACCCTCTAGCACATTTGACCATTTATCAACAGCATTTGTGTCCATTTGAACCTCGAATATGGGGATTTCAAAATTAACTTGTACCTTAAACAGTGTGGCATTTCTAGAGTAGCTGTTAGAAGCCGATGTATCGCCCCTAGGTAGTCACTGAAGGATATGGGAAAAGTTGTCCATCATCATGTTGCTTTGTCGCTCAAGGGCTCCTTCAAGCAAGATTTTGATAGGATATCCTACCCCCTCATCTTTATTTAATCCACCATGGGAGGTCATCGGGATTTGCAAGGCTGGTCTTGCAAAGGTTAGATCAGTTCAAGCCCTAACTCCTTATATCCCAACCTTATTGGGTACATGCAAAGAAAAATAGAGAAGAAAAGAAGACCACTCTGATACCACTGATCCAGATTTAAATGGGAATGCAAAAAATTACAGAGATAACCATAAACATAGAGATGCAGCGGAAATAATACTTCATTTCATTAATGGAAAATACTGAAATATGCTTACAAACAAGAATGGAAATAAACCAGCTAGGGTGATGGTAGCTTATCTCTGAGAAGAGTTATGGTAGCTACATGCCTTTGAACTACCTTACAATGAGGCTTAAGGGCATTTTTATTATTGAACAATAAGAGCAAACCCTAAACAACCAAAACCCTAACCCGAGGAGACGTAACACCAAGAGTTTGTGGACCCCGTTGGGGTGAGTTGGACAGCCAACTTCCCGGGGTCATGACTTGGTCATATTATATCTGTTTGATGCGCATGATAGCCCGTTGGAAAGATCTCTCCGAGGACTATGACAAAACATAAAACTTTAGACAAGAAATCGTTGGCGGTATATTTCCAAAAAAACGTCATTTAGAGCCTCAAAATGGTTCTTGAAGTTTAGGTCCAGAAAAACTGCTAAAAATGGTAAACTATGCTACAATTAAGGAAATTGAAATACTGAAAGAAGCAATGGTGGGGGTCCAAGTGGAATTGGCAGGTGGCCACCAATATCCACCTGGATCACACGATGCATACTACAAAGAGCTGCACGTCTAGTAGCCCCTCCTCCAAATTAGTAGGATCCTCCCCTGTTTCAGTGCACGAGAGATAATCTGGTCCAACATTCAAGCGTCCTGGTTTCACAATAACTTCAAAATCATATTCCTAGAACAACAACAACCACTTGCATATCTTCCTCCCCAACACAGGCTTATTGACTAGGTATTTCAATGTGGAATGGTCCGTATACATCTTCAAGTGTCTGCCCAACAAATAGTGCCTGAACTTCTGGAGCGCGTACACCATGGCAAGTCCTTCACACTCTATCATGGAATAATTTTTCTCTGCTTTGGACAGCTTCCTACTTGCAAATGCTATAGGATGATCTAAGTCCGCTTCACTGGCCTATGTCAGTACTTCTCCTAACGCAATTCATGACGTGTCCACATGCACATGAAATTCGTTCTTCGAATCCGGGAAGACTAGGATCAGCATGGTGACCATTTTCTCCTTCAGCACATCCAAGATCTTCTAGCATTCTTCATTCCAATAGAACGTAACATCCTTATTTAACACTTTTTCCATCGGTGCAGTGATTTGGGCATAGCTCTTGATGAATTTCCTATAGTATCCTATATGCCCCAACATTGTGCGCAGCTATTTCACGCTGCTTGGCACCTAAAAATTTATTTTGACCATGATCTTTGTTGGGTCTACCATCAAGCCTTGTCTACATACCACATGGCTCAGCAAGATCCCAAAAGGGACATAAAACAAACATTTCTTTAGATTGAGTGCAATCTGGTACCTATAGCATGTATCTAGAATTAAGCACAGACTTGTCACATGGCGCTTCACCAGTCTGAACACTGTCCAATCATCAAAGTATACTTCCAAAAATTTATGAATGAAATCCTTGAACGTCGTGATGACTATGTGTGAAAATATCGCTGGCGCATTCTTCAACCCAAAAGGCATCACTGTATACTGGAAGCATCACCATTCAATCACGAAGTTCATTTTACTTCTATCCACTGGCGTGATCTTGATTTGATGGTACCCAGAGAACCCATCAGTGAATGAATACACTTCTTGGACGCCAACATTATCCAGAACCTCATCAGTGAACGAAGTTGGGAAGAGATCATGCATGCAAGCATTATTCAATTTCCTAAGATCTACGCATATCCTTATTTCTTCCTTCTGCTTCTTTTCCTCAACCACTATTGGGCTAACCCAATCAGATTCCTCCACTGGTTCAATAATACCTGCCACGAGCATCTTGTCTAACTCTAAGTGGACCCTTTCTTTATACTTCGGGTTGAGGCAGTAAGGTCTTTTCTTCACAGGTTTCACGTTCAGTTTTAGGGTGATCTTCATGACACCCAGGTCCCCTATTATCCCTTTCAGATCTGAAAACTTTGTGGGAAATAGATCCTGATATTCGCAGAGTAGTTCGATGACCTTATCTACTATCGCGTCATCCTAGTAGTCCCCAATATTCGAAAACATTGGTTATGCCTCTCTGCCAATGTTCACCTACTTGGTCTTGAGCGGCTCAGTTATGTCTGGGTTCTCTAGCTATGGTCCTTCAACTTCATGGTGTCCTTCAGTCTCTAGAATATTAATCTTCCTCGGTTCTTTGTATTCTTCTTCCGTTGTTACATTGTAACACTCCAGCACATGGCTCAATTGGGTTGTCCAATAAGGTTCAATCAAGTTTAGAGGATCCTGTGGTATCCTAAAGATGGTTGTCTTGACCTCCTACAATGCTTCATCGATAGATTCAAATCCATCCTCAAAACTGAATGTCATCAGAAATCCTTGGCACAAAACATTTGATTCTTCGGTGCCATGACGAAGTCCTATCTCCAAGTACCAATTCATTGGTATAACATCCAAAGTATGACAAAACAGATGGACCCACTTCGGCTGGGGCTTCGCTCCATATAATTCAGTCCATTTGGCCAAATGATTGCGTAGATCATTTCTCCTGTCATACTTTTCTGTTAGCCATACCTTCATGTAGCCAAAGTGTATCCACATCATCCTTCTATATTCACACCAATCCTCAAAACTATCCTTGTGCGTACCCCACCATCTTGGGGGTGTAGCACGCAACACCCAATCTAATGCCTCGAAGCAATGCTTCTCGGGTAATTCCCTTTTGAATGCATCCAAAAAGCAATCAACGTCAATTAACCCGTTATGGTGAGGCAGATTTCTTACCTCTGATGATACACATCGCAATGACTTGGTCATAATATTACAACGTAACCTAGATACTTCATGCAACCGATTCTATCAGTACTCTAGTTCTTCATCCAAATATGATGTGCAGGTGCTCTCGTGATCCCATGCGATACGTCCATCAGCTATCGGACTCACCCAATCTTGATTGTGTGTTGTTATCTTGTAAATCTATTCTAAATCATCATCACTTTCATAATCGCAGACTGACTCAGTATAGCACAGTCCTTCCGCAGGGTCTAGTGGCACCACTATGTGGAGCAATTTCTTCTCAAATATCATCTTTTGCTTCTTTAGGTTGATTACCCCATTCATGTCAGTCGCCTAATTGATCCCAAGGAGTGCGAGGTAGGGATTACTATCATACACAATATCTATTAATTCAAAATCCACTAGTGTGATCATGCCTTCTATATCAACTATTACCCCATAGAACCTCCCCATTGGAATGATTTTCAGCTCATTCACCATCCTTAACTGAATCGGAGATCATTGTAGTGCAGGTCTCCCCATTCTTTCCCATGTTTGTTTCGACAAAACATTTGTGCCGAACCCTATGTCCAAGATAACTTGGTCCATTTTTTATTCTCCTATCTACACAGTGAGTCTCATCTCATGTCCAATCCTTTCCTTATGATTACCAAGTTTTCTAATTACATATGGTTCACTAGTAGTGCTGTTCTTACCAGCGTACTGATTGATCAGTTCCTGTAGTCCCTTCACCGCCTTGCTATCGTGTAGCAGTTTCATGCAGGTCTCTAAGAATTTGGTAATCATGGATGGATCCATTTCCTCCATCAGCTTCTCTTGACTTCCTGAGGTAGAGGCCTCAACGAAACTTTTCTCCGCTTCCATAAATTTTTCTTTTACACGTTCCATATCAAACTTGGTTTCCTTTTATGGTGCTTTGTTGACCCACTCACCTTCTACAGGCTGCTTCCCCTTATCCTCATGAGTCATCATTCCACTTTGCAACATAATTTTTACCTTAGGGTCTTCTTCACGAGGCTCAGCCCTCATCATCTGTAGGTTATGAGTCAGTTGCGCCCCCTTTTCAGGTAGTCTCTCATGTTGTGTCTTGGTCCTCCACAATTGTAAGAAATAAGATGCCCTCAACCTCTACCAATTCCTCCACCTCGGTGTCATCTATGCCCCTGATACTCTCCTCGCGCTCCTCCAATGTCTTGGTTCGGAGACCATGTTTCTGCCTATACCCTATATGTAGGTGTCCTATCCATCATTAATTCGTAACTATGGAAATTGTGCTCATCATGACCTACTGATTGACAAAATTTGCGGAAGAGCCGTTGTGGTGTCTGTACAAATTTCTACAGCAAATGGCAATTGTCGGTTACATGTTTCCCAGCTACCTGGTAGATAGCACACCATAGCATGGGGCCTGTACTTGGCCCTAATGCGGCCTCTGAGCTCAGAGGCATTGGTACCCCTGCTGCAACATAATTTGCAAAGACTAGAAAATGATCCTTGTCATGCCCCTAACGTTTGCATTTCAGGAACCAGACCTCTTCATGCGCCTCTAGTCGAGTTATTCTATCTTTCTTCGGGTTTTGCATTTCGAGGCAAAGATTCTGCAACTGCATGTGAATCTGCTGAACCTCCATATTTTCATCTTGCATTGGTGTCTTGTGTAATCTCATCGCAATTTCTAAAGGTTCTAGCTGGCTCCCAATGTTCTGTTGTGATAGCGCAACCCTTAAGTGAGGCAAGAGCGAGGCCACAAACCATTCGCGATGCTGCCCATCAATCATATTCATGTTGGCTTCATAGATCATACACTTCAATCTTTGATCCAAATCCTAGGGCGTCTCTCTAGGCTTCATCATAGTCTCTTTGAATCCCACAATGGATTGTGCTTGAGACTTAGGTCTACAGAATTCCTTATTCAGCGTAGTCTGGATATCTGCCAATGCAGACGTTGGGTTATCAGTGCTGTACTTAATGTATCACATTAGTGCGCGGTCCTGTAAAGCACTAAACAGTGTTTCTTTCTTCATTTGATCATCCATGATACCCTGAGCTTCCTACGCCGTTGAGCATAGGTAGCTTTACAAAGTTCGCCATGTTGAACAGTGGTGGAGGTGGCAGCGCTGTGGGTGAGGGGGTAAGTAGTGGAGGTGAGGATGGAGGAAGTGTGGATGTATGAGATGAGGATGGAGGCGTGTAGGTATTTGTGGGAACCCTTTTCTTATCAACTGAATAGTGCTCAGCAGAGAAGCATGTGCTTCTCCTTTGTTGTCACTCAAAGGAGGCTCAATTAGCGGGCTATATTCAGGACCTTTTCTTCCTTCGTCCCTGAAAGACCTTCCACTTCACGTAGCCCCAAACATCAAGGTAACTGCATGACCTGCTTTTCACACAAGAGCATCTTAATCCAAGTATTTAATGATTTTCAAATACTTACCTCGTGGCCCCTTGAAGAAGCAGCGCTCTGCTTCATTGTAACTGATTGAAGTATCGACTGCAAACTCTGTCACAAACCCTCCTATGATATGGTTGAGCCAATGATCAACAACACGTGTGATCTTATCTTTAGAGGCTTCCAATTTATGTACTAACTCTGGGGTCCAGACAATTGGACTGTCAAGGCTCCACCTCACTTGGTCATCTGCCGACTTTGCAATCCACTCGTATAATTCAACCAAGAAGAAACAAAAGAAGATTTTGTGTATCTCTATGTACATATATATGTCCAACCATTGTTCTTTCCTTAATCATGGATTCATGTTTTCTCACACCGCGAATTCGTGGATACTTTTATCCAACTAGTCTTCAATTTCATTCTTAGTTGGATTCCAATGATGCGACATCACACATCTCGTTATGCACATCCTGGTCCTGGCAACGAAACCATCTGTTGGCTTGATGGGCCTTGAACTAGGTTTAGCATTAGTCAGCGAAGAAAATCCCTACACTACTGGCCCTTTTGGCATCAATCCGAGGAGCGTGGACTGAAGTCTCACCTGGAGTAGTATGGGGGGATGCAGGAACCAAGTTTCTGCACCCTGAGATGGTTGTGATGTTGGTTTTACACTTTAACTCTGCCTTCGCACAGATTGATAAGCCTTTAGGGCTTATCAATGTACTTCACTATTGGTCTTCCAGAACCTCCGCAAAGGTCTGTGATCATCTTTTGCATAACCCTAACAAGCGATTTAGGCACCCACGTGCCTTTGTAACTACTTTAATGTATAGTTCCAGAATTATCTTTAGTGTTCACCAATTCTACTGTGCAATTAATATTGTCTTCACGTAAACATATACCTCTACTTGCATTCATATAACAGAGGGAAACATATATATTCGTGCATCAAATTAGCAATAAAACATAAACCTAGTGCTTAACATAACATAATCACATGCAATTGACAGAAGTAAAATACATAGTAATTTCAAAATACTTCTCTTTATTGATGATTTAGATTTATAGTACAAACTCTAACTACCTTGCGCACACAGCTGCAAGGGTCCGCACACTCAGTTGCAGACTTCTACCCTAGGCCTCTGCACACTCTGCTGCAGATCCTCTTTCCTATGCTAAGACTCTCTCTCTTAGCTCTTTACATACTCATCAATGACTCCAACTATCAACTCTACTATGACCTTTATTAGACTCCTCTAAGACCTCCTTTTTATACAATCCCATGGTCCGCGGACCAAGGGAAGAACTCATCAAGCCGACACAACCTATCTACACTAAGGGCGGAAACCCTTTTTGACTCTTGATATCTTCATGCTCCACGACCACAAAATGTGGAGACTTTACATTCCTTTACACACAATTCAGGCTTTCTGCCCCAAAACTTGGGCTTTTAACCACAGAATTGACCCGAGGGGACCCATTCCCAACAACATCTCTGTATTTATGATTATATATATAGGTTGTTGTGTTCCTGTTTTAGTTTGGATGAGTGGTATCAGAGCGATCTGTTGGATACCTATAGTAATAGGTTTCATATTTCATGATTGATTATCGAAAATCCAAATATGCTCTGCTTTGTTACTACAAAGATCCCATATTTCCGGGAAATCAGAGGTGTGTGAAATTACTTCAGATATTGAGGACCTTATTACATTTTTGTGGATGATTCAACAGTCTAATCTGGATCATGCCATGTTTCAATTTTGAGTTGTAGAATAGAGAAAGAAGTCTGTCCAAACAGCTTAATCTTGGCAGATAAGTAGTTCAGGTAGAGAAACAAAGGTTCCCAAAAGCCTAATCTGGGACCTTGGAAGAGATAAGGGTAGAAACAGATAGAGTAAAAAAAAAAAAAAAAAAAGGAAAAAGCCAAAGAAAAGAAAAGGCAATTGAGGGTTGCAAGTCTAAGTGCCCCTCCAAGAAGAAACTAAAAAATGTTAGGTGAAATAGTTGGGTAGGCAGTTGTGGTTGCAGAAAGGACAGGTTCACCATTACATAGTTGTCAAAGATATTTTGCCAAGGCAATGGACATATCAGCAGAAAAGGTGGTGAATTTCATGGATTCACAGCAGAAAGCATCACTAACTTCACTTTTTCCCCCTTACTCCATCATTAACATCCCCTTTCTCAAAGATTCCCCTCCTTCACTTCACTAACTCCTAATTCTACTATTTAACTCCCTATTCTACCCCTTGCCCTAATAATAATAACACTAAGGTGTATAAAGCCCTAAATGTTATATATTCCCTCCCCTAGGCATAATAGCCGAGAAATCTGCAAAGAGGGATCATAGTGGCATCTGGCCACCATGGTGAACCTATCTCCGATACTCTCCCTTTGCTGCAGATCATTTCCCCTCAAAAAATACCTTTGCATGGGTAAAAACCCCTCTTTAAACCCCTCTAACCCACAAAACCCTCTGCAAACCTTACAAAAATCAAATCCCGCTTTCGGCACATTCCCAAAGGCAAGCGCGGGTGGGCAGAAAAAACATTTGAAAAACTATGCCAAAACCCATAAACGTTAAATTTTCCGCCGCCCTATCCGCCGTGCACCTTACACCTCCGCCAGCCGTCGGATCAAGCCCTCCAGATCCGACGGCCCATAACAATATCGGAACGCCGTCCACGTCCGCGCGTTAACTCCCGAGAACATGACGTTGCGCCTCGTCATGCCTCTGCCACGCGTCGCCCGTTAGACCGTCTCGGAGCTCCCTCTGACACCCTGGGCGCCGTACTCTAACCGCCCCGAGAGACCATGACGGTTAGAGCCTTAACCGTAACCTTCACGGCTTAACCTCCGCCCGTCCGCTATTGACCGTTCTGCCACGTCCAGCTCACCGCTGACTGGACTGCCACCTCACCCCCGTTGACCTGTCGTCTTCAGCCACGTCCTCCCCGATGACGTCAGCTGACGTCACATCACCGTGACCCACCAATGACGTCATGCTGACGTCATCATAAAAAAGCGCCAAATGGGTAAAAAACTCATATTAACCGAATTTTGCGCGTTTTTTACCATTTCACTGTTATTTCGTCTGTACACTCTGCTCAGCCATTTCTGCCTGGATTTCCGCCAACCGGTACAATTAGCCCAAGCGACCACGTCAGCAGCTGCAGTACACCTTGCCACGACCTCTGCACGTCGAATTACAGGTATTTACCCTGCCCTGCCCTCCATACGGCCTGCATTCTGCTCTAATCTGCTCACAAGCATAATAGGACCGTAAAACAGACTTTTTCACCGCTAGAACCGGGTTATATCTCCACCATTGTCTCTGTGAAGTCCAAAAATTCCCTGCAGAGTTGTAACAAACTGCAATTCATCTAAAAACCCCTCAGCTCTGCGTTTCCCCGGCAAATTCACTGCTAAATACCTCCGAACTACTACCAGAAGCTCACTTAGGCCCCAAAGAGGCTCTGTTACCAATTACCAGCAGTATTTCAATTTCTAGCTGGTAAATTCCCCTCTGACAATTCAAAAAATCAAGTTATTTTCCCACTGAGGGCAGCCTGCAGTCTGTTTTTGCCAGTCACTTGTCAAATTGCAATATTTGCCCATTCAGAAGCTATGGAGACCCCTATTGCATTAAATATCAAGCCTATCAATGCTCCTCACCGAGAACTAGCATGGCAAGCCCTGGGAGACATGGATTACCAGATGTTGGACTGGTTTCCTATGGGAACTAAGTATAATATCCAAATGTTAAATGAACTGAGAGCCCAGCACATGAGTGGAGCAGATATCCTGGGAATTTGGGAATCAAATTTGCCCATATACAACCTTCCCCAAGTTAATCCCATGCCAGAGCTTATCTACAGTTGCCAAGAGCGCTATGACCCCAGCCAAAGGGCAGTCATTAGCCCCACAGGCCTAGTCCTGTTTCAGATCACTCCAGAGAGTATAAATCAGATGCTGCATTTCCATACAGCCAAGAAGTTGACCCCTCTTTCCATGCAAGATTTGATAAAGAGAGGAAATAACCTGTCTAATGACCAGATTGTGAAGATTAACCAGCTATTTGTCACACCTAGCTCTGAAGCAGTCAGAACCCCTCCCATTGGATACCAATACCTGAATGAGTTGGGCAGGATGATGGTGGACTTGATTGGCTATGTCCTAGGATTCAGAGGACTAGAAGATGTAGATGACTGCATATTGGCAATGCTGTCCATATTTGCCCCAGGTAAGCCTCCAGCTATCCATTATGATTATGCAACTTATATAGCTGAGAAGATTCATGACCAGTTCATGAACTTGAAGAGGGAGAGGCTGTTCAGATACACCTCCTACATATACCATCTGTTCTTGTTCAACCAGCCAGCTACCTTCTCTGTCCCTTTGAGGCCACTCAACGCCCAAGGAACCCCAAGATCAGTTGTTTTTTGGACCCCTGTGTTCCATCGTACCTCACTATCACCTTATACATACTGTGAGTTTATTGATTTATTTGTTCATCCAGTCCTAGCAGTGCTGCAAGGTGCCCCTTCTCCTAGACTGACCGATGACATGAAAAGAATTCTTCATTTGAACAAGCTTTACAACATCGGCAACTGGTACTTCTACCAGAATCACACAGTCATTAGGGTGTATGGATGTGAATTAAATCCATTTAGGCTGCCAAGGTACGTTCCCATGAGACTGTTTGCCTTAGAATATTTCAGGCAATTTGGGAACTCAGATTACCTACACTTTCAGAGTAAAAACAAGAAATCACAGTTGAAAGTGAGAAATCAGCTAGGTCCCTTCTTATACAACAGGAAGGAAGAAGGCTGGAAAGAGGCAGACAGGATCCTGGAAGGACTCCAGTTGAAAACTAGTTTTGAGTGGATTCCATATGACCCTAACCACTCTATTTCCCTCAGGAGGATCAGGTATAAGTTAGGCAACTATGCTCATGCCAGATTACCTGAAATTGAAAAATATGCAAATGCACCAGATTGGGAAGAGGGCACATTAGTAGAGCAAATGACTAATGAAGAAATACTTGAGCAAGAGGCTAGAAATGTCCAAAAACAAGCTGACTTGGAAACTTGTGGACAGGTGCCTATTTCCTACAGGAGGCAAATTGGGGCAGCCACCACAACACCAGCAACACAACAGCGAGCTGCCGAGCAGACAACCCAAGCAGCAAGCAAGGACAAAGGCAAACAGGTGGAACAACCACCTATATTAACAGAAGAACAGGTTGACACCTTGCTACAGCAGCAAGAAGAAATGGAAGAACGGGAGTTGGGGCAGCAACAAGATAAACCACAAACTAGTGGGCAGCAGCCATTACAGCAAAATAAAGAGATAGATTTGCCCGGTTCTACAGAACAGCAGCCCCAAACAGAGTTGCCTCCAAGAACAGACATCAATGTGGACAGCTCAGTCCTCCAAACACCTCAGAAGGAGGACTTAACCAGAAAGAGAGAAAGAGAGACTCCCCAGACTTCATCCTTTATCAGAGGAGAGAAGAGACAAAGATTGAATGACTCCCAAGAGGAGGACATAGCAGTAAGGCAGGCCATGGGCATGGGCCCACCCAGTGGAGAACTCTCGGCCAGCTCATCTCAAAGAGGACCAGATATGACAATGGGAGGAGAGGTCAGCTCTTCTGGTCAGCATAGAGAGGGGCACTCAAGTATAAAGCAGCAGTTCATAGAAATCAAGAGAAGGAGTGATCCCATAAAAGTGCAACTCTATGATCACTTGTTAAAACTAGCTCCCAGCAACCAGCAGAGACTAATGTCTGCTTTTGATGTGAGTGAGGGAAAAATGATAATGAGCCATTTCATGCCCACAACTCTACATCCTCAGTCCACCTCAGACTATTTGAGAACAAATATGGAGGTTCTGGCTAAAGATATTCACCCCATGGATAAGATAGAGTTACACAAACAAACGGGTGAAATGGTGTATGCCTCCCTGGCAGATGAGACACTGGAAAATTACAAGTTAAAGAGCAGCCTAGACAATACATCATCCCAGCTAGAATTGGAACGAGCATCCTCACAGGCCAAGGACAACAGGATCAAATCCTTGGAGGAGGTAATCATAGAGATAGGACATGATCCCAAGGATGTCAAAGGCATCCAAGAACTGCTGAAAATAAGGGATGCAGACATGGCAGCCCTAAGAAAGAAAATCAAACTCCCGGCCACCATCCATCCACAAACAGATGAAGTTGCCCAGCAACGGCAAGAAAAAGATACCACAGACCTGCTGGTATCCTTATACAAAGAGCTGGTTAGGACTCAAGACCAGCTAGGACAAACTGAAGCTGCAAAGGCAGCACTACAAGAAGCCATGAAACAGAAAGGGGAAGGTCAATCCTCCCAGCCTCCTCCATTAATAATAAATCTTGAGGAAACACCTCCGATCATCACTCCTCCTCCTCAGCAAACAGGAGCTACAGCACCATCCACAGCCCCCACAACAACATCAGAGCAAGCTGCTAGCTTAGACATGCAGAAGCTACAAGCAGAGATCCGAGCTATGGAAGCTCAAATGAAAGAGCTGGATGGGCTCAAACAGAACTTGGCTAATGTTAATGAGAAATTTGATAAAAGCAAACAAAATGAGGCAGCCAAGGAGAGAGAGGTGAAAACCCTTAAGAGAAGGATTGCTGAGCTGGAAAAAGAGCTTGCACTGGAAAGGGTGACAGCTGATATGAAAGCAGTGTTGTGGAGCAACATTGGGAGATCCATTGCCAAACAGTGGCAATACATTGAAACCATGGATGAACAAATGGTGCTCATCACCAAAGCAAACAAGGAAATACAGAGAGCAAGGGCAAGCCTTGGGCACATGCCAGAAGCAGCTACCAGGATGATCAATATCCTGAATTATAAAACCAGCACTCAATTGGCTAGCATGGGAATCAACAACAGGACAGAAACAATTGCCATAGCCAAGAGAGTTGTTACATTGAGAAACTTGATTGGAACCTTGGAGAGAAGGACACAGGACATGCAAACAGAAATTAACAGGTTCCTGGAGAAGTTTGTAACACTGCAGAACAGAGGCCTCCCCAACATTTTGAGCAGCGTGGGAAGACTGCTCACCCTGGACAACTATAACAAGAGAATTGATGCCCATGCAGTAGCAGAGATTGCAAAACCTCCCAGCACTTCAAAGGAGCCAGGGCCAGCTACAGGGCAAATGATGTATGACAGAGTGGAGAACCTGTTTTTTCTCATGAATGAGATAGAGCATCTGTTTGATACACCACCCAATTTCTTCAAGTTCACAGAAGCAGATGAGACTCTAGGGGCAATTTTGGCACATCAACTGCCCACACAGGATGTCTGGAGGCATTTGACCCAGACAATTTTGACAGGCCAGAACCAATAGCGCAGAAGGAAGAAGCAGGTACATACAGTGACAATTTTGGGAATTAATACCCACATGAAAAGGCAGAGGCTGAGCCAACTCAGCCAGACCAGTCACTCGCCACCAGCAACAGTCAAAGTCACAGCTGACAGGTCCGAGACATAGTGTACCAGCCTACAGTCGGGTTTTCTATGCATTAACTCCAAATATTCAGACCGACTTAGCTATTCTTATAAAGCTAAATATCTTCTGACAGAGCATTAAGATGCCTGTGCTGTGTATTAAATGTGTAATAAATTTTCGACATAATATCTTAGATAGTTGGTGAGAATGTAAAGACTGAGATAACGCAGAACTCAGATATTTCTGTAGACCACCGCTAGTATATATAGACCCTTCACAGATGCTGAAGGGGTTGCTGGAATTTTCTCTTGGATAACTTCCATCTGCTGTAATATTTTCAGAGAATTAATACAAAGGAGGAATGGAACTTCCAGAAGTTTGGTGTGTTTGATATCTTGTGGTGAAGGATGCATGTTACAGGATTCCATGGGTGTTGCATAAAACTATAAGTATTCTCAAATCTCTTTGTCGTGTCTGTTTTGAGTCTTTTGTTCTCTTTACTGTTCTTATGTTTACACTTGATAGCAAGGTGAAAGGATAGTACCAGGATTTAACTATGTTTACCCTGGACTCAAACTGAGCTATTATAAATGTTTTCCTCGTATACAGTAACTGAATTGTAATTCTTAAATGCTGCAATTCAAAACTGTGTTTTTATTATAACAGTCATTCTCAGGGATTCAACTTTGCCCCTAAGACCTCTGTTTTCTCTTCTTAAAGCTATCTGTTGGGAACACATAGATAAATAGTGGAAATTCTTGAATGCTTTCACTATTCGTGCTACCTGTTTCCAATCTTTTAATCAAAAATCTGTTCTATCAAACTCCCAAATGGCCCTGTAAGTCCCATCTTTCATCTCAAAACTTCAAACACATACAGCTACAGACTCCATTGCCCAATGGTACTCAATTTCTCAGAAAACTACTTCACTAGAACATAAAAGGAATTTCACCAACCAAACATAAACAAAACACAGTGCATAATAGCTAGCCTAAAATCCTACAACAAACAGTTACAAATCATAAAGAGAGAGCCCTCTCTGATCACTGTTAGGCTAGAAGCGGTGATCCAAAGATTGGTTAGTGGTTACCCCGGCCGTATTCCCTTGGGAGTCATAGGGAACAACCTGGGTGTTAACATAATTGGCGACTCCACTGGGGACTTAAGACTATTCAATCACGATCTATTTTCCAAAGCTTTCATCAAGCCTGAAACTAGCCGAGACATCTTAGGACTGTTTCTCAGTCTCAAGGAAGAGCTAACTAGGGAAACTTATCCTAGCCTTGAAACATATATAGTCATTCCAGAGTTCTTATTTTGCCCTTGTAAATACAAAAGTTCTATATAAAATTCTGAAAGAACACTTAGAAGCTGGCTCCTAAAAGAAACCCAAGGCACACTAGG
Organism: Pinus tabuliformis; assembly: GCA_031772625.1. Lineage (NCBI taxonomy): Eukaryota > Viridiplantae > Streptophyta > Pinopsida > Pinales > Pinaceae > Pinus > Pinus tabuliformis. Next base: position 1,883,992,141 of record CM062819.1, on the reverse strand, counting down.
GCACACCCTGACCCTGACCAACCCATCATTGTTGATAACCCAAATATCATCCCAAAGAACATAAGGAAACAGCACAAGCAGGATAAACCTGCTGATTCAGATATAAGGTCAGACCAACCCATCCTCATTCCCACTCCTTGCAAAGTCCTTTTTCGTTCCACACCCAATTCCCCTAGTTCATCTTCAACCCCTCAAAGTCCTACCTTTCCATCTTCACCATCTGCACATACTCACTCAACCAGTTCTCCACTTGTTACCCATCCTATTAACCCCAGTACACCTGTAATCCCAGTTGTCCCATTTGTTCCTATCAACCCTATTAATCCTATAAACATGGCTAACAGATATGCACCATTGCAGATTCCAGCCAATGCTCCAGCCCTACCCCAAGATTATCAAACCAGACTCTCATTTTTTGATTCCCATGGCCCTTTGACAGCCATCCAGCATGCTAAAAAGATGCAAGACCACTTTGAGACCTATGAAATTGATGATGATAGTGTCAGGATGAGAATTTTTGTCCAAAGCCTAACTGGGGATGTCAGAACTTGGTTTAGATCCTTGAATGCAAATTCCATTGCAACCTCTGAAGTTCTATACCAGGAATTTACCAACAGATGGGAGAAAAAGAGAGATCCACACCATATACTGGGTGAATATAACACTATTAAAAGAGGTCCCCAAGAAACGGTGTTGGAGTATTGTGCTAGGTTTAACAACATATACAATGCTATTCCCCAGAACTTAAGGCCCCCTCCTGATTTGGCCCTTTATAACTTCCCTGATGGTTTTGACTCTGATATGGCCTATCAGTTGAGAGAAAGAGACCCTCCAACCCTTGCAGAAGCCCAAAGACTTGCAGTCACTGTAGAGGCCAACCTAATTGCCAAAAGAAACAGGGCAAAGCTGGAAAAGAAGGTTGGTTTCAAAGAAGAGCCCTCGGGCTTTGATCAGAAGTTGGATGCAATACTAAACAGCATGAAAAGACTAGGTGAGAGAGTGGAATCAGTAGAAAGAAAGTCATCCTGGGAAGCGCCACAAAACAATACTCCTAGAAACCCAAATTTTAGGAGAACACAAAACCCCAATACAGGAAAAACAGGTGCTGACCAAGATATCAGACCACCTTTTCAAGAAAATTATGCAGAAACTTCCTCGGCTAATCAGCTCAATGAAGATCCTGAGATCAATTTAATAGGGCTGGATGGTAAAAGCCATGTTTTCCTAACACAAGAAGACCATGATGAGGATGAAGACAAAACATTCCAAACACAATCAGGAGAATCCTTTGACTTTAAGCAAGGATATGATACTGCTGTCTATGAAGTCCATAAGCAGTACAAACTAAGAAGTCGGACTGTAAATGCAAATCAGCCTGAAAAGGTAAAGGAGAAACAGCAATCTAAAGAAGCCTCAGTCACTGAACCTAATGACAAAACAAACTTGCCTGCAAAGGAAGTAGTGGTTGAGGAGGTCACTGAATTTCTGTCCACACCACAAGAGCCCACAGCAACCTCATCCTCTCACCCAAATCCGAACATCACCCCTCAAGACATGGACATGGGGGGCAGGTTCCAAAATCAAGATGAAATCCAACCAGAAGATTCATTGAACAAGGAAAGGACTGCTGTCCGTGACCCTAAAATTCAGGTGGATAAACCCTTTGACCTAGGAACAGAGATTGGCAAGTTAAAAATAGCAATTCCCCTTTTAGAGCTAGCCAAGCATGACATATATAAGCAACAGATCAAGAAATCCCTTCAGCTCACCAACAACAGAGATGATGTAAATGTGCTAGATGACACTCCAGAATTACTGTTTGGTCCAGAGGTAGATGGAAAAACAGTAGTCACAGGGGTCTTACCTTTTTATGTCAGTTTGCACGTTCATGATAAAATACTGCACAATGCAATGTTTGACTCAGGTGCATCTCATAACCTCATGCCTAAAGCAGTCATGGAAAGATTAAATTTGGATATAACAAGACCATACAAAGACCTGTTTTCTTTTGATTCTAGTCAAGTCAAATGCTTGGGCCTGATTAAGGATTTGTGTGTGTCCTTGGTTCAATTTCCCAACAAAACCATTTTAATGGATGTTGTTGTTGCCGATATCCCACCCAAATATGGAATGCTCTTATCAAGATCATGGGGAGCCAAGCTCCAAGGCTCCCTGCAATTAGACATGTCATATGCAACCATCTCTGTCTTTGGGCAACCCAAGAGACTTTATAGGGAAACACTCATGAAATACATGGTCAGCAGTGAAGAAAAGCCTCAAAATTTTCCAATATATGCTGTCCATTCAGACGTAGACTCTTACATCCTCTTTAATGACAGCATAGGCTTCTCGGGCAGTCACATTAGCACGGAGACATTTAAACCAGAGCAAAACATCCATCAAACAAGTGGCACCTGCAAAAATTTAATCAGCCCAACAATACCCATTCACCCTCCTTTAGTTGTCAAAAATTGTCAAACAACTGATGAAATTATCCTAGGAGACAAATGGGAGAAGAAACCCCAACTCATGCTCACACTGCCATCCCATGAACAGAACCTCAAGTCTCCTGAACAGCAAGATAGTCTGTGGATCCTAGAGTTTGATGGCTCAGTTAACAAGTTAGGGGCAGGAGCTGGAGTATGGATACATAACAAAGAGAAAGCCTGTGCACAAGGCAGAGCATATAGACTGAACTTTAAATGCACTAACAACATGGCAGAATATGAAGCTCTGCTACTAGGTCTCAAGATTGCTAAATCATTACAAGCACATAGCCTCTCAATCATGGGGGACTCTGATCTAGTAATTCAACAAGTAAAAGGGGATTTTGTCACCAATGACAAAAGATTAAGGTCCTACAGGTCTGCTGTAATTGAAATACTAGAAACTTTCTCCGAGTTTGTTCTCACAAAGATTCCAAGGGGCCACAATCTCCATGCTCACAGCTTGGCAACATTTGCCAGCACCTTCAAATTCCCACTACAACCCAACAATTGTTTCACAGCAGAAGTCAAATATAGGCCTTCTATTCCAAACAATGTCAAAGAATGGCAAGTATTTGAGAATGATAGGCAAATAAACAACTTTTTAACTTTGCAGCAAGAGTTTACAGGATTAAATATTGACCTTGAGACAGCAAGTCAATCTCAAATTGTTGATGGAGCAAGTCAATCACAATTACAGTTTCAGCAATCTGCTCACCCAATGTCACCTAGGACAGCAAAACAACTACTCAGTCCAACCATTTTCAACAAAGAAAACATTCAGCAAATTCACCAAATTGATTGTGAAGAGCTGGGCAGTGCTGAAGATGAAATCATACAACTCAAAGACAATCTTCTTCCAGCAGGCCTTACCCCACTAGAGGACATTTTTGACTCAAATGATGTCCCCAGGAAACCAAAGATGCAGCCATTAGATGCAACAATTGAAGAATGTAATATTGGCACTATGGAAAAGCCTAAGATAGTCAAGCTGTCCGCCTCTTTGCCCCCCGATCAAAAGCCCAAATATGTTGATCTCTTTAAAGAATTCCAAGATGTCTTTGCCTGGGGATATGAAGACTTGAAGTCTTATGATACCTCTGTTATACAGCACACCATTCCCCTCAAGCCTAATCAAAAACCATTCAAACAAAAATTGAGGAGAATCAATCCTGTACTTCTTCCTTCCATTGAAAAGGAATTACAAAAAATGTTCAAAGCTGGGATCATAGCACCAATCAGGTTTTCTGAGTGGATTTCAAATTTGGTCCCTACAAGAAAGAAAACTGGTGAGATAAGACTCTGTGTAGACTTAAGGAATTTGAACCTAGTGTCACTCAAAGACAACTATCCCTTACCCAAAATGGACCACATCCTTCAAAGAGTAGTGGGAGCCTCAAGAATATCATTGTTGGATGGTTTCTCAGGTTTCAATCAAATCCTGGTACACCCTGACGATCAAGACAAAACTGCATTTACTACCCCATGGGGTACTTTCAAGTATGTGAAAATGCCCTTTGGATTGAAAAATGCAGGGGCAACATTTCAAAGAGCAATGGACATTGCTTTTGCAAAAGAAATTCATGATTTCTTGGTCATTTACTTAGATGATCTTACACCCTTCTCAAAATCTGACCAAGAACATTTGAAACATTTAAGACAGATTTTCATAACATGCAGAAAATATGGCATTTCCTTAAACCCCAAGAAGTCTTTATTTGGTTTGGAAGAAGGGAAACTTTTAGGACACATCATTTCAAAAGATGGCATAAGAATTGATCCAGATAGGATACAAGCGATCCTACAAATGCCTCACCCTAGGAATGTCAAAGAGTTGCAAGGATTCTTAGGAAAACTCAATTTTTTAAGAAGGTTCATCCCAAATTTAGCAGAATTGATCAGACTGCTAAACAATATGCTAAAGAAAGATTCAAAGGTTAAGTGGACTGTGGAAGCAAAGCAAGCCTTTGAAAGCATAAAACTGGCTTTAACCCAAACCCCGGTATTAACTAATCCTCAGTTTGACAAAGACTTTATTATTTTTTCTTTTGCTTCCCAGCATACTATTGCTGCTGTTTTATTGCAGAAAAATGATCAAGGGAATGAAAAGCCCATTGCCTTCTTCAGCAGAGCTCTTAGAGATGCTCCTTTGAAATACCAAATAATGGAAAAACAAGCCTATGCATTAATCAAAGCTATCAAAGATTTTAGGATCTATATCCTTTACTCTCATGTTGTGGCTTATGTACCGAGTCCTATTGTCAAAGACATTCTCACCCAAGAAAATTTAGAGGGTAGAAGAGGAAAATGGATTGCAAACATACTTGAATTTGACATTGAAATAAAGCCTACAAAGTTAATAAAAGGGCAAGGTTTGGCTAAGTTAATGACAGAATCAAATTTCCAAGCCTTAGATATCAACCAACTGGACAGTGAAACAGAGCTGGCGACTCCAAAGATCAACGTAGCCTTTGAACAATCTCCATGGTACTCTGATATCTGTTATGTGTTACAAAACCTGTGTGCTCCCCCAGGACTGTCCAGAACTAAGTCTAGGTTCCTAAAAATGAAAACATCCAAATTTTGTGTGTTAGATGAGAATCTACTCTGGAAAAACCATGAAGGTATTTTGCTGCACTGTCTTCTTGAGAATGAAACTGATAAAATTATGCAAGAATTCCATGCTGGAGACTGTGGTGGACATCTGTACTGGAAATCCACTGTGGACAAGATATTAAGGGCTGGTTATTACTGGCCCACTATGTTCTCAGATATGAAGAAATTCACAACATCATGCCACAAGTGCCAACTGTTTGAAGGCAAAAGACAGCTGCTGCCACTTCCTTTGAGGCCCATTTCAACAGAAAGACCTTTTCAACAATGGGGCTTGGATTTCATTGGAGAAATTCACCCCTCATCTTCAGGACAACACAGATGGATTTTGACTGCAACAGACTACTTCACCAAGTGGATTGAAGCTGCCCCATGCAGACAAGCAAATGATTTAGTAATCATTCAATTTTTGGAAAACAATATACTGGCTAGATTTGGCTGCCCAGAAAAGATAATAACAGACAATGCTGCTGCCTTCAAATCCAAGAAAATGATAAATTTCTGTCATAAATTTCACATTACTTTGGGCCATTCTACAGCTTACTATCCTCAGGGAAATGGTCTTGCTGAATCATCAAACAAAAGTTTGATAAACATCATAAAGAAAGTGCTAGAAGAGAACAAAAAGAACTGGCACAAGAAGCTAGTAAATGCTTTATGGGCAGACAGATTAACCACCAAAAGATCAATTGGGACCAGCCCATATCAGTTAGTTTATGGATTAGAGGCCAGATTTCCTTCATCACTAGGGGTGCCAGTTATGAAACTTCTACAAGAAAGTCAAGCAGAGCCAAATGACATGCAAAGAAGGATCAACCAGATAATCTGTTTACAGCAAACCAGAGAACAAGTTTTCAGCAGAGTGCAAATACTACAGGAAAAACTTAAAAAGGCCTTTGACAGAAGAACCAAAGCAGAAGATTTCAATATGGGAGATAAAGTTTTAAAGTGGGATGCAAGAAGAGAAGACAAAGGGAAACATGGGAAGTTTGATTCTTTATGGAAAGGACCATTTGCTGTCCAAGCAGTGCAAGGTAATAACACTTATTTCCTTAAAAGCTTGACTGTGACTGAACTAGATGAAGGTCCTGTCAATGGCAGGATGCTGAAGCACTATTATGATGGTTCAATATGATAAGGATCCAAAGGTTCATTGTATATATGCAATTGTACATATTCTTTTTTTTTTATATATTGTATAAAGAGGTTTTCCCAAGTGCTGCAACTAGCAGCAACCAGGCAGATAATATCAGAGGTTCCCCAAGAAAGAAGCACACTATTTTGACAGATTACATGTATCAGAGCTCAAAGATTAAGATGGACAATCGAGCAACAAGGCAATCTGACCTGCTGTTCTTGGTCTTTCAAAAGAAAAACCATCCCCATATGGAGCCACTGTTGGATACCTATAGTAATAGGTTTCATATTTCATGATTGATTATCGAAAATCCAAATATGCTCTGCTTTGTTACTACAAAGATCCCATATTTCCGGGAAATCAGAGGTGTGTGAAATTACTTCAGATATTGAGGACCTTATTACATTTTTGTGGATGATTCAACAGTCTAATCTGGATCATGCCATGTTTCAATTTTGAGTTGTAGAATAGAGAAAGAAGTCTGTCCAAACAGCTTAATCTTGGCAGATAAGTAGTTCAGGTAGAGAAACAAAGGTTCCCAAAAGCCTAATCTGGGACCTTGGAAGAGATAAGGGTAGAAACAGATAGAGTAAAAAAAAAAAAAAAAAAAAGGAAAAAGCCAAAGAAAAGAAAAGGCAATTGAGGGTTGCAAGTCTAAGTGCCCCTCCAAGAAGAAACTAAAAAATGTTAGGTGAAATAGTTGGGTAGGCAGTTGTGGTTGCAGAAAGGACAGGTTCACCATTACATAGTTGTCAAAGATATTTTGCCAAGGCAATGGACATATCAGCAGAAAAGGTGGTGAATTTCATGGATTCACAGCAGAAAGCATCACTAACTTCACTTTTTCCCCCTTACTCCATCATTAACATCCCCTTTCTCAAAGATTCCCCTCCTTCACTTCACTAACTCCTAATTCTACTATTTAACTCCCTATTCTACCCCTTGCCCTAATAATAATAACACTAAGGTGTATAAAGCCCTAAATGTTATATATTCCCTCCCCTAGGCATAATAGCCGAGAAATCTGCAAAGAGGGATCATAGTGGCATCTGGCCACCATGGTGAACCTATCTCCGATACTCTCCCTTTGCTGCAGATCATTTCCCCTCAAAAAATACCTTTGCATGGGTAAAAACCCCTCTTTAAACCCCTCTAACCCACAAAACCCTCTGCAAACCTTACAAAAATCAAATCCCGCTTTCGGCACATTCCCAAAGGCAAGCGCGGGTGGGCAGAAAAAACATTTGAAAAACTATGCCAAAACCCATAAACGTTAAATTTTCCGCCGCCCTATCCGCCGTGCACCTTACACCTCCGCCAGCCGTCGGATCAAGCCCTCCAGATCCGACGGCCCATAACAATATCGGAACGCCGTCCACGTCCGCGCGTTAACTCCCGAGAACATGACGTTGCGCCTCGTCATGCCTCTGCCACGCGTCGCCCGTTAGACCGTCTCGGAGCTCCCTCTGACACCCTGGGCGCCGTACTCTAACCGCCCCGAGAGACCGTGACGGTTAGAGCCTTAACCGTAACCTTCACGGCTTAACCTCCGCCCGTCCGCTATTGACCGTTCTGCCACGTCCAGCTCACCGCTGACTGGACTGCCACCTCACCCCCGTTGACCTGTCGTCTTCAGCCACGTCCTCCCCGATGACGTCAGCTGACGTCACATCACCGTGACCCACCAATGACGTCATGCTGACGTCATCATAAAAAAGCGCCAAATGGGTAAAAAACTCATATTAACCGAATTTTGCGCGTTTTTTACCATTTCACTGTTATTTCGTCTGTACACTCTGCTCAGCCATTTCTGCCTGGATTTCCGCCAACCGGTACAATTAGCCCAAGCGACCACGTCAGCAGCTGCAGTACACCTTGCCACGACCTCTGCACGTCGAATTACAGGTATTTACCCTGCCCTGCCCTCCATACGGCCTGCATTCTGCTCTAATCTGCTCACAAGCATAATAGGACCGTAAAACAGACTTTTTCACCGCTAGAACCGGGTTATATCTCCACCATTGTCTCTGTGAAGTCCAAAAATTCCCTGCAGAGTTGTAACAAACTGCAATTCATCTAAAAACCCCTCAGCTCTGCGTTTCCCCGGCAAATTCACTGCTAAATACCTCCGAACTACTACCAGAAGCTCACTTAGGCCCCAAAGAGGCTCTGTTACCAATTACCAGCAGTATTTCAATTTCTAGCTGGTAAATTCCCCTCTGACAATTCAAAAAATCAAGTTATTTTCCCACTGAGGGCAGCCTGCAGTCCGTTTTTGCCAGTCACTTGTCAAATTGCAATATTTGCCCATTCAGAAGCTATGGAGACCCCTATTGCATTAAATATCAAGCCTATCAATGCTCCTCACCGAGAACTAGCATGGCAAGCCCTGGGAGACATGGATTACCAGATGTTGGACTGGTTTCCTATGGGAACTAAGTATAATATCCAAATGTTAAATGAACTGAGAGCCCAGCACATGAGTGGAGCAGATATCCTGGGAATTTGGGAATCAAATTTCCCATATACAACCTTCCCCAAGTTAATCCCATGCCAGAGCTTATCTACAGTTGCCAAGAGCGCTATGACCCCAGCCAAAGGGCAGTCATTAGCCCCACAGGCCTAGTCCTGTTTCAGATCACTCCAGAGAGTATAAATCAGATGCTGCATTTCCATACAGCCAAGAAGTTGACCCCTCTTTCCATGCAAGATTTGATAAAGAGAGGAAATAACCTGTCTAATGACCAGATTGTGAAGATTAACCAGCTATTTGTCACACCTAGCTCTGAAGCAGTCAGAACCCCTCCCATTGGATACCAATACCTGAATGAGTTGGGCAGGATGATGGTGGACTTGATTGGCTATGTCCTAGGATTCAGAGGACTAGAAGATGTAGATGACTGCATATTGGCAATGCTGTCCATATTTGCCCCAGGTAAGCCTCCAGCTATCCATTATGATTATGCAACTTATATAGCTGAGAAGATTCATGACCAGTTCATGAACTTGAAGAGGGAGAGGCTGTTCAGATACACCTCCTACATATACCATCTGTTCTTGTTCAACCAGCCAGCTACCTTCTCTGTCCCTTTGAGGCCACTCAACGCCCAAGGAACCCCAAGATCAGTTGTTTTTTGGACCCCTGTGTTCCATCGTACCTCACTATCACCTTATACATACTGTGAGTTTATTGATTTATTTGTTCATCCAGTCCTAGCAGTGCTGCAAGGTGCCCCTTCTCCTAGACTGACCGATGACATGAAAAGAATTCTTCATTTGAACAAGCTTTACAACATCGGCAACTGGTACTTCTACCAGAATCACACAGTCATTAGGGTGTATGGATGTGAATTAAATCCATTTAGGCTGCCAAGGTACGTTCCCATGAGACTGTTTGCCTTAGAATATTTCAGGCAATTTGGGAACTCAGATTACCTACACTTTCAGAGTAAAAACAAGAAATCACAGTTGAAAGTGAGAAATCAGCTAGGTCCCTTCTTATACAACAGGAAGGAAGAAGGCTGGAAAGAGGCAGACAGGATCCTGGAAGGACTCCAGTTGAAAACTAGTTTTGAGTGGATTCCATATGACCCTAACCACTCTATTTCCCTCAGGAGGATCAGGTATAAGTTAGGCAACTATGCTCATGCCAGATTACCTGAAATTGAAAAATATGCAAATGCACCAGATTGGGAAGAGGGCACATTAGTAGAGCAAATGACTAATGAAGAAATACTTGAGCAAGAGGCTAGAAATGTCCAAAAACAAGCTGACTTGGAAACTTGTGGACAGGTGCCTATTTCCTACAGGAGGCAAATTGGGGCAGCCACCACAACACCAGCAACACAACAGCGAGCTGCCGAGCAGACAACCCAAGCAGCAAGCAAGGACAAAGGCAAACAGGTGGAACAACCACCTATATTAACAGAAGAACAGGTTGACACCTTGCTACAGCAGCAAGAAGAAATGGAAGAACGGGAGTTGGGGCAGCAACAAGATAAACCACAAACTAGTGGGCAGCAGCCATTACAGCAAAATAAAGAGATAGATTTGCCCGGTTCTACAGAACAGCAGCCCCAAACAGAGTTGCCTCCAAGAACAGACATCAATGTGGACAGCTCAGTCCTCCAAACACCTCAGAAGGAGGACTTAACCAGAAAGAGAGAAAGAGAGACTCCCCAGACTTCATCCTTTATCAGAGGAGAGAAGAGACAAAGATTGAATGACTCCCAAGAGGAGGACATAGCAGTAAGGCAGGCCATGGGCATGGGCCCACCCAGTGGAGAACTCTCGGCCAGCTCATCTCAAAGAGGACCAGATATGACAATGGGAGGAGAGGTCAGCTCTTCTGGTCAGCATAGAGAGGGGCACTCAAGTATAAAGCAGCAGTTCATAGAAATCAAGAGAAGGAGTGATCCCATAAAAGTGCAACTCTATGATCACTTGTTAAAACTAGCTCCCAGCAACCAGCAGAGACTAATGTCTGCTTTTGATGTGAGTGAGGGAAAAATGATAATGAGCCATTTCATGCCCACAACTCTACATCCTCAGTCCACCTCAGACTATTTGAGAACAAATATGGAGGTTCTGGCTAAAGATATTCACCCCATGGATAAGATAGAGTTACACAAACAAACGGGTGAAATGGTGTATGCCTCCCTGGCAGATGAGACACTGGAAAATTACAAGTTAAAGAGCAGCCTAGACAATACATCATCCCAGCTAGAATTGGAACGAGCATCCTCACAGGCCAAGGACAACAGGATCAAATCCTTGGAGGAGGTAATCATAGAGATAGGACATGATCCCAAGGATGTCAAAGGCATCCAAGAACTGCTGAAAATAAGGGATGCAGACATGGCAGCCCTAAGAAAGAAAATCAAACTCCCGGCCACCATCCATCCACAAACAGATGAAGTTGCCCAGCAACGGCAAGAAAAAGATACCACAGACCTGCTGGTATCCTTATACAAAGAGCTGGTTAGGACTCAAGACCAGCTAGGACAAACTGAAGCTGCAAAGGCAGCACTACAAGAAGCCATGAAACAGAAAGGGGAAGGTCAATCCTCCCAGCCTCCTCCATTAATAATAAATCTTGAGGAAACACCTCCGATCATCACTCCTCCTCCTCAGCAAACAGGAGCTACAGCACCATCCACAGCCCCCACAACAACATCAGAGCAAGCTGCTAGCTTAGACATGCAGAAGCTACAAGCAGAGATCCGAGCTATGGAAGCTCAAATGAAAGAGCTGGATGGGCTCAAACAGAACTTGGCTAATGTTAATGAGAAATTTGATAAAAGCAAACAAAATGAGGCAGCCAAGGAGAGAGAGGTGAAAACCCTTAAGAGAAGGATTGCTGAGCTGGAAAAAGAGCTTGCACTGGAAAGGGTGACAGCTGATATGAAAGCAGTGTTGTGGAGCAACATTGGGAGATCCATTGCCAAACAGTGGCAATACATTGAAACCATGGATGAACAAATGGTGCTCATCACCAAAGCAAACAAGGAAATACAGAGAGCAAGGGCAAGCCTTGGGCACATGCCAGAAGCAGCTACCAGGATGATCAATATCCTGAATTATAAAACCAGCACTCAATTGGCTAGCATGGGAATCAACAACAGGACAGAAACAATTGCCATAGCCAAGAGAGTTGTTACATTGAGAAACTTGATTGGAACCTTGGAGAGAAGGACACAGGACATGCAAACAGAAATTAACAGGTTCCTGGAGAAGTTTGTAACACTGCAGAACAGAGGCCTCCCCAACATTTTGAGCAGCGTGGGAAGACTGCTCACCCTGGACAACTATAACAAGAGAATTGATGCCCATGCAGTAGCAGAGATTGCAAAACCTCCCAGCACTTCAAAGGAGCCAGGGCCAGCTACAGGGCAAATGATGTATGACAGAGTGGAGAACCTGTTTTTTCTCATGAATGAGATAGAGCATCTGTTTGATACACCACCCAATTTCTTCAAGTTCACAGAAGCAGATGAGACTCTAGGGGCAATTTTGGCACATCAACTGCCCACACAGGATGTCTGGAGGCATTTGACCCAGACAATTTTGACAGGCCAGAACCAATAGCGCAGAAGGAAGAAGCAGGTACATACAGTGACAATTTTGGGAATTAATACCCACATGAAAAGGCAGAGGCTGAGCCAACTCAGCCAGACCAGTCACTCGCCACCAGCAGCAGTCAAAGTCACAGCTGACAGGTCCGAGACATAGTGTACCAGCCTACAGTCGGGTTTTCTATGCATTAACTCCAAATATTCAGACCGACTTAGCTATTCTTATAAAGCTAAATATCTTCTGACAGAGCATTAAGATGCCTGTGCTGTGTATTAAATGTGTAATAAATTTTCGACATAATATCTTAGATAGTTGGTGAGAATGTAAAGACTGAGATAACGCAGAACTCAGATATTTCTGTAGACCACCGCTAGTATATATAGACCCTTCACAGATGCTGAAGGGGTTGCTGGAATTTTCTCTTGGATAACTTCCATCTGCTGTAATATTTTCAGAGAATTAATACAAAGGAGGAATGGAACTTCCAGAAGTTTGGTGTGTTTGATATCTTGTGGTGAAGGATGCATGTTACAGGATTCCATGGGTGTTGCATAAAACTATAAGTATTCTCAAATCTCTTTGTCGTGTCTGTTTTGAGTCTTTTGTTCTCTTTACTGTTCTTATGTTTACACTTGATAGCAAGGTGAAAGGATAGTACCAGGATTTAACTATGTTTACCCTGGACTCAAACTGAGCTATTATAAATGTTTTCCTCGTATACAGTAACTGAATTGTAATTCTTAAATGCTGCAATTCAAAACTGTGTTTTTATTATAACAGTCATTCTCAGGGATTCAACTTTGCCCCTAAGACCTCTGTTTTCTCTTCTTAAAGCTATCTGTTGGGAACACATAGATAAATAGTGGAAATTCTTGAATGCTTTCACTATTCGTGCTACCTGTTTCCAGTCTTTTAATCAAAAATCTGTTCTATCAAACTCCCAAATGGCCCTGTAAGTCCCATCTTTCATCTCAAAACTTCAAACACATACAGCTACAGACTCCATTGCCCAATGGTACTCAATTTCTCAGAAAACTACTTCACTAGAACATAAAAGGAATTTCACCAACCAAACATAAACAAAACACAGTGCATAATAGCTAGCCTAAAATCCTACAACAAACAGTTACAAATCATAAAGAGAGAGCCCTCTCTGATCACTGTTAGGCTAGAAGCGGTGATCCAAAGATTGGTTAGTGGTTACCCCGGCCGTATTCCCTTGGGAGTCATAGGGAACAACCTGGGTGTTAACACGATCTACTCTTTATTTTTCTTTCCATGTCCCCAACGAAGTTAGGGTATAAGGAGTTAGGGCTCAATTTGGTTGAAACATTACAATATCAACCTCACAAAACCCAAAGACCTCCCATCGTGGAAGAAAATATTTATGAGGGGGCAGGAGATCCTTTCAAAATGTTGATCGAGGAAGCCCTTGAGCGATAGAGGGACGCGATGATGGATAACATTTCCCAGATCCTTCGACAACTACCCACAGGTGATGCATCTTCATCCAGCAACCACTCTGGAGGCACCACTCCTTTTAAGGTACGCGCTAACTTCAATATTCCAATATTCGAAGGCCTGATAGATGCAGACATCGTAGATAAATGGTTAAACCTATTAGAAGGATATTTTTTAGTTCACAAAAGAATGAGAGTGAACCCTCACTATTTTCAGTCACGCCCAGTTTGGATTCTTTTCAAGATGCCATCAAGGAACAATATTACCCTATCGAGAGATATAAAGATAAATACATAAAGTGGACCATGCTATTGCAGGAAAGGGACCAAGATGTGCCAGAGTTCACAAATATTTTTCATACCCTTTGCATGAAGTTGGGTATTAAGGATACTGAGCGAAATTTAGTGCTCAAGTACCATGACTAACTACACAAGTACATCTAAGATGAGATGGAGTTCCTAGACATTTCCTCGCTCGGCACGGTGTATCGATACACTGTCAATATTGAGCATAAGTTTAAATAGAAGAAGCAAGACTTTGGATATGTGAATCCAAAGCAAGGAAAAGGCACCCCCAAACCACAAAAAAAAGGAGCAATAGCCCACCGAAGCCGCAAGAAAAGAAAAACACCTCGAAGTCAAAGAAGGACATGAAAAAATGGTGTGAGTTCCATAAGAGCTCCACTCACAATACAAGTGAGTGCTGGGCCAAGTAGTCACTAGTGGTAGAGATGAAGGTTTCTGAATCAGACATAGGTTCCAACTTTGAATCAGAACCTAATAAGGGAATTGAAAAAATGAAGCATATCATTGATATGGAGCCCAGTGCCATTGTGGCCACCACCAAGATCTAGAAGATTGAGCCTGAAGATTCAAACGAGGGGGAAAGCCTCTTCCACTCATAGATGTGGGTGAAGGGTTCTCTGTAGTAGTTCATTGTCGACAGCAGGAGCCAAAAGAACATCATTTGAGTAGAGATCATGAAGTGACTGGGCCTAAAGACTAAAACATATCCACAAACAGTACACCATCGGGTGGCTTAACCAAGGAGGATATCTTCAGGTCAGCCAATAGTGTTGCCTTCTCTATAGCATCGAGGACTTCATGGATGATGTACTGTGTGACATTGCTCCTCTTGAAGTTTGTGATGTATTGTTAGGACAACCATACTTGTGGAAGCAACACATTGTATATGAGTCTGCACCTCGCTCTGTGATTATTAATTTGGTTAATACATTGTATAGGATATTGGAAGTAGCCCCGCATATCGCCATCTCTTTGATCACTACAAACCAATGTAGTGATATCATTTCCCAGACCAGGAAATTTTCTTTCCTTATGATTCACCCCCAAGGTGAGAAGAAGGTTGTGGCCATGACTTCCAGGTAGGGCTCCTCTTCACAGCAGCAGCAGATAGACAAGGTCATGGAGGAGTACGGGGATATTTTCGCGTCACCCATAGGGGCACCTCTACATTATCAGGTCAAGCACTCCATTGATTTGGCACCAGGTGCGCCGCTGCCCAATGGACCGATCTATCGATGATCTATTATGGAGAATGCTGAGATCAAGAGGCATATTCAAGAACTATTACAGAAAGGGCACATCAAGCCAAGATCATCACCCCGTGAGAGCCCAATTGTATTGGTATAGAAGAAGGATGGGACCTAGAGGCTCTATTTTGACTATCGGGCACTGAACAAGATCACTGTCCAGAATAGGTACCCAATACCACAGATTGCTGACCTTCTGGACTAGCTCAATGGGGGCAAATATTTCAGCAAGATTCACTCGAATTCATGTGATCACCAGGTACCTATTGAACCCTTCGATGTGTGGAAGATTTCCTTCCAATCCAAGGAGGGCGTTTTCGAATGGTTGGTCATGCCATTTAGATAAACAAAATCCCCTGCAACCTCCATGAGATTGATGGACGATATCTTTCAACCCTTCACCACTGCATCCATGGTGGTGTATTTAGATGACATATCTATCTTCAACTAGAGTTGGGAAGAGCACCTCCACCATATTTGATAGGTCCTTCAAACCCTGCAACAACACAAGTTGTGTGCTAACTTGGATAAATGCACCTTTGGCCTAACACAACTTCAATATATGGGGTACATCATTGATGAGAAGGGTGTACATGTGGACCCATCCAAGATACAAGTCATTTGGGATTGGCCAGCCCCATCCACTCTAACAAAGTTTCACAACTTTTCAGGTCTTGCCAATTTATACCGTAGGTTAGTGCTGGGGTTCTCTCATATCACTTGGACTTTAAGTCAAGTCACCAAGGGCGAAGCGAAAGCAAAGTTTTTTTCTTCAGAAACCCAACAGAAATTGTTCTCTGAGTGGAAGAATCACTTCTTTTTTGCACCAGTGCTCACATTACCAGACCTGCAACAACCATTTCAGATTGAGACAGATGCCTCTGACTACGATATTGGTGTGGTTCTTACTCAGTATGGACATCCAATGGCTTACTACAGTGAGACACTTTCAGACATAGTCTGAAAGTACCCCACTTACGACAAAGGAACGTGTTCCATTGTACAAGCAATCTGTCAATGGAAACATTACATTATGGGGAAGGAAATGGTCATCCACAAAGACCACCGACCTCTACAGTTCACACGAACACAAGGGAAGTTGCAGAATGATCGCCATCAGAAATGGCCCACCTATCTACAACAGCTCCATTTGAACATTAAGTATAAGAAGGGCAGCACCAATAATGTCATTGATTGCCTCAACCGACCATTGGTCATGGAGTTGATCATTGTGCTTGACTCCTGTGGACACAAGACATCGAGGTGGACGCATCTTTAAAAGTGTGATCTAGAATTTGGCATCATATACTAGACACTCCTGGAGGGGAAGCAAGTTCCAAATTTTAAACCTTCAAGATGAATTGTTATGCCACATAGGACACATCTTTGTTCCTTCAAGTGAGCATGCCAAGATTATTTGGGAAGCGCACTTCAGTCGGGTCATTGAATATTTCAGAGTAGAGAAAACAATGGCGGTATTGTAGAAGTATTTTTATTGGCCAAAACTTCGTCAAGATGTTGGGATGTACATTAGATCCTGCACTGCTTGAGCCATTACCAAACCAACCATCAAGAAGTAAGGCTTGTATACTCCTCTACCTACTCCTAGTTGGCCTTGGGAATCTGTCTCCATGGATTACATGTCAGGCCTTCCTTCTACTAAGCATGGAAATGATTGTGTTTTCGTGTTCGTCGAGAGATTCTCTAAGAGTCTATCATGGTGACCTACAAGAAGAGTATCATAGCAGATGCCACTTCTAACCTCTTCTTTGAGTGAGTGTGGGTAGATTTTGGGATCCCACAATCCATTGTCTCAGATTAGGACAACAAATTCCTAAGTTCATTTTGGTCAAGCATCTGGTTGATGTTAGATACAAAATGACTTTCCATCCCCAAACTGATGGTCAAATAGAGGTTGTCAACAAGATTATCATACACATTCTATGCATGTACAACTCGAAGCATCCATGCACGTGGGATGGAATTCTTCCCTATGTCCAACACGGCTACAATAGTTTTATCCACTGCTCAACCGACTGCAACCACTTTTAGATAGGGACGGGATTTTAGCCATTATTCCCCACTGAAGTGGCCATACCATTTGCAGCCACTTAGGTAGACTCGACTCTGATCTGAATAGAAAATGGCATCAACCCATGGTATTCATCCACCCATGGAATTTACCCATGGTATTGTAAGAGATATCCACCCATGGTATTCGTTCACCCATGGTATTCATTCACCCATGGTATTTTCCAATGGTATTGTGACATGCACCCATGGTATTCATTCACCCATGGAATTGACCCATGGTATTGTAAATAAAAAAGGCTATAAGTAACAAGTCACATTTTGTAGAAGCATAGATTGTCCGCCACAATGTAGCCTTTATAGTTATTATTGGTTTTAATGAAAAGCTTCTTTGTGGTTTTATTCACTGTGTGTTCTGTCATTTTCTTTCTGGCATTGCAATTCTTCAGATCTTGGGGGCCTCCCCCACAAGATCCATTTCAATCTTTTAGATCCTGGTATTGTGACAGATTGTCCACCACAATGTAGTCCTTACAGTGATTATCTGTTTTAATAGAAGAATTATTTGTGGTTTTGTTTATTGGGCATTGTACTATTTTTCATCTGGAAATTTCAATTTTTCAGATCTTGGGGGCCTCCCCCCCAAGATCCATTTCAATTTTTAGATTTTGATGCCCCCCCCCCCCAAGATCTGGATCAATGGTATCAAAGCAGGTTATGATGCCATTGGAATAAGGGTTTGATGCATATTTCAGTTTCAAATTTTGCAGCAATATTCAACACACTTCAGGCATGTGCTATGTCCTCTACAGATCATTATCTTGGGCCAAGCGGGAAGAATTTTTCTTTTTTCATTTTTTTCACACGAATGTTTTTAGGTGGAGAGTTTGCAGATCAGATCTGAATTTTTTGGTGAAAACTTTAAAAAACCAAATAACAGATCTGGATTCCTTATGAAAAATTCACAAATTAAAAAAACAAATCAGCCGAATTAGAGTCTATATGAGGGAGATATTGCTGATTTAAAATCAGCTATGTTGCAGAAATGTTTTTGACGAAAATTCATGGACAGTGACGCTCCTATCGTTTTGTTTATTTTTTTGTAATTTTGGTGTAGAATTTTAGAAAAGTGATTGTAGATCTGACATTCTCTCAAAAAATTGCTCCATTTAGAAAAAATGGGTTGAATCAAAATTCAGATGTGGGAGATATCACTTATTTAAAATTAGCTATTTTTTCAGAACTTTTGTGATGGCGGAAATATTGCATTGCAAATATGAGATTCTAGAGTTTCTAGATAAGGATTCCCAACACATGAGAAGATGCAAAACGGTCCTTCTATTTCCAAAAATAGGTTATAATAAATATTCTGAGTTATATTGACCAAGTTATGTCGATTTTAATTATGGAGCAGCATTCGGAGCAGTTCCCTTTGGAGACATGCCCTCCCACCCAGTTTTAGTAGGAACCTACTTCACATTCATCAATTTCATCATAGCAGCATTCGGCTTCGTTTCTTTGGAGACGTGCCCTCCCACTCTAGGCTATGTAGGCAACTACTACTTCATCAACAACCAACATCACGGTTATGGGTCAACATCACAAAATCCTTGTCATTGGAGTCCATTTGCTAGGCCACACACTATTAGTATCACAGTTGGTCACAAGTATTATAGGGTATTTCTATGCTTGAATCTTCATTTTTCATGGTTATGTTTCATCCACAAACTCACACTTCATTGAAGTCCATTTGCTAGGCCGCACACTGTCAATATCACAGTTGGTCACAAGAATTACATGGTATCTCTATCCTCAAATCTTCGTTCATCATGGTTATTGGTCATCCACAAACCAACACTTCATCGAAGTCCATTTGCTAGGCTGCACACTATCAGTATCATAGTTGGTCACAAGCATTATAGGTATCTCTTTCCTTGGATCTTCCTTCATCATGGTTTTGGTTTAACCACATAAAACCCTTCTCCTCAGTGGCACTTCATATTCAACAAAGGCTTTGCAGGAGGTTACTTCATGCAATGGGGACCATTGCTTCTTAAGGAGGGAGGAATGATGCGAATAGAAAATGACATCATCCCATGGTATTCATTCACCCATGTTATTCATCCACCCTTGGAATTTACCATGGTATTGTAAGCGACATCCACCCATAGTATTCATTCACCCATGGTATTTTCCCATGGTATTGTGACATCCACCCATGCTATTCATTCACCCATGGAATTGACCCATGGTATTGTAACTGAAAAAGACTATAAGTAACAAGTCACATTTTTTAAAAGGACAGATTGTCCACCACAATGTAGCCTTTATAGTTATTATCGGTTTTAATAAAAAGTTTCTTTGTGGTTTAATTTACTGCGTGTTTTGTCATTTTATTTCTAGCATTACAATTCTTCAGATCTTGGGGGCCTCCCCCAAAACATACATTTCAATCTTTTATATCTTGGTATTGCGACAAATTGTCCACCATAATGTAGTCCTTACAGTGATTATCTGTTTTAATAAAAAAATTCTTTGTGGTTTTGTTTATTGGGCATTCTACTCTTTTTTCTTTTGGAAATTTCAAATTTTCAGATCCTGGGGGCCTCCTCCCCAAGATCCATTTCAATCTTTTAGATATTGAGGGCATCCCCCTAAGATCTGGATTAGAATCACATTTAGTCTTAAGCTGAAAGGGGAAACAACTTCATTGAGTGCATTCAACACATCTTCTAGGAGGTCCATGATATATTGGACATAGCCAATGCTAAGTAAAAGTAGCGTCATGACCAACATCAAGTGCTGCACAAGTTTGAGGTGGGTGACAAAGCTTGGCTACATCTTCAGGAGGAGCACCTTGCTATACCCCACTGCAAGCTTCGCCCACACCGATATGGGCCATACACCATCACCAAGGCCATCAATGACAGTGTCTTCAAGCTCAGCATCCCACTGTTCCTTGGTCTACACCTAGTGTTCAATGTAGACTGCCTTTAGCCATACTTTCCACCATTGTTGGACACATCTAACATTGCAGAACAAATCACACCAACAAAGCTCAACTCAAACTGCATGGAACATGCCACAACTGATCATATCATGGAAACACAGATCAAGAACAATCGGTAAAAAATGATACAACTATATGGAGTTTTCAAAGCTGGCCAACCCCTTCACCAGGGCAAGTGGTTCACCGGGGACCAAGTTCAATAGAGATTTCCTCACCTCATGGAGGCTCTGCACGCAATGGGAACCATTGCTTCCTAAGGGGGGAGGAATGATCCAAGTGGATATTGGTGGCCATGCACCTATTCTACCTAGATCCCCCAATCAGTTTCATTTGTTTCCTTATTCATTTCACCATTTACTATTTTTAGCAGTTTTTCACGTCTTGAACTTCCGGAGCAATTTTGACACCATAAACGGATTTTTTTTGGGGTCTACGGTAGGCTTAAAGCCATGGGTAGGAGCCTATACAAAAACCTGTAGTACTTGGAGATACATTTCCAACAAGGTATTATACACACCAAATGGAGATAATATGACCAAGTTACGACCCCGGGAAGTTGGTTGCCCAACTAACCCCAACGAGGTCCAAAAACTCTTTGTGTTACTTCTCCTGGGGTTAGGGTTTTTTTTTAGGGTTTTCTCATGTTTTCCAATAATAAATAGGCCCTTGAGACTCATTGCAACATAGTTCAAAGGCATGTAGCCACCACTTCTCTTCTCAGAGATAAGCTACCATTGCCTGAGCTATCTTATTTCCATTCTGTTTGTAAGCATAGTTTAGTATTTTTCTATTAATGAAATGAAGTGTTTTTCTGTTGCATCTCTATATATATGATTATATATGTAAGTTTTTTCACTCCTATTTAAGTTTAGATCAAGGATTGAGCAAATTCACCTTGGGTTCCCACATCTGCTTTGATCCGCATAGTTCAAAATTTATAAGCAAAAATCTATTGCTTTAGACTTGGAAATGAAAAAAACAAAATTTAGCTTGAAGCATCAGTGGTTAGCCTCTAATCTATAAAAAAAGTACCTAAGGAAAACATGGGAAAATTGAAACAAAGGTAAATACTTACAACTAGTAAATGTGATGAATGGTTCTCAATTTCTCCCATCATGCTGCCAAGAGAATTTTCTTGTCTATACTAGCACTTTCTAAAGGTTTGGGAGGGGTCTTGGGTTTTCTTAATGTTCTCCTTTCAACTTCCTCCTGTATCAATAAAGTCACTTCAAGTTACTTGTGCACTGATGGTGACTTCTGGACCTTACCCTGCTCATCTTTCTGAATAATCAACTTGTGTCTATCCTTGAATGCAGGGTACTTATTGTCTAACTCTCCAGAAGTTGACATTGATAAAATCAGGAAAGACACTACTACCTAATTTGTGTGCTCAGATGCTTTATATTTTGAGACAAGAGGCTTATGTAAATCCTTAAGTTGTTTAGACTTCACTAACTGGGAATCTATCGAATCAAAAGGAGAAACTCTAGAATGTTTTTTGTCGGTTCCATAACCCTAGAATCCCTCAAATTCAACCATCTCTACAATGAAAGAGATGTAGAATCCAATGGCCAAAAGGATTATGAAGCTGTTTTCTGACGATCACATACATAATCATACAAAACACATCAGAATCATATATATATTCATAGATATTTGTACACAACAACTGATGAAAGTGTTGGAGCGAATGCCACGACATGTGGCGGCATGCTGATGTTGTATAATTTTTTTTAAACAAAAACTAAAGTTCAACCCAAATTTTTTTGTACGATTCAAACAAATTTCAATTTACGGACTAAATAATACAAGTTGAGTGTCACTGCGCTATCACTGCATAAGAAGTGACATAATAATAGTAATAATTTAAAATAAAATTATAATTTAAACTATTTATAAAAATTATTTCACATCGTAATATAAATGGGTAGTGTACCTACACCATCCCAACTCATATAAATGTGAATTTTCTATCAACCACTACATGCCATTCTACTATTTTCATAAATGATCATACTATGTTCTAACAATTCTGTCTATTATTTTCACAAATGATCGTAGTATGTGTGAATGATTATTTTGGTATTGGCATATGAAATTATTGATTTAATTTCCTCCACTTCGTTTTCAATCTCATTCTAACTTTTGTCATGATCCATGTGGATATTAGTGGCCACCCACCAATTCGACTTGGACCCCCACCATTGCTTCTTTTAGTTTTTTAGTTTCCTTAATTATAGCACAGTTTACTATTTTTAGCAACTTTTTGGATCCTAAATTTTTGGAGCCATTGTGAGGCCCTAAAATGATGTTTTTTTGGAAATCTACCATCAATGATTTTTTGTTGAAAATTTTCTTTTTCATCATAGTCCTCGGAGAGATCTTTCCAACGGGTTATCATGCACGTCAAACAGAGATAATATGACCAAGTCACAACCCCAGGAAGTTGGCTATCTAACTCACCCCAATGGGGCCCATAAACTCTTGGTGTTACATCTCCCCAGGTTAGGGTTTTGGTTGTTTAGGGTTTGCTCTTATTGTTCAGTAATAAAAATGCCCTTGAGCCTCATTGTAATGTAATTCAGAGGCTTGTAGTTGCCACATCTCTTCTCAGAGATAAGCTACCATTGCCCTAGCTGGTTTATTTCCATTTCTGTTTGTAAGCATATGTCAGTATTTTACATTAATGAAATGAAGTATTATTTCCATTGCATATCTGTCTTTATGGTTATCTCTCTAATTTTTTGTGTTCCTGTATAAATCCAGATCAGTGGTATCAGAGTAGTTTGATTTTTCTCTATTTTTCTTTGCATGTCCCCAACAAGGTCGGGATATAAGGAGTTAGGGCTTGAATTGGTTGAACCTTTGCAAGACTAGTCTCACAAATCCCGACAGCCTCCCATGGCGGAAGACAAGAAAGATGAGGGGGTAGGAGATCCTATCAAAATCTTGCTCGAAGAAGCCCTTGAGCAACAAAGGAACACGATGATGGACAACTTTGCACAGATCCTTCAGCGGCTACCTAGAGGTGACGCATCGGCTTCCAACAGCTACTCTGGAAACACCACACCCTTTAAGGTACAAGTTAATTTTGAAATCCCCATCTTCGAGGGTCAAATAGACGTAGATGCCGTAGAAAAATGGTTAAATATGCTAGATGGGTATTTTTCTATTCATGATTTTTCCAATCAGGAAAAGATTATTTTCGCTCTTCTCAAAGCAGCCCCCCACGTCAAGCACAAAGCTAAGGCAGGGCAGCCCAAGAAAACCTGCCAAAGCTGCAAGAAACGAACAGCGCCATGAAGTTGAAAAAGGGCGCAGGAAAGTGGTGTGAGTTCCGAAAGTGGTGTGAGTTCCATAAGAGCTCTACTCACAACACAAGTGAGTTTCGGGCCAAGCAGTCACTAGTGGTCAAGCTCAGATGCATGTTCCAATTCTAAGTCAGAACCCAACAAGGGGAATAACAAAGGGAAGAAGATTATTGATGTGGAGCCCAACACCATTCTTGCCACCACGAAGATCCAAAAGGAGGAACCCGAAGATCCAAAGGACAAGGAGCGTCTCTTCTAATCCCAAATGTGGGTAAAGGGCTCCTCGCTACAGTTCATTTTCGACAGCAAGAGCCAAAAGAACCTCATTTCGGTAGAGGTCATGAAGTGGCTGGGCTTACTGACACAACACATTCACAACCGTACACCATCAGGTGTCTTCACCAAGGACGGGATCTTCGCGTGAGCTAGCAGTGTTGCCTTCCATACAACATCAAGCCCTTCATGGATGAGGTATTGTGTGACATTTCTCCCCTTGAAGTTTGTGATGTATTATTAGGACAACCATACCTGTGGAAGCGACATGCTGTGTATGAATCAAGGCCCTATGCTATTATTATTACTTTAGGAAATAAGTTGTACAGGATACCAGAGGTAGCACTGCCTACCACCATCTCTTTGGTTACTGCAAAACAATGTAGTAAGCTCATGTCCAAAACCGGGAAATTTGTTTTCCTGGTGATACGCCCTCAAGGAAAGAAGAAGACAGTGGCAATGACCTTTATACATGGCCCCTCCGCATGACAACTACAAATGGACAAGGTCATGGAGGAGTACGAGGACATCTTCACCTCCCCCACAGGGGTTCCTCTACACTATTAGGTCAAGCACTCCATTAATTTGACCCCAGGTGCACTGTTGCCCAATGGACTAATCTATCGGTGCTCCATTTTGGAGAACGAAGAAATCAAGAGGCACATTTAGGAGTTGCTGCAAAAAGGTCACATTCGTCCGAGTTCATCACCCTGTGGGAGCTTGATCATGTTGGTACAGAAGAAGGATGGGACTTGGAGACTCTGTATTGACTATCAAGCATTGAAAAAGATCATTGTTCGTAATAGGTACCTGATCCCACAGATTGATGACCTCCTGGACCAACTGAAGGGGGGGAAATATTTCAGCAAGATTGATTTGAAGTCAAGATATCACCAGGTACCAATCGAACCCTCCGATGTGTGGAAGACTGCCTTTAAAGCTAAAGAGGGTCTTTTCGAATGGTTGGTTATGCCTTTCGGATTGACGAATGCTCCTACAACCTTCATGAGGCTAATGGATGACATCTTGTGGCCATTCACCAACTCATTTGTAGTGGTATACTTGGATGACATCCTAATATTCTACCAGAGTTGGGAAGAGCACCTCCACCACATCCGACAGGTTCTCCAAACACTGTGGCAACACAAGTTATGTGCCAATTTGGAGAAATACACTTTTGGCATGAACCAGGTTCAGTATCTGAGATACATTATTGATGAACAGGGGGTGCATGTCGATCCAGCCAAGATCCAGGTCATTCGGGATTGGCCATCTCCAACCACTTTAACAGAGCTTCACAACTTCCTAGGTCTTGCCAACTTCTACCGTAGGTTCGTGTTGGGATTTTCTCATATCACTTGGCCCTTGAGTCAAGTCACCAAGGGAGGAGCGAAAGCAAAATTCTTTTTATATGAATCTCAATAGAAGGCATTCACAGAGTTGAATGATTGCCTTTTCTCAACACTAGTGCTCGCATTACCAGACTTGCAACAACCATTTGAGGTCGAGATAGATGCCTTTGACTATGCTATTAGGGCAGTCTTTACTCAACATGAGCATCCACTAGCATATCACAGTGAGACACTTTCAGAAACAGTCCAGAAGTATCCCACTTATGACAAAGAGATGTATTCCATTGTGTAGGCCTGCCGACAATGGAAGCATTACATTTTGGGGAAGGAAATGGTCATCTACACAGACCACCAACCCCTGCAGTTCATACAAACCCAAGGGAAATTTTCAAAATGATCGCCATCAGAAGTGGTCCACATACTTGCAACAGTTCCATTTGAATATTAAGTATAAGAAGGGCAACACCAATAATTTTGCAGATTGCCTTAGTCGACCACCGATCATGGCGTCAACCACTGTGCTCAACTCTTGTGGGTATGAGACTTTTAATTGGCCACTTCTCTACAAAGGCAACCCTGAATTTGGCCACACATACCAGACATTCTTAGAGGGTCAACATGTTCCAGACCTTCACCTCCAAGATGCCTTATTATGCAACTTGGGTCACCTTTGTGTTCCTTCAAGCGAGCGTGCCAAGATGATTTGGGAAGCACACTATAGTCGGGTCGACGGGCATTTCGGGGTCAAGAAAATGGTGGTAACACTGTAGAAGTATTTCTGTTGGCTGAATCTTTGACATGACGTCAGGAAGTACATCAGATCATGCACTGCCTGTGCCATTGCCGAACCGACCATCAAGAAGCAAGGGCTCTATAGCCTGCTGCCTACCACTAGTAGACCTTGGGAATCCATCTCCATGGATTATATGTCAGGCCTTCCTTCCACTAAGCATGGAAACGATTGTGTTTTTGTGGTCGTTGACAGGTTCTCGAAGATGGCCATTATGGCGGCCTGTAAGAAGAATATCACAGCAGGAGCTACTGCTAAACTCTTCTTTGAATGAGTGTGGGTACACTTTGGGATCCCACAGTCTATCATCTCAGATCGGGACAACAAGGTCCTCAGTACATTTTGGTCTAGTCTCTGGTCGATGCTGGACACCAAGCTCACTAAGTCCACAACCTTCCATACTCAAACTGATGGCCAGACAGAGGTTGTCAATAGGATGATTGTACACATTCTGCACATGTAAAACTCAAAGCATCCATGCACATGGGACGAGATCCTCCTCTATGTTTAGCACAGCTACAATCGGGCTCCCCGTAGCTCGACTGGCCATAACCCTTTTCAGGTGGGCTTGGGATTCCAACCACTATGTCCCATTGATGTGGCCATGCCATTTGCAACTACTCATGCAGATTCAGCTCATGTCCAATCTGAAATAGATGAGGCAAACAACTTCATTGAGAACATCCAACATATTCGTCAGTAGGTCCATGAAATTTTGGAGAAATCAAATGTCAAGTATAAGCAGCAACATGATCAACATTGGGTGCCACACAAGTTTCAGGTGGGCGACAATGTCTGGTTGCATTTGCAAAAGGAACGCCTTACCAGAGACTATAGTAAACCTAGACCAATCTGATATGGTCCTTACACCATTACCAAGGCTGTGGGAGACAATGCATTTGAGCTCAGCGTTCCCCCATTCCTTGGCCTGCACCCAGTGTTCAATGTGGACTACCTTCGGCCATACTTTCCACCATTACTAGACACATCCGACATTGTAGAACAGTTCGCACCCATAGAGTTAAATCCAGATTGCATGTAACAAGCTGCAACTGATCGGATCATGGACACACAGATCAAGCACACTCACTAGCAAAATATGCAACTGTATCGAGTTGTCAAAGTAGGCCAACTCCTTCACTAGGGCAAGTGGCTCACCAGGGACCAAGTTCAGCAAAAGTTTCCTCATCTCATGGACGAACTCAATGCAATGGGGACCATTACTTCCTAAGGGGGGAGGAATGATCTAGGTGGATATTAGTGGCCACCCACCAATTCCACTTGGACCCCCACCATTACTTCTTTCAGTTTTTCAGTTTCCTTAATTATAGCACAGTTTACTATTTTTAGCAGTTTTTTGGGTCCTCAACTTCCGGAGCCATTTCGAGGCCATAAAACAATGTTTTTATGGAAATCTACCACCAGCAATTTTTTGCCAAAAATTGTCTTATTTGTCATAGTCCTCAGAGAGATCTTTCTAATGGGTTATCATGCACGTCAAACGGAGATAATATGACCAAGTCACGACCCTGGGAAGTTGGCTGTCTAACTTGTTAACACCCAGGTTGTTCCCTATGACTCCCAAGGGAATACGGCCGGGGTAACCACTAACCAATCTTTTGATCACTGTTTCTAGCCAAACTGTGATCAGAGAGGGCTCTCTCTTTGTGATTTGTAACTGTTTATGGTAGGGTTTTAGGCTAGGTATCGAGCACGGGTTTTGTTTATGTTTTGGTTGAAGAATTCCTTTCAGGTCTCTGCGATGTAGTTTTCAAAGAGTTAAGTGTCATTGGGCAATGGAGTCTGTGGCTGTAGGTGTCTAGAAACTTTGAGATGAACCGGTAAAACTTACAGGGCCATTTGGATGCTTCATAGAACAAATTTTAATTAATAACAGGAAATAGGTAAGACAAACAGTGAAAGCATTCAAGAATTTTCACTCATTCTTAAATGTTTCCACCAACTGGTTACGAGAAAAGACAGATGTCACAGGGGCAAACTTGAATCCCTGGGAATGTCTATCACAGCGAAAGATATAGTTTCAAAGTGCAGCAACTAAGAATTACACTTCTGTTACTGTATCTGAGGAAAACGTGAATAATAGCTCAGTTTGAGTTCAGGGTAATCATGGATTAAGTCCTGGAACCATTCTTCTACTTTGCTATTAAGTGTAAAACATCCGAACAATAAAAGAGAACAAAAGACTCGAAAACATGTAACACAAGGATTTGAGAAAACTTATTGTTTTATGAAACACTCTGGAATCCTGCAACATTCACCATTCACCACAACGCATCCAAGTACACCAAGCTTTGGAAATTCCATTCTCCCTTTTTATTATTTCTCTGAGAATCTTACAGCAAGCGAGAGCTCTTCAAAGGAAAATTACAACAACCCCTGCTCTATCATGCGCAGGGGTTTATATAGAAATAATTATACAAAATATCTCAGGCATTGAGTCATCTGAGAGAGAGAAAATATCTTCAGTAGTGTTCAGAAAGTAGGCAGGAAGTTATTACAACGTTAAATGCAGAGTAAATGCCCTTTATGTCTGTCAGATGATTGTTTTGACTTTAAAGAGTCTCTGAGTCGGTTACATTACTATGTATCAATCCTGTAGGTACGCATTTACTTTTGCCTGCGCAATGAGTTTCTCGGCTTTGCCAGCTGCGTTTGTCTTTCCTGCTTTGTTGGCTGCTCCATCTGCTGAGTTAGCTCAGCTTTGAATTTATGATCCCTGCTGATTTTGCTGACTGTTCTTTCCATCTAAATTTATAGAAGAAACAGGAATTGATGCATGGCCTAATGCTTACAAAATTCTTTGGATGGCATCTGTCCACCATTCCTGTGTAGGGAGCTGATGCCTGAGGATGGCCTGCATTGTCTCTTCAGCTTCTGTATACTTGAAAAAGTTGGGAGCTACATCAAACAGATGATTCATTTCATTCATTATAAAAAGTAGATTTTCTATCTTACCATAGAAAATCTGTCCTGTGATAGGCCCTGTGTCTTCTGAGGTGCTGGCCTTCTCATTTACCTGTGATGAGGCAAAAACATTCACTCTCTTGGCATATTCTTCATGGGTGAATAATCTCCCTCCGTTGTTCAACAAGCTGGGGAGTCCTTTACTTTCCAATACCCGAAACCTCTCAATGAACTTGTTTACCTCAGTTTGCATATCTTGGGTTCTTCTGTCTAACGTTTGCACCAGACTTCTAAGAGTAAGAACCCTCTTGATCATTTGGATAGTATCAGTTCTGTTTGCGATTCCCATGATGGTCAACTGAGAACTTGTCTTATGATTGAGCACATTGATCATTTTTGTTGCAATTTCAGGCATGTTCCCCAATAAGGCCCTTGATGTTCTGATTTCCCTCTGCGCCTTTGGAATGAGCTCCAGTTGCTCATGGATTGTCTCAATGTATGGCCATTGGTTATTGATGGATTTACCAATATTGGACCATATCATTGCTCTGATTTCGGCTATGATTTTATCTAGTTTTAGCTCTTTCTCAAGCTCCTTGATTTTGTCTTTAAGAGCTTTGATTTCCCTGGCCTTCTCTCCTACTTCTCTCTTTGTTTTGTCATGCCTTTCATTCACCTTGGCCAGCTGCTCCTTAGTTTCATTTAGCTGCATCATTTGTGCCTCTAGAGCTTGTATTTCGCTCTTTAGCTTTTGCATGTCTAAGCTCTGATCTGTGCTGGTGGGTGCTGCTGAAGTAGATGTGGCTGGTTGTTCAGCCTGCTGAGGTGGAGGTGCAGTAGTAGGAGCAGTCTCCTCAAGATTAATGACCTGTGGAGGGGGCTGAGATGTTTGCCCCTCTTGCGCTTGTGTTGATGATCCTTTCAGAGGTGCTTGTGTGGCCTCATATTGCCCCAATTTTTCTTGTGCCTTTATAAGTTCTTTGTAAACAGAAATTAATAGAGTAGTGGAATCCTGCTCATACCTTTGTTTTGCCACTTCATCGGTCTGTGGATGGATAGTGGCTGGAAGTTTGATCTTCTTCCTTAGTGCAGCCATATCAGCATCTCTGATTTTTAAGATCTCTTGTATCCCTTTGATATCATTGGGATTATGCCCAATTTCTATGATGACTTCTTCCAAGGTTTTGATCCTGTTGTCTTTGGCCTGAGAAGAGGCTCTCTCTAGCTCCAGCTGGGAAGCTGTAGCATTCAGACTGCTTGTTAACTTGTAGTTGTCCAAGGTCTTATCGGCCAATGAAGCATACACCATTTCCCCTGTTTGTTTATGCAACTCAATTTTGTCCATGGGGTGTATGTCTTTGGCAAGGACCTCCAAATTGGTCCTGAAATAATCAGCAGAAGACTGTGGCTTGAGTGCCGTAGGCATAAAATGACTCAATGTCAGTTTGCCCTCACCTACATCAAAAGCAGACATGAGTCTCTGCTGATTGGAAGGAGCCGTGTTAAGTAGGTGATTATATAATTGAACTTTGATTGGGTCACTCCTCCTCTTAATGTCTATGAACTGCTGCTTTATGCTCACTCTTTCCTCTTTCTGCTGGCTGGAGGAGCTGACTTCCCCTCCCATTGTCCTGTCTAGTTCCTGCTGGGAGGAACTTGCTGAAATTTCCTGACTTGGTGGGCCCATGCCCAGTGCTTCTCTGATGGCTATATCCTCTTCTGGAAAATCGTTGAGTCTTTGCCTTTTCTCTCCTTGATTTATAGAGGATGTCAAGGGAGTTTCTCTTTCCCTCTTCCTAAAGACAAATGTGTCCTCCTTTTGAGGGGTTTGGAGGACCGAGGCATCAGATGTAGTGTCTTGCCTTGTAGGCATGACTTTTTCAGTGGTCTGAGGAGTATCCACTGTTTCTTTTTGCTGAGCAGGTTGCTCTTGTCCTTGTTTTTCTTGCTGCTGTTCCTCTTGCTGTCCTATGTCTTCTTGTTGCCCTTGCTGTAGCCCTTCTGCTTGTTCTTGTGCTTGCTGACTTTGATTTTGCTGCTATTCCTGCTGTTGCTCTTGCTCCATCTCTTTTTCTGTCTCCATTTCTTTTTCCTTTCCTTTTTCTGATACTTTTCCAGCAACTCTTGTAGTTTGATGTGGAGTAGTTGAAGAGGAGGCTGCTGGTCCAATTTGTGTGCTTGGCAGTGAGGGGACCTGTGCATAAAATTCAAGGTCAGCCATCTTCTTTTGATTGTTCAGAGCTCTTTGATTAGGCTCTTCTTGAGTCACATTTTCTTCTAGAGTTCCCCTTTTCCACTTGCTTTGATTGGCATATTTTTCAATTTGGGGGAGGCTATAATGACCGTAAGCAGACAGTTTATATTTGAGTCTCCTCATTGTGATGAAGTTGTTGGGGTCATAGGGTTTCCATATAAAACTGTACTTCAAACCAAATCCCATCAGTATTCTATGTGCCTCCTTCCACCCTTCATCCCTTTCATTGTAGACTAAATGGCCAAGTTGGCTCTTGATTTTCAGCTGTGCTTTCTTGCCTCTGCCTGAGAAGTGGAACATATCCACATAGCCAAACTGCCTGAAGTATTCTAAGGCAAATAGCCTCATGGGCACAAATTTGGGTAATCTAAATGGGGGTAATTCACACCCATATATTCTGATGACGGTGTGGTGTTGGTAGAGATACCAATCCCCAATACTGTATACTTTTGACAAATGTAGGCACCTTTTCATGTCCTCTGTCAGTCTAGGAGGAGGTGAACCAATCAGTAGAGTCAAGGCTGGATGGATGAAAAGATCAATAAACTCACAGTAGGTGTATGGAGAGTGGCTTGATATATGGAAAACAGATGTCCAATATACTACTGATCTCAAATTGCCCTGTGCATCTACTCTCTTCTTTGGGAAGGAAAATTTATCATGCTGGAAGTATATGAGCAGATGATATAGGTAGGAGGTGTACCTAAACACTCTTTCTCTTGACAAATTCATCAACTGTTCATGCATTTTGTCTGATATGTATGTTGCATAATCATAGTGGATTGGCTTTTTTCCTGGGGAAAACATAAGCATCATTTGTATAATTGTTTCATCCACATGTTCTATCGAATCATATCCCAGGATGGGACTGATCATGCCAACCAGGTCTAGGCCCAACTGGTTAAGATAAACATAGTTGATAGGAGGAACTTGCAGAGTGCTAGCCTTGATGAAGAGCTGGTTAACCTTAATGATTTGGGCCTCTGTGGTTTTGGCTCCCTGTACTATTAGATCAGCTAGTGACAGTGGGACCAACTTTTGCTCTGTCTGGAATTGCAACATCTCCCTGATGGCTTCAGGGGTAATGAGAAATAGAATTGAACCTTCAGCATCTAGCACTGCCCTCTGGGATGCATCATAGTGTTCAGCAACTATGTGCACAAGCTCAGGGAATTGATTAACCTGAGGAAGCTTGAATATTGGGAGGAATGAATCCCAAATTCCCAGGATGTCTGTCCCCCTCTCATGTTTGATCTTTATCTCGTTTAATATTTGCAGATGGAACCTGCTTCTGCTCATCATTTCCTCTGTTATCTTGTAGTCCAGGTCTGCCAATGCTCTGGTGTCAAATGTTCTATTAGGAACATTCAGGGGAGCCACATTGAGGGCTATGGGAGCTACAGGGGGGTCCATGACTTTCCTTTGAGGTTTCTGTTTTGCTTGGGGATTGTGTCACTTATGTAGATCAATAACAACAGAGTTTCTTTGCAGAGAAGGGTGAAAATGCCTGAGAAAAGGTGAATGCAGGGTCTGCAGCAGTTGAAATGCTGCTTTATGGTAATTAAGAGCGAAGCTTAGCTTTTCTGGCACCTTTCAATGGTAAAATTTGGTTTCAAATGCGCCTGCCACGATTGCGCAGACAGGACCTGGTTTCTTAGCAGAATGCCACTGGGAAAAGGCTCGGCTGGTGTTTTCCGAAGCGATAATTGGAACTTCAAGGCTTTGCTGAGGAATTCAGTGGTGAATTTCTGATTTTCGGCTTTCTTTAAGCTTTCTAAAGCGTTAAATAGATAATTGCAGGCGCACAGAGGATGAATAATGAGGAATACCTGGTAAAACAACGAGCAGAGGTGGTGACCGCAGGTTGAACTGGTGCGCTGGAGGTCTTTTGGTCAGTTTAACAGGTTGGTAGACAATTTGGACGTTGTTTGCATGCAGAGCGGAATAACGACGAACACACAAAATGACCAAAAAACGCGAACTTTTGGCTAAAATAGACCTTTTTACGCTTTTGGCGCGAATTCGTGCTGACGTCAGCATTACGTCATTGGTGGGGTCAAGGTCGGATGACGTCATGCTGACGTCATCGGGTGACGTGGCGCTGTCTGGTTGGTACACGGTGGCGATGACATGGCAGGACAGACGGACTAATGGCAGGACGTACATGGGTGACGGGGCGCTGACACGTTGCTGATGCGGTGATGACGTGGGTAGGCGGGATGAGGGAATCCGGAAACCGCTAATGGTTTCATATCGCACCGCGTCCTGTACGGGGGTGGTATCCATCAGATGTACCTCCGACGCGTGGTGGTGAGGACACGTAGCAGCGGAGTGACGTCCTCAGAATACGGACGTCGGGAGATAAGCCTCGTACAGCGGATGAGCTCCGACGTCAGGGCAACCGTTGGATCTGCAGCGGATAATCGGACGGTGATCGGACGAATGAGATGACAGGGGGATAGTATGTTTAACTGTCAGGCGTCGGACAGATTCCGACACGACCAGGGCCGTCAGATCTGGAGGGTCTGATCTAACGGTCATCGGATGAGCTGACATGTGCGCTGTATACGGAAGCTGGCGGGGGTATATAATCGGGTTTTATATGATTTTCCAATGTAATTTTCAAAAAACATTATATGCGCTAACCTTGGCTATAGGGCGGGAAAGTGGGTTTTCATGCTTATTTGCCCTTTGAAGCGGGTAAGGTGGGGATTTAGGATCTTTATGGGTTTTTTATGCGCAAAGAGGTAAAAATAGGGGAATTTAGCTCATGAAGGGGAGGGGGTAGCTGGCCTACGCTCATCAACATGACCTGGTGTCATTTGATCCCTGACTCGAGACTTTATTGGCTATAATGCCAAAGGGGTGGGTATTTATAAGATTTTGGGATTTATACACCTTGGTGTTAGTAATATTAGGGGAAGAGGCGATATGAGGATTTATACAATAGAATTAGTGTTAATATGAATGAAGGGAGCAAATGAAGGGGATCTCACTGAGTTTATATGAAATTGATTTAGTTTTGAGAGTAGATCAAAATGAAAAGATTTTAGACAAGAAATGTGGCTTCTGAATGAACCAGAACCACCTAAAAACCATGATCTTTCTCCATAAATCTCAGCTAAAAGAAAGGGAATGTTAGTAATGAAATGAAGGGGGAGAAGGAGGTTAGTCATGCTCCTGTTGTAGTCTTTTACCTTGCTGCCCACCATCACCAACCTTGCAATGATAGGGATACCTTTCTGCAACCCCAACTACCTACCTAGCTGCTTACCTAGCATTTTTGTTTCTCCTTGGAGGGTGCACTTGGACTTGCAAATCCTTACTTGCCCTTTTTTTTTCTTTGGCTTTTTCTTTATTCTTTTCTCTATCTATTTCTACCCTTATCTCTTCCAAGGTCCCAGATTAAACTGTTGGGATCCTTTTCTTCTCTACCTAAACTAGTTGTCTGCCAAGATTAGGCTGCTTGGACAGACTTCTTTCTCTATTCTATAACACAAAATTGAAACATGGTATGATCCAGGTTAAACTGTTGGATCATCCATCAAAATTTGGAATAAGGTCATCAACATTGAAACACTTTAGACACCTTTTGTTCTCTAGGAAATATGGGATCTTTGTGAACTCAAAGCAGAGCATATTTGGACTTTCTCTTGTCAATCATGAAATATGAAACCTATTGGTATAGGTATCCAACAGTGGCTCCACATGGGGATGGTTTTTCTTTTGAAAGACCAAGAACAGCAGGTCAGATTGCCTTGCTCCTTAGCTGCCCATACCAATCTTTGAAACTAGCTGCCTTAAATGTGTCAAAATGGTGTGTTTTTTTCTTGGAAGGCCTCTGATTCTATTAGCCTCTTGCTGCTTGGTGAATCACTCGGGAAAACTGCTTTTTACAATCTAAAACAGAAGATAATATGTACATCTGTATATATACAATGAATCCTTGGATTCCACTCATAGTGAACAGTCAAAGTAGTGCTTCAGCATCCTGCCATTGACAGGACCTTTATCTAAGTCAGTTTCGGTCAAACTTTTGAGGAAGTAGGTGTTATTACCTTGCACTGCTTGGACAGCAAATGGTCCTATCCATAAAGAGTCAAACTTTCCATGCTTCCCTTTCTCTTCTCTTCTTGCATCCCACTTTAGAACTTTGTCCCCTACATTGAAATCTTCTGCTTTGGTTCTTCTATCAAAGGCCTTTTTCAGTTTCTCTTGTAGTATCTGCACTCTGCTGAAAACTTGTTCTCTGGTCTGCTGTAAACAAATTATCTGGTTAATCCTTCTTTGCATGTCATTTGGCTCTGCTTGGCTTTCTTGTAGAAGTTTCATAACCGGCACTCCTAGTGATGAAGGAAATCTGGCCTCTAATCCATAGACTAACTCATATGGGCTGATCCCAATTGATCTTTTAGTTGTTAGTCTGTCTGCCCATAAAGCATTTACTAGTTTCTTATGCCAGTTCTTTTTGTTCTCTTCCAGCACTTTCTTTATGATATTTATCAAACTTTTGTTTGATGATTCAGCAAGGCCATTTCCTTGAGGATAGTAAGCTGTAGAATGGCCCAAAGTAATGTGAAATTTATGGCAGAAGTTCACCATCTTCTTGGATCTGAAGGCTGCAGCATTGTCTGTTATTATCTTGTCTGGGCAGCCAAATCTAGCCAGTATATTGTTTTCCAAAAATTGAATGATTACTGAATCATTTGCTTGTCTGCATGGGACAGCTTCAATCCACTTGGTGAAGTAGTCTGTTGCTGTTAGAATCCATCTGTGTTGCCCTGAAGATGAGGGATGAATTTCCCCAATGAAATCCAAACCCCATTGTTGAAAAGGTCTCTCTGTTGCAATGGGCTTCAAAGGAAGTGGCAGCAGCTGTCTTTTTCCTTCAAACAGTTGGCATTTGTGGCACGAGGCTGTGAATTTCTTAACATTAGAGAACATAGTAGGCCAGTAATAACCAGCCCTCAATATTTTGTCCACAGTGGACTTCCAGTACAAATGTCCACCACAGTCTCCAGCATGGAATTCTTGCATGATATGGTTAGTTTCATTCTCTATTAGACAGTGCAGCAATATACCTTCATGGTTTTTCCAAAGTAGATTTCCATCCATCACACAAAATCTAGATGTTTTCATTTTTAGGAACCTACACTTAGTTCTGGACAGTCCTGGGGGAGCACACAGGTTTTGTAACACATAACAGATATCAGAGTACCAAGGAGATTGTTCAAAGGCTACATTGATCTTTGGAGTCGCCAGCTCTGTTTTACTGTCCAGTTGATTGATATCTAAGGCTTGGAAATTTGCTTCTGTCATCAATTTGGCCAAACCTTGCCCTTTAATCAGCTTTGTAGGCTTTATTTCAATGTCAAATTCTAGTATGTTGGCAATCCATTTTCCTCTCCTGCCCTCTAAGTTTTCTTGTGTGAGAATATCTTTGACAATAGGACTAGGTACATAAGCCATAACATGGGAGTAAAGGATGTAAATCCTAAAGTCTTTAATAGCTTTGATCAAAGCATAGGCTTGTTTCTCCATTATTTGGTACTTTAGGGGGGCATCTCTAAGAGCCCTGCTGAAAAAAGCAATGGGCTTTTCATTCCCTTATTCATCTTTCTGTAATAACACAGCAGCA
The DNA here is from genome assembly GCA_031772625.1 of Pinus tabuliformis. Classification (NCBI taxonomy): domain Eukaryota; kingdom Viridiplantae; phylum Streptophyta; class Pinopsida; order Pinales; family Pinaceae; genus Pinus; species Pinus tabuliformis. The sequence goes on along the minus strand of CM062819.1, from coordinate 1,883,955,232 downwards.
ATAGTATGCTGGGTAACAGAGGTATCATAGGACTTTAGATCATCATAACCCCAAGCAAAAACATCTTGAAACTCTTTAAAGAGATCAATGTATTTGGGTTTTTGATCAGGGGGCAAAGCAGCAGATAGCTTTATTATTTTAGGCTTGTCAGTGGTACCAATGTTGCATTCTTCAATTGCTGCATCTAATGGCTGCATCTTTGGTTTTCTGGGGACATCATTTGAGTCAAAAATGTCCTCTAGTGGGGTAAGGCCTGCTGGAAGGAAATTGTCTTTGAGTTGTATGATTTCGGCTTCAACGTTACTCATCTCTTCACAGTCAATTTGGTTAATTTGCTGAATGTTTTCATTGCTGAAAATGGTTGGACTGAGTAGTTGTTTTGCTGTCCTAGGTGACATTAGGTGAGCAGACTGTTGAAACTGTATTTGTGATGGACATGCTCCATCAAATATTTGTGACTGAGTTGCTGACTCAAGGTCAATATTTAATCCTGTGAACTCTTGTTGCAAGGTTAAAAAGTTGTTTATTTGCATGTCATTCTCAAATACTTGCCACTCTTTAACATTGTTTGGAACAGAAGGCCTATATTTGACCTCGGCTGTGAAGCAATTGTTGGGTTCCAATGGAAATTTGAAGGTGCTGGCAAATGTTGCCAAGCTGTGTGCATGGAGATTGTGGCCCCTTGGAATTTTTGTGATAACAAACTCAGAGAAGGTTTCTAATATCTCAATTACAGCAGACCTGTAGGACCTCAATCTTTTGTCATTGGTGACAAAATTTCCTTTTACTTGTTGAATTACTAGGTCAGAGTCCCCCATGATGGAGAGGCTAGGTGCTTGTAAAGATTTTGCAATCTTGAGGCCTAGAAACAGAGCTTCATATTCTGCCATGTTGTTAGTGCATCTAAAATTCAATCTGTAAGCCCTGCCTTCTGCATAGCCTTTCTCTTTGTTATGTATCCATACTCCAGCTCCTGCCCCTAACTTGTTAACTGAGCCATCAAATTCTAGGGCCCACAGGATGTCTTGCTGAACAGGAGATTTAAAATTCTGTTCATGGGATGGCAATGTGAGCATGAGTTGAGGTTTCTTTTCCCATTTATTTTTTAGGACAGTTTCATCACCTTTTTGACAATCTTTGACAACTAGAGGAGGGATACTGTGTATTGTTGGGCTGATCAATGTTTGGCAGGTGCTACTTGTCTGATCAATGTTTTGTTCTTGTATGAGTGCTTCGGTCCTAATGTCATTGTTTGAGAGGCTTATGCTGTCATTGAAGAGGATGAAGGAGTCTATGTCCGAATGGACAACATATATTGGAAAATTTTGAGGCTTTTCTTCACTGCTGACCATATACTTCATGAGTGTTTCCCTGTATAGTCTTTTTGGTTGCCCAAAGACAGAGATAGTTGCATATGACATATCTAATTGCAGGGATCCTTGGAGCTTGGCTCCCCATGATCTTGATAACAGCATCCCATATTTGGGTGGGATATCAGCGACTACAACATCCATTAGAATGGTTTTGTTGGGGAATTGAACGAGGGACACACATAAATATTTTATTAGGCCCAAACATTTGACTTGACTAGAATCAAAAGAAAACAGGTCTTTGTATGGTCTTGTTATATCCAAGTTTAATCTTTCCATGACTGCTTTTGGCATCAGGTTATGAGAAGCACCTGAGTCAAACATTGCATTGTGCAGTATTTTATCATGAACATGCAGGCTGACATAAAAAGGTAAAACCCCTGTGACTACTGTTTTTCCATCTACTTCTGGGCCAAACAGTAATTCTGGAGTATCATCTAGCACATTTACATCATCTTTGCTGTTGGTGAGCTGAAGGGATTTTTTGATCTGTTGCTTATAGATGTCATGCTTGGCTAGCTCTGAGAGGGGGATTGCTATCTTTAACTTGCCAATCTCTGTACCTAGGTCAAAAGGTTTGTCAACTTGGATTTTAGAGTCACGGATAGCAGTCTTTTCTTTGTTCACTAAATCTTCTTGTTGGATTTCATCTTGATTTTGAAACCTGCCCCTCATACTCATGTCTTGAGGGGTAATGTTTGGATTAGGGTGAGAGGAAGAGGTTGCCATGGGCTGTTGTAGTGGGGACAGTAGTTCAGTAACCTCCTCAACCACTATTTCTTTTGTAGGCACCTTTGTGTTGTCATTAGGTTCAGTGACCATGGTTTCTTTGGGCTGTTGTTTCTCCTTTGCCTTTTCAGGCTGATCTACATTTACAGTCCTACTCCTTAATTTGTATTGTTTGTGGACTTCATAGACAGCAGTATCATGTCCTTGTTTAAAGTCAAAGGATTCTCTTGATTGAGTTTGGAATGTTTTGCTTTCATCCTCCTCATGGTCTTCTTGTGTTAAGAAAACATGGCTTTTACCATCCAGACCCATTAAGTTGATTTCAGGATCTTCATTGAGCTGATTGGCTGAGGAAGTTTCTGCATAGTTTTCTTGAAAAGGGGGTCTGATATCTTGGTCAGCACTTGTTTTTCCTATGTTTGGGTTCTGAGTTCTCCTAAAATTTGGGTTTCTAGGAGGGTTGTTTTGTGATGCCTCCCATGATGATTTTCTTTCAACTGATTCCACCCTTTCACCCAGTCTCTTCATGCTGTTTAGTATTGCATCCAACTTTTGGTCAAAACCCGAGGGCTCTTCTCTGAAGCCAGCCTTCTTTTCCAGCTTTGCCCTGTTTCTCTTGGCAATTAGGTTTGCCTCTACAGTGACTGCAACTCTTTGGGCTTCTACAAGGGTTGGAGGATCTCTTTCTTTCAACTGATAGGCCATATCAGAATCAAAACCATCAGGGAAGTTATACAGGGCCAGATCAGGAGGGGGTCTTAAGTTCTGGGGGATAGCATTATATACATTGTTAAACCTAGCACAATATTCCAAAACTGTTTCTTGGGGACCTCTTTTAATAGTGTTATATTCACCGAGTATGTGTAGAGGATCTTTCTTCTTCTCCCATCTGTTGGTAAACTCTTGGTACAGGAACTCAGGGGTTGCAATGGAATTTGCATTCAGGGATCTAAACCAAGTTCTGACATCCCCGGTTAAGCTTTGAACAAAAATTCTCATCCTGACACTGTCATCATCTATTTCATAGGTCTCAAAGTGGTCTTGCATCTTCTTAGCATGCTGGACAGCTGTCAAAGGGCCATGGGAGTCAAAAAATGAGATTTTGGTTTGGTAGTCTTGGGGTAGAGCCGGTGCATTGGCTAGTATCTGCAGAGGTGCATATCTGTTAGCCATGTTTATGGGGTTTATGGGGTTAATAGGAACAAATGGGACAGCTGGGATTACAGGTGTAACAGGGTTAATAGGATGGGTAACAAGCGGGGGGCTGGTTAAAAGAGTATGTGCAGATGGTGAAGATGGAAGAGGAGGACTTTGAGGGGTTGATGATGAACTAGGGGAATTAGGGGTGGACCAGAACAGAACTTTGCAGGGTGTGGGAATGCAGATAGGCTGTTCTGAAATTATATCTGAATCGGCAGGCTTCTCCTGCTTTTGCTGTCTTCTAATGTTCTTTGGAATGATATTTGGATTATCAACAATGATAGGTTGGTTAGGGTCAGGGTTTGCCCTAGTGTGCCTTGGGTTTCTTTTGGGAGCCAGCTTCTAAGTATTCTTTTAGAACTTTATACAGGAGGCTTTATATGTACAAGGACTAGGTAGGAATTCTGGAATGACTATGTATGTTTCAATGCTAGGATGAAGATTCCCTAGTTAGCTCTTCCCTAAAGCTGTCCCTGTGTTTACAGAAACAGTCCTAAGGCCTCTTGGCTAGTTTCAGGCTTGATGGTAGCTTTGGAAGATAGATAGTAACTGAAGAATCTTAGTAGTCCCCAGTGGAGTCGCCAATTATGTTAACACCCAGGTTGTTCCCTATGACTCCCAAGGGAATACGGCCGGGGTAACCACTAACCAATCTTTTGATCACTGTTTCTAGCCAAACTGTGATCAGAGAGGGCTCTCTCTTTGTGATTTGTAACTATTTATGGTAGGGTTTTAGGCTAGGTATCGAGCACGGGTTTTGTTTATGTTTTGGTTGAAGAATTCCTTTCAGGTCTCTGCGATGTAGTTTTCAAAGAGTTAAGTGTCATTGGGCAATGGAGTCTGTGGCTGTAGGTGTCTAGAAACTTTGAGATGAACCGGTAAAACTTACAGGGCCATTTGGATGCTTCATAGAACAAATTTTAATTAATAACAGGAAATAGGTAAGACAAACAGTGAAAGCATTCAAGAATTTTCACTCATTCTTAAATGTTTCCACCAACTGGTTACGAGAAAAGACAGATGTCACAGGGGCAAACTTGAATCCCTGGGAATGTCTATCACAGCGAAAGATATAGTTTCAAAGTGCAGCAACTAAGAATTACACTTCTGTTACTGTATCTGAGGAAAACGTGAATAATAGCTCAGTTTGAGTTCAGGGTAATCATGGATTAAGTCCTGGAACCATTCTTCTACTTTGCTATTAAGTGTAAAACATCTGAACAATAAAAGAGAACAAAAGACTCGAAAACATGTAACACAGGGATTTGAGAAAACTTATTGTTTTATGAAACACTCTGGAATCCTGCAACATTCACCATTCACCACAACGCATCCAAGTACACCAAGCTTTGGAAATTCCATTCTCCCTTTTTATTATTTCTCTGAGAATCTTACAGCAAGCGAGAGCTCTTCAAAGGAAAATTACAACAACCCTTGCTCTATCATGCGCAGGGGTTTATATAGAAATAATTATACAAAATATCTCAGGCATTGAGTCATCTGAGAGAGAGAAAATATCTTCAGTAGTGTTCAGAAAGTAGGCAGGAAGTTATTACAACGTTAAATGCAGAGTAAATGCCCTTTATGTCTGTCAGATGATTGTTTTGACTTTAAAGAGTCTCTGAGTCGGTTACATTACTATGTATCAATCCTGTAGGTACGCATTTACTTTTGCCTGCGCAATGAGTTTCTCGGCTTTGCCAGCTGCGTTTGTCTTTCCTGCTTTGTTGGCTGCTCCATCTGCTGAGTTGGCTCAGCTTTGAATTTATGATCCCTGCTGATTTTGCTGACTGTTCTTTCCATCTAAATTTATAGAAGAAACAGGAATTGATGCATGGCCTAATGCTTACAAAATTCTTTGGATGGCATCTGTCCACCATTCCTGTGTAGGGAGCTGATGCCTGAGGATGGCCTGCATTGTCTCTTCAGCTTCTGTATACTTGAAAAAGTTGGGAGCTACATCAAACAGATGATTCATTTCATTCATTATAAAAAGTAGATTTTCTATCTTACCATAGAAAATCTGTCCTGTGATAGGCCCTGTGTCTTCTGAGGTGCTGGCCTTCTCATTTACCTGTGATGAGGCAAAAACATTCACTCTCTTGGCATATTCTTCATGGGTGAATAATCTCCCTCCGTTGTTCAACAAGCTGGGGAGTCCTTTACTTTCCAATACCCGAAACCTCTCAATGAACTTGTTTACCTCAGTTTGCATATCTTGGGTTCTTCTGTCTAACGTTTGCACCAGACTTCTAAGAGTAAGAACCCTCTTGATCATTTGGATAGTATCAGTTCTGTTTGCGATTCCCATGATGGTCAACTGAGAACTTGTCTTATGATTGAGCACATTGATCATTTTTGTTGCAATTTCAGGCATGTTCCCCAATAAGGCCCTTGATGTTCTGATTTCCCTCTGCGCCTTTGGAATGAGCTCCAGTTGCTCATGGATTGTCTCAATGTATGGCCATTGGTTATTGATGGATTTACCAATATTGGACCATATCATTGCTCTGATTTCGGCTATGATTTTATCTAGTTTTAGCTCTTTCTCAAGCTCCTTGATTTTGTCTTTAAGAGCTTTGATTTCCCTGGCCTTCTCTCCTACTTCTCTCTTTGTTTTTTCATGCCTTTCATTCACCTTGGCCAGCTGCTCCTTAGTTTCATTTAGCTGCATCATTTGTGCCTCTAGAGCTTGTATTTCGCTCTTTAGCTTTTGCATGTCTAAGCTCTGATCTGTGCTGGTGGGTGCTGCTGAAGTAGATGTGGCTGGTTGTTCAGCCTGCTGAGGTGGAGGTGCAGTAGTAGGAGCAGTCTCCTCAAGATTAATGACCTGTGGAGGGGGCTGAGATGTTTGCCCCTCTTGCGCTTGTGTTGATGATCCTTTCAGAGGTGCTTGTGTGGCCTCATATTGCCCCAATTTTTCTTGTGCCTTTATAAGTTCTTTGTAAACAGAAATTAATAGAGTAGTGGAATCCTGCTCATACCTTTGTTTTGCCACTTCATCGGTCTGTGGATGGATAGTGGCTGGAAGTTTGATCTTCTTCCTTAGTGCAGCCATATCAGCATCTCTGATTTTTAAGATCTCTTGTATCCCTTTGATATCATTGGGATTATGCCCAATTTCTATGATGACTTCTTCCAAGGTTTTGATCCTGTTGTCTTTGGCCTGAGAAGAGGCTCTCTCTAGCTCCAGCTGGGAAGCTGTAGCATTCAGACTGCTTGTTAACTTGTAGTTGTCCAAGGTCTTATCGGCCAATGAAGCATACACCATTTCCCCTGTTTGTTTATGCAACTCAATTTTGTCCATGGGGTGTATGTCTTTGGCAAGGACCTCCAAATTGGTCCTGAAATAATCAGCAGAAGACTGTGGCTTGAGTGCCGTAGGCATAAAATGACTCAATGTCAGTTTGCCCTCACCTACATCAAAAGCAGACATGAGTCTCTGCTGATTGGAAGGAGCCATGTTAAGTAGGTGATTATATAATTGAACTTTGATTGGGTCACTCCTCCTCTTAATGTCTATGAACTGCTGCTTTATGCTCACTCTTTCCTCTTTCTGCTGGCTGGAGGAGCTGACTTCCCCTCCCATTGTCCTGTCTAGTTCCTGCTGGGAGGAACTTGCTGAAATTTCCTGACTTGGTGGGCCCATGCCCAGTGCTTCTCTGATGGCTATATCCTCTTCTGGAAAATCGTTGAGTCTTTGCCTTTTCTCTCCTTGATTTATAGAGGATGTCAAGGGAGTTTCTCTTTCCCTCTTCCTAAAGACAAATGTGTCCTCCTTTTGAGGGGTTTGGAGGACCGAGGCATCAGATGTAGTGTCTTGCCTTGTAGGCATGACTTTTTCAGTGGTCTGAGGAGTATCCACTGTTTCTTTTTGCTGAGCAGGTTGCTCTTGTCCTTGTTTTTCTTGCTGCTGTTCCTCTTGCTGTCCTATGTCTTCTTGTTGCCCTTGCTGTAGCCCTTCTGCTTGTTCTTGTGCTTGCTGACTTTGATTTTGCTGCTGTTCCTGCTGTTGCTCTTGCTCCATCTCTTTTTCTGTCTCCATTTCTTTTTCCTTTCCTTTTTCTGATACTTTTCCAGCAACTCTTGTAGTTTGATGTGGAGTAGTTGAAGAGGAGGCTGCTGGTCCAATTTGTGTGCTTGGCAGTGAGGGGAACTGTGCATAAAATTCAAGGTCAGCCATCTTCTTTTGATTGTTCAGAGCTCTTTGATTAAGCTCTTCTTGAGTCACATTTTCTTCTAGAGTTCCCCTTTTCCACTTGCTTTGATTGGCATATTTTTCAATTTGGGGGAGGCTATAATGACCGTAAGCAGACAGTTTATATTTGAGTCTCCTCATTGTGATGAAGTTGTTGGGGTCATAGGGTTTCCATATAAAACTGTACTTCAAACCAAATCCCATCAGTATTCTATGTGCCTCCTTCCACCCTTCATCCCTTTCATTGTAGACTAAATGGCCAAGTTGGCTCTTGATTTTCAGCTGTGCTTTCTTGCCTCTGCCTGAGAAGTGGAACATATCCACATAGCCAAACTGCCTGAAGTATTCTAAGGCAAATAGCCTCATGGGCACAAATTTGGGTAATCTAAATGGGGGTAATTCACACCCATATATTCTGATGACGGTGTGGTGTTGGTAGAGATACCAATCCCCAATACTGTATACTTTTGACAAATGTAGGCACCTTTTCATGTCCTCTGTCAGTCTAGGAGGAGGTGAACTAATCAGTAGAGTCAAGGCTGGATGGATGAAAAGATCAATAAACTCACAGTAGGTGTATGGAGAGTGGCTTGATATATGGAAAACAGATGTCCAATATACTACTGATCTCAAATTGCCCTGTGCATCTACTCTCTTCTTTGGGAAGGAAAATTTATCATGCTGGAAGTATATGAGCAGATGATATAGGTAGGAGGTGTACCTAAACACTCTTTCTCTTGACAAATTCATCAACTGTTCATGCATTTTGTCTGATATGTATGTTGCATAATCATAGTGGATTGGCTTTTTTCCTGGGGAAAACATAAGCATCATTTGTATAATTGTTTCATCCACATGTTCTATCGAATCATATCCCAGGATGGGACTGATCATGCCAACCAGGTCTAGGCCCAACTGGTTAAGATAAACATAGTTGATAGGAGGAACTTGCAGAGTGCTAGCCTTGATGAAGAGCTGGCTAACCTTAATGATTTGGGCCTCTGTGGTTTTGGCTCCCTGTACTATTAGATCAGCTAGTGACAGTGGGACCAACTTTTGCTCTGTCTGGAATTGCAACATCTCCCTGATGGCTTCAGGGGTAATGAGAAATAGAATTGAACCTTCAGCATCTAGCACTGCCCTCTGGGATGCATCATAGTGTTCAGCAACTATGTGCACAAGCTCAGGGAATTGATTAACCTGAGGAAGCTTGAATATTGGGAGGAATGAATCCCAAATTCCCAGGATGTCTGTCCCCCTCTCATGTTTGATCTTTATCTCGTTTAATATTTGCAGATGGAACCTGCTTCTGCTCATCATTTCCTCTGTTATCTTGTAGTCCGGGTCTGCCAATGCTCTGGTGTCAAATGTTCTATTAGGAACATTCAGGGGAGCCACATTGAGGGCTATGGGAGCTACAGGGGGGTCCATGACTTTCCTTTGAGGTTTCTGTTTTGCTTGGGGATTGTGTCACTTATGTAGATCAATAACAACAGAGTTTCTTTGCAGAGAAGGGTGAAAATGCCTGAGAAAAGGTGAATGCAGGGTCTGCAGCAGTTGAAATGCTGCTTTATGGTAATTAAGAGCGAAGCTTAGCTTTTCTGGCACCTTTCAATGGTAAAATTTGGTTTCAAATGCGCCTGCCACGATTGCGCAGACAGGACCTGGTTTCTTAGCAGAATGCCACTGGGAAAAGGCTCGGCTGGTGTTTTCCGAAGCGATAATTGTAACTTCAAGGCTTTGCTGAGGAATTCAGTGGTGAATTTCTGATTTTCGGCTTTCTTTAAGCTTTCTAAAGCGTTAAATAGATAATTGCAGGCGCACAGAGGATGAATAATGAGGAATACCTGGTAAAACAACGAGCAGAGGTGGTGACCGCAGGTTGAACTGGTGCACTGGAGGTCTTTTGGTCAGTTTAACAGGTTGGTAGACAATTTGGACGTTGTTTGCATGCAGAGCGGAATAACGACGAACACACAAAATGACCAAAAAACGCGAACTTTTGGCTAAAATAGACCTTTTTACGCTTTTGGCGCGAATTCATGCTGACGTCAGCATTACGTCATTGGTGGGGTCAAGGTCGGATGACGTCATGCTGACGTCATCGGGTGACGTGGCGCTGTCTGGTTGGTACACGGTGGCGATGACATGGCAGGACAGGCGGACTAATGGCAGGACGTACATGGGTGACGGGGCGCTGACACGTTGCTGATGCGGTGATGACGTGGGTAGGCGGGATGAGGGAATTCGGAAACCGCTAATGGTTTCATATCGCACCGCCTCTTGTACGGGGGCGGTATCCATCAGATGTACCTCCGACGCGTGGTGGTGAGGACACGTAGCAGCGGAGTGACGTCCTCAGAATACAGACGTCGGGAGATAAGCCTCGTACAGCGGATGAGCTCCGACGTCAGGGCAACCGTTGGATCTGCAGCGGATAATCGGACGGTGATCGGACGAATGAGATGACAGGGGGATAGTACGTTTAACTGTCAGGCGTCGGACAGATTCCGACACGACCAGGGCCGTCAGATCTGGAGGGTCTGATCTAACGGTCATCGGATGAGCTGACATGTGCGCTGTATACGGAAGCTGGCGGGGGTATATAATCGGGTTTTATATGATTTTCCAATGTAATTTTCAAAAAACATTATATGCGCTAACCTTGGCTATAGGGCGGGAAAGTGGGTTTTCATGCTTATTTGCCCTTTGAAGCGGGTAAGGTGGGGATTTAGGATCTTTATGGGTTTTTTATGCGCAAAGAGGTAAAAATAGGGGAATTTAGCTCATGAAGGGGAGGGGGTAGCTGGCCTAGGCTCATCAACATGACCTGGTGTCATTTGATCCCTGACTCGAGACTTTATTGGCTATAATGCCAAAGGGGTGGGTATTTATAAGATTTTGGGATTTATACACCTTGGTGTTAGTAATATTAGGGGAAGAGGCGATATGAGGATTTATACAATAGAATTAGTGTTAATATGAATGAAGGGAGCAAATGAAGGGGATCTCACTGATTTTATATGAAATTGATTTAGTTTTGAGAGTAGATCAAAATGAAAAGATTTTAGACAAGAAATGTGGCTTCTGAATGAACCAGAACCACCTAAAAACCATGATCTTTCTCCATAAATCTCAGCTAAAAGAAAGGGAATGTTAGTAATGAAATGAAGGGGGAGAAGGAGGTTAGTCATGCTCCTGCTGTAGTCTTTTACCTTGCTGCCCACCATCACCAACCTTGCAATGATAGGGATACCTTTCTGCAAGCCCAACTACCTACCCAGCTGCTTACCTAGCATTTTTGTTTCTCCTTGGAGGGTGCACTTGGACTTGCAAACCCTTACTTGCCCTTTTTTTTTTTTGGCTTTTTCTTTATTCTTTTCTCTATCTATTTCTACCCTTATCTCTTCCAAGGTCCCAGATTAAACTGTTGGGATCCTTTTCTTCTCTACCTAAACTAGTTGTCTGCCAAGATTAGGCTGTTTGGACAGACTTCTTTCTCTATTCTATAACACAAAATTGAAACATGGTATGATCCAGGTTAAACTGTTGGATCATCCATCAAAATTTGGAATAAGGTCATCAACATTGAAACACTTTAGACACCTTTTGTTCTCTAGGAAATATGGGATCTTTGTGAACTCAAAGCAGAGCATATTTGGACTTTCTCTTGTCAATCATGAAATATGAAACCTATTGGTATAGGTATCCAACACAACTCAACCCAACGGGGCCCATAAACTCTTGGTGTTACATCTCCTCGGGTTAGGGTTTTGGTTGTTTAGGGTTTGCTCTTATTGTTCAATAATAAGAAGGCCCTTGAGCCTCATTGTAAGGCAGTTCAGAGGCATGTAGCTACCACATCTCTTCTCAGAGATAAGCTACCATCGCCCTCGCTGGTTTATTTCCATTTCCGTGTGTAAGCATATGTCAATATTTTACATTAATGAAATGAAGTATTATTTCTGCTTCATATCTGTCTTTATGGTTATCTCTGTAATTTTTTGTGTTCCTGCATAAATCCGGATCATGTCACCTACTGAAAATTTGTTTGAATGGTTCCAAATGATGTCAAAAGAGTGCAAAAGAGCATAGATGTTTGCATTCATCTTCCAAGCCATAGAAGGACTTAAGGCCTACATCTGACCCCCTCCAGTGGAAAGTGCTCTAAACAACTTTCCAATAATATGTGGAAGTCCAAAAATGGATTTCTAGATAAAAACATATGGTCTTTTGAAGTTTTAAGGATTGAAGCCTTGGGAAGGCATATCAGAATATCACCGATCACATATCAGAGGCCCAGTGACATCAGGAATATCAATGATCGCACATCGAAGGTCCTGCATGTCAGAGCATCGACACATAAGGAATATCGACTATCAGAGAATAAAAACTTCTTCAGGTGACAACCTTTAAAAACCATTGAGAATGATAATAAAGGATTAAAAAAGGATTTCATCACAAAATCAAAGGTATGCAAGACCTTTTCTCTCTCATCTAGTAGGACACATGGCAACATGTGATTGGTTTTGATAAAGCTATAGTGGCATCTGAAATCAGTATGAGGTGGTAGTACGAAAGGACATGTGGAAGGTAGTTTGGGCATTTTGAGAGGGCCTAAGGGGGAAAATCAGAGTGACAGTTGTCACCACTCATGAGTTGCCACTTGGAAGTGACGAGGTCATATCGGAGATCGCATATTACAGGTTGAGGATGTCAGCGTTCATTAGGGAAATTTTTAGGTCTAAAATGGGCCTCCTAAGAAAAATTTACAACCAAAATAAACTTTATAAGAACCAATAGGATTCAAGATGATGATGTCAACCATGGGGGATGATTCACCATTTTTTGAGTAAAAAAATAAAAAGATTAAATAATAAAATAATAAAACTACTTTTTCAACTCACATTTTCGACTTATCTCCCTAAGGTTTTACTCAAATTTCGATCGGGAGTACTCTTTGGATGAAAAATTTAATTCCTCATCCAAGGAGTACCCAAGTTGCATACTTTTGATGCACCCTGCTACATGAAAAATGAGAAATACATAAAAAAAAAAACATTATTGCAATCATGTTTCCATGTGTTTCTCATTTTTCATGTAGCAGGGTCTATCGAAAGTACGCAACATGGCTACTCCTTGGATGAGGAATCAAATTCTGCATCCAATGAGTGTTGTTACTAGAAATTTGAGTAAACCCATAGGGAGATAAGTTGAAAATACGAGTTAAAAAAACAATTTTTTCTTTTTTTCCCTCTAAAATTTGATGATGTAATCTAATCTTATTTTATTATTTCCACTATTATTTTATAATTTCCTTAGGAGGTCCATTTTAGACCTCAAAATTTCCCTAATGTTATAATAGTTGGCAATTGAAAAAAGTGTTGATAAGGGGGCTTTGATATTAGGGCTCACGCATGGTCGAGAAGAACTTATAGAACCAAGGGCGTTAAGCTCTTAACAAACTAAAAATGGCCCCTAGCTAGGAACAAAATCCACTAGCGCCTTAAGGCCAAGCCTCTGGTTACCGCACTCGATCCCATGGACGAAAATAGAAAGGGGTTAAATAAAAGGGTCCAAGGGCATCAAAACGCATTGTTTTCATAATGTCTTTTAAGGAAAAAGTTCTGATAGGTCAAAGCTATTATAGAGCATTGTGGATATATTATAGGGCATATTGGGCTCTAATAGTGTGATGTAGAGAGGTAACAGATGGAATAGTTGGCAGTTGTGATTCCGTGACACCACTAAGGCCACCACAATTGATCACTCCCAGCTCTATAAAGTGGGAAATTCAAGCAGTTAAGAGGAAAGTGACATGCAAATCAGCTGATTAGTTGAACAAGAACATCATGGCAGATACATGCCTTGATCATAGGCCATCACAGGAATGGCAAGGAGATATTTTCTTCAATCATCATTCAATTTTCCTTTTGTCTTTTATTTTGTAATTTCTACATTTTAAAGAAAGGAATCAAATGTGATTGTAATGATTTGGGTAGTAGACCTGCGGAGGCTAAGATAGCTAGTCAATTAGACAGCTAGAGCTCGATTGAGATATTTTGTAACTGCTTTCAAATCTCTCCCTCCTTATTACAAGCGGGAAGAAACACTTAACATAGGTTCCATAATTCTGCACCCAAGGGGCCTGAATTCTTTGGTTCCACTTTGGTTCTATTTGCTTTTTGATGAGGTCCTTAGGCTGATACAATTGCTAAATGTCATGTAATGGTGATTTGGACTCCATCTTGAAGGACTGATGAAACTATTTTTTTTAATTCCAATGAGAGCAACGCGCAGTATGTTTCCCCTTTCTTTATCACTTCATGTATGTCTTTCCTCCTTTGAAATAGTGTAGTGAAGCTACTGGTATCACTCTCCTTATGGTTGTATGTTTGTTGCTAAGTAGTAAAAAGAACCTATGTTAACCACAAATTTACTTGAGTTATTTAATAACCTATAGTACCTGTATGTGTAGAGATTTACTTATTGTTATTTGATGACAAATGTATTCATGAGGCATATAGTTTGAGACCTTAGTTCAAGCTCCACTCTTTCTAAATTCTCATTTGCTCATTCTTCCATATTTTTTATGGATATTGTTGCTTAGGATTATGTGTTGTGTCTAACCCTCTACATCAATTCCTCTCATTTCCTTCCTCTTGTTCATCTATACTACAAAAGCAATGTTAAGCTACCTATTTTTTCATTTCATCCACTAGAACCAAGACATTTCTATTTGAGATTAGCCATATTTACCCCCTGAGTATTTACATCTATGTGTTTTCTTGAGTTTACCTTGATGAACGACTATTGAGCCAAGTCCATGAACTATCTCTTTTCAAATTACGTGACATATGGAGTGCAATGGAAATCCCTCAGATAATATTCAAAAGAACTCTTCTTAGATTCCCTAGGAACTAATCTCCTATCAACCTAGATGTTGTCTCTAGGAGGCTTCTATATCTTTTGAAGCACTTGTGTTATAGGGGATATAAAAAACTACAACATCGTTTTGGCACCGTTGTCGGGGAAAAAATCATAATATGTTTCCCCAGGTACGACAATTTTTACATTTCCTCTATCGGGTGAGCAAGGGAAGTGTGGGTTGAAGGTCTCTCACCTTGGTGACTCCACTGTTTGAATATTATTATAAACACCCCGGTGACTCCACTGGCTATATCCTTATTTGGTTTTCATGGCTTTCAAAAGGCCTCATCCTTGCTCTGATGCTAAACAACAAAAAATGCCCTACATCTGAACTTGAGATCAGTCACCTAAAGGGGTTTTCAAAATACCCATTCTTGCATTCTTGGCCAACAAATTTGCCCCACTCAATTTTTCTTACATTGTTGGTTATGCCCATCATGTCCCTTTAGTTCATGAATGGTATACCTATTTTCCTAGTTTCAGTGGAAACACAGATAGAAGGCTAGACCAACATCTTAAGGATTTTCTTGAATGCATGGAACAACTAGGTATCATTTTTGAAGATGTGAAAATGAAAATTTTCATGTATTCCTTAGAGAGATATGCTATACTTTGGTAGAAAACAATACCTTGTGGAAACATATCTTCCTTAAAGAGCTTTCACATAACATTCAACCATTTTTTGCAAAATATTATATCCACTGGGTAATCTATTTGAAGATTGTTGTGCACATTTTAATGTTGAAAATATTTATGAGGTTAATGATCCTGGTGAAGATGTTTGTGGGGCTCAACTCCAAGAAAACATATACTTGCATCAAGAAGCACTACCAAACAATCAAGAAAGGGAAGAAGGAGAAATTATCAAGTTGCAAATAAACCCTCATATATTTTATTATGCCAAATTTGATGATTCTCCTTCTTACGATTTGTATGACTCTAATGGGATGTTGATCAATGTAGGATTGCAACAGTCCCTATCATGGGAAGATGAAAAAAAAGATGAGGCCCACCAGGAGGTCAACAAAGAGGCTCTAGTTTGCGACTCACATACTTCAAATGGAGAACAAGTCCAAGAAACTAGTATTTAGGTTAATAAAGATTCTCCAATCTATGATTCATATGATTCAGAGGAGTATGAGACTATTACGGATGTTAAAAGGGAGTTGCTTACCATCAAGTTGGGAGAAGGCCTCCAACAACAAATTTTTCAAGAGGAGCCCAAAGTTTATGAACCAAGAAGTGTATGTGGCTACCTTTTTCAGAAAGATTCATTCTTGGAAACCGTTCAAGAAAGGGAGATGGCTGTAAATTTCTCTCATCAGCTATATGATCCAGTAGATGACTATATGGAATATTTCCTTGGTCAGCCATTGATCTAAATTTTGGGGTATGTATTAAATGTTTTACCTCGATATTTCAAATGGTGCATGCTTGTTTTAGTTGTTGAATTTCTAGAGAACGATGACATAAAGTCTAGTAGTCAGATGTTGGGTTGGTATCATTGGAAGGTTGACCTCACTTGGGTGAATTGAGCCTTAGACATAAGTAGGAGTTGTACAAAAATAATTTCACCAAGTGAGAATTTAAATTTCCATTTCTAGAAGTGATAGTTCTACATTTCAGTATTGTGAGGAAAGGACTCCTAGCAAATAAAGTTCCATGGAGATTTTCTAGTTTTATAGGTTGAATATATTTTGTGACACCATGCCCAATGGTGAAGGCTACTAGCCTGCAGGCTCTCAACACCTTGCTAGCAAGGCACTGTGCCCAATTGGAGCCAATGATGTCACTTACTGAAAAATTGTTCGAATGGTGCCAAATGATGTCAAAAGAGTGCAAAAGAGTAGAGAATTTTGCAGTCATCTTCCAAGCCACAGAAGGACTCAAAGACTACATCAGGCCCTATCCATTGGAAATTTCTCTAAAAAAGATTTCCAATAATATGTGGAAGTCCAAAAATATACTCCTTGATCAAAAGATACGGTCTTCTGAAGTTTAAATGAATGAAGCCTTGGGAAGGCATATAATAATATTAGCAATCACATATCAGAGGTCCAACAACATTGAAGGTCCAACGACATCAGGCATATCGATGATTGCACATAGGAGCATCATTCATATTAGTGATTTCACATCGAAGTTCCTACATATCGAAGCATCGGCACATCAAGCATATTGACAATTGAAACTTCTTCATGTGATAACCTTTAAAAAGTTGCGACACGGGTGAAGTGCCGATTATGTTAAAAATTGTTGGGAACGCCAATACGGGAATAGAAAAATATTTCATCGTAAAATAGAATGTGGGTGGACCCTTTTCTCTCTCTTTTAGCAGGATTCATGGCGGAATATGATTGGTTCTAATAAAGCTACAATGGCAGCTAACGTCAGCATGATGTGGCAGTACGGAAGGACACATGGCAGGTAGTTTTGGTGTTTTGAGATATGTGGCAGGGAGCAAATCTGAGTGACACATGTCACCACTAATGAGGTGCCACATGGAAATGATGACATAATATCAAAGATCACATATCATAGGTTGAGGATGTCGACACTTAATAATAGTTGACAATTGAAAAAAGTGTCGATAAGAGGGCTTCGATATTAGGGTTGACACATGGTCAAGAAGAAATTATAGAACCAAGGGGGCTAAGCTCTTAACAAAGGAAAAAAGTCCCTTGGGTAGGAAAAAATTCCCTAGCACCTTAAGGATAAGCCTCCGATCACCACACTCAGTCCCATGGAGGAAAATAGAAAGGGAATAAACAAAAGGGTCCAAGGGCGTCAAAACTCATTGTTTTCGTAATGTATTTTAAGAAAAAAGTTCTAATAGGTCAAAGCTCCAATATAGCACTATGGAAATATTATAGGGAATATTGGGCTCTACTAATGTGATGCAGAGAGGTAACAGATGGAATATTTTGTAGTTGTGATTTCGTGACACCACTAAGGCCAACATAATTGATCGCTCCGAGCTCTAGAAAGTGGGAAGTTCAAGTGGTTAAGAGGAAAGTGATAGGTGAATTAGCTAAGCAGCTGAAAAAGAACATCATGGTAGAGATGTGGCCTGATTAGAGGCTATCACAGGAATGGCAGGGAGATATTTTATACAATTATCTCAATTTTCCTTTTGTCTTTTATTATTTAATTTTTTCATTTTAAATAAAGGAATCAAATCCCCCTTCGCAAGCTGAGATAGCTAGTTGATCAGATAGTTGGAGCTCAACTGAGATATTTTGTAATTGATTTCAAAGATCCCCCTCTTCTTATAAAAAGATGGAAGAAACACTTAATAGAGGCTTTGAAATTATGCACCTAAGGGGCCTAAATTCTGTGGTTCCACTTTGGTTCAATTTTCTTGTTCATGAGGTCCTTGGGATGATACAATTGCTAAATGTAATGGATTGGTGATTTGGACTCCATCTTGAAGGATTAATGAAATTGTTTTGTTGATTCCAATCAGAGCAATGTGAAATATGTTTGATTCGGAATTAAACATGAACGAAACAAATTACAGATATAACCATAAATACCGAGATGTAGTAGAAATAACACTTCATTTCATTAATATTAAATACTGAAATATACTTACAAACATAATGGAAATAAGACTAGCTCGGGTGATGGTAACTTATCTATAAGAAGATATGTGGAAGCTACACGCCTCTTAAATCTATTACAGTGAGGCTCACAGGCTTATTTATTATTGAAAAATAACAGAAAACCATAAAAATCCAAAAACCTAACCCTAGGAGATGAAGCACCAAAATTATGGGATTTGTTTGGGTAAATTGGTACATCAACTTCCCATGGTCATAACTTTGGCATACGAAATTTTTTTGATGCACATAATACCTCGTTATAAATAACTATCTAAGGACTACAACTTCTAAATGGTCAATATTGGAAAAAGACCCATGTTGGCCTGATTTTCCAAAAAAATGTCGTTTATGGCCTCAAAATGGCTCCAGAAGTTCAAGACCCAAAAAAATGCCAAAAATAGTGAACTGTGCTACAATTAAGGAAATTGAAAAAATGAAAGAGATGATGGTGGGGGTCCAAGTGGAATAGGTGGGTGGCCACCAACATCTAATTGAATCATTCCTCCCCACTTAGGAAGAAATTGTCCCCATTGCATTGAGTGCCTCCATGAGATGGGGAAACATCTACTGGACTTGGTCCCTAGCGACCCACTTGCCATGGTGTAAAAATTGGCCAGCATTGACAACCCAATATAGTTGGATCTTCTGCAGGAGAGTGTTGTTGACTTGTGTATACATAATCGATTAGTTGTGGCCTATTCCATACACTCTAGGGTTAACTCTCTTGGTGTGAGTTGTTCGGCAATGTTTGATGTGTCTAGTAATGGTGGGAAGTATGGTCGAAGGCAGTCCACATTGAACACTAGGCGTAGGCCAAGGAATTGGGGAATGTTGAGCTCAAAATATTTTCTCCCACAACCTTGGTAATGGTGTAAGGACCATATCATAGTGGTATAAACTTCCAATGGGCTCTGGTAAGTCATTCTTTCGACAAATGCAACCAAATGTTGTCACCCACCTAGAACTTGTATGGCACCTGATGTTGATCATGTCGTTGGTTGTCCTTGGAATTTGACTTCTCCAAGATGTCATGAACCTATTGGAAGATGTATTGGACACATTCAATAAATCTAGTCACTTTATTAGCCTCGAACCATACATGTGTGGATTTAATCTGTGTATTCGCAGGAGGCATTTCAACATCAATTAGACACAATGGTTGAAATAATAGACCCACTTGAAAGGGACTGTGACCAATCAAGAAATGGAGATCTCTATTATAATAATGTTGCACATAGGGAAGACTATCATCCCAGTTTCGTGGATGCTTGGAGTTGTACATGCAGAGTATGTGCACTCTCATCCTATTGATGACCTACATCTACCATCAGTCAAGTGATGGAAGGCAGTCGACTTGGTTAGATTGGTTTCTAATAGTGTCGAAAGGCTTCAATAGAATGTTCTATTGAGCCTACTATCCCAATTTGATGTAAAGGTCTGAAGGATACAAAAATGTACCCATACTCATTAAAAGAATATTTTGGTAGTTTCATCTATTGTGATACTCTTCTTGCAGGTTTCCAATATAGCCATCTTAGAAAATCTGTCCATGACTACAAATACATAGTCATTACCATGCTTGGTAGAAGGGAGGCCAGACATATAATCCATGGAGATGGATTCCCATGGCTAGCTGGGAGTAGGTAGAGGAGTGTACAAGCCTTACTTCTTGATGGTTATCTTGGTGATGGCGCATGCAGTGTAGGATCTAATATATTTCCCAACATCTAGTCAAAGTTTGGGCCAATAAAAGTACTTTTGTAATACAAGCACAATTTTCTCCACAGCAACATGTCCTGTGATCCGACTGTAGTGAGCCTCCAAAATCAATTTGGTAAGCTCGCTTGAAGGAACAAAAAGGTATCCTTGATAGCATAATAATGTGTCCTCGAGGTGGAAATCAATAACTTACTTTCCGTCTACTCACATATGGTATGTGGAGGTGAAATCTGGATAATTATTTTATAGTTGTAGCCATGCATAGGTATCGTGGCCACAAGAGTTGAGAATAGTAGTCAGTGCCGCAACTGGGGGTCTTCTGAGTTAGTCTACAACATTCTTGGTTCTGGCCTTTTTGTATTTATTGTTCAACTAGAATTGTTACAGATATGTATACCACTTCTTATGGTGATCGTCCAACAACTTCCCTTGTGTCTGTATAAACTGAATAGGTCAGTGATTGGTGTGGGTGACCATCTCCTTCCCCATAATGTAAGGCTTCCATTGTTTCCAAGCCTGCATGATGGAATACATCTCTTTATCATAGGTGGGTTACTTCTGAATTGTATCAGAAAGTGTCTCACTATGATAGGCCACTAGATTCCCATATTGGGTGAGGACTCTACCAATATCATAGTTTAAGGCATCTGTCTCGATTTCAAATGGATGTTGCAGGTCTGGCAGTGTGAGTACCAGTGTAGAGTAGATTCGGTGCTTCAACTCAACGAACGCCTTCTATTTGGACTCAAACCAAAAAGCCTTCGTTTTCACCCCACCCTTAGTAATCTGACTTAAAGGCCTAGTGATATGGGAGAATCCCAACACGAACCTCCAATAAAAATTTACAAGGCCCAAAATGCTGCGAAGCTCTGTAAGAGTGGTCAGGGCTGGCCAATCCTAAATGTCTTGGATATTAATTAGATCCACATGCGCGCCACACTCATCTATGATGTAACCAAAATATTGGACTTGGCTCATGCCAAAGGTGCATTTCTCCAATTTGGCACACAGTTTGTGTTGCTGAAGGGTTTGAATGACTTGTCAAATGCATTGCAAGTGTTATTCCCAACTCTTATTGAAGATGAGGATTTTGTCCAGATAAACAACCATGAATGAGTTGGTGAAGGGCCGCAATATTTCATCCATTAGCCTTATAAAAGTAGGAAGGGAATTTTTCAACCTGAAGGGCATAACCAACCATTCAAAAAGGCCTTCCTTGGATTTGAAGGTTGTCTTCCATAAATCTGTGGGCTCTATTAGAACCTAGTGATAGCCAGACTTCAGATCAATCTTGCTGAAATAATTGTCCCCCTTGAGTTGGTCCAGAAGATCATCAATCCGTGGGATTGGATACTTGTTCCTGACAGTGATTTTGTTTAGTGCCTGATAATCAATGCAAAGCCTCAGACTAGGTCCCATCCTTCTTCTTTACAAGTACAATCGGGCTCCCACAAGGTGAGGAACTTCGTCAGATGTTCCATTTTTGTAGCAACTCCTGGATTCTTCACTTGATCTCTTCATTTTCTAGAATGGAGTGGCGATATATCAACCCGTTGGGTAGAGGTTCTTCGAGAGTCAGATCAATCTAATGCTTGACCTGACAGTGCAAGGGCACCCCTATGGGTGAGGAGAATATGTCAGTGTATTCTTCCACTATCGTATCCACCTTCTTCTTCTTCTTGGAGGAACCCTTCTCATGGGCCATGGATGTGGCTTTGATATGCTCCTTACCTTGAGAGCAAATCAGAAAGAAAAAAAAATTCTCAGTTTGTAAAATGATCTTATTACATTGCTTAGTAGAGATCAGAGAGATGGCGGTAGGCTGGGCTACATCCCGTATCTTGTAGAAATTACTACCCAAAGAAATAATAACAAAGTGGGGTCTAGACTCATATACAACATGTCATTTCCACAAGTATGGCTGTCCTAATAATACATTACAAACTTCAAGAGGAGTAACATCACACAGTACCTCATCCGTGAAGGGCTTGATGTTGTAGGGAAGGTGACACTAGTGGTTGACGTGGATATCTCGTTGTTGGTGAAGCCACCCGATTATTTACGGCTATGAATGTGTTGTAGTTGCTAGGCCTAGATGCTTCATGACCCCTACTGAAATGAGTTTCTTTTGGCTCCCATTGTCGACAATGAACTGCAGCGGAGAACCCTTCACCCACATCTATTAGTTGGAATAGGCATTCCCCCTCCTCTAGATCTTCAGGCTCAATCTTATGGATCTTGGTGGTGGCCACAGTGGCACTGGGATCCACGTCAATTGTTGGGATAGGGTACCTAGGGCCTATTTTGGGTTAGTTTAATCAAATTTTGAATAGAATTTTGTAAAGAATGTAAAGTCTCCACGAAATGTGGAAGTGGAGCATGCAACTAAGTAGGAGTCAAAGTGGCTTTATCCCCTTGAATGGGTAAGTGATAGGTCAGTTTTGAGACTCACCCATAGGTCGCGGGCCATGGTATTGTAATAGAAGGGCTATAAATATTTGATTCATAGCAAGTCTAGAGATAGGATATCTTGGTGAAGAATAGGTGTAATTGCAAGAACTAAGGCAGGAAAGCTCTATTTTCCTGTACTTAGGTGAAATGGGAGGGCTCATGTAGCTGAGTGAATGGATACCTTAGCAAGTTCACAGTTGAGTGTGCATGCCCCTGTAGTTGGGTGCGCACGGTGGGAGAGTCTGTAATTCAAATGTTGAATGTAATAAAGACTGATTTTAGACTAAATCTATTGCATCTTTGCCTATTATTAATTCTGTTTAAGTTTTTGCATTTTTGCTTAATGATGTATATCTATGAAATAAAGTGTATCTTTTGTATGAATCTACTGAAACTTTAATGTCTATACATGAATTGAGTAATGAGCTTTTTTCGTGAAGGTAGTAACTAAATTTGTCATGATCTCTATTCGAATTGGGTAGATCTATGCTAAGGCAAATCTAGGGTTATTATTTATTAAGTGAAGGTTGTGAGTCTACTTCTATTAGGTCTGAAAAGTCTAATTCTAGACCTTCGCAAAGGCCTGAAAGCCATTAGGATAAAGTTGCAATAGTGAACCATAGGAAGATACAGACCTACGCGAAGGTAGATCTAAGCTACAAGGGCTTTAGAATACATATCAAATAGTCTCTGGATGCACAAACCTGGTTCTAGCATCCCTTAATACTGCTTTAGGTGAGACTACAACCTGTGCTATGGAGGTTGTTGCCGAAAGGTCCAGCAGTTATGGTTTTTTTGGTTGGCGCAATTAACTCTGAACCTGGTTCAGGCCCCCTTAAGCCAATGTCAATGATCTACTTCCCTAGTTCATTACCCTTGTTGGTTTTTTACTCAGAGTCAAAACATGTGTATGACTTGGAAGCATTCAACTCGACCACCAGTGTCTGCTTGGCCCGACACTCACCTGTGTTATGAGTGGTCACTTGTGTTGTGAGTGGACTCATATGGAACTCACACCACTTTCCCATGTCCTTATTTTTCTTTATGGTATTTTTATTTGCATGCATCTTCGATAGGTTATTTTGGGTCACCCAGCCTTGGATTTGCCCTTTCCTATATGGTTGGGGGGTGCCCTTCCCTTGCTTTGGATTCACAGATCCAAAGTCTCACTTTTTCTGTTTAAACTTATGCTCAATCTTGACAATGTATTGATACATCATGTCGGGCGAGGAGATTTCAAAGAACTCCATCTCATCCTAGATGTACCTGTATAGGAAGTCACGGTACTTGAGTGCCAAATGTTTCTCAGAATCCTTGATACCCAACTTTGTGAAAAGGGTATGAAAAACATTGGGAAACTTCGGCATGTCTTGGTCCCTTCCCTGGCACAACGTGGTCCACTTTATGTATTTATCCTCATAGCTCTAGATAAGGTAGTACTACTCCTTGATGGAATCCCGAAATTAATTCCAAGTGGTTGCAACCAAGAATAGTGAGGGTGTATTTTCATCCTTCTTCTCACAGTATGTTTCCCACCAATCCTTGACATGGGGGGTGACTTTGAGAAGTGAAAAAATAATATTTTCCCAGCTGGAAAAATCATGAACATAAAAATATCCTTACATCAGATTTAACCATTTATCTATGACGTCTGCATCTATTTAGCCCTCAAATATGGGGATGTCAAAGTTAACTTGTACCTTAAAGGGTGTTGTGCTTCGAGAGTAGTTGTTGGAAGGAGATGTGTCACCCTTGGGTAGTCACTGAAGGATCTGTGAAAAGTTGTCTATTATCATGTTCCTCTATTGCTTGAGGGCTTCTTCGAGTGAGATTTTGAAAGGATCTCCTTCCCCCTAGTCTTTCTTCTCTTCTGCCATGGGAGGCCATCGGGATTTGCGAGCTGAGTCCTGCAAAGGTTTGATTATTTCGAGCCCTAACTCCTTATATCCTGACCATGTTAGGGACATGCAAAGAAAAATAGAGAAAGAGTAGAATGCTCTGATGGCACTGATCCAAACTTAAACATGAACACAACAAATTACAGATATAACCATAAATAGAGATATGCAGCATAAATAACACTTCATTTCATTAATATTAAATACTAAAATATGCTTACAAACGGAATCGAAATAAGACTAGCTTGGGCAATGTTAGTCTATCTCTAAGAAGATATGTGGAAACTACATGCATTTGAACTCTGTTACAATGAGGCTCAAAGGCATATTTATTATTGAGAAATAGCGGAAACCCTAAACATCCGAAAAACTAACCATAGGAGATGAAGCACCAAAAGTATGGGCCATGTTTGGGTAAATTGGTACATCAAATTCCCAGGGTCGTAACTTTGGCATATGATCTCCATTTGACATAGAAAATACCTCGTTAGAAATATCTATCTGAGGGCTACAACTTCGATGTGGCCAAAATCAAGGGGAGACCCATGTTAACCCTGATTTCCCCAAAAAAATGTTGTTTAGGGCCTCAAAATGGCTCCGGAAGTTTAGGACCTAAAAAAATGCCCAAAATAGTAAATTGTGCTACAGTTAAGGAAACTGAAAAATACAGTGGTGAGGGTCCAAGTGGAATATGTATGTGGCCATCAAAATCCACCTAGATCAATGTTTCCCCTTTGTTTATCAGTTCATGTATGTCTTTCCTCTAAAATAATGTAAGGAAGTTGTTTGTATCACTCTCCTTATGGTTGTATGTTTGTTGTTAAGTAGTAAAAAGTAGTTGTGTTAACTATATATTTACTTGTGTTATTTAATAACCTTCAATACTTGTATGTGCACAAATTTGCTTATTGTTGTTTGGTGAAAAATTTATTCATGAGGCATATATTTTGAGACCTTAATTCGCAGTCCAATCTTTTTGCATTTTCATCTCCTCACTCTTCGCAGTCCAATCTTTTTGCATTTTCATCTCCTCACTCTTCCATATTTCTGCTCAATATTATTGCTTAGGTTTTGTGTTCTATCCAGCCCTTTTCATCAATTACCCTCCTTTCTCCTCTTTTTCATCTATGCTACAACAACAATGTTAGGCTTCCTATTGTTGTGTGTCGGCCACCAGAACCAAGACATTTCTCTTTGATATTAGCCATATTTACCCCCTAAGTACTTAGATCTATCTTTTTTCTTGAGTTTACCTTGATGAAGGATTATTGAACCAAGGCCCTAAACTATCTCTTTTCAAATTACATGACATATGGAGTGCAAGGGAAATCCCTCAGATGATCTTCAAAAGAACTCCTCTCAAATGCACTAGGCACTGGTCTCCTATATACCCAAAGGTGTTTGAACCAATATTTACAGTTCAATAATATTTTATTTCCCAAGCAGATTTATATATACTACTTCAATGAAGTGAACTTCCGTGTGCACACTACTGTGATTAAGGAAACCAGCATATACCCAGAGAAATTCTGATTTAGTTAATTTATCATGTGTTGATCTTTAATCAATACATCAGTATCTTATTATATAGTAACTATGTGCAGTAATAACAAAATAAACAATCACACATAAAAAACACACATGAACACCAAGATTTAAGGTGGAACCCAATGCAGGAGAAAAACCACTTGTTGTTGTCTCTGTCTTCTTAATATAAATAAAATTGGTTTACAATATTGTACTGGTGCAAACTCATACTAGTACATAGGCACCCACCTACAAAAGGCTACAACCTTCTCTCATTCTCCAACTTCTACAGGAAGGCAGCTACATCCCCCTAGCTCTTGTACTAGTCGATATGGTTACTAGTATGTAGGCCTTGGCCTACAGAAGGCTACGACCTTCTCTCTTCCTCTAGGGACCACACTTCTTAAATTTTCAGACTGGATACTCTTGATACACAACAACACAATATGAAGGCCATGTTTCATCAAATTTTCACACTGGACCGATTAGAAACTTTGAAACTCAAGCTGCATCAACCAACAATCAGTTAATCTGAACAGTCTGATCACTGTCACCAAAACACTGTGATGAAATCAGAAACCTGCATCATCACTCAGAACCAACTGCAACCTCAAAAATCATACATCAGAATGCATACGGTACTTTACTTAACCCAACCTGCGTGTATACACTACTTCCTTTAACCAAACCTGCATACACCTTCAAAACTACTGAAACATAAATCTTCTAAATCAAATATGTACCAAGCAGTAATATTCTGAACATCTACTATCAAATTATAGAGATCTAGATAACCAGCAGTAAAGATCACTGTTTTCACTTAATCAATCAATCAATTAGACTCAATCTCCTTATGCATTTAGTTCTATTTTCATATCTAAGAAGACATCATTGACAGACAATAGTAAACCAGTAGCACTCATCAGATAGATCAGACATTTCTGAATAACAACCTTTTCTTTTGTATACCCAACTTGGAAGCTTCGAACCTACGTGTATATGCACCTTTACCAAGGCGAACCAGCGTATAGATCTGCAAATATTAACTTACAACTTTGCTACTATTCTAGAATTTAGACATAGCCAGATCTTGACATTTAAAGAATAGAAAATGCATAAGTAAACAAATCTAGCCCTGTTATAGACATATTTGGGCACTGCAACCCCAATCACATATGTCCATAAACCAAGGGCTTCTAAGTCCCTAAAATTGTTGCTTCATACCCTAAAGGAGCAAGGTCAGCTGATTACATCATCTCCCAAAAGATCTCTGGTGGGCTCCAGTATTGTAGCAATAATGCTACAACTCCTGGAGCTTCCTTCTCTAATTTTATCAACCCGGTAGTTCGTAACAAACTTGGAAGCAACAGTGCTATATGCACAAGTACTAGCTCTTGTCGCAGCTGTCACTTGGTCAGCTGGCACAAGTCCGCTAGGGCTCAAGCCAACTTCTATATGTTCTCAGAAGAAGCTTTTTAAGTGATGAACGAAAGCTATCTCAAAGGAAATTAACCTATTTTGCAAAAATGAACTGAAAGCCAACAAAACATGGAAACCCTAGTAAACCCTAATCTGACCAGCTTAATCCTTATGATGCAATGGTGGGAATGCAACTTCTAAAAATGATTCCATTACTTCTAATGAGATGAGATGCATGAGTCTAAACTACTTTCATCCGAGGAGAACATGTTTTTGTATTTTTGCTCAAGTGGTTGGAGTTATTATGACTGTGCTTCTGACTGGGTCTTGACTGTGCAGGGGTAGTTCGAGGGGAGGAAGGCTTGGAAAAGGTCAGGAGGACTCTGAGAGGGTCCAGAGGATCCCTAACATCATTCCACAGAAGTTCACAACCTTCGGATGCCTAGCAACCGTGTTTGCAAGCTTCTACAGGATGTCTGCAGGGGATCCTGCAGGAAGCTCGGGATTTCTACAGGAAGTCTGCTAACTTCTACAGGATGTTCTGCAATCGGAGTTTTGGGTGATGGAGGAGTTAATGAGTTGTATGGGTGGATGGGTAGGATGAGAAGGGAGCTTGTGATGGCTTATGGACAAAGAGATGAGATGGAGAGGGGGTGTGCAAAGCTAGTTGGTTGATAGAAGGGTAGAGGCAATGGAAGGCCGAAAAGATAAAACAACGTGGATAATAGAAGAGTTGGTGGGCAAATGATCTATCTGGGAAGGTAAGGAGATGGCTTAGGCATGACTAAGAAGGATAAGGGAGTGATAGAGTGGTGCTGCGTAGTGTAAATGAAACAAATCACCTCTGTCTTGCACAAAACCGAGAATTCATCAACCTATTCTAACTGTTTTATCAACAACCAAAGAACAGCAATGTAAGTTTTAGAGAGAAATCGTGCATGGTGCTGGAACAAAGAGTTATTGCTCAAGATCTAAATGCATGGACACTTCTACAACTGAAATATTACTCTAAAGCTTGCATGAACATGTAAAACTGCGTTTTTGGTGGTTGGCACGGTCTACACCCCCAAGCTCTAAACAGAGGTGGAAGTGAGTGTACAATCAACCTTTTCTTGGAACTCTGTTGGATGCTAATCCTCCTACTCTAATCTAAACTGCTGAAAGCACTTTATCCATAAAACTAACCTACTTAACCACATCAAGAAATTCGAATCAGCGATCTGTGTTTTCCAAGTGCATGTAAAGGACAAGAAATATGATGCCAAAGAAAAGACAAGTAACAATACAAGGAAAGGAGGCCTATTGCTCTCAGGTTGGGCCCAAACCTGAGAGCTATAGCTCCTCTAAGGACTCAGAATTGAACTCAAATCTGCCTGCCTTTTATTAAAAGATCATAATCATAAGTCTGACAACATGCCAAAAATGGCTTACAAAGAGCAAAACAGAGTTGTAGCTCGTACTTTAGAATTTGCAACAAAGGTTCAAAAGTTCCCATCGAAGGCTTGGCTGTCCAACTAAAAGTAAACTGCTATTCCTGTAGAATCCATTGGCTGCCTTCTAGCTCGGTGGTGATAGCTGTTGGGGCTCGGAGTTGGGGTGGAGATCACGAGGAAGGTCATTCAAGGCTGTGGACAACCTTCCTACAAACCCGCAATGCCACCTTGGCTGTCTCCTTGCCTCCATCTGTGTGGTTTTGCTCCATTTAATGTCAAAAAGACCTGAAATAAACATGTATTAGCCACATAGGCATAATGACTGCCCTCCTTCCTACAAATAACATGAATATACTAAGAAATGATGCATAAGTGATAAAAAATGAAGGGTTGAGCAAGGTAAGTAGGCCAAATGAGCCCAAAATGTTACCAAAATTTGGGGCTCATCAATCTCCATGAAAAACCACTCAAAACTAGTCAAAACAAGACCATACAGACTGCCCAGAGCAAAGGGTGCGATGCATCTCACCTGCCACATACAAAAAGTGTGATACATACTAGAAATCCCTTCTGTAGGGTGCAATGAGCGAGAGCAGACAAATGGCACAAGTAGTTTGCTAGGTGGAGACCCTGAGAATCTTCTAGAAACTGTTCATTTGACACTTGCCTCCCTGAATTCGCCCAAGGATGAGTAAGAGATCATGAAATCTCCAAGTGGAACCAAGAACTATCAGAGAGATGACACTAATCAAAATCCCAGAAGCTGACTCACCCCCCTGCAAATATCTATATATGGATCCCTCATCCCAGAGATCCAAAGGTTGGAATTTGGTAATTTGCAAAGAGGTGCTGCTGGTTTCTCTTTGAAGGCATTGTTGGGTGATCTTGCTTTGTATGAGGTGAAGAGGGCTTTCAAGATGGGAGGATGGCACTGGGTCAGACCAAGTGGTTGTAATCCTCTCTTCTACTACTTTCATCAATAAAGCTATTTGAGTTTTCCTCCATATTCTTGTGTATCTCTGAATATTGTGTTGATATATGCATTTGTATGGTAAATATATATCTAATCCTATATTGTTTATAGTGATCGATCTCTATGCTTTGATGGTCTTATGATGGATTGACTCTATAGGTGCTCTTTGAAGCAGAACAAGTAAGGAAGCAGTGGCAAGATTCTGTCAAAGGGGAAAGGAAACAAGCAAGGAGCCAAGCAAAAGACTGAGGTTGGTACTCTCTGCTTCTTTCTCATCTCTCTCTCGTAAAGGAAAAACAAGTGACTTTAGTTTGTCTGTTTCTAAGATAGCTACCCGTCTTAGTGGGACTAGTAGTTCTGAATAGACACTAGATTTCTCGGTAACAAGCCCAACCAATATTAGATCATACAATGATAAGTCATTTCAGGTTTCATGATCCTAATCCAACATTATATCCAAGGTGCACAAAATATTGTAGATCATATCATAATCACAACCCCTGTAACATAAAATATACTTCAGATAGAAGTATTCCCTGAGATACCCTTTCACTTGCTCACTTGGACCTCTAATCTTCTCCTGCTTATATAGTTTTTGGCCTTTCTCAATACCTCGGACCAAAACAACACTTAGAGCATGTGGTATTCTTGGATGAGATCAAATAGTCGTTACTCCTCTCAATATTGTGGGCTAATGCCATGGTATTGACCCTTGGTATTCTTTAAACTTGAATTTCCTTGATTTTCCAACCTATACATGCTTTTCCTCTTTTGAAAGTGCGTGCATATGTATACACTCTTTTTGTTTTGTTAACCCATGTGTATATGCTTCTTTGTCAAAGTGAACCTGTGTATACAACTTACACCATCCTTTTTCTTCAACTTCGTGATTCTGATCAGTAGACCTTTGTTCCAACTTCCTGTTCTTATGTACCAAGGTCCTGCTACCTCTGAATTGACCTGTGAGTGAGTTTCCATCAAGGACAACACTTGTATCATAATTCCAACAATCTCCCCATTTGGACTTGATGGCAACCATATTGGTGTTCGTTACTGCAAGCTATAGAAAATGTTAGAGATATTAGGAACTGTTAAAGATATCAAGCAACACCAAAATACTCTCCCCCTTTGACATTAAGGGAAAATGGTGGACCAATATATTCTCCCTTTGAGAGACACTATGCTTTCTATGCTCCCCCTGAGTACATGCAAAGTCTGCAGAGATATTTTTCAAAAGAATAACATGACTCTATAACTCAACTATGTGAGTATGAACTTCCTATCACCAATGACTCATACATACATCAATCACCCAACCAAGTGGGGATGCACCAAATTTGATTCATCCACCCAACCAAGTGGAGACATATCAATTGTTTATACATGGATAAAATAGAACAATTATTACATCATCCTTCCCATGCATAGTGGGGAAACAAATTACTTCATATTTCCAATAGGACTCATTCGAAAATAGACTACGACAGAATGTGACATATTACACCCTAGATCTTTACATGACCTATGAAACAATGAATATCTGAAACCATAGCTGAGATCAACAACCATAATGCCAACAATGCAGAATGTTTGTGAAGGCTAATGCTCCCCTTAAACATCTGCTACATGTGCATTTTCAACAACCCATTCATCAAGGCATCTTCACCAGTCAGATAAAAATCAACGAACAAAGCATATTAGTAGACAGTAATCATCAATATTAGAATGAGAATCCAAGTCAGAGTCTAACCCACTGCTTTTCTATCAAGAAAACATATACACTCCTTCAGCCATAGAAACTCACGTATATACGCGACTATCCTTCATGAAATCCGCGTATAGGAACCTTATTCTGAAAACTGGATTTAACAACAAGATGATGCATAAACTAATTCCAACTTTTGTCTGAGATATTCAAATGTTTCTCTGGGAAGCAGCTTGGTAAATATATCAACATCCTATTCTTTGGATGGAACATACTCCAATTTAACCTTTTTCTCAAGCACTTTTTTCTTGTAGAAAATGGTACTTAATGGGTATGTGCTTGGTCTTGGAGTGAATGACCGGATTTTTTGAAATATTGATGGCACTTGTGCTATCACATAAAATGGAGATGGGTGGAGAACATGTGATTTGAATGTCTTGTAATGTTTGCATCATCCAGAGTAGTTGTGTGCAACAAGATGCAATAGCCACATATTCCGCTTCAGCTGTAGATAAGGCAATCGAACTTTGTTTCTTGCTGAACCAAGATACTAACTGTGATCTCATATAGAATGCACCCCCACTGGTGCATTTTTTATTATCAACATTTCTTTCCTAATCTGCATCTGTATATGCATGAAGAGTAAGATTTGTATATTTAGGATACCATAGAAGAAAGTCTTGAGTTCCTTGAAGATATTTGAATATTCTTTTTACATCTTAAAGATGTGATTCCTTTGGATTTTCTTGGAACCTTCCAACAATTCCTACTGCATGCATGATATCAGGTCTGGTACCTGCTAGATAGAGCAGACTTCTAATCATAGATCTGTATGCTGGTTGATTTACTGTAGGTGATTCATTGTTAGATCTGAGACTACATCCTGTTACCATTGGAGTACATACTAGTTTAGAATAATCCATTCCATATTTCTTCAGAATCAGCTTGAGATATTTGGTTTGTGAAAGAAAAATACCATCTTTTGTTTACTATACTTGTAGACCAAGAAAATAAGTTAGTTCACCAAGTAAATACATTTCAAATTCTTGTTGCATAACCGAAGAAAAGTTCTGACTCATAGATTCTTCATTGCTACAAAAGATGATATCATCAACATAAACAACAATAATTAGTAGTTTATCATACTCAATTTTGGTGTATAATTTGTTGTCTGCAGACCCTTTTGTGAACCCTTGCTAGTATAGATATTTATCAAGACAATAATACCAAGCCCTTGGAGCTTGTTTCAGTCCATAAAGAGCCTTTTTGAGCTTGGATACAAGCTTTGCATCATTTCCTAGAATGAATCTTTCTGGTTGTTCAATATAAACTTCTTCTTCTAACTCTCCATTAAGAAATGCAGATTTTGAATCCATGTAGAGTTTGAAGATTGTCCTACCATGACATCCTTTTTGCCTAATGATCCTCTCTTTTTCATATATATTTATCGCTTAAATAAAGCCAAATCTACTAGGTTTTGATGAATGTATGCAATAGTATGTTTTCTTATTCATATTTAATTGTATACCCTATCGTTTTATTAAAGTTGCAATTGGCTACCGAATTAGCTTGTTTCCATAGCTAATCTAGGTTTTTGTAGCTGTCTTCATTGCTTGCAAGGTTCAAGAGTTATAGGTCAAAAGAAATGGTGTGGATGGATAGAGGATGACTCCCACATGGATACCTTCCTATCCACTTGAAACTGTTTGCTAAAATAAGCACAGGAGATTGCGGTCAAACTCCAAGTCAACTGTCGGATTAACGCAGAACAGAACTCGAGATCAGTTGAAACCTTATCGCTTTGCTTTCAGAATAGAAAAATGACAGCTTAGTGATATAAGTTTAGATAGGTTAGAGATATTAGGCTTGAAATATTCATACAGTTATGCAAGGAGATTGGCTATAAAGCTAATGGCCGCACTGTTGTTTGGGTTCGCATCGAATGATATGTTTATGAACAGTTTGTGAATTTCATGTGAATAGAATTCGTTTTTTGTGTGCAAGCGTTGTGTTGATTTGAATATCTGAACTGCTATTTGGAGGGCCCCTATAAACAGTGGCAGGTTTTAATCAAATACAATCTGATTTCCTTTAATTCCTTTAATTCATCAATTGCTCTGTTTTGTGTGACAATGTTACATAATGATCTCGCCAGCCAATTGTTATCTGCATAAGAACTTTAATTTGTTCTATACCTAGCTTAGACTGTTATCTAATTTGCTTTATACCTGGTACTACACAGTTCTTTCCTTTTCTTATTATCCAACATAATTGAAGTGTGCTCAATTCACAATATAGATGTTGCTTGGGTTACCTTGTTTGAGCATGAGTTGAACAATCAAGAAGACCTCTCCTAAAACAATTAAGTTCAATAATTTTCCTTCATAGCTGATAGAATAGGTTTATTTTTTCACCTAGATAATTAGGAGCTACAACATAAAGATTTAAGATCAAAAATCCCAAACAATCTAACATAAGTAAAATCATTGTCACATCATCTACAAACTAATTGGATAGAGATTAATTCATAGGAAACTTAATCAACATCCCTAAGAATTATGACAGTAATACAATTGACAAACACCACCCCCATCTTAAGTTCAAATCATAACAAATACATAATGACCTAATGAATAACTTCTAAGAACATATTGTGCACCTGCACTTAATTAGTCTACGCACCCTTGTTGACAATTTATGATTTCCAATTCAAGGACATTGAATTGACCAAACATTTTGGCATCGTTGCTGGGGAAGTACAATTAGAAGTAAAAAACAAAACCATCATTAATTTAAAACATGACATGCGTAGGGATAGAGACTCTAGGGGTAGATTTGTAGGATGAGGAAGAAGTTTAATTCCCACAAATCCACTCACTCCACCATGATTTCGAGTTTCCACACCCCCTACTCAAACCAAAATTCCATTTAGAGGTCGACAAAGACTTCTTGAAGTCTCAAGATCAGAAATTCAATCCAGAACTTCACCTACTTCTTCTACTAAAGCTGTAATTGAAGAAAATCCTACATCCCCAACCACAGGAGTAATCTTTCTGTCCCCCACTGGTGAACAAATTTTGGGAGAAGAATTAGAAATTCCTAGTGAAGAAGAGGAATTGGAAACTTATTCTGAACAACCATTGATAGAGGAACCAGAAATATTAGAAGAACACTATGCTAGCTCCAAAGAATCTATCATGGCTAAAGAAGGGGAAGGAGAAGTACACAATATCCATGGTGAAGAAGATAGGATTAGAGGTAGAGGAAGAGGAAGAGGTAGAGGTAGAGGAGGGGGTAGAGGCAGAGGAAATCAAGATCCTTCGGGATTCCTTATTCTTGATGAAGATACAACCCCTACAATGAAAAATATATCACCCTCGATTCTTTCTAATTTCCACGGGAAAATAAACGAATATCCAGAGACATTTCTCTTCGAATTTGAAGTATTATGTAGATCATATGACTATCTACATGATGCTCAATAGTTGAAATTGTTCCCCACCACATTAAAGGACTCAGCATTAAAATGGTTCATGAGTCTAGGAGTGCATTCCATAACAACATGGGCACAGATGAAAGAGGCTTTCTTAGGCAAGTATAGAGATTATTGTATGCCTAGTAACCTTGAATATGAAGTCTTCAAAATGACACAAAAAGAAGATGAGAATCTTGAAGACTTGGTAGAAAGGTTTATTTATAATGTTAAAAGAGAAAAAATGGATAATTTGGATGAATAAACCCCAAAAGCTCTTTTACTCAGAGCCGTTAAAGATTAATGGATTGATCTCCTTAACCTAACTGGAAAAGGAGATATTCCCAACTACCATTTGCAAATATTTGTGATATATGTGTACATATCTTAAGGGGAAAAGCAAGAGTTGGAAAGAGTCCTAGAGACCCTCTATTATCAAGAATAAACAAGTCTACAGCTGGGACAGTTAGTAGGGAAGAAATAGGAAATATGTTTGACACCTTTAAAACAGATATTTTAGGGAGCCTAAGTGGACAAATAGACACCCTTAAAATACAAAACAAGAAAAATTCCTAAAATGTTGCATTATCTATCTTTTCTCCCAAATTTCGGAAGAAACATGCTCTGAGAGAATGTCCCTTAGACTCAAAAGCCATAGAAACCTGTGTCATATGTGCAGATAATCATGATATAAAGGAATGTCCATCCTTACCAGGTCTTAAGGTTGTATTCAATGATGAAGGAATCTCAGAACCAGTAGACCCTCTCTACTTTATAGCCAAAATACCATGGAAAAACCCCCAACCAAATCAATCACAAGGATTTAGACCACAACAATTTGCCTAGCTTTCACAAATTAATTAGAAATCATCCTAGCAGCCTTGGGCTCTACCACAATCACAACCTTGGAATCAAGGATGGAAAAATCCTTATGGAGCCTATGCTCAATAACAACAATATTTGCCATCCTACCTTCCACCACAATTCTTAACCCTGTCCAATCAAATTCCTCAAGCTAATCAATTGCCACAAGTCCTAGTATAGAATCAAAACCCGCAACTTTCCCTACCATTTCCACAAAAATCAAATCAACTACCTACTCAACCACTTCCAAATCGTAATAATAAGAGACCACAGCAACCAGTATACAACATGGAGGGTCAAAATCCTAAAAATTATGTGATAACCCACTAGACCTAAAAAAATGTCCAATTGAGGTCTGGAAGAGTATTACTAAAAAACCCTCTTGTTGTCATTCAGAAAAAAAAATAAAAAAAATAAAAAATAAATAAAAAAATCTGATCTTCAAAAACATAAAAATAAATCATAAGAAGTGGAGACTTCTCTCTCTCAAAAAGAAACTAAACAAATAGAAGAAATTCCAATAGATGCTCCTATCATAGAACAACATTCAATATCAGTTAAACACCTTTCTGAGAAAGGTTGAAAATTGATGAAGGAGTAGAGAAACAAATTATCTTGCTTGATTACAATATGATGGATGAATTGAGAAATGTTTGTATTAAGATTCCTTTATTACAAGCCATAAAGTAAATACCAATTTTTGCAAAAACAATTAAGAATTAAGTACACAACGATCAGGGAGAAGAAGAAAAGGTAAAAAAAGAATTCAGTTAGTCAGAAAAATTGCAAACATTATGATGGGGAAGATGACAACTCAAAAATATTTAGACCTAGGAAGCCCCATTGTAAAAATTCACATCAATGGAACTGAAATACCAAACACACTGATTGACCTAGGAGCAGCCATAAACATAATGAGCAAACAAGTTATGGACACACTTAGGCTTCATAACCTTCAATACACACCAACCTTATTGCAATTAGCAGATAGATCTGCTATTAAACCAGATGGTGTGTTAGAGGATGTTTGTGTATCTTTAGATTCTTGGGAATATCCTATTGATTTCATGGTATTAACACCCAAGAACAATTTCGGAGGGCATCCATTAATTCTAGGAAGGCCTTGGTTGGCTACAGCAAATGCTTTTATCAAATGTAGGCCAGGTGATATGTTTATCTCAAATGGAAATTCTACAAAGAAATTTACATTATATCCCCCTGCAAGAACAACAGTAGATACAGAAACTGAAGAATAGATAGAAGATGGAGAAGATATACAACCTATTTTTGTTACTAAACAGGTAAAAGAGGAAGACAAACTTTTAAATTTACTAGAAAATAATGAATCTTCCTCACATTATGAGTGTAGTCGAAATGAATATCTCTCCTCTAAACAAGTATCATTATTGTCCATGGAAAAATTTGGCAATTCCTCGATAGAAATCTTTCCAAGAAAAACCTTAAATGTCAATGAAAACTTGGAAGACATGAAAAAGAAACGATTGATAGAAATTTTACATAAACATTCTTCTGCTTTTGCATGGGAATACACTGACATGAGAGGGATTGATCCTAAAACTTTCATACATCATATCTACATTGAACAAAATGCAAGACCATTTAGACAGCCTCAGCAAAGAATGAACCCAAATCTTAAAGAAATTGTTAAGGAAGAATTGCAGAAATTATTAAATGTAAATTTCATCTATCTAATATCTAACATTCAATGGGTTTCACCCCAAGTAATCATCCGTAAAAAGAATGGAGAATGGAGAGTATGCATCGATTACAGGGAGTTGAATAAAGCAACATTAAAAGACCACTTTTCATTACCTTTCATAGACCAGGTCTTAGATACTTTAGCAGGGAAAAAATATTTTTCATTCTTGGATGGGTTTAGTGGATACAACCAGATTCAGGTGGCCCTTGAAGATCAGGATGAAACAACATTCACTTTTCCATGGGGAACTTATGCTTACCAGGTACTTCCCTTTGGGTTATGTAATGCTCCAACAACATTCCAAAGGGTAGTCCTTGGAATTTTCTCTGACCTTATCTAGGATTGTGTGGAAGTGTACATGGATGATTTGATAGTCTATGGGGATTCTTTCATTGAAGCGCTATAAAACTGGGAGAAAGTATTAATAAGATGTTTTTGAATTATGGTATGTTCTATGCTTAGAGCAGTTTACTTATATTTCTTATTATTATGCACAGATTAGCAATCACATGTACATAAGTAAAGTGCAGATAGAACATTAAACGATCAACAGAAAACAAGCCAAGATAAGAGACACAATATGTGGCAGCTAGCCAGGGACAAACCCCAATATGGGGAAACCCTTTAATCAAATCTTCTTTTATCTTCAATAATTCAGCAGAGAAAAATAGTACAAAAGTCTAATTTATAGTAGTAGCAGCAAACCCTAGATCAGCGGCATCAGCATCAGTGGCATCAGCATCATCGGCATCACCAGCATTAGCATCATTGGCATCACTGGCATCAGCATCATTGGCATCACTGGCATCAGCATCATCGGCGTCACCGCCATCAGCATCACCGGCATCAACATCATCGGCATCATCGACGTCAGCATCACTAAAATCACCGGCATCAGCATCACCAGCATCAACATCATCGGCATCACCAGCATCAGCATCATCGGCATCACCAGCATCAGCATCATTGGCATCACTGGCATTAGCATCACCAGCATCACTGGCATCAGCATCATCGACATCACCGGCATCAGTTGTGTCCTTCCTTCTCACGTGTGAGAGAGAGACCTATCTGCGTAGGAGAGAGAGAGAGAGACTCTTTTCTGTGCAGAAGAGAGAGAGAGATGGATCGAGAAGTGTGTAGCCAAATGAGGAAAAGACCTCCTGTATTTATATAAAAATTTTGATGATGAATATATTCGTCTGTTGGGCTTCTCAACTGACATGAGTTTCTAGTCGGCTTGATAATTATTCCATAATTAAAATAAATTCATATCTCCATAAATACTTATCGAAATCAGATGATCTTTAGATCAATCCTAGACCTCTCTATGAGAGGAATCTAGGAAAAATATTATCAACCATGAATAAGGTGACCGACATGGAGTTTGGCCCTAGTTTCCAATTTTAACAGATGTCAAGAAACAAACCTCTCATTAAGCTATGAAAAATGTTTCATGATGTTTAACAAGGGAGTTGTTTTAGGTCACCATATTTCTAGAGACGTAATTAAGGTAGACTCATCTACGGTGAAAGTCATCTCCAAGTTATCAGTGCAAGTTTTCAAAAGGACGTTAGAAGTTTTCTTAGTTTTACCAGATACTATAGAAGATTTATAGAAAACTTCACAAAAAATTGAATCCCCACTGTTTAAATTACTCACCAAAGACTGTGAATTTAGTTGGTATTCTAAATGCCAAGTTGCCTTTGCAACATTGAAAAAGAGAATTTCTGAAGCACCCATCTTGAAAGGACCTAACTAGAAATTGCCTTTCCATATCTCAACAGATGCTTCAGATTCAGCCTTAGGAGCTATTTTAGGACAAAAAGATCTCACTCATTATTTCATTTATTATAATAGAAAAAATTTAACCCCTACATATTTAAATTATATTGTAACTGACAAGGAGTTCTTAGCTGTAATTCATGCCATTAATAAATTCAGACATTATATAACTGGCTATGAAACCTTTTCCCACACAGACCATTCTTCCATTAGATACCTAATGAATAAATGAGTCACTAATGGAAGAATAACTAGATGGCTCCTACTTTTTCAAGAATTCAACATAACCATTCTAGATAAGCTAGGAAAATAGAACACAATTGCCGATTTTCTATCTAGAATACAAAATGTAAACAATATTTGACCCTTAGAAGATAAATTTCTTGATGAATATATTTTTGCAATATCTACTAAATCACCTTGGTATGCATATATTGCTAACTCTTTGGTCATAGGAAAAATGCCATTTCATTTATCTCCTAGAGAAAAAAGAAGAATAGTCCACAACAGCACGTCCTACTCATGGATAAATGAGGAATTATATAAGACAGGACTAGACCTCATCATCGGAAGATGTGTTTGGGAAGACCAAATACCAAAGATAGTAAAATCTTGTCACGATGAGCCATGTGGAGGACACTTTTCTGACAAGAGAACTACTTACAAAATCTTGCTTTTAGGATATTATTAGCCTTCCATTTTCAGGCACACCAAGGAATATGTTAAAAGATGTGATAGTTTTCAGATAATGGGCAAACCTACTCTTTCAAATGAGATGCCACTGCAATCACATGTACTTATCGAACCATTTGAAAACGGGCACTGGATTTTGTTGGACAAATCAACCCACCTTCAAAGCAAAAGAAGTATATTATGGTATGTACTGATTATGTCACTAAATGGGTATAAGCTAAAGAAGCTCGTTTTTCTATTGAAAATACTGTAATGTCATTTCGTTTTGAGGATATTTTTACTCGTTTTGGTGTTCCAAGGGAAATTTTAAAATATCAAGGGACATAGTTCACATCCAGACTGGTGCAAAAGCTTGTGGACCAATACAAGATAAAACATTTGTAAGTCGACTCCATACCATCCACAAGCCAATGGACAAGTTGAGTCCACAAATAAGGAGATCGAGGCTATCCTTACAAAGACTTTACATCTACACAAGAAAGACTGGGTGGAAAAGCTTCCAGAAGCCTTATGGGCCTATAGGACAACATGGAGAAATACTACAAGACATACTCCCTATGAACTTGTTTATGGGAAACAAGTCTTACTTCCAATAGAGTTCTAGATCTAGACCTATATGACAATAGTCCAGTTAGATATTGACTTGTCAGAAGCCCAAAAGCAAAGGATGACACAATTAAATGAGCTTGATGAAATCAAGCAAGAGGCCTTCCATAGGACCAGCCTAGTGCAACAACAGAGGTCAAGATGGCATGATAAGTACATTAAAGAAAGGAAGTTCATCCAAGAGATTGGGCACTTCTCTTTGATTCAAAATTAAAAAAATTTCAAGTGAAATTCCAAACCCATTAGCTTGGACCTTATGAGGTTGAGAATGTCTTTGACAATGGTGCAGTTAGAATGAGGACTATTAACAAAGAAAGAACTCCTCTATTAGTAAATGGACATCGACTCAACCTTTACCAGAAACCATTAACAAGATAGGGATTTGTTAAAATCTTTCAGTATAATTCAAAACTAAAGATGGTCAAGAAGAATTCTTCTTCTTTTCCACCTTAGAAATTTTCATTCAGTTTGTTCTTCAAAAATAATAATAATAATAAATAAATAAATAAATAAAATTGTATAAACATGGAAACCACCATGTTGTTGGCATGT
Organism: Pinus tabuliformis; assembly: GCA_031772625.1. NCBI lineage: Eukaryota > Viridiplantae > Streptophyta > Pinopsida > Pinales > Pinaceae > Pinus > Pinus tabuliformis. The sequence goes on along the minus strand of CM062819.1, from coordinate 1,883,914,383 downwards.
CTATATAGAAAATTTAAAGTGAAAACCAATTTGTTGGCACTTCAAATTTTCTTTTCAAAAGGAAAAAAAAAAGTTCATCTACTAAAAGCTTTCTTTCTCTTAAGTTGTAGAAATAGCAACTTTTCGCAGCTTGGACAAGTTTCTGCAGTTAAACAAATTTCTGCAGCCTAATAATTTTGGAGTCTACTAGGATGCTTAGTGACCTAGATTAAAGGACAGTTGAAAACAAGGCACACACAAAAGATTAAAGGACAACAAATAAGGATAGAAATAGAAAATTAAAGGTACGTGCTACTTTAATTTAGCAATAGGGATGGTTATATAGCATGTATGAGTAAGAAGATATAGTACTAAAGTGCAATCATTATAACCTAAGGGTAATGGACGCCTAACGAAAAATCATATGCCACCACTCTAAAATTCATGTCACGATATTGTTCCAAATCTACCAAACTAATTACCAAACATAAGTTTGAATGTGCCTAATAGTCGAATTCATTCCCATAATCCTTTTGATAACCCATCCATTCTTCCCTGTTCCTGCACTCCTATGATCTTTCACAGCCACTCCATCTTTCCGCCATCTAGAAAACCATACCAATATCATTTTCCTGTCAAGGTAGCCAATCTTGGAGGCAAAGCGTCCTTCGACATGGGGGTAATTGTTCGAACTGAGCCAGCAGGGAAGTAGTTCCTAGAGGGGTACCCACAAACTACGGAGTTGTTGCAAAGAAAACAATGGTTGCATTTCATTCAGAAATATAGCAACTTCCACAAGGAGGTAACCAAGACATTTGCGCACTCATTTGATGGAATGGAGGCCGAAATTGGGGACATAAAACTCACAGTAACGGAGTCTATGATTGCTGAGGCCACGGAGCTGCCAAAACATCGAGAAAAATGGTTTAAAATTAGAGGGATTGAGAGCGAGGATTGGAAGGTTTTCCTCAAGAATCCGAACATGGACACAATGGTCTACAAAAAAGGTATTCCAAGCACTGCTCTTAAAAATAGATGGAGAAACTTATTACTTGTGCTTTAGAAGTTTATCACTTGTGAGGTTAGGTTTGGGAAAATGTATTTTTATCATGTTAGAATGATGATGCACTTCCTTGAGGATCATCATACCAACCTCCCCTATTTTCTCTTGAATAGCCTCAGGAAAATGGCTACAAATGTTCAAAAGAAAATTCAATGCATAGAAAACACCATGTATCATCATGGTTTGGTAAAAATATTGGTCAAATTTCACCTCCAAATTATAGGGGATGACTCGGAGAGTATCCTAATAAGGAACCTTTTTGAGGAAAAATCCCCAGAAAAACCAAGTGGTAGCAGGGCCCTCAAAGGGAGAAAGAGAACTATAGAAATGATAAAGGAATAGGCACCTCAAACTCAGACAGAGGTAACAGAAGAAGAGTTGCCTATAGTAAAAATTTTGCAGAGAATGAAGAGGGGAAACCCTAGAAGAAAGAAAGTCAGCCCGAGTAAAGAAGAATTCTCACAAACCAAAACCTCTCCTCTAGAGGAAAAATTAGAGAATAAGAGGAGGAAAGTGCAGAAAACACAAACCCCAGGGTTGAGAAGGAGCACGAGGTTGAGCACGATTCCACAAACAACCTCAAAAACTACATAATACATTAACCTTGAGGAAAATGAGCCAAATGAAAAGGAGCCAACTGAAGAGGAGCCAATAGAGAACACTCCAATAGAGATTGAGCCAACAGAGAACACTCCAACAGATATTGAGCCAACAAAGGATGAGCCAATAGAGGATGAGCCAATTGAAAGCCTTCAGAATTCCCCAAAAGGGTCACCAAGATCATCACCATAGCCTTCCAACTCACCTATAGGAAGCTCGATACATAGTCTGGGAATTGACCCTGCACAACAAGAAATATATGACTACATAGAGTCACTGGAAAGGAAGGCGACAACAATAAAGGAAACAATACAGAGCCATGGAGAAGGAAGAAACCAGGTGAATGAATAATCAACCTCAAATGTCTTGAAGCAGGAAATCTTTGAACTAGAAACATTGAATCGGTATCTTAAAAATGAAAATCAATCCCTGAAGACACAGAGTGAGATACAGATTGCCACGAGTGACAATCTAATCCTACATCTAAGCTTGTGGTATAAGAAAAACAAGCTGAAGAAAGAGAACAGAATTATGCAGAGAGAGATAATCAGTTTAAAGTAAAAAATTCTAATGAGGAAGCCTAGAATTCTAATCTCTACCAAAAAAATAAAACAGTGAAATGGGAGATGACAAACAAGAGGCACAAGCAAAAGACAAGGAAGAAGTGTATCAGGACATACAACATCTCTAGTCCAGGGGAATGTAGAGTCTAAAGATTGTCCTACCATGACATCCCTTTTTCCTAATGGTTATCTCTTTTTCATATATATTCATCACTTAAATAAAGCCATATCTACTAGGTTTTTATGAAGGTATGCAATAGTATGTTTTCTTGTTCATATTTAACTATATACCCTATTATTTTAGTAAAGTTGAAATTTGCTACCGAATCAGCTTGTTTCTGCCGCTAATCCAGGCTTTCGTAGTTGTCTTCATTGTTCGCAAGGTTCCAGAGTTCCAGGTCATCAGTGAAATATGTGGATGGATAATGGATGACTCCTTCATGGGTACCTTCCCATCCACTTGAAACTGTTTGCTAAAAGAAGCACAGGAGATCGCGGTCAAACTCCAAGTCAACTATCGGACTAACACAGAACAAAACCTGAGATCAGTTGAAACCTTATTGTTTTGCTTTCGGAATAGCAAAACAATGGTTTAGCGATATAAGTTTAGATAGTTTAGAGATATTAGGCTTGAAATCTAAATACAATTATGCCAAGAGACCTGCTATAAAGCTAATGGTTGCATTGTTATTTGGGTGTGCGCCGAATGATATGTTTATGAATAGTTTGTGAATTTCGTGTGAATAGAATTGGTTTTTTGTGTGCAAGCGTTGTGTTGATTTGAAGCTCTAAACTGCTATGTGGAGGGCCCCTACAAACAATGGCAGGTTTTAATCAAATACAATCTGATTTCCTTTAATTCTTCAATTGCTCTGTTTTGTGTGACAATGCTGCATAATGATCTCGCCAGCGAATTGTTATCTGCATAAGAACTTTAATTTTCTTTATACCTATCTTAGACTATTATCTAATTTGCTTTACACCTGGTACTGCATAGTTCTTTCCTTTCCTTATTATCTAGCATAATTGAAGTGCGATCAATCCACAATATAGATGTTGCTTGGGTTACTTTGTTTGAGCAGAAATTGAACAACCGAGAAGACCTCTCCTAAAACAATTGAGTTCAATAGTATTCCTTACTAGCTGATAGAATAGGTTTCTTTTTGCACTTAGAGAATTAGGGGTTGCAACAAAGAGATTTAAGATCGAAAATCTCAAACAATATAACACAAGTAAAATCACTCTCACATCATCTACAAACTAATTGGATAGAGATTATTTTCTAGGAAACTTAATCAACATCCCTAAGAGTTACGACACTAATACAATTGAAAAACACCACCCCTATCTTAAGTTTAGATCTTAACAAATACATAATGACCTAATCAAATAGCTTCTAAGCACATATTGTGCACTTGTACTTCATCAGTCTATGCACCCTGGTTAATAATTTATGATTGCCAATTCAAGGACATTGAATTAACCAAACAATCCATTTGATACACTTTGAATTTCTGAAAAGTTGAAAGAGCAAGAAACATTCTTATGGCTTCAAGTCTGGAAATAGGTGCAAATGTTTCTTCAAAGTCTATACCTTCCTTTTGAGCATACCCTTTACATACAAGTCTTGTTTTTTTTCTAATAACCTCTGCATTTTAATTTAATTTATTCTTGAATATCCATTTTCTTCCTATAACATTTTTATCAAGAGGTCTAGGAACTAGTTCCCAAGTATCATTCTTTTCTATTTGGTCAAGTTCTTCATTCATTGCCTTAACCCAAAATTCATCTTTGCTAGCTTCATTAACATTTTGGGGTTATATGGAGGATAGTAATGCTAGATAACTAAAAGTTCCTACAAGAGTTCTTCTTGTCTATACTCCAAACCCTTTTTCAACTAGAATTTGAGATCCCGGATGATTCTTTTGAACATACCTGGATGGATTATTTCCCCTGTCAGTTGTATCTTCTTCTGATATTTCATTGGTTTCTTCCTCTATATAATTCTGATTTGATACAGGAAAGCATTCATTATCTTCCTCATTTTCATCATCCTTTGTTTGTTTCAGATTTCTGCATGCTTCATCAATTACTACATCAATACATTCAACAATTTTCTGAAGCCTCTTGTTATAAAATTTGTATCCTTTACTTCTGGATGAATAACCAAGAAGAATTCCTTTGTTCGCTCTGAGTTAAAACTTACCAAGTTTTTCATCAGTATTTTTGATGAAACATTTGCTTCCAAAAACTCTAAAGTGTTTGATAGTAGGAGGTTTACCATAACAACGTTCATATGGAGTTTGATCACTATTTACCCAAACATTAGATTTTTTGAGAGTAGTCACAATAGTAAATGCATCTTCACCTCAGAGGGTGGTAGGAGTTCTAGATTCATCAAGCATAGCTCGAGCCATTTGTTGAACTGTTCTGTTCATTCTTTCCATTACGCCTTTTTGTTGAGGATTTTTGGCAACAGAGAGCTTCCTTTTTATTCCATGTTGTTCACAAAAATAAAAAAATTCATATGATATGAATTCTCCCCCTCGATCATATCTGAGACATTTGATTTTTCGATCTGATTCATTTTCAACTAAAGCTTTGAAGGCTTTAAACTTTTCAAGTGCTTCATCTTTATCCTTTAGTAGACCTATCCAACAAATTCTAGAGAAATCATCAATGAATAAAATAAAGTATTCTTCTCCATGAGGTGACTTTTTCCTTGTTGGTCCACACAAATTATTATGGATGATTTCAGGAGGCTTACTTGTTAATCCTTCTTTTTCATTGAAATGAACTCTGGTTTTCTTACCAACTTGAAATGTTTTTCATATGGTATTTTCTGATATGTTGATATCTGTAAGATCATGAACCACCTTGAGCCTGCATGCTTTTCTTATTTAAGAAAATCCTAGATGCCCCAATCTTCTGTGCCATAATGAATTTTCATTTGTTTTTCTTAGATAGCATTGTTTTTGTCCTCCTTTCAGTATGTATATATTGTTTGGAGTTTTTGTACCTTTGATTATAGTCTTTCCTGTACCAAGCTCACGAACCACACATCCATTTGATTGAAACACAAATTCATTTCCTTGATCACATATTTGACTAACACTCAACAAGTTATGTTTTAAACCATCAACATACATGACAGTTCCAACTTCAACCTTTTCTTTCAAATAAAGAGAACCTTTACCTTTAATGACAGCACGTGTGTCATTTGTAAAGCATACATTCTTTTCTTTTTCTAAAGAATTATATGAATGGAGTTTCTATTTATCACTTGGCATGTGTTTAGAGAATCCGCTATCAATGTACCACTGATTTTATTGTCCTTTTGCAAATAGAGCTATGCCACATCTTTTTTATTGAAATTTGTTCTTTCTTCATACTTTGGAATTTGACGATGTTTGATCCTTTTGAAGTGTTGGCTGAAATGTTCTCTTGCATTCAGATTCTTCATGACCAAAGTTATTACAAAATGAACATTCAATTCAATCTTCAAGAGGATAAAAGTTATTATAAGAACTTTTCTTGATTTCTGTTATGCTCCTTTGATTTCATGCTTCTCTATTCATGATAGTTTTGTAAGCAACACATTGAGCAGCCTTATGCCCAAAGTTATGGCATGAAAAACATTGTCCATTAAACAAGTTTTTATGATCATAAAATCTTTTGGTATTGTTTACACTTTGGTTGATGCTTCTATTGATGTTCATCCTTGGAGTAAATTGAGCATGATTTGCCTGATGAGTACTATTAGGATTTTGCTGACGATTGACATACTGTTGACTGGTCTTTGCTACATCAAGATAGCTTCTAGAGGAGGCTGATGGATTTTGTGATTGGGATGATTCTTTAGTATATCCAAGACCTGTCTTTATAAGAGGAGAACATTGAACCTTGATGATTTCATTTGAAGTTTCTGATCCTTTAGAAAATCTAAGATTAAGAGAATTTTTCTTCTCAAGTTCTTTTCTTAGATCCACAACTTCGAGTTCTAGTTTTTCATTGTGCTTTTCTCTTTTAGTGAGTTGATGTGTTAATGTGTCTATGATCATATTCTTTTCTTCCAAATAGATCTTGAGTTTAGTGATTCCTTTAAGTCTTCCTCTTCTTAGGCATCCAAAAAATCATCAGCCATAAGCCATGAGTAGTTTATAGTCTTGTACAGTTTCATCTTCATCACTATTAGATAATCCATCACTATCTTCATGAGTATAGGAACTTCTTCTATTAACAACATGTTTTCTATAGCCTTTTGCAAATTCCTTTCCTTTTTCATGATTATCTTTATGATGGCATTTTGCAGCATAATGGCCAACTCTACCATAAGCAAAGAATTTGAATTATAGCTTACCTTTGAATCTTCCGGAGCCCCATTGAAGATTCTTGACAAAGTTTACCTCATCTCCTTCTTCTTCAATATATCTTGATTCTTTATGTGCTTCCTATTATTTTCCTTTAGTTGAAGCTTTTAAAGTGCCTTCTTTGATATCCGATGGACCTCCTTTCCTCATTTCAAAGGTAGTCAGAATTCCATGAAGTTGAACCACAATAATATATTGAATATCCTACTTTTCTTCTATGGTAGATACGTTTGACTTAAATTTAGAAGACAAGGATCTCAAAATTTTCTCTACTAAAGTAGCCTCATTTATCTCTTCACCTAGATTCTTCATACAATTAACAATCTCATCTACACGCAAAAATTAACTAGCAATACTTTCATCACTATGCATCTTAAGTGTTTCATATTGAATTATGAGAGTTTGGAGCTTAGCATGTTTTACCTGGGAGTCTCCTTCGTAGCTCTGAATGATTTTGTCCCATATCTCTTTGGTTGTCTTCAGTTGCATGACTTTGATGAATTCTGATTCTGACAGACTTCCCAATAAAGTATTCACTTCTTTGGCATTTGTTTTGTACAACTTCTTAGCTACTATATCTGTAGGTATTTCTGGTGGAAATTGGTATCCTCCTTCCAAAATTTCCCAAAAATTAGCTCCAATCGACTGAAGATCAGCTCTGGTTCTTATTTTCCAATATACCAAGTTGTTCCAATGAAGTTTGGTGGTCTGATAGATCCCATGCCTTCATGATTCTTCATCTTGAAAGATCTCCCTTCAAGCGATCAAGCTTCTTCTAAAGGACCTGCTATGATACCAATTATTGGAAATAATACTAAGACGGGGGAGGGGTCAATCAATATTTACAATTCAATAATATTTTATTTCCCAATAAGATTTATATACGCTACTTCAGTGAAGTGAACATGTGTGTGCATGCTACTATGATTAATGAAACCAACGTATACCCAAAGATTTTATGATTTAGTTAATTTATCATGTGTTGATCTTTAATCAGTATATCAATATCTTATTATATAGTAACTATGTGCAATAATAACAGAATAAAAAATCACACATAAGAAACACACATGACCACCAAGATTTAAGGTGGAAACCCAATTCGAGAGAAAAACCACATGTTGTTGTAGTCTCTATCTTCTTAATACAGAGAAAATCAGTTTACAATCTTGTAATGGTGCAGAATCATACTAGTATGCAAGCACCCACATGTAGAAGGGTACAATGTTATCTCATTCTCCAACTTCTACCGGAAGGGAAATACAACCCCCTAGCTCTTGTACTAGCAGATATGTTTACTAGTACATAGGTGCCAGCCTACAGAAGGCAATGACCTTCTCTCTTCCTCCAGGGACCAAGTTTCATAAATTTTCAGACTGGATACTCCTAGTACACAAAAACACAATATGAAGGCCATGTTTCATTAAATTTCCACATTGGACCCATAAGAAACTTTGAAACTCAAACTACATCAACCAACAATCAGTTAATCTAAACAGTAAGGTTATTGTCACCAGAACACTGTGTTGAACTTAGAAACCTGCATCATCATTCAGAACCAATTGCAACCTCAAAAATCATACATCAAAATGCATATGCTACTTTACTAAACCTAACCTGTGTGTATATGCTACTTCCTTTAACCAAACCTACATATACCTTCAAACTACTGAAACATAAATCTTCCTTAACCAAATTTGTACCAACCAGTAATATTCTAAACATCTACTGTCAAATTACAAAGATCTAGACAGTCAGCAGTAAAGATCACCCTTCTCACTTAATAAATCAATCAATCAGACTTAATCTCCTTATGCATTCAGTTCTACTTTCATATCTAAGAAGACATCATTGGCAAACAGCAAAAAATCAACAACACTAATAATATAGATCAGTCATTTCTGGATAACAAGCTTTTCTTTTGTATATTCTACTTGGAAGCTTCGAACTTGCGTATATACACACCTTTACGAAGGTGAACCAGTGTATATATCTACAAATATTAACTTACAACTTTGTTGCTATTCCAGACTTCAGACATACCCAGATCTTGACATTTAAAGAATAAAACATGCGTAAGCAATCAGATCTAGCCTAACCAATATCAGATCATACAATGATAAGTCATTTAAGGTCTCATGATCCTAATCCAACATTGTATCCAAAGTGCACGAAATATTTCAGATAATATCATAATCACAGCCCCTATAACATAAAATATACTTTATATAGAAGCATTCCCTGAGAAACCCTTTCACTTGCTCACTTGGCCCTTTGATCTTCTTCTCCTTATATAGTTTTTAGCATTTCTCAATACCTCGGACCAAAACAATGCTTAGAGCCTATGGTATGCTTGGATGAGAAAAAATAGTCATTACTCCGCTCAATATTATGGGCTAAGACCATGGTATTGACCCTTGGTATTCTTCAAACTCGAATTTCCTTGATTTTCCAACCTATATGCACTTTTCCTCTTGTGAAAGTGCACACATACGTATACACTATTTTTGTTCTGTTAACCCACGTGTATACACTTCTTTGTCAAAATTAACCTTCATATTCAACTTACACCATCATTTTCCTTCAACTTCTTGATTCTGACTAGTAAACCTTTGTTCTAACTTCCTGTTCTTTTGTACCAAGGTCCTATTACCTCTGAATTGACATGTGAGTGAGTTTTCATCAAGGAAAACACTTGTAGCATAAGGCCAACAAAAGGTTGTCTCTAGGAGGCTTCTATATCTTCTGAAGCACTTGTGTGACAGGAGATAGAAAAAGATACAACACTAACATTATTTGTTTGATTAAACATTTTCTTAGAAAATCACAACCCCCACCATGGAAGGAGACAAGATAAGAAAAAGACTCTCTACAGTGATGCTCCTATTTTTAGCCCAAGGTCATTTCAATGTATGGTTATAGCTTTCCATAATGATAGCAACCAGAGGCATAGCAATCATCTATGTGAGCCTCCCTTCAATCCTCAAAATTCTCAGCCTCCAAGTGGAAGGACAAGGAAGGAACAATCATGGATTTCACTCTTATTTCCAGGAGTTATCACTTACTAACACCAAATCTCATGTGCCCTTGGGCCATCAAAATGCCAATAAAATCTATAATGATCAAATGCCCAATATTTTCAATTCATGCTTCGATCTACTGGAAAAAATGTGCGATCCATTGGAGGGTCTGATGAGGGAGCTCACTGGCAGAGAATACTATTAGTCTAGGGGTCTGCCACCTCTTGACTACCTCATTCTCATCTTTGATTTCTTCATGAGTTGTTCCACCCCTGTGGTGTCCAAGGTTGACATACGATCAGTCATTTTCATCTCGAACAATGTTCACATGTGGCTGTGTATGGAGGCCATATTCTGAGACCAGGCAAAGGCACTGCTGCTGCTGGAAGTTGCAAAGGCCATCAAGAAATTTTCCTTGGTGGACTTTGTGGCATTGCAAGGCTACAAGCACATGGCCTTCACTCACCTCGTAGATGGGGTTCTACTTAACGCATTCGAAGAGATGGAGCCTAAAATTATTTGATACCTAGAAAGTGTGGGCATTCGAGGTGGTAAATCGTTTTGTATAGTTGTCCCGATCATTGAGGTTCCTCATAGGGATCAAACTTAGAGGCCCTTGGATGTCGAGATTTTGGCATGGTTGGACTGATAAACGTCCAACTCTGTTGTGTATGTGTCTTTCAGAACAGAGTCGAATCTTTCTCTAGCACAAGTGACCAAGTTGGCTCTGCATTTGGAGACTAGCGGGAAGCCCTTCCTATGGGTGTTGCACACACCAGCATCCTCGGCCACTGGGAATTAGAAAACAAACCTATTCCTCGAGGGTTATGAATGGCATGTCTAGGGACGGTGCCTACCACATGCAAAAAGTGCGATGCATATTGGAAAGCCCTTCTGTAGGGTGCGATGAGAGAGAGTAGACAAATGGCACAAGCAGTTTGCTAGGCAGAGACCCTGAGAATCTTCTAGAAACTGTTCATTTGACACTTGCCTCCCTGAATTCCCTCAAGGATGAACCTCCAAGTGGAACCAAGAACTATCAGAGAGATGAGACTAATCAAAATCCCAGAATCTGACTCACCCCCCTGTAAATATCTATATATGGATCCCTCATCCCAGAGATCCAGAGGTTGGAATTTGGTAATTTGCAAAGAGGTGCTACTGGTTTCTCTTTGAAGGCATTTTTGGGTGATCTTGCTTTGTATGAGGTGAAGAGGGATTTCAAGCTGGGAGGATGGCGTTGGGTCAGACCAAGTGGTTATAATCCTCTCTTCTACTACTTTCTTCAATAAAGCTATTTGAGTTTTCCTCCATATTATTGTGTATCTCTGAATATTGTGTTGATATATGCATTTGTATGGTCAATATATATCTAATCCTATATTGTTTACAATGATAGATCTCTATGCTTTGATGGTCTAATGCTGGATTGACTCTATAGGTGCTCTTTGAAGCAGAACAAGTAAGGAAGCAGTGGCGATATTCTGTCAAAGGGGAAAGGAAACAAGCAAGGAGCCAAGCAAAAGACTGAGGTTGGTACTCTCTGCTTCTTTCTCATCTCTCTCTCATAAAGGAAAAACAAGTGACTTTGGTTTGTTTGTTTCTAAGATAGCTACCCATCTTAGTGGGACTAGTAGTTCTGAATAGACACTAGATTTCCTGGTAACAAGCCCAACCAATATCAGATCATACAATGATAAGTCATTTCAGGTTTCATGATCCTGATCCAACATTATATCCAAGGTGCACAAAATATTGTAGATCATATCATAATCACAACCCCTGTAACATAAAATATACTTCAGATAGAAGTATTCCCTGAGAAATCCTTTCACTTGCTCACTTGGACCTCTGATCTTCTCCTTCTTATATAGTTTTTGGCCTTTCTCAATACCTCGGAAAAAACCAACACTTAGAGCCTATGGTATTCTTGGATGAGATCAAATAGTCGTTACTCCTATCAATATTTTGGGCCTAATGCCATGGTATTGACCCTTGGTATTCTTTAAACTTGAATTTCCTTGGTTTTCCAACCTATACGTGCTTTTCCTCTTTTGAAAGTGAGTGCATACGTATACACTCTTTTTGTTCTATTAACCCATGTGTATACGATTCTTTGTCAAAGTGAACCTGTGTATACAACTTACACCATCCTTTTTCTTCAACTTCTTGATTCTGATCAGTAGACCTTTGTTCCAACTTCCTGTTCTTATGTACCAAGGTCTTGCTACCTCTGAATTGACCTATGAGTGAGTTTCCATCAAGGACAACACTTGTATCATAATGCCAACAATCTCCCGATTTGGACTTGATGGCAACCATATTGGTGTTCGTTATTGCAAGCTGTAGAAAATGTTAGAGATATTAGGAACTGTTAGAGATATCAAGCAACACCAAAATACTCTCCCCCTTTGACATTAACGGAAAATGGTGGACCAATATATTCTCCCTTTGAGAGACACTATGCTTTCCATGCTCCCCCTGAGTACATGCAGAGTCTACAGAGATATTTTTCAAAAGAATAACATGACTCTATAACTCAACTATGTGAGTATGACCTTCCTATCACCAATGACTCATACATACATCAATCACCCAACCAAGTGGGGATACACCAAATTTGACTCATCCACCCAACCAAGTGGGGATATACCAATTGTTTATACATGGCTAAAATATAACAATTATTACATCATCCTTCCCATGCATAGTGGGGAAACAAATTACATCATATGTCCAATAGGACTCATTCGAAAATAGACTATGACAGAATGTGACATATTACACCCTAGATCTTTACATGACCTATGCAACAATGAATATCTGAAACCATAGCTGAAATCAACAACCATAATGCCAACAATGTAGAATGTTTGTGAAGGCTAATGCTCCCCTTAAAGATCTACTACCTGTGCATTGTCAACAACCCATTCATCAAGGCATCTTCATCAGTGAGATAAAAATCAAAGAACAAAGCATATCAGTAGATAGTAATCATCAATATTAGAATGAGAACCCAAAACAGAGTCTGACCCACTGCTTTTCTATCAAGAAAAAATACACGCTCCTTCAGCCATAGAAACTCACTTATATACGTGACTATCCTTCATGAAATCCGCGTATAGGAACCTTATTCTGAAAACTAGATTTAACAACAGGATGATGCATAAACTAATTCCAACTTTTGTCTGAGATATTCAAATGTTTCTCTGGGAAGCGGTTTGGTAAATATATCAACAACCTATTCTTTGGATGGAACATACTCCAATTTAACCTTTTTCTCAAGCACTTTTTCTCGCAGAAAATGGTACTTAATGGGTATGTGCTTGGTCTTGGAGTGCATGACATGATTTTTCGAAATACTGATGGCACTTGTACTATCACATAAAATGGAGATAGGTGGAGAACATGTGATTTGAATGTCTTGTAATGTTTGCATCATCCAAAGTAGTTGTGTGCAACAAGATGCAATAGCCACATATTCCGCTTCAGCTATAGATAAGGCAATCGAACTTTGTTTCTTGCTGAACCAAGATACTAACTGTGATCCCATATAGAATGCAACCCCACTGGTGCGTTTTCGATCATCAAAATTTCTTGCCTAATCTGCATCTGTATATGCATGAAGAGTAAGATTTGTATCTTTAGGATACCATAGACGAAAGTCTTGAGTTCCTCGAAGATATTTGAATATTCTTTTTACATCCTAAAGATGTGATTCCTTTGGATTTTCTTGGAACCTTCCAACAATTCCTACTGCATGCATGATATCAGGTCTGGTACCTGCTAGATAGAGCAGACTTCTAATCATACATCTGTATGCTGGTTGATTTACTGTAGGTGATTCATCGTTAGATTTGAGACTACATCCTGTTACCATTGGAGTACATCCTAGTTTAGAATATTCCATTCCATATTTCTTTAGAATCAGCTTGAGATATTTGTTTTGTGAAAGAAAAATGCCATCTTTTGTTTACTATACTTGTAGACCAAGAAATAAGTTAGTTCACCAAGTAAATACATTTCAATTCTTGTTTCATAATCGAAGAAAAGTTCTGACTCATAGATTCTTCATTGCTACCAAAGATGATATCGTCAACATAAACAACAATAATTAGTAGTTTATCATTCTCAATTTTGGTGTAAAATTGTTGTATGCAGACCCTTTTGTGAACCCTTGTTGCTGTAGATATTTATCAAGACAATAATAACAAGCCCTTGGAGCTTGTTTCAGTCCATAAAGAGCCTTTTTGAGCTTGGATACAAGCTTTGCATCATTTCCTAGAATGAAACTTTCTGGTTGTTCAATATAAACTTCTTCTTCTAACTCTCCATTAAGAAATGCAGATTTTAAATCCATGTAGAGTTCGAAGATTGTCCTACCATGACATCCTTTTTGCCTAATGATGCTCTCTTTCTCATATATATTTATCACTTAAATAAAGCCATATCTACTAGGTTTTGATGAAGGTATGCAATAGTATTTTTTCTTATTCATATTTAACTGTATACCCTATCATTTTATTAAAGTTGCAATTGGCTACTGAATTAGCTTGTTTCCATAGCTATTCTAGGTCTCCGTAGCTATCTTCATTGCTCGCAAGGTTCCAGAGTTCTAGGTCAGCAAAAAATGGTGTGGATGGATAGAGGATGACTCCCACATGGATACCTTCCTATCCACTTGAAACTGTTTGCTAAAAGAAGCACAGGAGATCGCGGTCAAACTCCAAGTCAACTGTCAGATTAACGCAGAACACAACTTGAGATCAGTTGAAACCTTATCGCTTTGCTTTCAGAATATCAAAACGATAGCTTAGTGATATAAGTTTAGATAGGTTAGAGATATTAGGATTGAAATATTCATACAGTTATGCAAAGAGATCGGCTATAAAGCTAATGGCCACACTGTTATTTGGGTTCGCACCAAATGATATGTTTATGAACAGTTTGTGAATTTCGTGTGTATAGAATTGGTTTTTTGTGTGCAAGCGTTGTGTTGATTTGAAGATCTAAACTACTATTTGGAGGGTCCCTATAAACAGTGGCAGGTTTTAATCAAATACAATCTGATTTCCTTTAATTCCTTTAAATCTTAAATTACTTTGTTTTGTGTGACAATGTTGCATAATGATCTCGCTAGCGAATTGTTATCTGCATAAGAACTTTAATTTGCTTTATACCTAGCTTAGACTATTATCTAATTTGCTTTATACATGGTACTACACAGTTCTTTCCTTTTCTTATTATCCAACATAATTGAAGTGTGTTCAATTCACAATATAGATGTCGCTTGCGTTACCTTGTTTGAGCATAAGTTGAACAACCGAGAAGACCTCTCCTAAAACAATTGAGTTCAATAGTTTTCCTTCATAGCTGATAGAATAGGTTTATTTTTTCACCTAGATAATTAGGAGCTACAACATAGAGATTTAAGATCAAAAATCCCAAACAATCTAGCATAAGTAAAATTACTGTCACATCATCTACAAACTAATTCGATAGAGATTAATTCCTAGGAAACTTAATCAACATCCCTAAGAATTACGACAGTAATACAATTGACAAACACCACCCCCATCTTAAGTTTAGATCTTAACAAATACATAATGACCTAATGAATAACTTCTAAGAACATATTGTGCACCTGCACTTAATTAGTCTACGCACCCTTGTTGACAATTTATGATTTCCAATTCAAGGACATTGAATTGACCAAACATTTTGGCATCGTTGCTAGGGAAGTACAATTAGAAGTAAAAAACAAAACCCATCATTAATTTAAAACAAGACATTCGTAGGGATAGAGACTCTAGGGGCAGATTTGTAGGATGAGGAAGAAGTTTAATTCCCACAAATCCACTCACTCCACCATGATTTCGAGATTCCACACCACCTACTCAAACCCAAATTCCATTTAGAGGTCGACAAAGACTTCTTGAAGTCTCAAGATCAGAAATTCAATCCAAAACTTCACCTACTTCTTCTACTAAAGCTGTAATTGAAGAAAATCCTACATCCCCAACCACAGGAGTAATCTTTCTGTCCCCCACTCGTGAACAAATTTTGGGAGAAGAATTGGAAACTTATTCTAAACAACCATTAATAGAGGAACTAGAAATATTAGAAGAACACTATCCTAGATCCAAAGAATCTATCATGGTTGAAGAGGGGGAAGGAGAAGTACACAATATCCATGGTGAAGAAGATAGGATTGGAGGTAGAGGAAGAGGAAGAGGTAGAGGTAGAGGAGGGGGTAGAGGCAGAGGAAATCAAGATCCTTCAGGATTCCTTATTCTTGATGAAGATACAACCCTGACAATGAAAAATATATCACCCTCGATTCTTTATAATTTCCACGGGAAAATAAATGAATATCCAGAGACATTTCTCTTCGAATTTGAAGTATTATGTAGATCATCTAACTATCTACATGATGCTCAAAAGTTGAAATTGTTCCCCACCTACATTCCATAACAACATGAGCACAGATAAAAGAGGCTTTCTTAGGCAAGTATAGATATTATTGTATGCCTAGTAACCTTAAATATGAAGCCTTAAAAATGACACAAAAAGAAGATGAGAATCTTGAAGACTAGGTAGAAAGGTTTATTTATAATGTTAAAAGAGAAAAAATGGATAATTTGGATGAATAAACCCTAAAAGCTCTTTTACTCAGAGCCGTTAAAGATTAATGTATCGATCTCCTTAACCTAACTGGAAAAGGAGATATTTCCCAACTACCATTTGCAGATATTTGTGATATATGTGTACAGATCTTAAGGGAAAAAGCAAGAGGTGGAAAGAATAAACAAGTCTACAGCTGGGACAGTTAGTAGGGAAGAAATAGGAAATATGTTTGACACCTTTAAAATAGATATTTTAGGGAGCCTAAGTGGACAAATAGACACCCTTAAAATACAAAACAAGCAAAATTCCTAAAATGTTGCATTATCTATCTTTTCTCCCAAATTTCGGAAGAAACATGCTCTGAGAGAATGTCCCTTAGACTCAAAAGCCATAGAAACTTGTGTCATATGTGCAGATAATCATGATATAAAGGAATGTCCATCTTTACCAGGTCTTAAGGTTGTATTCAATGATGAAGGAATCTCAGAACCAGTAGACCCTCTCTACTTTATAGCCAAAATACCATGGAAAAACCCCAAACCAAATCAATCACAAGGATTTAGACCACAACAATTTGCCCAGCCTTCACAAAGTAATTGGAATTCATCCTAGCAGCCTTGGGCTCTACCACAATCACAACCTTGGAATCAAGGATGGAAAAATCCTTATGGAGCCTACGCTCAATAACAACAATATATCCATCCTACCTTCCACCACAATTCTTAACCCTGTCCAATTAAATTCCTCAAGCTAATCAATTGCCAGAAGTCCCAGTATAGAATCAAAACCCGCAACTTTCCCTACCATTTCCACAAAAATCAAATCAACTACCTACTCAACCACTTCCAAATCCTAATAATAAGATACCACAACAACCAATATACAACATGGAGGGTCAAAATCCTCAAACTTATGTGATAACCCACTAGACCTAAAAAATGTCCAATTGAGGTCTCGAAGAGTATTACAAAAAAACCCTCTTGTTGTCATTCAGAAAACAAAATCTGATCTTCAGAAACATAAAAATCAATCGTAAGAAGTGGAGACTTCTCTCTCTCAAAAAGAAACTAAACAAATAGAAGAAATTCCAATAGATGCTCCTATCATAGAACAACATTCAATATGAGTTAAACACCTTTCCAAGAAAGGTTGAAAATTGATGAAGGAGTAGAGAAACAAATTATCTTGCCTGATTACAATATGATGGATGAATTGAGAAATGTTTGTATTAAGATTCCTTTATTACAAGCCATAAAGTAAATACCAATTTTTTCAAAAACGATTAAGAATTAAGTACACAAGGATCAGGGAGAAGAAGAAAAGGTATAAAAAGAATTCAGTTAGTCAGAAAAATTGCAAACATTATGATGGGGAAGATGACAACTCAAAAATATTTAGACCCAGGAAGCCCCATTGTAAAAATTCACATCAATGGAACTGAAATACCAAACACACTGATTGACCTAGGAGCAGCCATAAACATAATGAGCAAACAAGTTATGGACACACTTAGGCTTCCTAACCTTCAATACACACCAACCTTATTGCAATTAGCAGATAGATCTGTTATTAAACCAGATGGTGTGTTAGAGGATGTTTGTGTATCTTTAGATTCTTGGGAATATCCTATTGATTTCATGGTCTTAACACCCAAGAACAATCTAGGAGGACATCCATTAATTCTAGGAAGGCCTTGGTTGGCTACAGCAAATGCTTTTATCAATTGTAGGTCAGGTGATATGTTTATCTCAAATGGAAATTCTACAAAGAAATTTACATTATACCCCCCTGCAAGAACAACAATAGATACAAAAACTGAAGAATGGATAGAAGATGGAGAAGATATACAACCTATTTTTGTCACTAAACAAGTAAAAGAGGAAGACAAACTTTTAAATTTACTAGAAAATAATGAATCTTCCTCACATTATGAGTGTAGTCGAAATGAATATCTCTCCTCTAAACAAGTATCATTATTGTCCATGGAAAAATTTGGCAATTCCTCAATAGAAATCTTTCCAGGAAAAACCTTAAATGTCAATGAAAACTTGGAAGACATGCAAAAGAAACTATTGATAGAAATTTTACATAAACATTCTTCTGGTTTTGCATGGGAATACAATGACATGAGAGGGATTGATCCTAAAACTTGCATGCATCATATCTACATTGAACAAAATGCAATACCATTTAGACAGCCTCAGCAAAGAATGAACCCAAATCTTAAAGAAATTGTTAAGGAAGAATTGCAGAAATTATTAAATGTAAATTTCATCTATCTAATATCTAACAGTCAGTGGGTTTCACCCCTAGTAATCGTCCCTAAAAATAATGGAAAATGGAGAGTATGCATTGATTACAGGGAGTTGAATAAAGCAACATTAAAAGACCACTTTTCGTTACCTTTCATAGACCAGGTCTTAGATACTTTAGCAGGGAAAAAATATTTTTCATTCTTGGATGGGTTTAGTGGATACAACCAGATTCAGGTGGCCCCTGAAGATCAGGATGAAACAATATTCACTTTTCCATGGGGAACTTATGCTTACTAGGTACTTCCCTTTGGGTTATGTAATGCTCCAACAACATTCCAAAGGGCAGTCCTTGGCATTTTCTCCGACCTTATCCAGGATTGTGTGGAAGTGTACATGGATGATTTGACAGTCTATGGGGATTCTTTCAATGAAGCGCTAGAAAACTCAGAGAAAGTCTTAATAAGATGTTGTTGAATTATGGTATGTTCTATGCTTAGAGCAGTTTACTTATATTTCTTATTATTATCCACAGATTAGCAATCACATGTACATAAGTAAAGTGCAGATAGAACATTAAATGATCAACATAAAACAAGCCAAGATAAGAGACACAAGATGTGGCAGCTAGCTAGGGACAAACCCCAATATGGGGAAACCCTTTGATCAAATCTTCTTTTATCTTCAATAATTCAGCAGAGAAAAATAGTACAAAAGTCTAATTTATATCAATAGCAGCAAACCCTAGATCAGCAGCATCAGCATCATCGGCATCACCAGCATCAGCATCATTGGCATCACCGGCATCAGCATCATCGGCATCAACATCATTGGCATCACCGGCATCAACATCATCGGCATCACTGGCATCAGCATTACTGGCATCAACATCATCGGCATCATCGGCATCAACATCACTGAAATCACCGGCATCAGCATCACCAACATCAGCATCATCGGCATCACTGGCATCAGCATCATCGGCATCACCAGCATCAACATCATTGGCATCACTGGCATTAGCATCACCAGCATCACCGGCATCAACATCATTGACATCACTGGCATCAGCTGCGTCCTTCCTTCCCACGTGTGAGAGAGAGACATATCTGCGTAGGAGAGAGAGAGAGACTCTTTTCTGTGCAGAAGAGAGAGAGAGATGGATCGAGAAGTGTGTAGCCAAATGAGGAAAAGACCTCTTCTATTTATATACCAATTTTGATGATGAATAGATGCGTTTGTTGGGCTTCTCAGCCTACATGAGTTGCTGGTCGGCTTGATAATTATTCCATAATCAAAATAAATTCATATCTCCATAAATACTTATCAAAATTGGATGATCTTTAGATCAATCCTAAACCTCTCTATGAGAGAAATCTAGGAAAAATATTATCAACCATGAATAAGGTGACCCACATGGACTTTGGCCCTAGTTTCCATTTTTAACAGATGTCAAGAAACAAACCTCTCATTAAGCCATGAAAAATGTTTCATGATGTTTAACGAGGGAGTTTTTTTAGGTCACCATATTTCTGGAGACGTAATTAAGGTAGACTCATCTACGGTGGAAGTCATCTCCAAGTTATCAGTGCCAAGATTTCAAAAGGACATTAGAAATTTTCTTAGTTTTACCAGGTACTATGGAAGATTTATAGAAAACTTCACAAAAATTCAATCCTCACTATTTAAATTAGTCACCAAAGACTGTGAATTCAGTTGGTATTCTAAATGCCAAGTAGCCTTTGAAACATTGAAAAAGAGAATTTCTGAAGCACCCATCTTAAAAGGGCCTAACTAGAAATTGCCTTTCCATATCTCAACAGTTGCTTTAGATTCAGCCTTAGGAGCCATTTTAGGACAAAAAGATCTCACTCATTATTTCATTTATTATATTAGCAAAAATTTAACCCCTACAGATTTAAATTATACTATAACTGAGAAGGATTTCTTAGTTGTAATTCATGACATTAATAAATTCAGACATTATATAACTGGCTATGAAACCTTTGCCCACACAGACCATTCTTCCATTAGATACCTAATGAATAAATGAGTCACTAATGGAAGAATAACTAGATAGCTCCTACTTTTTCAAGAATTCAACATAACCATTCTAGATAAGCTAGGAAAATAGAACACAATTGCCGATTTTCTATCTAGAATACAAAATGTAAACAATGATCGACCCTTAGAAGATAAATTTCTTGATGAATATCTTTTTGCAATATCTACTAAATCACCTTGGTATGCATATATTGCTAACTCTTTGGTCATAGGAAAAATGCCATTTCATTTATCTCCTAGAGAAAAAAGAAGAATAGTCCACAATAGCACGTCCTAATCATGGAAAAATGAGGAATTATATAAGATAGGACTAGACCTCATCATCAGAAGATGTCTTTGGGAGGACCAAATACCAAAGATACTAAAAGCTTGTCATGATGAGCCATGTGGAGGACAAATTTTTGACAAGAGAATTTCTTACAAAATCTTGCTTTTAGGATATTATTGGCCTTCCATTTTCAGGGACACCAAGGAATATGTTAAAAGATGTGATAGTTGTCAGATAATGGGCAAACCTACTCTTTCAAATGAGATGCCACTGCAACCACAGGTACTTATCGAACCATTTGAAAATGGGCACTGGATTTTGTTGGATCAATCAGCCCACCTTCAAAGCAAAAGAAGTATATTATGGTATGTACTGATTATGTCACTAAATGGGTAGAATCTAAAGAAGCTCCTTTTGCTATTGAAAATACTGTAGTTTCATTTCTTTTTGAGGATATTTTTACTCATTTTGGTGTTCCAAGGGAAATTTTAACAGATCAAGGGACATAGTTCACATCCGGACTAGTGCAAAAGCTTGTGGACCAATACAAGATAAAACATCAGAAGTCAACTCCATACTATCCACAAGCCAATGGACAAGTTGAGTCCACAAATAAGGTGATCGAGGCTATCCTTACAAAGACTTTACATCTACACAAGAAAGACTGGGTGGAAAAGCTTCCAGAAGCCTTATGGGCCTATAGGACAACGTGGAGGAATACTACAAGACATACTCCCTATGAACTTGTTTATGGGAAGCAAGTCTTACTTCCAATAGAGTTCTAGATCTAGATTTATATGAAAATAGTCCAGTTAGATATTGACTTGTCAGAAGCCCAAAAGCAAAGGATGACACAATTAAATGAGCTTGATGAAATCAAGCAAGAGGCCTTCCATAGGACCAGCCTAGTGCAACAACAGAGGTCAAGATGGCATGATAAGTACATTAAAGAAAGGAAGTTTCATCCAGGAGATTGGGCACTTCTCTTTGATTCAAAATTAAAAAAATTTCAAGTGAAATTCCAAACCCATTAGCTTGGACCTTATGAGGTTGACAATGTCTTTGACAATGGTGCAGTTAGAATGAGGACTATTGATAAAGAAAGAACTCCTCTATTAGTAAATGGACATCGACTCAACCTTTACCAGAAACCAGTAACAAGACAGGGATTTGTTAAAATCTTTCAGGATAATTCAAAACTAAAGATGGTCAAGAAGAATTCTTCTTCTTTTCGACCTTAGAAATTTTCATTCAGTTTGTTCTTCGAAAATAATAATAATAAATAAATAAATAAAATTGTATAAACATGAAAACCAACATGTTGTTGGCATGTCTATACAGAAAATTTAAAGTGAAAACCAATTTGTTGGCACTTCAAATTTTCTTTTCAAAAGGAAAAAAAAAAACAAAAAATTTCATCTACTAAAAGCTTTCTTTCTCTTAAGCTGCAGAAATAACAACTTTTCGCAGCTTGGACAACTTTCTACAACATGGAGAAGTTTCCGCGGTTAAACAAATTTCTGCAGCCTAACAATTTTGGAGTCTACTAGGATGCTTGGTGACCTAGATTAAAGGACAGTTGAAAACAAGGCACATGCAGGAGATTAAAGAACAACAAATAAGGTTAGAAACAGAAAATTAAAGGTACCTGCTACTTTAATTTAGCAATAGGGATGGTTATATAGCATGTATGAGTAAGAAGATATAGTACTAAAGTGCAATCATTATAACCTAAGGGTAATGGACGCCTAACGAAAAATCATATGCCACCACTCTAAAATTCATGTCACGATCTTGTGCCAAATATGCCAAATTAATTACCAAATCATAAGTTTGAATGCGCCTAACAATCGAATTCATTCCCATAATCCTTTTGATAACCCATCCATTCTTCCCTGTTCTTGCACTCCTCTGATCTTTCACAGCCACTCCATCTTTCCGCCATCTAGAAAACCCTACCAATATCATTTTCTTATCAAGGTAGCCAATCTTCGAGGTAAAGCATCCTTCGACATAGGGGTAATTGTTCGAACTGAGCCAGTAGGGAAGTAGTTCCTAGAGGGGTACCCACAAACTACAGAGTTGTTGCAAAGAAGACAATGGTTGTAGTTCATTTAGAAATATAACAACTTCAACAAGGAGGTAACCAAGACATTTGCATGCTCATTTGATGGAATGGAGGCCGAAATTGGGGACATAAAACTCATAGTAACAGAGTCTATGATTTCTGAGGCGACCAAGCTGCCAAGACATGGAGAAAAATGGTTTAAAATTAGAGGGATTGGGAGCGAGGACTGGAAGGTTTTCCTCAAGAATCCGAACATGGACACAATGGTCTACAAAAAAGGTACTCCAAGCTCTGCTCTTAAAAATAGATGGATAAACTTATTACTTGTGCTTTAGAAGTTGATCACTTGTGAGGTTAGGTTTGGGCAAATGTATTTTTATCATGTTAGAATGATGATGCACTTCCTTGAGGATCATCATATCAACCTCCCATATTTTCTCTTGAATAGCCTCAGGAAAATGGCTACGAATGTTCAAAACAAAATTCAATGCATAGAAAACACCATGTATCATCATGGTTTGGTAAAAATATTGGTCGAATTTCACCTCCAAATTATAGGGGATGACTCAGAGAGTTTCCTAATAAGGAACCATTTTGAGGAAAAATCCCCAGAAAAACCAAGTAGTAGCAGGGCCCTCAAAGGGAGAAACAGAACTATAGAAATGATAAAGGAGCAAGCACCTCAAACTCAGACAGAGGTAACAGAAGAAGAGTTGCCTATAGTAAAATTTTTCCAAAGAACGAAGAGGGGAAACCCTAGAAGAAAGAAAGTCAGCCGGAGTAAAGAAGAATTCTCACAAACCAAAACCTATGCTCTAGAGGAAATATTAAGAATAAGAGGAGGAAAGTGCAGAAAACACAAACCCCAGGGTTGAGACAGAGCACGAGGTTGAGCATGATTCCACGAACAACCTCAAAAAGTACATAGTACATTAACCTTGAGGAAAATGAGCCAAATGAAAAGGAGTCAATTGAAGAAGAGCCAATAGAGAACACTCCAATAGAGATTGAGCCAACAAAGAACACTCCAATAGAGATTGAGCCAATAGAGGATGAGCCAATTGAAAGCCCTGGGAATTCTCCAAAAGGGTCACCAAGATCATCACCACAACCTTACAACTCACCTCTAGGAAGCTCGATACATAGTCTAGGAATTGACCCCGCACAACAAGAAATATATGACTACATAGAGTCACTGGAAAGGAAGGTGACAACAATAAAGGAAACAATACAGAGCCCTGGAGAAGGAAGCAACCAGGTGAATGAACAATCGACCTCAAATGTCTTGAAGCAGGAAATCTTTGAACTAGAAACATTGAATCGGTATCTTAAAAATGAAAATCAATCCCTGAAGACACAGAGTGAGATACAGATTGCCACGAGTGACAATCTAATCCTACATCTAAGCTTGTGTTATAAGAAAAACAAGAAGCTGAAGAAAGAAAACATAATTATGCAAAGAGAGATAATCAGTTTAAAGTACAAAATTTTAATGAAGAAGCCTAGAATGCTAATCTCTACCAAAAAAATAAAACAGTGAAATAGGGAGATGACAAACAAGAGGCACAAGCAAAAGACAAGGAAGAAATGTATCAGGACATACAACATCTCTAGTCCGGGGGAATGTAGAGTCTGAAGATTTTCCTACCATGACATCCCTTTTTCCTAATAATCCTCTCTTTTTCATATATATTCATCACTTAAATAAAGCCATATCTACCAAGTTTTGATCAAGGTATGAAATAGTATGTTTTCTTGTTCATATTTAACTATATACCCTATTATTTTAGTAAAGTTGAAATTGGCTACCGAATCAGCTTGTTTCTGCAGCTAATCTAGGCTTTCGTAGTTGTCTTCATTGTTCGCAAGGTTCCAGAGTTCCAGGTCATCAATGAAAGATGCGGATGGATAGTGGATGACTCCTTCATGGGTACCTTCCCATCCACTTGAAACTATTTGCTAAAAGAAGCACAGGAGATCGCGGTCAAACTCCAAGTCAACTGTCAGACTAACACAGAACAGAACCTGAGATCAGTTGAAACCTTATCGTTTTTCTTTCGGAATAGCAAAACAACAGTTTAGCGATATAATTTTAGATAGGTTAGATATATTAGGCTTGAAATCTTAATACAATTATGCCAAGAGACCTGCTATAAAGCTAATGGTTGCATTGTTATTTGGGTGTGCGTCGAATGATATGTTTATGAATAGTTTGTTAATTTCGTGCGAATAGAATTGGTTTTTTGTGTGCAAGCGTTGTGTTGATTTGAAGCTCTGAACTGATATGTGGAGGGCCCCTACAAACAATGGTAGGTTTTAATCAAATACAATCTGATTTCCTTTAATTTCTTTAATTCTTCAATTGGTCTGTTTTGTGTGACAATGCTGCATAATGATCTCTCTAGCGAATCGTTATCTGCATAAGAACTTTAATTTTCTTTATACCTATCTTAGACTATTATCTAATTTGCTTTACAACTGGTATTGCACAGTTCTTTCCTTTGCTTATTATCTAGCATAATTGAAGTGTGATCAATTCACAATATAGATGTTGCGTTGGTTACTTTGTTTGAGCAGAAATTGAACAAGCGAGAAGACCTCTCCTAAAACAATTGAGTTCAATAGTTTTCCTTAATAGCTGATAGAATAGGTTTCTTTTTGCACTTAGAGAATTAGGAGTTGCAGCATAGATATTTAAGATCAAAAATCTTAAACAATCTAACACAAGTAAAATCACTCTCACATCATCTACAAACTAATTGGATAGAGATTAATTTCTAGGAAACTTAATCAACATCCCTAAGAATTACGACACTAATACAATTGAAAAACACCACCCCTATCTTAAGTTTAGATCTTAACAAATACATAATGACCTAATGAATAACTTCTAAGCACATGTTGTGCACTTGTACTTCGTCAGTCTATGCACCCTGGTTAACAATTTATGATTGCCAATTCAAGGACATTGAATTGACCAAACAATCCATTTGATACACTTTGAATTTCTGAAAAGTTGAAAGAGCAAGAAACATTATTATGGCTTCAAGTCTGGAAATAGGTGCAAATGTTTCTTCAAAGTCTATACCTTCCTTTTGAGCATACCCTTTACATACAAGTCTTTTTTTTTTTCTAATAACCTCTGCATTTTCATTTAATCTATTCTTGAATATCCATTTTGTTCCTACAACATTTTTATCAAGAGGTCTAGGAACTAGTTCCCAAGTATCATTCTTTTCTATTTGGTCAAGTTCTTCATTCATTGCCTTAACCCAAAATTCATCTTTTCTAGCTTCATTAACATTCTGTGGTTATATGGAGGATAGTAATGCTAGATAACTGAAAGTTCCTACAAGAGTTCTTCTTGTCTATACTCCAAACCCTTTTTCTCCTAGAATTTGAGATCCTGGATGATTCTTTTGAACATACCTGGATGGATTCTTTTCCCTGTCAGTTATATCTTCTTCCGATATTTCATTGGTTTCTTCCTCTATATAATTTTGATTTGATACAGGAAAGCATTCATTGTCTTCCTCATTTTCATCATCCTTTGTTTGTTTCAAATTTCTGCATGCTTCATCAATTACTACATCAATACATTCAACAATTTTCTGAAGCCTCTTGTTATAAAATTTGTATCCTTTACTTTTGAATGAATAACCAAGAAGAATTCCTTCGTTTGCTCTGGGTTAAAACTTACCAAGTTTTTCATCAGTATTTTTGGTGAAACATTTGCTTCCAATAACTCTAAAGTGTTTGATAGTAGGAGGTTTACCATACTAAAGTTCATATGGAGTTTGATCACTATTTACCCGAACATTAGATTTGTTGAGAGTAGTCATGGCAGTTGTTATCACAAAATCAAACCCTGATAGGCTGCTGATCAGGAAGACCTTATGTAACTCTTTCAAACCAACTTTTGGCTGAGGCTTAGCCTCCTCAACATAGGGTAGGTTGACTAAGCATCTATTTCAGTAGGTGCAGTTTGAATTCTTCTTACAAAAAATTATTCAAGGCTTGAGGAGCAGATTGGGCGGAAGTTCAAAGTTTTCTTCTAGAGGATGGATAGCGGCACTGGAGCTACAGGTTCTTAATGTACCACAAGGGCACACTATCCCTAGTGGAGCCACTGTTATCACTGTAAAACTTCCTTAAAAAAATTTGGACAACTTACATGGTTTCTCAATTCTTGTATCAGTCATGGTCAAGTCATGGTGTTAAAGGGTCTCTAGGTCATTTCATGCTTTAAGGGTTAGGTCATAAGGTTAGAAGTCTTTTAAGATCATATCTCTTTTCCAAATAATGTTTGACAACCTCATTCCATGTTTTAGAAGTCTTACCAGGTGTTTATAAGTCATATCTCACATATTTTTGGAGAAATTTTGAAAGTAGCTACGAAATCACTGAACTAGGAGTTTTCGTAGCATGCTACGAAACCCCTGTAGCAGCCTGTTTCAGCAGAAAAGACTCTGCTTTCTGCGTTTACTAGTAAATTTCCAGAAGGGGTTCTGAGCAGCTGAAAACTTAATGTTGAAAACTGAAAGAGGCTTTTAGTCCTAACATACCAAACTACAAAAACCTCTTTCATTTTCTTCAAATCCATTCTGAGGTGGGAGGAATTTATGATCAAACTTGCGCTACGAAACTGCTATAGGTGCAAGTTTTCCACAGGCATATTTCTCTGTTTTACACCTGTTTTTTCAAAATCAGTTTCTGGTGACATGAAAGGGTATTTTGGAATTCTGAAGGATTTTTATCTTCATCAACTCTCCTACTACAATAACCTATCTCAATTTCTTCATAAGTGTTTTCAGTTGGGAGATACTAAGCTTTCATTGAGACCCTACTTTCAGAAAACAGATTTTTCCTGTTTGCCACGTGTTTTTCAAGGACAGTTTCTGGACAGCTGGAGGAATTTTTTAAAAAACCAGGAGAGGTTTTTGTTCTGGACAACATGGGCTACAAAAACCTCCTTCAGTTTCATAAAATGTGTCATGGATGAAGAGATAAAGGCTCTGTCCCACGTGCCAATTTTCAGGGATCTAAACCTAAAAACAGGGAAACATGTTCCCTAATTTCTAGGGTTTGTCTTCAGCAGTCAGATGACCACGTGGGAGGCTTCATCAAATTCGACTTATTGAGGTTGAAAGTTGTCAAATAATGCTTTAAATGCTTAGATAAGGTTGTTGAATCATGATAAGGAGTTACACTCCTAGTTGTATTAGGTCTCTAGGACTGCTAGTTAGGTGTCATTTGCATTTAATAATTAGTTTTATGTATCAATAGGTGTCATAGTAGCATGAATTCGAATTTCCCTCATGCTGGAGGAGGAATCTCAGTTATGTAAAGATCTCTATATATAGAAGAAGATCTAATGTAATCAGGGTTGGAAATTTTATGAAAAAAAACTTGCATTTGGCCTATGTAAGACTCAGCTTCAGTAATACATGCTTGACTTTACTTCTTAGGATTCATGAGGGATTTTTCATGTTCAGAATATGTGATGTTGTCCTTTTCTTATTTCTTACAGTGGTATGGATGTATAATCACTCAGAATTCACTGAATGTGCTCTAACTTCCTGTATACATTTATAAACTGTGTTGTCCCATATGAGTTTATGTTCTCAATGTTTAAATGCTGAATGCCCTGACTTCCATGTAAGGTTGAGTTCATTGTTATATTGAGGTGTTGTTGACTCCATAAGCCCAATGGATGTTTACTGATCATGTTCAACCATTCATATTTTTCACTTGTTTCATAGAGTTAGCCATCTAATCTTTATCAAAATCATTAACCTTTGAGAGAACCCTCTCAGGTTGAGGAGGCTAAGCCTCAGCCAAAAGTTGGTTTGAAAGAGTTACATAAGGTCTTCCTGATCAGCAGCCTATCAGGGTCTGATTTTGTGATAACAGCAGTAAATGCAGCTTCACCTCAGAAGGTGGTAGGAGTTCCAGATTCATCAAGCATAGCTCGAGCCATTTGTTGATCTGTTCTGTTCATTCTTTCCACTACGCCTTTTTGTTGAGGATTTCTGGCAACAGAGAACTTCCTTTTTATTCCATGTTGTTCACAAAAATAAAAAATTCATATGATATGAATTCTCCCCCTCGATCATATCTGAGACATTTGATTTTTCGATTTGATTCATTTTCAACTAAAGCTTTGAAGGCTTTAAACTTTTCAAGTGCTTCATCTTTATCCTTTAGTAGACCTATCCAACACATTCTAGAGAAATCATCAATGAATAAAATAAACTATTCTTCTCCATGAGGTGACTTTTTCCTTGTTGGTCCACACAAATTAGTATGGATGAGTTCAAGAGGCTTACTTGTTGATCCTTCCTTTTCATTGAAATGAACTCTGGTTTTCTTACCAACTTGAAATGTTTTGCATATGGTATTTTTTGAGATGTTGATATCTGTAAGATCATGAACCACCTTGAGCCTGCATGCTTTTCTTATTTAAGAAAATCCTAGATGCCCCAATCTTCTGTGTCATAATGAATTTTCTTTTTTTTTGCTTAGATAGCATTGTTTTTGTCCTCCTTTCAGTATGTATATATTGTTTGAAGTTTTTGTACCTTTGATTACAATCTTCCCTGTACCAAGCTCACGAACCACACATCCATTTGATTGAAACACAAATTCATTTCCTTGATCACACATTTGACTGACACACAACAAGTTATGTTTTAAGCCATCAACATA
This sequence comes from Pinus tabuliformis, assembly GCA_031772625.1. Classification (NCBI taxonomy): domain Eukaryota; kingdom Viridiplantae; phylum Streptophyta; class Pinopsida; order Pinales; family Pinaceae; genus Pinus; species Pinus tabuliformis. The sequence continues at coordinate 1,883,884,801 of CM062819.1, read as the reverse complement.
CATGACATTTCCAACTTTAACCTTTTCTTTCAAATAAAGAGAACCTTTACCTTTAATGACAGTTGGTGTGTCATTTCTAAAGCATACATTCTTTTCTTTTTCTAAAGAATTATATGAATGAAGTTTCTATTTATCACTTGGCATGTGTTTAGAGAATCTGCTATCAGTGTACCACTGATTTTCTTGTCCTTCTGCAAATAGAGCTATGCCACATCTTTTCGATTGAAATTTGTTCTTTCTTCATACTTTGGAATTTGATGATGTTTGATCCTTTTGAAGTGTTGGCTAAAATGTTCTCTTGCATTCAGATTCTTCATGACCAAAGTTATTACAAAAAGAACATTCAATTCAATCTTCAAGAGGAGAAAAGTTATTATAAGAACTTTTCTTGATTTCTGTTATGCTCCTTTGATTTCATGGTTCTCTATTCATGATAGTTTTGTAAGCAACACATTGAGCAGCCTTATGCCCAACGTTATGGCATGAAAAACATTGTCCATTAAACAAGTTTTTATGATCATAAAATCTTTTGGTATTGTTTACACTTTGGTTGATGCTTCTATTGATGTTCATCCTTGGAGTAAATTGAGCATGATTTGCCTGATGAGTACTATTAGGATTTTGCTGATGATTGGCATACTGTTCATTGGTCATTGCTGCATCAAGATAGCTTCTAGAGGAGGCTGATAGATTTTGTGATTGGGATGATTCTTTAGTATACCCAAGACCTGTCTTTATAAGAGGAGAACATTGAACCTTGATGATTTCATTTAAAGTTTCCGATCCTTTATAAAATCTAAGATTAAGAGAATTTTTCTTCTCAAGTTCTTTTCTTAGATTCACAACTTCGAATTCTAGTTTTTCATTGTGCTTTTCTCTTTTAGTGAGTTGATGTGTCAATGTGTCTATGATCATATTCTTTTCTTCCAAATAGATCTTGAGTTTAGTGATTCCTTCAAGTCTTCCTCTTCTTAGGCATCCAAAAAATCATCAGCCATAAGCCATGAGTAGTTTATAGTCTTGTTCAGTTTCATCTTCATCACTATTAGATAATCCATCACTATCTTCATGAGTATAGTAACTTCTTCTATTAACAACCTGTTTTCTATAGCCTTTTGCAGATTCCTTTGTGTTTTCATGATTATCTTTATGATGCCATTTTGCAGCATAATGGCCAACTCTACCACAAGCAAATAATTTGAATGATAGCTTACCTTTGAATCTTTCGGAGCCCCATTGAAGATTCTTGACAAAGTTTACCTCATCTCCTTCTTCTTCAATATATTTTGATTCTTTATGCGCTTCCTTTTATTTTCCTTTAGTTGAAGCTTTTAAAGTGCCTTCTTTGATATCCGATGGACCTCCTTTCCTCATTTCAAAGGTAGTCAGAATTCCATGAAGTTGAACCACAATAATATATTGAAGATCCTACTTTTCTTCTATGGCAGATATGTTTGACTTAAATTTAGAAGATAAGGATCTCAAAATTTTCTCTACTAAAGTAGCCTCCTTTATCTCTTCACCCAGATTCTTCATACAATTAACAATCTCATCTACACACAAAAAGTAACTAGAAATACTTTCATCACTATGCATCTTAAGTGTTTCGTACTGAATTATGAGAGTTTGGAGCTTAGCATGTTTTACCTGGGAGTCTCCTTCGTAGCTCTGATTGTTTTTGTCCTATATCTCTTTGGTTGTCTTAAGTTGCATGACTTTGACGAATTCTGATTCTGACAGACTTCCCAATAAAGTATTCACTCCTTTGGCATTCGTTTCGTACAACTTCTTACCTACCATATCTGTAGGTATTTCTGGTGGAAATTGGTATCCTCCTTCCAAAATTTCCCAAACATCGGCTCCAAGCGATTGAAGATCGGCTATGGTTCTTATTTTCGAATATACCAAGTTGTTCCAAATGAAGTTTGGTGGTCTGATAAATCCCATGCCTTCGTGATTGTTCATCTTGAAAGATCTCCCTTCAAGCGATCAAGCTTCTTCTAAAGGACCTGCTGTGATACCAATTGTTGGAAATAATACTAAGAGCGGGGGGGGGGGGGGGGGGGTGAGGGGTGAATCAGTGTTTACAATTCAATAATATTTTATTTCCAAATAAGATTTATATATGCTACTTCAGTGAAGTGAACATGTGTGTGCACGCTATTATGATTAAAGAAACCAACATATACCCAAAGAAGTTATGATTTAGTTAATTTATCATGTGTTGATCTTTAATCAGTACATAAATATCTTATTATACAATAACTATGTGCAATAATAACAGAATAAACAATCACACATAAGAAACACACATGACCACCAAGATTTAAGGTGGAAACCCAATTTGAGAGAAAAACCACCTATTGTTGTCGTCTCTATCTTCTTAATACAGGGAAAATCAGTTTACAATCTTGTACTGGTGCAAACTCATACCAGTATGCAAGCACCCACATGTAGAAGGGTACAACGTTCTCTCATTCTCCAACTTCTAATGGAAGGGAACTACAACCCCCTAGCTCTTGTACCAGCAGATATGTTTACTAGTACGTAGGTGCCAGCCTACAGAAGGAAATGACCTTCTCTCTTCCTCCAGGGACCAAGTTTCATAAATTTTCAGACTGGATACTCCTAGTACACAAAAACACAATATGAAGGCCATGTTTCATCAAATTTTCACATTGGACCCATAAGAAACTTTGAAACTCAAACTACATCAACCAACAATCAGTTAATCTAAATAGTCAGATTACTGTCACCAGAACACTGTGCTGAACTTAGAAACCTGCATCATCATTAAGAACCAATTGCAACCTCAAAAATCATACATCAAAATGCATACGCTACTTTACTGAACCAAACCTGTGTGTATATGCTACTTCCTTTAACCAAACCTACATATACCTTCAAACTACTCAAACATAAATCTTCCTTAACCAAATTTGAACCAACCAGTAATATTCTAAACATCTATTGTCAAATTACAAAGATCTAGACAATCAGCAGTAAAGATCACCCTTCTCACTTAATAAATCAATCAGTCAGACTCAATCTCCTTATGCATTCAGTTCTACTTTCATATCTAAGAAGACATCATTGGAAAACAACAAAAAATCAACAACACTAATAAGATAGATCAGTCATTTCTGGATAACAAGCTTTTCTTTTGTATATGCTACTTGGAAGCTTCGAACTTGCGTATATACACACCTTTACAAAGGTGAACCAGTGTATATATCTACAAATATTAACTTACAACTTTGTTGTTATTCCAGACTTCAGACATACCCAGATCTTGACATTTAAAGAATAAAACATGCGTAAGCAATCAGATCTAGCCCAACTGATATCAGATCATATAGTGATAAGTCATTTAGGGTCTCATGGTCCTAATCCAACATTGTATCCAAGGTGCACAAAATATTTTAGATCATATCATAATCACAGCCCCTATAACATAAAATATACTTTATATAGAAGTATTCACTGAGAAACCCTTTCATTTGCTCACTTGGCCCTTTGATCTTCTTCTCCTTATATAGTTTTAGCATTTCTCAATACCTCGGACAAAAACAATGCTTAGAGCCTATGGTATTCTTGGATGAGAAAAAATAATCGTTACTCCACTCAATATTATGGGCTAAGACCATGGTATTGACCCTTGGTATTCTTCAAACTTGAATTTCTTTGATTTTCCAACCCATACGCACTTTTCCTCTTGTGAAAGTGCACACATACGTATACACTATTTTTGTTCTGTTAACCCACGTGTATACGCTTCTTTGTCAAAATGAACCTTCATATTCAACTTACACCATCATTTTCCTTCAACTTCTTGATTCTGACTAGTAAACCTTTGTTCCAATTTCCTGTTCTTTTGTATCAAGGTCCTATTACCTCTGAATTGACATGTGAGTGAGTTTCCATCAAGGAAAACGCTTGTATCATAATGCCAACAAATGGTTGTCTCTAGGAGGCTTCTTTATCTTCTGAAGCACTTGTGTGACAAGAGATAGAAAAAGATACAACACTAACATTATTTGTTTGATTAAACATTTTCTTAGAAAATCACAGCCCCCACCATGGAAGGAGACAAAATAAGCAAAAGACTCTCTGCAGTGATGCTCCCATTTTTAGCCCAAGGTCACTTCAATGTATGGTTATAGCTTTCTAGAATGCTAGCAACCAGAGGCATAGGAGTCATCTATGTGAGCCTCCCTTCAATCCTCGAAATTCTCAGCCTGCTAGTGGAAGAACAAGGAAGGAACAATCATGGATTTCACTCTTATTTCCAAGAGTTATCGCTTACTAACACCAAAGCTCATGTGCCCTTGGGCCATCAAAATGCCAATAAAATCTCTAACGATCGAATGCCCAATATTTTCAATTCATGCTTCTATTTACTGGAAAAAATGTGCGATCCATTGGAGGGTCTGATGAGGGAGCTCACTGGCAGAGAATACTATTAGTCTAGGGGTCTGCCACCTCTTGACTACCTCGTTCTCATCTTTGACTTCTTCATGGGTTGTTCCGCCCCCGTGGTGTCCAAGTTCGGCGTACGATCGGTCATTTTCATCTCGAACAGTGTTCACATGTGGCTGTGTACGGAGGCCATATTCTGAGACCATGCAGAGGCATTGCTGCTGCTGGAAGTTGCAAAGGCCGTCAAGAAATTTTCCTTGGTGGACTTTGTGGCATCGCAGGGCTGCATGCACATGGCCTTCACTCACCTCGCAGATGGGGTTCTCCTTAACACATTCCAAGAGATGGAGCCTAAAATTATTTGATACCTAGAAAGCGTTGGCATTCGAGGTGGTAAATCGTTTTGGATGGTTGTCCCGATCATTGAGGTTCCTCACAGGGATCAAACTTAGAGGCCCTTGGACACCGAGATTTTGGCATGGTTGGACCGATAAACATCCAACTCTATCGTGTATGTGTCTTTCAGAACGGAGTCGAATCTTTCTCTAACACAGGTGACCAAGTTGGCTCTGCGTTTGGAGACTAGCGGGAAGTCCTTCCTGTGGGTGTTGCACCCGCCAGCATCCTTCGCCGCTGAGAATTAGAAAACAAACCTATTCCTCGAGGGCTACGAATGGCATGTGTAGGGACGGTGCCTGATCGAGACCGGGTGGGCACCACAGGGGGCCATCTTGACATAGGAAGCGGCGGGCGCCTTTATCAGCCAACGTGGATGGAATTTGTGCCTGGAAAGTGTGGTAATTGGGGTTCCTCGAATCGCATTGTCACTGCAAATAGACCAGACGGCTAATGCCCTGCTTTTGGTGAGAGAATCAAAACTAGAAGTCGAAATGAAGATGATTGGCGGGATTGCTAGACTGGATGAGGTTGAGAGCGTGGTACTGAGTTTATTGACTAGGGAGGAGGGCGTGGAGGTAAAGCGGAGGGTGAAGACAGTGAGTAAAGCTATAATTTCTACCCTCTCCTGTGAGGGAGGAGCCTCTTGGAAAACCCTGGAATGATTCATTCAATACTCGTTACAGGTATGAATTCTATCCAATGTGGACATTGAATTAAATCCTAATATGACCCATTTTTAATGGGCATTGAATATAACGATATTTATTAGTTTTGGCCTATCTCCAACAATAGTTGCTATATTATTTCACCATTATTTTATCAATATCATCCTATTTCCCAAAGAAGACTTTAGTTCAGTAACCCAAGTCAACCTTTTGTAATGGGCTTAGTTTGAATGGCGAGGAAAATTATTTGTGATCTTTCTTATAAGGGTTCAATATTTGGGTTATGTTGGGTTTAGTTTGAATGTCGAGGAAAAGTATTTGTGATTTTTTCATTGGGTTCAATTATTGAGATATGTTGAGTTTACATTGAATGGTGATGAAAAGTACTTGTGATTTTTTTCATCTTCGTTTAATCTTGGAGATGCGTTGATTTTAGTTTGAATGGTGAGGAAATGTGTTTGTAATTCTTCTTATTATGGATTAATGTTGGGCATATGTTGCCTAATTGTGATAAAGTTTGAAGAGAGTTACGATAAATTTTTTGTAATTAATATTCTTTTGATATAAATAAAGTTTTTTTTTACCTCAAGGTACATACTCTCTTAATATTACAGTGATAATGAAATAAAACATTTTCAAAAGTATTTTAACTTATTATATATATAAAAAAAAATCGTGAAATACAGTGATAATGAAAAAAAACATTTTCAAAAGTATTCTAACTTATTTTATATATATATAAATATAAATAAAAAAATCGTGATGGTTTAAATTTTTAACTATAAATTTTTTAATAATATTTAATTACTTTTGATGTATCAATAGATATTTGTAAATATAAAATTTATATAATAGAAATGTATGGAACAATATTAAATAATATATAATATTTTTTGTATTAGATAAATATTAATATTTTTATTAACCATTTAATTTTATTATAATTTATAATTGATTTGATGTTTTTAATATTTACTATGTTTTGACAATAATTATAATTTACAATTGAGTTTAAGCATAGAATTTTCAACCATTTTTGCTAACTCTTACTTTCAACTATTGTTCCTATTTTGGAAGGCAAAACATTTTTTTGATTCCTATTTTGAAAGAGAAAAATATAAAACTTATTTCAGTTAAATACCCTATTTCACCATTGTCCATTGCTTTATTATTTGAAGATTGAAGTTAGTCTTCATCATACTTGTATTCTTTTATCTATTTTACAAATTTCTTACTTTATATTATTTCATTATATATATAATGTAGCAAAAAAATTAACAATTTATTAAGTGTATATAATTTTCATGTATAAAAATTATCATTAATAATATTAAAAACTACTAAATCATAAATTCACTATCTTTTTATGACAAATAATTTTATGATGAAGGCTATATAATATCTAATACCAATCATGAAATAATATCTCTGTCTTTAGGGACTAGTTTATGTCTTCTTTTTCTCACTTATTCCACAGTTTTAGTAAGAATGCAATGCAACAATCTTCAATAAAATACCAATGATAAACATGAACTTCCAAATCCTAGATTGAATAGCTTCCAAGTCATCGATGACATGAAGAGAAAACCCGAAGTATAGTGCCCTCGTGTTGTTTCATGCACTAATATACTATCCATGTCAACACCCCATGTAATGGTACTAGTAATTATGTGTATTTGCATCCGTTATATATTATTTTTCACTATGATTGTTTGTTATTATGTACACATGATGAACAATAATTTTATAATTTCCATATGTAGGCTAAGAAATTGAGTTGGGCCATGCCAACTAGTAGGGAGGGATTTCTTTCATCTTACTAGAGTATTGCAAGTAACTACCCCACACCATTACAATATTTCAACTTGCAGAAACTTAAATTTTTCATAAAAAAAAAAAAAAAAAATTGTTACTGTCTCTATGATTCCCTTTATGATTTATTCTTGGGTGTTAGTACTACACCCTACACCATTCCTTCTTCCCTTGTGCATAATTTGACCTCATGCCTTTTTTCCCAAGAAAGATTTACCTTATGCCTACCTCATAAGTTATAAATGTGTCATACCTAGAACTTGGTAAAGATGTATGATCCTCTTACATAATTATGTATATCTATGTAACATCCCTACTCAACCCCTAGAATGTAAATAGCATGTATATGTGAAACTTAGGCTAGTGAGTTGGGGATTTCTTTAGAGGGTTGTTGTGCCTATGTACATGTATGTTTGTGTTTGGGGTTGGTATGTCCAAGTGCAGATGTTGCTAATTTTATAAGTGTTTTGAGGCCAGAGGGCCTAGAAATGTAATTATGATTACATGATGCATATTAATTAAAATATATAATCAGTTCACATCGATCAGATGTAACGAGTTTGGGGGGATGAGACTCCATGGGTGAGTAGAAAGGGACTCATGTAATTTAATAATCATTAAAAAAGGAGTCTGTACATATACCCAAGGACCATTAAGTGGCTTGAGTGAATTCCTAGTGTAAAAAAGATGGCATGCATATAAAAATGAGCATGTTGGCGCTGTGAATGGGGGAATTATTATTTTTCATCCATTCTTGAAGGTAACAATGAAAGCTTGCAAAAGGACATGGAACAAGAAGCTGGAAGGGTATCTAGAATACCCATGAGCGAAGTCAAATTCCTGGAAGCTATAGGACCCTGGAATATTCTTGTCCAGCTGATTGACGCTCCGTGGAAGATGGTGGCACATCGTGATTGGACAAGGTCCCCTTGGCTCAATTTTGTAATAATTTTTGTTATTTTTGTAAAGTCTTCCCATTTTGAGGAGCGGAGTGCGAAGGTTGTTAGGAGTCAAAGGGGCTTTAGGAATGTCAAAGCCCCTTACTTTATTATAAGTTAAGTTGTTTTGTGACCCGCCCATGGTTCGCAGACCATGGTATTGTAAAAGAAGATGATATAAAAGAGTCATAGGAGGTCATAGGAAGAAAAAGAAAAGATAGTGAAGAAAATAGATAGGCATGTTTTGGGTCTGTATTGCCTACTCTATACTTAGTCAAAGGGGAAGGCTCTTGCAGCTGTGTGCACAGAGACCTTAGTAAGTATGCAGCTGAGTGCGTGGGCCCCTATAGTTGTGTGCATAGGGAAGAAAGAGTCTGTAACAAAAGAATTGAACATAATAAGGAATATTTTGGAAGCAATATCTATGTATCTATGCGTTTATGTGTACCTCTGCATTTATAGTGAATTTGCTCTGTTTATTACAATTATCATGTGGAACACTTACTAGATGCACAAAAGTGATAGATCTGTTAGTTTAATTGATGTTATGAATGTTTAAAGCATCAGTGCAGAGTTAGAATCTGTTATCTGTAAGATATTGTAATTCTGTGTTTTAAGGATTAGGGTTTGCGAAGGTCTTAATAAACCTCTAGAAGTAATAGAAACCCATCACATAGACCTCTGGATGTAGAAACCTGGTTCTATCATCTCCCAATACTACCTCGGGTGAGACTGTAGCCTGCGCTACATGGGTTGTTTCCGAAAGGACCAACAGTGTAGGGTTTTGTTGGTTGGCGTAACTAACTCTAAACCTGGGTGCATACCCCCTCAAGCCAACAAATGGATCCCTTGCTGGCATTGAGATCTATCTGAGGAATGTGTGATACCGAATAAATTGTTCCCAACTAAGAAGGAAATAGAGAAGTTGATAGATCGAAAGTTGCATGAATTTGCAGCCCAAGAATAGGGATTTGCACCCCTTGAAGGAAGAGTGGTTGAATAGATACCTATATACAAACAAACACAAGATTTTATTTTGCTCTTTTCTGTGCAAACTACACGAGTGGTTGTATAAATTGGTGAATAGTCAGGGTATGTGGAAGTTGGATAACCCTATTTTTTGGACTCCAGAGTTGGTAAAGGGCTTAGAAGCTTCAGAAAACAAGATTGCGAGTGCTCTATATTATTGGATTGATAACATTTTGGGTGGTTTCATTACTAAGTTCATGATCGATACATCTGTTAGTTATAGTGAAGTTGAATGCCAATTTTTCAAAGGAACAAGAGGTAAGTATCTAAAGTCCCTGAAAACTTGGATTAAAATGCTATTGTGTGAGAAAAGGGTTATACCATTGAATTAATGTTTAGAAGAGACTTGAAGGGAACTACGCAAAGTGGAAATACGTTCATAAGGGATCTAGATTCAGGTGCTGAGTACAGTCCTCTGTTGGGAGCGTATGATAGTGACGAAGAAAGTAGTACTCTGAAAACACCTCAAGGCGCACTACAGATAGTAAATCAGGATGTCGCAGGAATACCACATCTATCCACTCCACCTCCGCCATCACCTCTGCCTCACACACCTAGAACTACACCTCTCTCTCCACCTCCACCTCCACTATTCAACATGGCCAACGCTATGAAGATGCCCATATTCAGAGGTCTAGTAATAGAAGACCCTGAACAATTTTTGTTTGTAGTAGATGTGTGTGGAAGTCACAACAGATTATAGATGATGACTTGAAGAAAGTGCAATTGGTCACAACATTACAAGATAGGGCATTGAGCTGGTATATTAAGTATTGTTAGACTCATCCAAATGCAACACTTAAGGAAACAAAGGAAGTGCTAAATAATGAATTCAAGAAGCCTAAGTCGCAAGCGCACTCAGTAACAGAGGTCAAAGAGATGCAATAGAAGGTTAATGAGTCCATGTGGGACTTTGATCATAGGTTGAAAAGTCTACTCCAGTAGGCTAATATGTAGATCATGGATGAAAACACAAGGACTGGTATATTTCCTCGCTACTACCCCATTTAAGATTGCCACTATCGCAGCAAAAGATTGGAATGTAGGCTGAGGCACTAGATATTGCTATGAAACTGGAACCCTCGCCTATTCATGATATGAATATGGGAGTGCAGTAGATTCACTCACAGTTGGCTAGCCTGCATATGGAGTTGCAGAGCCTTTAAAAAGGAAATAAGTCCAAAATGAGGTCCGTGTGGAAGTATGGTGTTTGAAATGTAAGGGCCAGGGTCATAACAAGGACCATTACCTGGTGTATCAAAATTATCTTGCTGTGGGAGGACCTATCCCCCTGAAGCTAGAAAGTGTCATTGGGCCAAGTACAGGAGTGGTACCATGGTGGGCTATCTATCAGATTATAGGAAAACATACGACGGATAATTGTCATTTACTGTAAATGTTTGTGCATACTCCCAAGCAGTGGTTTTATAATTTCTATAAGTTTGTGGGTAATGAAGAGTGCAATTGCTAGAGTTATGATTTGATGATGGAAAAAACACCAACATATAGACTACAGATGGAGACTCATTCTCAGGATCAAGGTGTAACTGTAGCGCACAAAGGGTTTGAGGGATGAGGAAGGGGACAAGGAGGAGGAGATGGGAGAGGTCATGGCCAGATCATTTGTTACAATTGTGGAGAAGCAGATTATTTTGTGTGGGATTGTCAGAATCCAATGGATCCCTTATGTCAATATTGTTGATAGTTTGATCATGTCATAGAATATTGTCCCATGCTCATCATGAAGATGCAAGAAAAGAAGACCTAGACTCAACAACCTACTCAAAACATCCAAATGATGAGATCAGAACTGTGCGAAGAGGGTCCTAGTGTTAATATCATCATGCGAAGTGGCATAGCTACCGAGGAGGATAAAGGGAAGAAACTAGAGGAAAATGTATGGGTTCGCAAGGCTACTAACAAGGAGACTAGATTCGATGTAAATAAAGTAAAGGAAATGTTTATGGAAGAAAAAAGGAGCTTCACAGATGCAGGAGATTCTACATCAAGGACTCAAAGTATGTGTACGGGGAAACCTGAAGGAGTCAGTAATGCACAAGAAATAGATCCATCATTGTTGGCATCTTTCTTACATACCTACATGAAGCTCCCGAGGGACAAAAAAGGAGTAGAAGGACTACAAGAGTTGATTGATATCTACACTGGAAAGAATAAGCCACTACCAGAACAACCCATAGTACATAAGGTGGATAAAAGTAAGAAAAGGACTCATCGTGAAATGAGATTGACTGCACAGATTGGAGAATTTGAAATGGACCAAGTAATCACTGATTTGGGGTCTGATGCAAATTTTATGCGAAAAAAACCTGGGAAAGAATGGGAAGACTAGCGCTACAGTGGTCCCTGATTCAGTTGAGAATGGAAAATTAGCAAAAGATTATTCCTATGGGGCACATACATGGGGTTACTGTGGATATTGAGGGGGTGCGTGCCATAGCCGATAGTGAAATAATCGAAATAGTGGATGACAATAACCCATACCCAGCATTGCTTTGAATTTAATTAGGAATTTGATGTGAACGCAGTCATCAACCTTAATAAGCGCAGTATGACATTTGAAAAAAAATAAATAAGGGTTATTATTCCATTGGATCTGTTAGCTCTGCTATGTTCCTTAGCGTGTGATGGATAAAATCAGGTTTGGCAGTGCTGGTTATGGTTGCAAAGGGCTTACAGCAGTTTTTCCCTCTTTTCCTTCATTTTCCCTATAACTCCATAAAACCCTGTTATCACCATTTTACACCCACATTTAGCTTTAAAGCCGTGTTTCCTTAGCTCTCGGGTGCTGGGTTCAAATGTCATAAAACCTCGACACCGTGACCACACCATAACTCTCCATTTCCTTATCACTCCGCTTACACTCTTTAACTCCCCATTCTTCCGTTTTCTGCTAAAATTTCTCCATAAACCTTGTTTATATCCTTTTCCCTCGGGTCTCGGGCACAAAGTAAACCCATAAGATTGTGGTCATATAACCCCGCGCATATGAAAAAAGTGCTACCACCGGGGCCCTCCCCTGTCACATCAATCGATAAACGTGCTGTAAACCTTGGCCATCCGATCATCTCGCCAGGATTCGATGATATACGTTGCTCCCGCTCCCGCAACCTGCATGTTCGTTAGTCAGCGGGGAAAGCAGTTTCCCGCGAGTCATGCTCGCCACGCATCACCGTAAGACTGGATCTCACCCTCGCATACGGAAACCGCCAACCTTCGATAAGCAATGCGGGGAAACTGCTTACCGCTATCCCGTACGACGCCACGCTTGTTAACGTTCATGTTGCTCCCGCTCCCGATAGCCACTGGATCATTCTCGCTACGATTCAACAACCCACATCTGTCTCCACCTGTTTTCCCGACAGCTCCCTCCGATCCATTTGCAGCCATTCATTCACATGATCCAACGATTGGTATTTTTCTTCCTCCATGCTGCCTGTGCCCATTGCCTCTGCCATGCTTCCAAGGGACGAAGGATAACAGTGATCAGCTTCCCACCAGCACTCTGCACATTGAATCCTCAACAACCATATTCAACACATTGTACACCCGAAGGATGAAAAGGATGGCCTCGAGTAGTTAAATGCCTGCAGCAGTTATGGAACCTATTCATACGGTATTCCACCTATTTGAGAAGTACATCTTAGTACCAGAGAATGTCATTTTGTTCATTTAAACAGTCAGATTATATCAGAGACCCATATCAAATAGTAAATGTGGTTGGTGGTCAGTTATGACCCCTCCACGCATAGCATAGCAGATTTTTTGTAACCAACCTCCATATATACCCAGAAGCAAGATGTAATGAGGGTTGATGAATGTTATTTTGATGTAAGAGTTCAACTTTTGGAGACTATAACTACTGTGATACCTGCAGCTTCTGGTCTTCATTTTCAGCTAATGCAAGCTTCTTTTGCTATTAATTGCTCACTTTCCACTTCTTCTTTGTTCCAAGTTGTGCCTGTTATGCATTTTTCATGTGCTCTTGATGTTTAGCATTAGAGGGGCTGTCATCCCACCTCTGTGTTAGAATCTAGTTAGTATTATTGAATGTGTATGCAGCTTTTTGTTGTTTTAATTCCAGAGAGCTATCATCCTATTTGTGCATTAGGAAATAGATTTACAGACCTTTTAATTGGTTGCAGCTGGCCATCACAGGGTCCTATGCATCTGCTGGTGTGATCAATATTCTCCATCATCACATTTTCCTTAAACTGTGAGTAATTGGTGGTCTAAAGCCTTGTAGTCTGGGGTGTTCACCCATGTCTAGGGTTAAGCATAATAGAAGAGGTTATCTAGCTTGAATATGCATCATTTCTTCCATTCATCCACCATTTTCCAACATTTTTGTTGAGTTTGTAATTTTCTTGAGCATCTCTCATATACAACCTAGGAGAGTTTCCTGGGGTGATAACATTAATTGGCGCCGTTGCCGAGGAGAGGAGTTTGAAGCTTAGCTTCCCTGGGAGAACGACACAGTTCGAGATTTTGATGATAGACAAGGTCTGGGCACATTTCTGGTTGTAATCATCTATCTGGCGACTCCATTGGAGGAAGACCAACCTTTGGCGACTCCACATTGAAGTTCTAGCTCAGTTTGTGAGACATACACAAAGAAATCCTCAGAGATCACCAGTTGAACCATTGCCTGACCCTGAGAGGACTTTCAAATCGAAGAAAGAATCACAGAAAGGGGCATCAGGATCAGGTAAGCCTAAGAAATCTCATGCATCTCTGAAAGATAAAGTTATAGCTGAACATATACAATTTGAAGATTTAGAGCCCATCACTGTTAATAAAGAAATTCCTTCAGAGATTAATACAGCCCCTTATTCAGTTAGTTCCCCTTCGAATCTCAGTCCAAAGAAATCTTCCCATCCAGTCCAAAACATCCCTTTATCTCTGCCATCCATCACATTATTTCCTACCATTCAATCTGCTAGTATCCTTCCACATATCCCAATCATGGCAGGACAGCAAGCACCCACAAAAATAGAAAGAATTGTTGCTGCTAGATATGGACCATTGGTCTTGCTTGTTCCTTTAAATCCCATGCCTATGGGAGAATATCAAAAATATATGCCTAAGTTCACTTGCACAGAGGGAGTGACAGCAGAAGAACACCTAGAAGCATTTTACAGTTATGCTGATAATTTAGATATAAGTGAAAATGATGTATGGATGAGAGTTTTTGTCCAGAGCCTCGATGGAGAGGCTAGGAAGTGGTTTAGAGAATTACCCCAGAGATCTATAATAGATGTTGAAGCATTAGATGATGCATTTTTGAAGCACTGGGGAGATAAAAATGACTTGCTGTATTATCATACTGAGTTTGGTAACCTGAAGAGGGAAAATGGTGAATCATTTCCTGATTTTAATAAAAGATTCAACCGTATGTATAGTAGGATACCAGCTAAGGTAAAGCCTACCCCAACCTCTGCCAAACTCACTTATGCCAATGCTTTTGACTCTGATTTTTGCCTATTTTTGAGAGAAAGGAGATGTGTTACTCTGGCAGACATGCAGGATGCAGCTCTAGTAGTAGAGTCTAATATTATGGCTGCAGAAAAATTAAAGAGTCAAGCTGATAGAAGGAGGTAGAGAGGTCAGGCTTCTACCTTCTCTACATCATCTTCAGAGCCTAAATTAGACAAAATGACTAAGATGATAGAGTCATTGGTTGTTGAAATTTCTAATCTGAAGGTTGAGCAAAATTCAGGACAATCAAGGCAGCAGAACACATTTGTTCCAAGAAATACAAATCTATTTAGAAGAGCAAATGAGCAGTTGCAAATTATTCAGAGGGGTAAAGAAACAAATGAAGAACAAAAAGTTAAAGCTCTTTTCCAAAATGTAGTCATGGAGGAGGAACAATTTGAAGAAGATGAGGATGAAATTCACTGCATGGAAGATAAAGGCAGTGCTACTTTTTTGACATTGGCTGCTTATGAAGAATCATTGCTACAGAAAAAAGACAGTCAAGAATGGGATAGAGAAGCTATCCTACAAACTGGTGAACAGCAAAGATATAACCTGAGTTCAAATGCAAAGAATGTCAAGGAGAATACTGCCCAAAGAGTTGCTGTCCAAATAGAGTCACAAAATATCAGACAGAGAAGAAAAGCAGCTGATACAACCATCCTCAAAGCACTAATTCAAGAGGTAAAAGGTTCTGATAAGTTATCTTCTTCTTTCAGCTTTGAGTTAGAAGTCCAGAAGATGAAAATATCTATGCCTCTGATAGAGTTGGTCAAGAGTGAAATGTTTAGAAAGCCTATCCTTGAAGCCCTTCAGCTAGAAACCACACAGACCTCCACTGGCTCTGTAAATTTGCAAGATGATAAGCCTATTGTTGTGCTTAGTCCCATGATTGAACCTGCTGATAATAATTCTCCATATTTTTATGTCTCTTTGACCATTCATGAAAAAATCCTCCACAGTTGCCTACTAGACACAGAGGCCAGCCACAATTTAATGCCTAAAGCTGTCATGGAAGTTAGGCCTTGATATCACTAGACCATATCATGATTTATTCTCTTTTGATTCAAGGAAAGTGAAGTGCCTAGGATTAATCAAAGACCTGGCCATTACCTTAACTCAGTTGTCCATGAAGAGTATGATGATGGATATTGTGGTGGCAGATGTGCCTCCCAAGTTTGGCATACTGTTTTCCAGAGGATGGATTAAGAAATTAGGTGGGACATTACAGAATGATCTATCGGATGCCACTGTCCCAGTTTTTGGAGGAGAAAGCAGGAGATTGTATAGAGAAGCACAGTTCGCATACATCATCAGTTATGAGAAGAATCCTACCAATCATCCTATTTATGCTGTGGACACTAATTTTGGAGCATGTATCCTCCAAATAGAAGAGTCTCAGAAGACCTCAATGTAGATCAAGAAACCAACAGTTCAGGCTGAAGAAGAGCAATGAAGTTAAGTTTGGAAGATGTTCTTTGATGGAGCATGTTCCAGGGAGACTGTAGGAGCAGGGGTGGTGCTGATATCTCTAGAACAGAAAAGCACACAGCTGTCTTTCAAGTTGGCTTTTCAAGTCACAAAAAATATAGCAGAATATGAAGCTCTGCTATTAGGCCTTAATGCAGCAAAAGACAGAGGAATCAAGAATTTGAAGGTGTTTGGAGATGCTGATTTGAGCATTTAGCAAGTAAATAAAACATTTCAGGCAAAGTACCCAAGGTTGAAAGCATACAGAGATGAGGTATGGAGACTCAAAGATTCCTTTGTTCTGTATTTCTTATATCCCTAGAGCCTAAAATCAGCTTGCTGATTCCCTTGCTGTGTCTGCTAATCTGTTTATTCCTCCCATGCCTCCCAGACTAGTTTATGAAGTGCAAATGAAATACAGACCATCCTTTCCTGATAATGTCTAGCATTGGAAAGTTTTTGATGATGATGATGAGATAAATAGGTTTCTTCAAGTCATTGATGAGTTTTTTGAAATGCAAATTGATCAAGAAAATGAAGCCTTGGAAGAAAACCCCCAATCCCAGCTTAGAAATAAAATTGGAAAAAATAGTATTGTCCAGCGTCCTAGTAATCATATTCCAAAGGGTATAATTCCTCTTGAAAGACTGTTTAACCAAAATGATGTGCCTTACAAGGCTGCCCAAAAAGAAGATCAATCTGTAGTCTGTAAGCATGATATAGGAAGTCCAGGTCAGCCTAGATACATAAATCTGTCCACTCATTTGTCTGTTGATCAAAGTGCTGAATACTGCAAATTAATGAAGCAATTTGCTGATGTGTTTGCCTGGGAGTATAGTGACCTGAAAACGTATGATAAAAACATAATCCAACATAAAATCCCTTTGGAGAAAGACACTATTCCTTTCAAACAGAAGCTGAGACCAATAAATCCTATGCTTATCCCTCTAATTGAAAAAGAAATTAAAAAATTGTCGGCTGCCAAGATTATAGTTCCTCTTAGGTATTCCAAATGGGTAGCCAATCTAGTAGTGGTGAGGAAGAAAAGTGGAGAAATCAAACTGTATGTTGATTTCAGAAACTTGAACAAGTGCTCAAAGAAAGACAATTATCCCCTACTGAAGATGGAGCATTTGTTGCAGAAGGTCTCAGGAGCCGAAGTAATGTCTTTCTTGGATGGTTTTTCAAGTTTTAATCAAATTGTTGTGCATCCAGATGACTAAGAGAAGACTGCATTTACCACTCCTTGGGGCACTTTTATGTATGCCAAGATGCCTTTTGGGTTGATGAATGTTGGAGCCACCTTTCAGAGAGCTATGGATATAGCATTTGTAGGGGAGAAAGATAAATTTGTCCTCATCTACCTAGATGATATAACAGTATACTCCAGCAGCCATCAAAATCATTTGCATCATTTAGAAAAGGTGTTTCTGAAGTGCAGAAGGTTTGGGATTTCAGTCAATCCTAAAAATTCACAATTTGCTTTAGAAGAAGTCAAGCTGTTGGGACATATTGTCTCTACTGCAGGTGTTCGAATTGATCCAGAAAGAGTAAAAGCAATACAGACTTTGTCTGTCCCAAGATCAAAGAAATATATTCAGTCATTTCTGGGAAAAATTAACTTTGTAAGGAGGTTTATCCCGAATTTTGCTGAATATGTGAAGCACATTACCTCCATGTTGAAGAAAGGGGCAGAAATCAAATGGACTGATATAGCAAGAAAATTATTTGAGTCTATTAAAAAAGCTATTATGGAGGCTCCCACTTTAATAAGTCCAGATTACAGCAAGGAGTTTCATATATTTTCATTTGCCTTTGAAGATACCATTGGAGCAGTTTTATTGCAGGCAGATGAAGAAGGTTCAAAACATCCAGTAGCATTTTTCAGCAAGAACTTGAGGGATACTGAACTGAGGTATGATATTACTGAAAAATAGGCATATGCCCTTATCAAAGCCTTGAAAGCTTTCAGAGTTTATATCTTGCATTCAAAGATAATTGCATATGTACCCTCTGCTACAATAAAAGATGTCTTAACACAACCTGATGCTGATGGAAGAAGGGCAAAATGGATTTCAAAGCTGATTGAATTTAATATAGAATTAAAGTCCACCAAGCTGGTCATAGGTCAGGGTCTTGCCAAGTTATTGGTTGAAGAAAATTGCAGATCTTTGGATATTGATTCCCTATGCACAATTGCATAAATTGGTCAGGCAGATGAGGAAGAGCAAGCAACTGAACCAGGCAGAGAGCAGTCAGTGGCAGAAAATGTAGCTTCTTGTGATTGGTATTTTGTAATAGTTAAATTCATGCTGAAGCTAGAAATCCCTTCAAGCTTTACTCAAAGTCAAGCCAGGACTATAAAGCTTAGAGAAGCTAAATATTGCATTAATCGAAATCTACTCTACTGGAGGGATCCATCTGGAGTGCTTTTGAGGTGTCTGTACAAAGAACAATCAATAGAAGTCATGCAGCAGTTGCATTCCAGCATGTTTGGAGGGCACCATTATTAGAAAACTACAACCCATAAAATTCTCAGAGCTGGGTACTATTGGCCCACTTTATTTTCTGATGTATTTTCATTTTTTAAATCTTGTGACAGGTGCCAAAGATTTGAAGGAAAACAATAGTTGAAGTCCCTGCCCCTAAAACCAATACATGCAAAAGGACCTTTTCAGCAGTGGGGCTTGGATTTTATTGGAGAAATCAATCCACATTCCAATGGCCAGCACAGATGGATATTAGTAGCCGCTGATTATTTTACTAAGTGGATTGAAGCAATTCCTACCAGGAAGGCTGATCATAATGTGGTCATGAAGTTTTTGACAGAGAATATCTTCATTAGTTTTGGTTGTCCACATAAATTAGTCACAAACAATGCAACAGCCTTCAGGGCAAAGGAATTGGTGGAAATGTGTGATTCAATGGGTATTAAACTTGTTCATTCCACCTCATACTATCCTCAAGGTAATGGTCTAGCAGAATCCTCTAACAAGAGCCTGATAAGGATAATTAAGAAGCTGTTAGAGGAGAATAAAAAGAATTGGGATTCTAAGCTCAAGTATGCACTGTGGGCTAACAGAGTGACCATTAAGAAATCCACAAGCAATTCTCCTTTCAAGCTGGTATATGGCACTGAAGTTGTATTCCCAATTCAGCTAACTCTCCTTGTGGAAAAATTCCTTCAAATAGAACAGAATGAGGAAGAAGACATGCCAAAGAGGATCACTGATTTAGCAGAAGTACATCAGATTAGAGAATACTTGGTTGAAAAGGCTGCAGCACATCAGAAAAATATCAAGGATGCTTTTGACAGGAAGGCAAAAACAGATAATTTTCAGGTTGGTGACTTGGTTTTGAAGTGGGATGCGTTGAAAGAAAAGAAAGGCAACCATGGGAAATTTGATGCTTTCTGGACAGGCCCTTTTATTATTTCACAGATTCAAGGGAACAACACCTTCATACTAAAAAGTATGGGAGGAGAAGCAATTTTTGATGGCCCAGTTAATAGGCGTTTTCTTAAGATTTATGTGATTTAAGGTCTTTTGGCCTTAAAGGTTATAAATATTTGTTTTTATCAGTTTTGTGTAGGCAAAATAGACTCCATGCCCAATGGAACACTAGGAATTTTGGCTGATTTGTTTTCATCAGGAAGGCATTGGTCTGTAGGTTCTTGAGACCTCATAGGGAGGATCTCATCCCCAGAAGGAGCCAGTGTTAGCTCTGTTATGTTCTTCAGCGTGTGATGGATAAAATCAGGTTTGGCAGTGCTAGTTATGGTTGCAAAGGGCTTGTAGCAGTTTTTCCCTCTTTTCCTTCATTTTTCCCTATAACTCCATAAAACCTCGTTATCACCATTTTACACCCACATTTCCTTAGCTCCTGGGTGTTGGGTTTAAATTTCATAAAACCCCGATAATGTGACCATGCACCATAACTCTCCATTTCCTTATCACTCTGCTTACACTCTTTAACTCCCCATTCCTCCATTTTCCGCTAAAATTTCTCCATAAACCTTGTTTATATCCTTTTCCCTCGGGTCCTGGGCGCAAAGTTAACCCATAAGACTATGGTCATATAACTCCGCGCATATTAAAAAAGTGCTACCATCGGGGACCTCCCCTGTCACGTCAATCGATAAACGTGCTGTAAAACTTGGCCGTCCGATCATCTCACCAGGATCCGATGATATACGCTGCTCCCACTCCCACAACTTGCGCATTCGTTAGTCAGCAGGGAAAGCAGTTTCCCGTGAGTCATGTCTGCCACGCATCGCTATAAGACTGGATCGCGCCCCCACATATGGAAACCGCCAACCTCCGATAAGCAGTGTGGGGAAACCGCTTACGACCATCCCGTACAACCCCCCGCTTGTTAACATTCACGCTGCTCCCGCTCCCGATAGCTATCTGATCATTCTCGCCACGATTCGATGGCCCACATCTGTCTCCGCTTGTTTTCTTGATAGCTCCCTCCGATCCATTTGCAGCCATTCATTTGCATGATCCAACAATTGGTATTTTTCTTCCTCCATGCTGCCTGCGCCCATTGCCTCTGCCATGCTTCCAAGGGACGAAGGATAATAGTGATCAGCTTCCCACCAGCACTCTGTGCATTGAATCCTCAACAACAGCATTCAACACAGTGTACACCTGAAGGATGAAAAGGATGGCCTCGAGTAGTTAAACGCCTGCAACAGTTATGGAACCTGTTCATCCGGTATTCCACCTATTTGAGAAGTACATCTTAGTACCATAGAATGTCATTTTGTTCATTTAAACAGTTAGATTATATCAGACACCCATATCAAATAGTAAATGTGGTTGGTGGTCCGTTATGACCCCTCCATGCATAGCATAGCAGATTTTTTGTAACCAACCTCCATATATACCCAGAAGCAAGATGTAATGAGGGTTGATGAATGTTATTTTGATGTAAGAGTTCAACTTCTGGAGACTATAACTACTGTGATACCTGCAGCTTTTGGTCTTCATTTTCAGCTAATGCAAGCTTCTTTTGTTGTTAATTGCTCACTTTCCACTTCTTCTTTGTTCTAGGTTGTGCCTGTTATTCATTTTTCATGTGCTCTTGATGTTTAGCATTAGAGGGGCTGTCATCCCACCTCTGTGTTAGAATCTAGTTATTATTATTGAATGTGTATGCAGGTTTCTATTGTTTTAATGCTAGAGAGCTATCATCCTGTCTGTGCATTGGGAAATAGATTTACAGACCTTTTAACTAGTTGCAGTTGGCCATCACAGGGTCTTGTGCATCTGCTGGTGTGATCAGTATTCTCCATTATCACATTTTCCTTAAGCTGTGAGTAATTGGTGGTCTAAAGCCTTGTAGTCTGGGGTGTTCACCCATGTCTGGGGTTAAGCATAGTAGAAGTGGTTATATGGCTTGAATATGCATCATTTCTTCCATTCATCCACCATTTTCCAACATTTTTGTTGAGTTTGTAATGTTCTTGAGCATCTCTGATATACAACCTAGGAGAGTTTCTTGGGGTGATAACAGGATCCAGCCAAGGGTGCACGATATACTGAACTAGTCTGCGATTACGATGAAGAAGACGATATTGAGAAAATATATAAGCTTACTGCATGAGGTGAAGATTGGATCAACCCTACAACGGATGGGTGAATTGCATGCAAGAAGGACAAATCCTGCAATTCAGATTTAGATGAGGAGCTTGAACACTGGAAAACAGGTTACCTGAGGTATCATCGCTGCGACGCAACAAGCTTACAAAGTCACTATGATATATATCCACTGAGGTACACAACTTACCATATTATGATGGTTTAGAAGATGTTAATATATTTTTGGATAAATTTGAAAGGGATGCACCGAAGGAACACTAGTTCCAGGCATTAGATATCACATTATGAGCTGTGCCTATTAGATGGTGGGGTACACATAAGAACAACTTTTTAGATTGGAAGGAATATCGGTGGATGATGAAGCTGCAGTTTGGGTATACAAATACTGGCATTACAGAGAAATATACAGGGAATGATGATCTGCGCGAACATCTCGCTCGATAGACAAAAGTATGGGGAGAAGAACCATAGCCAGAATGGGTTCATATATTTTTCCACTCTTTGGATACGATTCCAATGAATTGGTATCTAGGAACAGATCTGTGACATGGAATCATAGAATGGGATGTTCTAAAAGAAATTTTTCTGCTAATGTTCACTTTTGAGGACGGATTTGAGTGTATTGATGAAGCGTTACAGGAGATCAAAGTTGCAATATTCAGAATTACTAAAGAACCTGTTGCATGGGTACAACCAAATTAGGGCACACATTTGTGCCATGCACTCGAATGTTACAATGTGACCACTGAGGAAGGTGAAGAAGATCCTAGGAACATCAACATTCTTGAGTCAGAGGGACAGCGCGATGTCGTGGGGCCTTAGGTAGAATTCCTCAATATATCACATCCCTTGAAGACCAAGTAGGTGAATATTGGATCGGAAGCATAGTTGAAGTTTTCAAAACATAGGTGACTATTGGGACGAAGACTTAGTGGACAAAGTTGCAGAGTTACTGTGGGAGTATCAGGACTTATTTCCCACCAATTTCTCTGATATGAAAGGGATAGTAGGGGATCTGGGCGTCATGAAGATCACTCTAAATCCAGATGCGAAGCCAGTGAAGCAGTGCCCCTACCATTGAATCCTAAGTATAAGGAAAAAGTGCATGAAGAATTAAATAATATGATTGTAGCTGAGATTATTGAACTTGTCGAGGAATCAGACTGGGTTAGTCCCATGGTGGTTCAGGAAAAGAAGACGTAGGGTGAGATTCAGATATGCATAGAACTAAGTAAGTTGAATGACACTTGTGTCCATGATCTATTTCCTATACCATTTATAGACGAAGTACTAGAAAATGTTGGAGGTGAGGAAGCCTATTCATTTACTGATGGGTTCTCAGGGTACCATCAGAGTAAGACTACCTTCGCTACTGAATGGTGTTGTTTCCGGTATACAATTATGCCTTTAAGACATAAAAATTCCCCTGCAATATTCTCTAGGGTGGTAGTCATTGCTTTCAAAGAATTTATTTACAAGTTTTTGGAGGTTTACTTTGATGATTGGAAAATATTTGGTTTGTAAAGAGACATGTTTCCAGTCTTCACCTCATGTTGGACACTTGTCAAAAGTATCAGATATCCCTTAATATGAACAAATTCATATTCTACGTCCCATATGGGATATTGTTGGGCCATGTAGTCTGTTAGCAAGGATTGATGGTGGACCTTGCCAAAATTGC
Source organism: Pinus tabuliformis (assembly GCA_031772625.1). NCBI lineage: Eukaryota > Viridiplantae > Streptophyta > Pinopsida > Pinales > Pinaceae > Pinus > Pinus tabuliformis. The sequence goes on along the minus strand of CM062819.1, from coordinate 1,883,861,286 downwards.
AGTGATTATTAATCTGGAGCCTCCAAATAACATCAAACAACTACGCGCGACATTGTGCCACACAGGGTATTATAGGAAATTTATCAAGGCATATGTGTAGATCACTGCTCCCATGGAAAGATTGATGAAAAAGGATGCGAGGTTTTGCTGGGACAATGATTTCCAAAAGAGTTTGGATTTTTTGAAGGAAAATATGGTCACTACGCCTATTTTAGTGTTACCCAACTAGAACAAGGAGTTCCATGTCCATGTAGATGTGTCCTGCATAGCACTATGAGTTGTGCTCACCCAACCAAGAAAAGGTGATATCAGCGATCCGATAGTGTTTGCAAGTAGGAAGTTATCAAAGGCAAAAAATAATTATTCCACCATAGAGCCTGAAGGATTAACAATGGTGTATGCACTCTAGAAGTTGAGGCACTATTTGTTGGGTGCGTACTTCAAGATGTACACTGACCATTCTTCTTTGAAGCACCTGATCAAAAAGCCTATGTTGGGGGTGGGGGGGGGGGGAATCTGTAGATGGTCAATGCTCTTCCAATAATATGACTTTGAAGTAATTGTGAAGCCAAGGTGACTGAATGCTAGACTAGATCACCTCTCACGGATTGAGAATGGTGACAAACCTACAAATCTAGAAGAAGGATTGCCTTATGTGCATCTCTTTTTTGTGCGCATCACAGATGACCATTTTGTAGACATGATCTGATTCTTGTCTATAGGTACAGCTCTTGAAGGGTGTATGACACAACAAAAGAAATAATTGGTGGTTTGGTCTACATATTTTTCTATTATTGCAGGGCACTTATATAAAATGAGCTCGGATGAAGTGCTGCGTAGGTATGTCCTAGAGTATGAATGACAAAGTATCCTTGCTGAAGCCCGTGTAGGGGATGCAGGAGGACATTATGTGGGAAGAGAAACTACGCAAAAGATTCTACAACCAAGACTGTGGTGGCTGACTATGCATAAGTATTCCAAGACTTATTGTAGGGCATGAGATGCTTGTCAGAGAACGGGGAGACCATCGTGGAGGGATGAATTTCCCATGAACCTATAGGTGTCGTTACAAGCATTTGATAAGTGGGAGATAAAATTTTCAGGGCTAATTTAGCCACTGGGAAAGAAGATAGGGGCTAGATACATCATTACAATGACCGAATATTTAACCAGGTGGGCTGAGGTGCAACCTGTAAAGGATTGTAGCATAGAAACAGATGCAAATTTCATTTTTGAATATATCCTGTCTCAGTTTGGTTGCCCTAAGATCTTGATGAGTGATAGAGGTTCACACTTCTTAAATGAAACAATTGTTGCTTTGCTCGAAGAGTTCCAGATGTATCACTAGAAGAGTATACCATATCATCCTCAAGAAAATGATGCAATGGAAGCATTTAACAAAATCCTAGAGAACGCCTTAACAAATATTTGTAATGGGAAGCGAAATGATTGGGATGTGCACATACCAACTATTCTATGGGCATACCGAACTACCTGCAAGAATTTGACAAGACAAATGCCATTCAGACTGGTTTATGGACAAGAAGTTGTAATGCTGATGGAGTACATAGTGCCTAGTTTACATATTACTACCATTATAGACATGGCCAATCGAGATACCATCGAAGAATGCCTCAAGCAGCTCATTGAGCTGGAGAAAGATTGCTTCTTGGTGGGTTTTCATCAGCGGGTGCAGAAGGATCATGAAAAGCCATGACATGATCGCCATATTAAATAGCTCACCTTTAAGAATGAAGTTTTGGTATTGTTGTATGACAATAATTTCACGAAGTTTCCGGGGATGTTCCAAATGCATTGGTTGGGGCCATATTTTATTAAGGAGATTACAGATGCAAATGTAATTTAGCTTGTGAAGATGAATGGAGAACTATTTCTAGGACAGGTCAATGGAAGTTGATTAACGTTATACAGGGTTGATCCTGCCCCTGCATAATGACTATATAGACGCAGGATTCTCTTAGTACTCCAAGAAATTGCAAGGGGGTGCAAGAATATAAAATACATTGCTAAAAGGATGGTTGTGCAAAGTGATTGGATTACATGACAAATCAAGGGAACGTGCAGAAGAGAGTTGCACTAGAATGGTGGGTCCCACACAACCTGGCTAAAAAGTGACCATTGGAAGCACTGTAGTTCATTAGATGGTGATTTTTCCATTAAAAGGAGTGGTGGGGAGCATTTATGGAGCATATCTTTGGAAATATGCCACCAAAAATTCATTAATGACCGAGATTTGGAGGGAACATATGGTTTTGAATTAAAATTGACCTATAAATATGGCATCCCGCTCCACATCAGAACACTTTTCTTCTTGACAATTTTCCTTCAATTTTTGCACTTTAGTTTCCGCCAAGAAAATTGTTGTATGTCTGACAAGGATTGGGAAAGAATTAAGGATAGAATTTCACAATCGGGATTCAAAAATTTAACAGATGGGAAATGCAAATTATTCATTGAAATAATGGCTGCAACTCGAACTGAGCCAGAGCCGACCCAACTTGTACCTACAGGGTTGTCTACTACATCACCTAGGTTGCTAAGGCCTAAGCCATCTTCTTCCACGGTGGGGGATAAGAAGTAGAAGAAGCCTCATCAAGTACCCGTGTAGCAATCACCTTGCAAAAATCCAGTGAAGATCCAACAGAAGGGAGAGATGGACTAATCCAGGAAGCCGACGGAGCCCCTAGACTTAGATGAGGAAGAACTAGTCGAGGCTATTGAGGAGATTGATGCAGAGGAGGTTGATTCGATAACTCGGCTACCACCATATATACCACCAAGAAAATCCATGGCTAAAGTGCTTAAAGACCTGATTCAACAAAGTTCATGGTCTTCACACCTTTCCTACTAAAGAATGTGTCATTTGAAGGAAATTTGCTGCATTGAATACCATACTTGAAAATGGAAGATTGGGACCTGGGGGACCATGCAAAGTTCCAACAGTTGGAACCAAGAAAGTACCAAAAGTAGGTATACTATGAAGAGTTCGACATCACACAGCTTGAGCTAATGAAATGGGTATCTAGAGTTGGTGTGCAGGGCTACTAAATATGTTGTCGGTGCCGCACTTTAGCCGCAACATTATAAACACAGTTTGTGTGCATCAAATTTTGACACTGGTGCATGATGGGTGCCTCTGGTTGGGAGGGCCCTAATCACTGATATTCCAATCCACAAAATAACTTTTTTGTCATATCAAGGAGTGGACCTTGTGGGGGCTTTCATGGGAAATTCGCAGGAGAAGAAATTGGCAGATCAAATGAAGAGCGACTTCAAGTTGACGAAGAAGTCACGCGGCTATGCAATAAGTTCCATATCAAATGGTGTAGTGTAGTTCGTTGCACAAATATTGGCTGGAAAAATCATGCGGAAGTGCTGCACATATGAAGTGCTAGTGCTAGTAGTCTCTTTGGCTATACAATGCACCAAAGTAGTCCAGTACAATTGGGCTCAGTACTTGTGTCATGAATTTTTAGAGGACTATAGAGAGGCCTAGGATGAGGGCAAGACATTCCACTACGTGTGGTTATTGTTGTTGATCGTATTGGTGGCATGGACGACGCGCGAAGAAAGTCAGTTGCCTTAGAAAGATCTAGATCTGCCTGAGGCCACGAATTTCGCTTCACTGTGGGCCACCAAAGACCCTGAGTGTGTTATGGAGATGAGGATATTTTGGGTCTTATTTGAGTCAAAGTTGAGGATGGTGATTAACCATCCCCCATGGTTATCACAAAGTTTGCACGCACAATACCTTAATGTCACAGGTTTCAAGGCAAATTTCCATAATCTGCACATCTGCGTGAAGAAATATGCCACGTACACATGGCACAAGTTTCCATACTTAGTCGTCGAGGATGATATTTTGGGAGTCATCAGTAAATGATCGAGTGACTCGCTGACCTCCTCTATTGCTGACACGGGAACTAGTAAGGCTGCTGAAGGTGAAGCAGCGTAGACCACATCAATGACAACAACGACAACAAAAAAAAGAAGGAAGCACATAAGGCTTCTGTGAAAGAGAAGGTAGCCGCAAAAGAAAAGGCCATGCAATAGAAAGAAGTTGCTGCAAGGGAGAAAGTAGCAACCAAAGAAAGGGTCTCTACCAAAGAGACCAATGCACCAAAATAAAAGACTACCACTATGTCACAGGCCACTATTGACCTTAGCAAGTTAGACACAGAGTGCACAAATGTCGAGGGAAAAACAGAGGGAGAAGAAGAAGGGGGCGTAGTCTTCGAGTCCCCCTCCATCGTCAAGAAGAGGCAAAAGGGGAGTTCTATAGGGCCATACAAGAAGAAGTCAAACAAATCGGTGAGTGCGACGCCTTTGGTCCTCACAGAGGGGGACCTAGATGAGATTGGTGATGTGGTCTGTGATGAAATAGATAATATTTGGGTACACATCAAAGAACAATACCAACAAAAGTTAAGTAAGGTGTAGCAAGGCCTGCGAGAATTGTAGGTCCGAACAAGTATTATTCAAGTGCGCGTGGGATAGGTGAGCCTGAAACAAGCGAGTGAGTTAGCCTTAGCAACAGAACTCATGGTGGACCTCCGCACAGTGTATTTATGAAAGGGGTCCCTATGTGTCAACTCAGCAGAAGGCAACGCACCTCTTACACATGAAGGATTTGAGTCTGAATCTAGTGGTGCTTCCTATTCAGACACTACATGAGCTGCATCAAGGGTTTTCAGAAGAGCTCAAAATTCAGGATCAATGCACACTACTGATCATCAATGAGGTCGAAACCAATAATCAGTAGATGTTTGAGGAAAGGGCTTATGCCCTCAAGGAAAGGGAGGAAGTGATGGTGAGAAGTCAACAACTCGAAGCAGCGATTGTGCAGGCCTGCTGTGAGCTTCCCGAGCTCCATATTCTAGTAGACATGGCCTCTACAGAGAAGATTCAGAAGCTAGCTACTGCAATCAAAGAGTTGAAGCCAAAAATTGGCAAAGTTAGATTTGAGCTACAACTGCAGATCTCTGAGCTCCAACTCAAGATGCAGTGAGAAACTCCTCAGTGTGACGCTGCTATTAAAAGAGAAATGGATACCTTAGAAGCTGCGGTCAAAGGTTGAACTCAGTTGTCTAAACACGCCATGGAATTGTGGAACTCTCTGCAGGAGGATACAACACTATAGAATATTGAAGCTGAAATCTGAGAAAATCAGAGACAGTTCGATGAGACAAGGTCTATAGCGCTGTTGTGAACAGCAACAATGCCCCCCCTTTTTCATTTAAGTGTTGTCCAAAATACTAAATGAATGGGGACCCTTAGTTAAAATTTAGGAAAAGCAAGAGTTTCCTTTTTTCAAAATAAGGTTACCATCGTAAGCTTAGGAATATCTTTTGAATACTTTAAAACCTAAGTGTATGATGAGAAAAAATTCTTTAAAAAAAAGTTGCATCATAAAATAATAGATAAGCACCTCCATTTGGGTATAATCCCGGTATGTGCAAGATTCTCGTACTAAGCAATATATCGCATCGCAATAAGGTAATGCTAATGAGAAAGACTTCAAGATTTTCCGATTTGCGACAGCCCCATTCGCAAGATCGCATATCCCAGGGAATGGGCTAACAAAATATGGCAAGCATAAAACTTCTGCTATCTGCGATGTTGCAATATCGCGATAAAGCGATGGTTGCGATATTAAGCCAAATCAACTCTACGATGTTATATTTGTGAGTTGGTGTGAGAGCGCGATAGTGCAATAATGCGATGTCGCGATCTGCGATGATTGCGAACCAAATCGCAAAATCACTCCATCACGAATCTTTCGGGCACGCTATTCAAGAAAAGCCACTTACCATAATCTGACTCAAGATCATGCGCTTTTAATGATAATAAAGGAATTAGTTGTCATCTATTAAATGTAGACGCGTGCTTTTGCAAATAATTACTTCACGTAAGGTGGCATATTTGATATATTTGCTGCATTTAAGACTCTCCCATCACCTTTCTTGATCAGTCATTTCCATTTCGCTTGTGAGCTGCAGGAACAAAGAACGAAGGATGATACCAAGCCATACGCAGGAAGAAATGGGAAAGAAAAATAAGGCTCAGGGCTCTGAGGTGAAGGAAATGGCACCTTTATATACAGACACAGCTTGTAGCAGAGACACAGGGATTTCGACGTGGGAAAGCATGTACAGACTGCTTGAAGAAGAAAACCCCAGAATAATGAAGGTTACCACTGTCGCAGACTCACCGGGCTCTTCTGAAGCATCCTTAGAAGAACTAGCGTGCTCATTCCTTCATCGGATAGCAGCAAGGCCCAAAATTCTCTCATATATGGATATGATCAAGTGGATACTTGACAATGTAGAAATGAACGACATACATATCAAGATTCAAGGACATGGGCTCATCGGGTCATTCGCTGCACAAGACTTAAAGCTCATGTATCATCTTCCTGAACCGCAGGTGACTTACAATGCACAATTCATTAAAAAATTTGTGGCGGAGAACCCAAACCTATCAGAGACCACCAAAGATTGGTCCAGAAAAGATGAACCGCTCAAGAAAGATAAAAACGGCATGTACGGCACTGGTTCCCTCACCTCTCTGTATTGTTTTGCTGCGGCCATGCTTTGTAGATTATTTGGGATGCCAGATATCAATAAGTTTTCGTCTGAATGGTTACCATTGATCGATGCTGCCACAAATGCCGTTATTATAGATTGGGCCAAGATCTTTTCTAATAACCTATTCACGGCTATTATCAATTACTGGTCTAAAAGATCCATGTCTCAAAGGATCTATCCTCCTTTTTACCTATCCGCATATGTTATGGATTCTATTTGTTATGTGTCTAAATTTCCCGCTATGGGTTGGAAATGGACAACTCAGGACCCATTACCCATCCATGTTTATCATAAGATATTATGGGATTCTCAGTTCATTCCACATTTCTACCAGATTTGTCACGGGCTTATCTTACCCATGTATAGAATGATGCATGATAAAGAACCCCCGAGGTGCTCACCTGAGGCACAGATAGATATCATCCCCATCGCAAGATGGTTCGGAGAAGAATGGTTCACCTATATTAGAGTATTTGGAAGCACCGTCCCCCCTCATGTCCTGCCTTTGTATATTCCTGACAAACTTCTGGCTCGAGAAATTTCATATCACACCTGTTCAGAAGGCGACCTAACTAAAGACCTAAAAGACAAAAAGAAGGCCATATGGCCACAGTTTCCTGTAGCTTGTGGGGCCTTTTCATTGTTCGATGTAGGTCACGCATTCACCGAAGTAGAGAATATGACGTGTCTACAATTATTTAAATTCCCGGCAAGGCCATTTGACCTAAATGAGGTCGCCCAGGATTTCACAAAGACAGTCAAGATAAAAGTGTTCATTGGAAAAAAGGATTTATTTGATGATATATTTCAGAGTAAAAGCTCACTTCAGGAAATTTTGCAGGAAGCTCAATCACGATTGTCTCCAGATGACCTCCAAAGATTCATGGTATACAAGGAAAGAAGACTAGCCAGTGTTCCTCTAGAAAAGCTGCAACTACCTACCAGAGAACCTACTCCAAGCGTTAGCCTCAGTGGGAATTCAAGCACTTCCGGATCTAAATCTAAGACTAGACAAGAAATGCCTGAGCATTCTAAAAGATCCGAAAACAACCAAGATAGGAGCAAAGAGTCAGCTAAAGACACCACTCAGTCAATGGAATTTACACGACAGCAGGTTATCGCCTCCCCGCCAAGAGATGTCCCCCCTCTCGTCATTGAAGCACCACCCGTCACAACAGAATTAGATAAAGAATGGGAAACCTTCAACGAACTGATCAATCTTGAAGGACAAGCCCCAAAAACACCTGTGAGCAATACACAGGTAGCACAAGAAGTGGGCTCAGCGTTGCTCTTCAACGAGTGGGACGATCAAATCAGGGAGGCAGAACAAGAAGAAGGTGCCAGAAAAGGGAAAAGCGGTCCAAGCACTAAACAGGTTAAATTGGGAGTGTTACTGGGCATACTTGGTGAAGCCGCATAGTCAGTGGATGACTGTGAAATGTATCATAAATGCGGCCGAAAAAGTGGTGCCAGCTCTCATAGATTCCGTTTTCTCAGCCCAGCTCAAAGCAGAAGTCAGCCAACCGACTCTCCTTAAACCAATGATGAATGCATGCAGCTTTAAAGATCAAATTCAAAAGTAGCTTAATTTAGAATGTTGTTTTTACTTAAAAAATTAGATTAGAAAAAGGACGGTCATTTGAAAACCGCATCCTAAATTTTGTAAATAAACTATTATTAGAATTAGGAAGTAGTATTTAAACCCTTCTCATGCATTTAGAGAAGGGTCCAGAAATTTGTCAAAAACTTGTCCTCAGAACATGCACTTTTGCACCCTCAGAGGAGGTTTTGATGAATGAATGGATCAAGGTTTATTAATGTTTGCATTTGATATCTGCTACTGATGTTGCACTTCTGTACTCTTGGTAGATATTAGAACAAGTAGAGATAAATCATTGTTGATTGAAGCTTATGAGTAGGACCACTCATAAATGGTACTTTTATCTCTTGGCCATTTCTGCTTATATTCTTAAAGTGATATACAGTTTTTAGTTGTTTATATGTTATTGCATGAATGTTTGAGTTACTATTTGGCACTTTTGTACGGTGGAGTCATTTATTTATGTTTGATATATGAATAACTTATTATGCGATATGTTGTTCACAACTGTTTTGCCTAACTTTTTATGCAAAGTGGTTCATCTTAATTGATTTCCATTCTTATGATAGTTGAATGATCTTTATTACCAGTTATTATTTGAAATCTCTTTAGATCGCATAATAGAAGAAATACATCCCGGGTTAGCATAGATTAGATGTGTTGTTTTCATTAGATTACAATAGCATAGAATTAGATTAAAGTAGCTTAGATTAGAACCCTTAGATCAGCATCATCCAACTCTGCACACACACACACCCTTAGATTGGGAAACTGGTCCCATTATCCCCAGTCGGACCCGCTACACCAAACGGATAAGGAGCTGCCAACCAAGGTCCGGACCGGGTGGGTATCCCCCTTGTTGTCGACCCAATTTTCGGGGCTTCAACAAGCGCAAAAATTAGCACTACTGCAAACGTTCACAAGATTACAGGAGGGAAATCTCATCCAGAGTGAGATCGATGAGATGCATCGTAAGGAAGCCATTATATATTCAAGGATGCATCCCTGGGAAGATGAGGCAAGTCCATTGAAGTTTTTAGTACATAGTAAGCTAAAGGCGATGCAGCAGATGTAGAGAACCATGGGCCTTGCAGTCAAAGGACCAAACACGAAGAAATTGGTTGAAGAAGTGCGTCAGGCTACTGCACAGGGGACAACAAACCTGTAAGAATTGAAGATAAATTTCAGTGAGATGTAGGCGAAGATCGAGGTTCCACAAAGAGAGTGACTCAAGGATGAATCATGACTTTATGTTGGAGGCCTATTGGGATAGGGTCCCCTGGGGTCAATTTTGTAATAGTTTTTGTTAGTTTGTAAAGTCTTTTTATTTTGAGGAGCGGAGCATGAAGGTCGTTAGGATTCAAAGGGGCTTTAGGAAGGTCAAAGCCCCTTAGTTTTTGAGAAGTTAAGTTGTTTTGTGACCTGGAAATGACTCACGGACCATGGTATTGTAAAACAATATGATATAAAAGAGTCATAGGAGGTCATAGTGTTATAGACATTTTTGTGCCTCGCATCATGGAGCATGGAATGTCAATAATTACAGGGATCCTCCGTCCCTAAACATGTTGTTCTTAACCCTAAAAGAACAAGGTCATCAAACAACAGCACTTCCAATCAGTTCTCCACCTGAAAACACTTCAAAACAGGCTTATTTTGGATCATGTCAGCTGCTTAACTGAGCTTCTGCGCTGTAATGCAACTGTCCCACTCTGTACCTACGCTGGAAGTCAAAAGTAATGAAGGCTACCTGCGCTGGGTGAGATTGGCCAAGTGGCACAGTCATCCTGCAAGGTGTCAACTGCCCAGGAAGCTTCCAAACTGACACTTGGTTCATCAGATTCGCCTTGTGATGAGTAAGAGGTACTTGATCACCATGTGTAAGCAAGGATCTCCAAGTGGACTCAAGAACTGAAGATTAACTGAAGAGGGAGAGGACACAAGGCAGCTTCATGTCAGTCTCAAGCTGACTCATCCTTTCTTCTTCTCTCCTATATATAGAGCTCTTCTATGAGGTCTAAGGAGGCTGGAATTTTGTGTAAAGCAAGGAGGTGCTGTTGGATTACAGTTAGAGCTATTGGGTGATTGTTTTACTAGAGGTGAAGAGGAGAGTTCTTGCTGCTGGGGAGGTGCTGCTGGATTGGAGCCATCATTGGTTGTAACCTTCTCAGAACCCTGTTACTTCTATCAATAAAGTTTTGCATGTTCTCCTATATACTTGTATGGCATTGATGTATTGTATTTACATGTATATTTGATTCACTCTAATCCATGCATCAGTTATGAGTACTTGTATCTTGTAGTTTCCTCTCTCGTTTTGTGCAGGGCTTGTGTGTAGCTGGACCGGCAAAGAGAGCAAGGAACTAGGAACAAGAGACAAAGAGAGAGGATCAAGATCGACTAAGCGAAGGATACCAGGTTGGTTGATCATTTCTTCCCCCTCTCTGTACTTTCATAAAGGAAAACATCAAAGCTTTACTTTCAGTTGTTGCTAAAGACTGTCACCTTTAGAGTAGGGATAGGGTCATCCGCATCGGATACTTTTCCCCACAACAAACTGGCGACTCCGCTGGGGACCCTAGTATCTTGTTGGTGTTTGTAGTATTTTGCTATTCATTTCTTGAAGAAAGAGTACCAAATCGAAAAGCTTTTGACTATATCAAAAGCGAAGTAGAGGGACTGCTACTCTTGCTCATTTGCTGAGCAGATTCAAGATTTGAAGAGCTTATCTACAAAAGACTCTTTACTCTTTGTGATAGATCTTCATCCTCTTGATCATCCCTTAGCCTGTACTTGACCTATAGCTTTTTATTTCATCAAAAACAGTGCATTTTTGAGCTTTTTATGACCCGGAATTCTTTGTAGACGAAACTCTCGTGAGTCAGTGCAGGCTGTACACAGGCAGTCTGCATTACAGCGCAGGTACTCCCTTCGGGAACTGCGCTGAGAGTGAAATTGGCAGACTAGAACCTGCGCTGGTCCAGTTAGCCCTTGTCTTGCTCAGTCTTCCTGTTGTGTCTTGGCCCTGTTTGCACTTGTTTTTGGCTGATTGCTTGCTGGTTATTGTACTTGCTGTAAGCCACTTCTCCTTGACATTATTCCACCTCAGTTGTGTGATGAAACTGTGAATGTTCTTTCAGTATCTCTTATTTCAGTTACAGTTTCCCATTGTGAAAAGCGAACCAGTATAGCTGTGGCCTCTTAGATCCTGAACTGTAAAAGTGTCTTTGTGATCTTAAGAGCTAGTTTTATTACTGTTCATAGCTGTTTGAGTTTGTTCAATTTGCATTTCATGGTTTGAATCTATACATTTCCTGTGTTTTTAAACAAGTCTATCATAAGGTGTCTTTTTGATTGTGGACAAGCTTGTTTATTTCTACTTGAAATTAGATTCAAAATCATACAACAGTTTCCTTTTTGTCTAGCATCAACATTAAGGATAACGAAAAGAAATACATGCATTGTGCATTTTGCATTTGACTGTATGCTTGACGATTTAGGAAGATGTGCATTTTAGTGTGTGTTCTTTGATCTGTGGAAAAAGTTGTGTCCTTCTTTTCCCTCAAGTAGATTAAGGTTTTCAAAGTTGAAAGATTGAAAAGATTTGCTTCTCATTCTTAGATTGCATATAGGAAGTTGTATATATACATCTCGTGGCGAACCTGAAAGGCAAACTGTTAAGAAAGATCAACATTAAAATAAACTCAATTTACATAACAACGCTTTGGAATTTAACGCAAACATCTAGAGGTCTAGGTAGAGACGTGTTCCGGCGTCGTTAAACATAGTGACTGTCGATCTCTACGAAGGTGGGTGATTCCTCCTAAGGGACGATAGCACTAATACGGACTTGTGCTCCCGCGTACCGTCGCGTATATTGGGAGACCCCTATAGGCTTTTATCCTTTATCCTTAGGAAGCCGTGTCAACCGCCCTACTAATCGCGATGCAGTGAACACAGCATTCACGAAGATCGACCACCCGTACCGTAAAACGTATTCTGTGGTTTCGCGAAAGGTTTGGCACACCCTCTGCCTAGATCTCCAGAGCAGTTTCTTTTGGCCCTTTTCAAACTCTATAACTGAAAAGGTCCAACCGAGCATTTGTCACTTCGGGCTCGTTAATACATCGAAGGCGACTAGAGTCATCTTTAGCTTTTTCTCGACTCTTAAAACATGAAAAAGCAAGTTTGTGTCTAAAAGCGTCGTTAATAAAATTTATTTTAAAGCGGAACATAATCACCTGTTATTCCCACGTTGATCTTTCAGTTGAAAAGTATGGAGCCCACCAACCAAGGAAGTAACCTTGGCGGAAGTCCAAATCCCTTCTCCTCTTGGGGAGATATTGGTGCGCCTCATATGGCTACATTGTCACTTCCAGGATTGACAATCGGCCTCCCTGTATGGCTCTTTTCAACTAATGTAGTCCAGATCGCCACTAATCCTGAGCTTTCGAATCAACAGTCAGAACAATCTAGAACTACCCACCAGCCTTCCACTTCTTATGATACTTCCTCTGATCCTTCATTTTTGCAAGGTAGAGCCGGCAAAAGTCAGCCTCCCAAGGAGAAGAAGGAAAAGAAGAAGAAAGGAAAGAAGCAGAAGGAGCCTCTGGCGAAGGCGACTGGGGGCAAGCAGAAAAAAGCTGACAAAAACCCACACACTGCACCGACCGGGCCTAAATCGCCATGTGTCATTTGCAAAGGGATCCATTTCCATCGTGATTGTCCTTGTATTCCCCGGATACTAAGGGACTGGTCCCCAAGGTTGCACAATCCGGTAGCATCAACCTCTGGTTGTCAAGTTGATTGCATTCCGTCAACTAGCGAGAGTGAAGGACGAAGAAGGGGACCAAGATCACCCTGTCTATTGTGTGAAGGTCATCATGCCATCCACAAATGTCCATTCTTAGATGAGGCCAAGAGAGTTTTGGAAGATCGCCCGGTGTCACCGGTGCGACTTCCACCTGGATATCAAAAACTCGCGCCTAATCCCTCGATAGTTGAAAATCCGGTTGAACCACTCAAGTGGTCAGCTGAAGTGTCGGTCATTGAGAATGAACCTACTGAATCTAGACTAGACGAAAGTCTAAAGGTCGATACGGCAGTTGGCCCGGTTCTTCCTTCAGAGGTTCCATCGTCCAATGACCCCGTCATTGAAGACCCGTCTTCAAATGACACCGTCGCCGAAGAGTCGTCTTCATGCGACACCCTCACTGATGAGAACAAGGATGACACCATCCAGGTTCTTTTCATCAGCACCGACTCCGATGAGCATCAGGGCAATGCGCCCATTCCTTTATCGCAGGAAGGAACATCATCAGAGTCATATCCGGCCGTATATTCGGTCCCACCGCCAAGCAACCTGGTTGTATCCTTTGATTGGAATCAACTAGGCAGACCCCGGTTACCAGCTAGTGTACCATTCAGAATCATTGTCCAGATCTATAGGATGATTATGGCTGGTACTATCATTGATGAAGGGGCGTCTGTGAGTATCCTTTCCTCTGTTGCTTGGAAAGCACTGGGTTCCCCGGCGCTTTTACCTGAGTTGAGAAATCTCTCAGGTTTTGATAAAGGAACCAGTCGACCATTAGGGATCCTCCCCGATGTACCTGTTACATTGAAGGGGAAGACCGTCAGGATGAACATGTTGGTAGTTCAAGGACCCTTGGATTATAACCTACTCCTTGGACGCGACTATATTTATTGCATGGGAGCGATAGTCTCCTCACTCTTTAGAGTAATGTGTTTTCCACACGAAGGAAGGGTGGTCAAGCTCGTAGACCAACTTTCATTTCCGGGATCTCGCATCGCAAATAGTCAAATACCAATCCTAAATGGTCTGTTCACTCAAGATTCGCCTCCGCCCCCGGTCCTCCTTCCCGATGAGCGCGAGTGATTCGGAAAGAAAGACTAGGACCCAGGGGGCATGCACCCTGGTCTGCTTCGGGCAGAAGAAACTCCGGGTATAAGACAGAATTTCCGCAGGAGAACATGACTAGTCCGTACCCCGTCCGTAGGAAGTGGGGTTGTTCTGGAAAAATGATCTTTTGTCAAAGTTATGTGTTTGGGAATCATTCACCTTTGTCTAAAAAAGTGGGCAATGCCCGAGTAGGAATTCCCTTATTACAACAAGTAGTCACCATCTTTAAATTCAAGCCTCGCCCATCGAAACATGTGTTTTGAAGGATAAGCAGGGGCAGTCTATTAAGAAGGAGACCGTATTGTTGTGACAGAGGGTAACCATCTTAGGACAACCCAATGATAGGCACCGCCGAAGAAAGAGATTGATCTGCGGCAGCAAATCGAACCGTCTTTGGAATAATAAGAAAGAGGCAAGCCTCCCTCAATAATACCAATGTTTTATCTTTGAGTAGTGTTCTTCTATTGTCACAAATAGCTGTTTGTTAAAAGTGGGCCGGCGGGAAGCCTGAGTACTGCGTAAGACCCCTTAAAATAACGAGAAGACAAGTATCGTTAACATTAGATTAGCAAGATGACAAATAAATGTGAACACCCAAAGAAAAGCTGAAGTAAGGGAGAGGAGGGGCAGCCTCGAAATTCTATCCTATACCTGGGGGCATGCAAACTTTCTGGAGTGCAAGCTAGGGGCGGTTATTTATCTGGTTTTAAGATTAGCCGTTTCCAAACTTGCATGAAAGAAAGCCTGTGGGGCAAAAGTAAAATTTGCCAAAAGTGAGCACAGCTGTGGTAAGGCATAAGCTCTATAAAAATTGGTCCTTACGAGAGGCGTTCTTCATATGACTGGTATATCGAGCAGTTTTAGCATATAGTTCATGCTCGTTAAAAAATAAACGCAAATCCGAGCAGTTTTAGGACTGAATTTATGCTCGTTAAAAAATAGAAAAGTGTGAGCAAAAGTTTCCCTCAGAGTTCAAGCTCATGAAAAAATGAACCGGTAAATAACCTTTTGAGATCGTAAATTCATCAGCCATAAGAACCTTGATCATGTTTTCATCCATCACCTCCACTGTTCATTTGGCCGATCATTCACTTCCATTTGTGTGTTTACCTCTTTTGAGAAACAGCTGCGAAGAGTGATTTCACCTAGCCATCCTTGTGACACTGCCGTGATTGGAAAATTCCAACCTGTACCTGGAATCGGTAGCTATCCCTGTTTATCACTTGTTCCTCAAAAGACGAGTCTTCTTTCAGCTCTTTTCACTGACTCGTAAAATATGAAAAGTTTGCCGAGTTTTGGCCTTCCAGCTCGTTAAAAGACCGGAACGCTATCCCTCCTCTAAATTTTAATCTTTTTGGACCTGAGGGATTATTGCACAAAAGGATCGAGCGCTTGTCTTGTTCGGCTCGTTAAAAGTACCGAACAGCCATCCCTTCTGTATTGTTTTATACTTTTTCGGACTTAAGGGATTTGCTGACGAAAAAGGAATCATAGAGTTAACTTTCTGTACCTTTTCAGACTCTCTAAAAATGAAAAGGACCGAGTTTTCTTTGTCGTTAGACTCGTTAAAATGATTAAATAGCGACAAACTTGTCTTTAGACGAGAACGAGTTTCCCTATCGCTAGGCTCGTTAAATCATAGTGATGGGCTTGCCCGAAGGGCAGGTTATAGAACAAGCATATGTTATCCTCCTCAAGCTTGACAAAAATAAAGAGGTACTGGTCAGAAATGACTGGGGAAAAATTGGGAGAACATTCAAAGTTTAATGGTAGCAAGTCACTCTTGAACATGACACTTTTCCTCCGTATCACATCGGGTTGGGTTGTTTCATTCACCGGTCTCATCACCATGGTCCTCGCCACACCATCCACGTTTGGGGTAATGCTACCGATCCATCGCATCAGTGTCGTTATATGTTCAAGAGGGGTCTTTCTGAAAGTGTCAACCGTGTCCCATCCACTGCCATACATTATCCTTCATCCATTCATGATCGCCACCCTGAATCATATGTCACAGTTTGTTTTCACCTCCACTAAAGTCATTAGCTCCATTCCGTGTCATTGATGTGGGATTCATTAAGGCCCTCCTTTAACGGATCGCTTCTTGTCGACTTCAACTCATTATCCAAGAAGTTGATCTAGGAACACCCCCATCAGTACTTTGAAGCTTGCATGCCTCAATGGCAAGTTTCTCACTTCCGGCGACAGGTATACATCAATGACCTTCGACCAGAAGATTTTGCGTGGCGTTCGACGCCAAGTCCTTTATTCACGCCACGTGAATTGTACTGCAGTACCTTGAGGGTCATCGTCATTATTGGTGATTCCTCTCGCGCTTGTTAACGGTTTTCATTATTGACCGGTAATCAAGCGATGTCTTTCCATGTTCGACTTCAGCGAAATTCTCACATGGATCGACTTGTACTTAGAGTGAAGATCGAACGAGTTTGAAGACCCCGGATCTAGTTTCATCCATCCGGGCTGCGATATATGTTCAGGAAATATAAAAGCATTTGCCATGTACATCATGGCAGCAGATGATCATCCTACTCAAAGGATGATAATTTCAGCAGAAAATTATCAGTCTATCTTCAGACGATCGTCTGTCATATGTACCAAAATGTATTTATAAAAAGCTGAGCATGGGAATGCCCGCCTCAGCTAGATCATGAGAATAATGATGAATGAAAAATAATGTATTGTATTGTATTGTATTACAGGGCACTCTCCTCAGCACTGGAACGAACTTCGGATCCTCTAGATAAAGCATTTCACCCGATAAACGGCCTCATACTTTAGGGGGCAACTGTTATAGACATTTTTGTGCCTCGCATCATGGAGCATGGAATGTCAATAATTACAGGGATCCTCCGTCCCTAAACATGTTGTTCTTACCCCTAAAAGAACAAGGTCATCAAACAACAGCACTTCCAATCAGTTCTCCACCTGAAAACACTTCAAAACAGGCTTATTTTGGATCATGTCAGCTGCTTAACTGAGCTTCTGCGCTGTAATGCAACTGTCCCACTCTGTACCTGCGCTGGAAGTCAAAAGTAATGAAGGCTACCTGCGCTGGGCGAGATTGGCCAAGTGGCACAGTCATCCTGCAAGGTGTCAACTGCCCAGGAAGCTTCCAAACTGACACTTGGTTCATCAGATTCGCCTTGTGATGAGTAAGAGGTACTTGATCACCATGTGTAAGCAAGGATCTCCAAGTGGACTCAAGAACTGAAGATTAACTGAAGAGGGAGAGGACACAAGGCAGCTTCATGTCAGTCTCAAGCTGACTCATCCTTTCTTCTTCTCTCCTATATATAGAGCTCTTCTATGAGGTCTAAGGAGGCTGGAATTTTGTGTAAAGCAAGGAGGTGCTGTTGGATTATAGTTAGAGCTATTGGGTGATTGTTTTACTAGAGGTGAAGAGGAGAGTTCTTGCTGCTGGGGAGGTGCTGCTGGATTGGAGCCATCATTGGTTGTAACCTTCTCAGAACCCTGTTACTTCTATCAATAAAGTTTTGCATGTTCTCCTATATACTTGTATGGCATTGATGTATTGTATTTACATGTATATTTGATTCACTCTAATCCATGCATCAGTTATGAGTACTTGTATCTTGTAGTTTCCTCTCTCGTTTTGTGCAGGGCTTGTGTGTAGCTGGACCGGCAAAGAGAGCAAGGAACTAGGAACAAGAGACAAAGAGAGAGGATCAAGATCGACTAAGTGAAGGATACCAGGTTGGTTGATCATTTCTTCCCCCTCTCTGTACTTTCATAAAGGAAAACATCAAAGCTTTACTTTCAGTTGTTGCTAAAGACTGTCACCTTTAGAGTAGGGATAGGGTCATCCGCATCGGATACTTTTCCCCACAACACATAGGAAGAAAAAGAAAAGATAGCAAAGAACAAAGATAGGAAAGTTTTGGATCTGTATTTCCTACTTTGTACTTAGTCGGAGGGGAAGGCTCCTGCAGCTGTGTGCACAGAGGCCTTGGTAAGTCCACAGCTAAGTGCGCAACCCCCTGCAGGTGTGTGCGTAGGGAAGAAAGAGTCTGTAATAGAAGAATTGAACATAATAAAGACTATTTTGGAAGCAATATTTGTGTATCTGTGTGTTTATGTGTACTTTTGTATTTACTGTGAATTCGCTCTATTTATTGCAATTATCATAGGGAACACTTAATAGATGCGCGAAAGTGGTATATCTATTAGTTTGCTTGATGTTATGAATGTTTAAAGCAATCGATGCAAAGTTACAATCTGTTACCGATAAGTTATCGTAATTCTCACATTGTAAGGATTAGGGTTCACAAATGTCTTAATAAATCCCTAGAAGTAATAGAAACCCATCACACAGACCTATGGATGCAAAAACCCAGTTCCGTCATCCGCTAACACTGCCTCGGGTGAGACTGCAGCCTATGCTACGCAGGTTGTTACCGAAAGGGCTAGCAGTGTAGGGTTTTGTTGGTTTGCGTAGATAACTTTGAAACTGTGTCTAGACATCCTCAATCCAACACATCATGAGGGATCGTTGGTGGACAGAAGGGTGTGCACCACTTGGGTGCAGGATAATGGGGAATTTGAACTTGTTGGTTGGAGGCTTCTAGGTTTGGTACCTTGGCTATATGAGTGCCTAGAAAGGTAGTTGGAATACCCATGAGAATAATGAAACTCCTAGAAGATATAATACTCTAGAACATTCCTAGATAACTGAGATTGGGGCTATTGGGGGATGTGTTTTTGTTGTGACAAACACCCTCCAATTTTTTTCCTCCACTTGAATTTTGGAGCCTCCTTGTGATCCTATGAATTTTTCCTTGATTATTATTAATCTCTTTGTGATTTCTTGATGATTTTATAAGTGTTTAAGTCCTCTTTTGATATTCTAATGGTCAAAACCACTTGCTTACACATGCCACGGGGGCTTCACTCAATGAACCTTTGACATATTAGTGCATTTGTGGCATACTAAAAAACACCCTTAATTTAACTACATATTGAAAAATACCTCTAAAAATCACATTATTTAACCCCTTACCAATACGAACCCAATAAACCTTCCCAATTTAAAAAACCCCTACTTTCACTAGATATGGTATGTATCCATTTCTTCATTAACATTTTTTATACCCCTTTATGTTTTTTCATTAACTTTGAGCTGTGTTTTTTATACCTGCCAATATAAAACCCATTACCCCCTATTATATGATCAATATATTATGTCGTTTTTTCCTCGATATATATCCCCCAATATGAGTGCACATGGTGTGGTATTTCTCCCCCAATGAAGCCCCCATGACACATTCTTAGCCTTTGATGCATTCATAAGTGCACCCTTTTCTAGCAAGCCTAATAGTCAATATGCACCCTATAAAGTCAAGAACCGTGAAATCGTTGATTATAGTCATTGTGTAGATCTGGATGAGAGTGATTGTACAATGCCAAAGGACAGTGATTGCATAGTTCCTTATGGATGATGACTACATAGTCCTAAAAGAGAGTGCTTCAGAGTCTCTAGTGATATTCATTGTGCAATTCTTAGAGAGAGACACTGTGCAATCCATATGGATAGTTGGTGAGCAATTCTAGTTGACAATCCTCCCACTATTAGTTGCAAGTGTATCATCATCCTAGTGAGTTTTCTCAACTCTCTCTTTTGCATGCTTTTTATTTTATAAGTGTCATTTTCACATTTGCAACTGTTTTTTGTGCTTGCTTTCACTTTCACAAGTGTCACTTTTGATTTCTCTTTGCTTTAACATGTGTCACTTTAACTTTCTTTAGATTTTGCAAGAGTCATTTTCACTTTTGATTACTATCACAAGTGTCATTTTTACTTGTTTGTACTCCTGCATGTGTTGCACCTAAATGCACCACTAGAGGCAGTTCTAGCACACCAATTTGCATTTATTAATCATATATATCATAAGAATATGCGCTAGACACTCTCCCATAACTTGGGACACCTTCTAGTTGCAGTCGACACATGTGTCACACCTAGAAGTAAGTGTCACTTTGTTGTTCATTTTAGGGTATGCATGTTAATTTTGGGTAATGTGCCTTCTTTTCACTTGTGTTGATGTTATTTTAGTGTGATATCACTATTTCAAGACCTGTTTAAATGTCTTTCTGTCTCTCTTCTCATTGATTCCACACTTAGCCATTTTCGGAGCTTTCAATATTATTTCAACTTGCTAACCTTTATTCCTCCTGTAACTATGCATTTCATAGTATTAACTCACAATGAAGCATCCTCTACCTCTTGGAACTACGCAATGCGTAGTCCTAGAGGATAGTCTACCTCAATTTTATACTACAAAACCTTAAGGTATGGACCATCACTTTGGATGCGTATCCCTGTCAATTGTGTAGTTCCTTGTCCTACCTTGCCCTGGATTGTGTATTGTATGGTTGTAGTGTCTAGTGGAGTCTCCTAGTGTCATTGTCATGCCCAACAGTGTAGTCCCTAAGTTGCCTCTTCAACCATTGTAAATTGCACAATTACAATGTGCAACCTTATCTCCTTGTCTCTCTAATTTTCATAATGTTGCAAATTCCTTCATCTGGTGGGAATCCTACTACACATTGCATAGTTCTAGTGAGATGCGGGTCACTTCTAGGTCACTGAGACCCTCAACTACATAATTTAGTGAGCTTGTATCTCAATCTCTACGCATTGCACAATTACAATGGCCATTATTACCACTCTTACTTACTGAAACCAATCATTTCACAATCCATTGCCTTCCCTTGCCTACTACTATGCATTTCATAGTTCCAATGGACAATGAGGTCATCCCTCAACCCTTTTGATGCCCAACTATGCAATTCTCAAACTCTTTCTCTCAAAACCCTTGTTTGTTGCCTCATCACAATCAACATCTTCCATTAGTAAGAAAAGGTAGAATAGGTGGTTTTCAAACTAATGTTAGCTTGTCATGAGTGGAATCCATATGTACTATTACCATATTAGCATGGAAAGGTGGTGCTCAAGGAATATTTCAAGTAGGAAGAAGGAGCCGAAGAAAGAACCACCATGAAGGACCTGAATGAATCTTGGACCAAGACAAAGACATGGAAACTCATGTTAACTGGGAAGGTTCTGACACTCATCTAGACCCTTCAGAGCGTGAATATAAAGAACAAACAAAGATCCATAATAAAGAAGTCAAATTCATAATATAAAGGAGAAGAGCATGGCATAGATGAAATGAAGCCTTATCTCATACTTACCAAGTCAAGGATTCTTAAAGGGCCATTACAAAGTCATATGTGTAAATGCATTTTGTCACATCCATTGTGGAATGTAATTATCTAATTTCCAAAAAAATGAGAAAATGTCAAATATGTAGAATCCCAAGTGTCCCACATGGAATGTGAAAAGTCACTAGTGAGTTCTAAAGTCATGTATAAACTCAAATCTCATGTAGGAATTCGAAAAGTCATTATAGAAGCTCAAGAATCACGAGGGAGGTCAAGAGTTACATGGGAGGTGGGGAGTCACCTTATTTTTTATAAATATACCCTCATATCTCAAGAAGAGGGACTTTGGACTTTTCACCTTAGCTTCTCTAGTTTGGCATAGAAGAGAAGATCTTTATTTGGAGGAGCAAGTGGTGACTTAATGTTCCACTATTGTGACCAGTGTGGCAGCATTGTAATTTTGTATCTCAAGACTTTCACTTAATGTATGAAGCTCTCAGAGCCAGTGCACTTTCATGCATGCGTTGTTAATGATTGTAACATTGTTCTTTCATTATTTGTGGTGTATGTCTATGTTTTCACATACTAATGAAAATGAACTATTTCATTGCCTTTGGTATATATCTTATTCAATGTGCATTCTTACTTACTTTTATGATTGTTTTTATCCTGTGAACTAATTTGCAAGTTAGTTAACAATTTTTTCCATTCTCTTGTGTGTATATTTTTTGATATTACTATTACTTTTCTTATAGAATATCACTATTTTTTCCCTTCGGTGAAAGTTCCTTATATACATTGCAATTATATGCCTCACAGTGTCAAATTACTTGCTCAGTTTAATTATTATTTGTATAATTTGTTATGTTGGTAATTGCGGCCAAGGAAAATTCCTAAGGATAATGGAAACCAACCTTATTTCTCAGTTTGGGATCCTACTCCAAATGACATGAGTTCTAGTTGGGACTTCATACCAAGGAGATCCCCTTGGTTGAAGAATTTCCAACATTGTTAATAGTTGGCTTTAGATGGAGGGCTAGATGACAAGCTGAGCCCATTGAGTCTTCTTGAATATTTTATCTTGAATGGATTATTCCAAAATCATACTCGCGGTATGTTTTTCTAATAGATCCAATCTTAAAATTCCAATCTCCATCAAACGTTTTTACAAATTTTCTCAATTCATGATTGACGGCAAGGGTGAAATATCCATAGCCAAACATACATATCATTTTCTTAGGTTTTGTGAACTCATGAAGTCAATTATGAAGATGTTGCTTGTAAATTATTCAACCTCACTCTTGAAGGTCGAGTTAAACTATGGTGTCATACCTTACCATCTGTTTCTATTCATTCATTTGAACAGCTCTTCAAGGAGTTTCATCAAGCATTTGATAGGTATGATTACTAAGATGTTTATAAAACAATTAATCAAATTAGAATTGATTTTGATGAAGAAATAAAGGATTTTTCTAATATATTTCTTTACATGTGTTATGAGTTTCCTAAAGAAATAATGGATTAGGATTTCTTTAGAGAGATGTTTTAGTGGTTGGTTCAACTTTGCTTGAAACAATCTTAATATGAATCCTTAGTTAATTGTTCTCTCCCAACTTGTATTAATCATGAGGCACCTCCAATCGTAGAGGAGGAATCTACTATTCCTTTTATCCCTTGTCCTCCCCCTTTTTCATTGTCTAACAATGTTGTCTCAGGTGATATTGTTGAAGTTGAGAAGTGTGAAAATTAGATTGTTGATCCATTCATCTCATCTTCATTTTCTCGCTTTGCACGAGAAAACCTTAAATGTTCTAATAAATCCATGGAGCCTAAGGTGAAGATTGGTCCCTTGATTCCTCAATATGACCAAAATTTTGAATCTGATACCATGGAAATTAATATTTCTTCAAGGAATACCTCTCCACTCGGGCTTCACTGAAAAACCAATATTATATCACATGTGTTCATATTGGGGCATTAAAAATGAAAAAATGATATATTGGGGTTATAATGGGGGCCTAAAGGATTTTAATATATAATATAATAATATATATAATTTAAGGTATTGTTTATATGATTTTTTGGCGAAGTGGGAGGGAAAAAACACGATAGTGTTGGGAGGATGTCAGGAACAACACATCCTACATGTCACCAACAATGGTAAAGTGTGGGAGAGGTCGCAGTTTCAGTCGATGAACCTAACCATTTTCATTTGGATTTTACCTAGAAAATTTGATGTAGTCCCTTGTCATTTGGAGTTTATCTAGCTAATGGCAGTTGATGAATCATTATCAGTTTGAGTTTCCATAGATAACTGAGTTTATTACAACACGATCAATAGTTTGAGCACATTCATCTCCTTCTATAGTTAGAAGTGAATTAATATTCCCATGCTCTTGGCTTTATAGTGAGAAAGAGAAATTTAGGGTAAAATGATTGATTGGTTTATTGGAGAAAACATATTCAATTAGGTACATATCCTATTGATCCAGACTGCCATATCCCCCCTGCTTTTTCAAGAAATCCACATGAGAAAAGTTAAATTTTTAACTTTATTTCAGAACCCATCTAGTGGATCCATGCCTATAGATCAGTTTATGAAGGTTTGTATGTGATTATTTCATTGTTTGAGAAAAAAATATAATCTTCTAAAAATTTCCTGAATTGATTAGGATACTCTATATTTTATAGGATGGTTGGATGGAAATGACATCCATTTCTGGATGGAAATGACATCCATTTCTGGGTGAGGATAATAGACTAGGATACTATGCAAGGATGCTTTGATACTTGGATTCTACTTGAATCAGCTACTCGCCTAGGTTCCACAGTAAAGTTGTTTTAAGCTATAGAGAACTACCAAAAGAAATTGGAGCCATTTCCATCCAATGTTGTAAGTTTAGGGATTCCTAGGTGGGGTAAGTTGTAAATATAGGTTGGTGATAACATTGAAATGGGAAAGGGGTATTGGTAATTCCCTTCTTTAACTTACTCTGCTAATGCATTGTGTAACCTCATGGGTAACCAACTTGGGTGCATCCATTTATGGAGGGGTAATCATTTGTGAATATTTTTATGTCTCTCTCTCTCTCCGAGTCTCAAGAAAGTGTGTTTTGACTAACTCTCGCAATAGGTAGTCCAAGCTTGAGTCTTTTATTGTGTTTATAATGAAATTGTCCTCTTAATTAAATTGGGAGAATTGTTGTGTGATTAAATCCATACTGATCACATGACAAGGCCATAGCTCAACCTTAACCTTTGTTCTGTTGGGAAAGAGCATAGAAAACCTTTGTGCAGATGTTTTAAATCCACATATTGATCCCCCATTTAGGGGTTATTTCTATGATTTTCTCAACTTCTTCGATTTAAAGTTTGAGAGCCACTTCCTACTTTGGTATGAGGGGACAGTTGTATCTGTTGGGATGGCAGCGACATTAATGATGCTGTCTACTGAGGGGAAGGAAATATCTCAACCATAAGGGAGAGAAAGGAACAAAATCTGATCTATTGGGAAAACAGGTTACTTCTTGAGACAATCAGTGAGGAAACATTCATTTATTTTTGATCATAAGGATTTCTAAAGGGTTAATTTATGTGGAAGCAAAGGGTATTTAGCATCTATTTGGGCAGCAAGGGTATTTGGCATCACAAATAGTCCACAAGAAGGTACTTACCCTTCATCTTGGTAATCATCTTGTTGAGATTCTCTATTATTTTATCAAATATTGCATCACAAGGGCTAATTTCTGTGGCAGCAAGGGTATTTAACATTTGTTTGGGCAGTAAGGGTATTTACCATCTCTTTAGGCAGCAAGGTATTTGGCATCATAAATAGTCCACGGGCAAGTACTCACCCTTCATCTTGGTAATCATATTTTTTAGCTTCTCTATTATTCTATCAAATATTGCATCACAATGGCTAATTTCTGTGGCGGCATGGGTATTTGTCATCTCTTTGGGCAACAAGGGTATTTTGTATCACAAATAGTCCACAGGAAGGTACTTACCCTTTATCTTGGTAATCATCTTGTTGACCTTATCTATTATTTTATCAAATATTCCATTCCTTCATCCATTATACATACCAAACATAGTGTGTACCCACTATATAAGCTTATGGGCCTTCACAAACTTAAAAAATTCCTCAACATCTAAATTCATCTAAGAACTCAAAAATTGAGGTGTAGATCATGCCAAGATTGACGTTGAGGACAAAGGTTCTCTTAAGTGCGATGTGATTCAAATTTAACCATTGGTAGAACTTTGGAATCAAAGTAGTTGCTTCAAAGGTTAATATGCCTCACAAGTTACTTTTCACACTTTAATGTTAATCTAGATAAAAACAATTTCTTTCAAGAATTTTGATAGAATAAACTTGAGCTAATCTCTTCTTTGGGAGGTTGGGGTTAAAAATGAAAATTTTCTCATGGATATAAAATTACATGTACTGTATTCAGATATAGCCCTTAAGCATCTAGAACAACATTTGTAAGCCTAGAAACACAACCTAGATGGACACATGAGTCACACATCATGCTTAATTAAAGAGTGTATAGTGCACATAGACATAACTACTAAGGTGTTATAGAAATCCAAAGGCCTCAATAGATAATTTCAACATAGTTAGTTTCTTCTTTAAATGAAATAAAGAAAAAAAAAATTCAAGTTATGGGTATTTATCTATATCTATCCTTGACCTCCCTAACCCAAATCTTATTAATGGACTTGACTGGGATTTAGTTGAAAATTTTCTCAAGGTTTTAATTCCTTTTTTGTTTATCATAAGCACTAGAATAAAAATATTAAAAAAAAATCCATAGGAGCTTCTTTAGAAAGTATTTTATTACGTTCTGAAATACATCCCAAACAAAATTTGGTAGAGCTTCCCATCAAACTATGTTGCAATGGCTACCTTTGTGAATAACCTGAGAAAATGTTGAGTTAGTAAAATCAACTTTCAAACCATGTTCATCCATTTTAAGGCACTATCAATTTTGAGAACAAGTGGCAGTAGCCCATTATAGCCATCACATGAAAACTAACTTTTCTAGCAACCCCTTACGGCCACCACATGAAAACTAAGTTTTTAGAAAAGAAAGTTAAGAAAAAAACTATTGGTAATAAAGATGAATGACACCAAACCATCAAACCCTAATAAAATTAATTATTTATATTGTTTTTGATGCTAAAATAATATATGAGAAAGTTCATTTTAGAAACCATAAAATTCCATTGATATACCTAACAACAATCTAACTGTCCCCATCACTTTGTTCATATATTATGAACAACCTATACACTTCTTCAGTGTATTTATGTACTGTCATTTCCTTTTCCTTCATGTTTTTCAACTTTCTAAACAAATTCAACAAATAATCTGCAAGACGATACTTACCCTTCATCTTGGTAATCATCTTGTAGATATTCTTTATTATTTTATCAAATATTGCATTCCTTCATCCATTAGACATACCAAAAGTAGTGTGTACCCAATCTTTAAGTATATGGGCCTTTAGGAACTTCAAAACTTCCACAACACCTAAATCCATCAAAGAATTCAAAAATGGAGGTCTAGATCATGCCATGATTAAGGTTGAGGACAAAGGTTTTATTAAGTGGGATGTGAATCAAATTTAACCATTGGTAGGACTTTGGAATCCAAAGTAGTTGATTCAAAGGTTAATATAACTCACAAGTTACTTTTCACACTTTAATGTTAATCTAGATACAAACAATTTATTTCAAGCATTTTGACAGAATAAACTTGAGATAATATCTTCTTTAGGGGTTTGGGGTTAAAAATTCAAGTTGGCTCATGGATATAAAATTAAATGCACTATACTAAAACATGGACCTCAAACATCTAGAACAACAGGATGGGCCTCTAAATTAGACATAAATGAAGGCCCATGCCTCTAAATTAAACATAAATTAAGGCGTATGACCATCCTTCAACACATTAAACCTCTCTTTCTGCATTAGATAATGTATTTTTATCTTTAATGTATTCATTAGGAAGTTTATGAATAATTTCATATTTGTGCCTAATGTTATTTATTTTTGTGGAATATTATGAGAATATTGGCCAGATTATGAATATTTGGAGGATGAGATAATTTAGGGACTTGCTCCCTACTATAGGAGGATCACTATTAAATAATAAATCAACAAGATATTATGGAATTATGGCACAGATTGTGGAACTCCAATGATTGAGAAAATCTAGGAATGTGTTCCCTGTCATTTAATGTAGATTCCTAGTAATGGGAACCAAATCCACTAATCAGGGGATTTTGGTGGGGAAAGCTTCCTCCATTCATGGGAAATAATTCCTAATCATTTTGTATAAGTACCAAGTTGAATTTTCCTCTAGGGAGAGAAATTTGTTAGTGTTCTTGTGGAGAGAACTCGTATTTCTGCAGCTCCATTGTATTTTCTTCCAGGCATGTAATTGTATTGATGAAAATAATGAAGATTGGTATCATGGTCAGCTTCTAAATCTTGTTCTCCTCCATAGGTATCTGATTTTCCTTGGGCTTGGCCATCCCAGGAGCTTCAGAGTCCTTTCGTATCATTTTCTTTCCTTCTTTTCACTTCTTATTCACATGCATCTCTTGTTTTTATTTCTTTGTATTTCTACATTTAGTATTAATGATTTCTTGTTGTAGGATTGGGTTAAATGGTTTATTTAAGTTCTTTTTCAAATAAAGAGCATCATTTCATCCTTGGAAAAGATTTTGAAGGTCATAGTAATCATTGAGATACTTGGATTAGTATTCTTATTCCCAAATCTAGATTTTTGGAACTCCGTTGTGGCAACTAGTAGTAAATTTCTATTATGTTTTAGAGCATGTTAACGAGCTTCAATCAAGTTGATTTCACTTGTATAAAAACCATTCTATTTCATAACAAAATTTACCCCATTTCATTTGCACTTTATTAGGTTATGCATTTGATGGATTTACTAGCTCACTAGTTCTCAAATTTCTTGATTTTAGACTAGTAATTTTCTGCTATTTTTAGAAAGGGTTAACAGAGGTATTTTTGAGTGATTACACTTGGAATGGAGACCTAAGTTATCCCACTCAATAAAAATAATTTTCCCATACAATTTGGATTTGATTTTCTTGGCCATTTGATGAATTATAATTTCATATAGTAAATTTGTAACATCTTGTAGTAAAACAGGGGATCCTGTAGGAGAACTAGTACATCCTGTAGGAAATCCTGTAGCAGCCTATTTTGAGCCCAAATTGAGAAAAATCATCATTGAAGTTGGGATTAGACTTTTACTTGACCTCCATGCCAACAAGACCATTTTAACCGTCTTCCTCCATACCTGTCTCCCCTTCCAAAGAATAAGTGAGGATTAACATTTCCATTTATAAGACAAAAAGATTAAAAAAAGAGTTCTTTTATACTCACACATGCACACAATAGTTACTACTCTCTAGATCAAATTTCATGCTTAGATTAGATAAAACATCACGTGTGACAAATAGGGTGAAAATAGGGTTCTTTTGTAACAAAAGTGTGTTAATAAGTAGATAGAGGATTTCATGTTACCTTACAAGTATTTTTAAATTCAGTCTTTCATTCCTGCAAATAGGAAACATTGTATGCTGCACATATAGTGTTGATACCTCTTATATTTGTACGAACCGTAGGTTGATAATTTAAAGTCGGTAGCCTTGGGAGTTGCAGCATTCATGTTGCAATACCTAGTCTCGTCACTTTTTGGCGCCATTGCCAGGGAGGTGTCAAAGTATACATTGTTTTCTTCCCTAATTGATTCATTTATTTTTACTTTGTGCAAAAAACAAAAAATATTTTCATTAGGCATATTTAATTTCAAAAATAGAAAACTGCATTGCATTATAGTTTTCATTTAATCATAAAAACAAAAAAATCTCCAACACCAACCCACCCACCCCATTTGATCACGTGGTGCAGTAAGAGCCACATAACCATTCACTCTTACAACTAGAAGAACAAGATGGAAAATAATGTAGAATAAATTGATGGAGATGATGACAATGAGGAAGATCTTCTTGGATTTCCCATTTAAGATACTAATGGTAGTATGCACATGAAGAACATCCCTCCATATTTTCTTACGAAATTTCATGGTGTAAGGTCAGAGGATCCACAAACCATTCTCTTTGAATTTGGAATTGTTTGTAGATCTTATGGTTACTTATTAAAAACTCAAAAACTGAGATTATTTCCAACAACATGGAATGATAGAGCTCTTAAATGGTTCATGAGTTTAGGGACTAATTCAATAAGATTATGGAATGATATGCAAAAGATATTTCTAGAAAAATATAAAGATCATGATCTTAAGTAAGAAATCCTTAGAATGAATCAAAGAGAAGATTAGAGCCTTGAGGATCTAATAAAGAGGTTCATGTATAATGCTGAGAGGGAAAAACTACATCATTTAGGATCTGACACACTAAAAACCCTCTTACTTAGAACATTTAGGGATGAATGGATTGATCTCCTTGATCTCATAAGTAAAGGTGATGTATACCAACTATCATTTGAAGAAATTTGTGAAACATGCAAACACATATCAAAAGGAAGGGCAAGAGTAAGTAAAACAATATCAAGATCGATAAGTCAAGCTAAACTTGAAAATTTTCTTGATAACTTTAAAACAGAAATTCTTAGCAATCTAAGTGAACAAGTAGAAATGCCAAGAATTCAAAATGAGAAAAAAGAAGATGTTGATATTTGTGTCATCCATGCAAAATCACATGATGTTAAATATTTCCCCTCATTACCAAGGTTGAAGGAAGTTTACCAAGAGGATAGTGGTGCAAGTCAATTGCAAATGCAACTATGTTTTGTGGCTCCAAGAGGTCCATTGCAGCCTATTCAACCTAGTATGGTGCAAGAACCTAATTCACAATTTAAAGCTTATTCATACTCATCTCAAAGTATTTAGAACACACCCTTTCCTTGGAAACATTGGCCATCTAAACCCCAAAACCAATCTTGGTAACAAGTTTCGCAAGGAACTTATGGTAGCCATCCACAATATCCTCAATATTTTTCTTAATATCCTCCATACCTAAATCCATGTTATTCCTACCATTCACCTCCACCACAACCACAACCCCAACCACATCCATCTCAAATATCCACTCCCACTCAATTACCTGTATGACCATTTATAAGCCCACACATTGAAGTAGCTCAACCCACTTACAACGCTGAGGTACAACACTTATGAACATCTCCTCTTGAGCTAAATGGTATTTACCATAGCACAGGAAGGACATTACAAAAAAAGTGATTCTCTTGATGCCATTGAGGGACAACATGTAGAAAAAGAAGATTGGAAATAGAAGATCAAAGAATCATGGGCTGCACTTGATGAAGAGCAGACATCAAAATCAGAGACTGAGAAAGATCCCTCATGGTGACCATCAAATCCTCCATGTATTCAAGAGATCAATCAACAAAAAAAGGAAGAATTGAAGGTCATGGTAGAAGAAGACATCCAAGATTATCTGAATTAGCAAGTCGACTAGAGGCATCACAACTATATTGAAATATGGTTCTAGACAGTCACTAAATTGCAGCAATATTCTCCTCTTCAATTGTGCTTGATATCATCAAAGTAAAAGCATTTGATCACTCAAATTCGGGTACATATCAAAGCATACATTTCAAGCCTACACATCAGTTTTTATTTCATCTTGATGTGTACATGGCTCCATTGGAAGTATTTTTATACTTGAAAGTGATTTTGTTTTTCAAGTAGAGTAGAGTAGAAAAAAAAAATTTGAAAAATAAGAGAAAAAAAAAATTATCAAATGGAAACCTCCTTTGAGGCACCTCAGATTGTCTCATTGATTGAAAACCTCAATGAGGCGGTCAATGGGTTGGGAAAAAAGAAAAAAGAGAAAAAAGAAATGATCCTAGGTGAAAACCTTATTTGAGGCGCCTAGGCAGACCTACTAGTTGAAAACTTCATTGAGGCGGCTAGTAGGACTACAAAAAAAAGGAAAAAAATAAAATAAAAAATATTTGTTCCATGTATCTCTCTGATGAATGCATGTACTCTCCAACATCTAAAAGCAAAACAAGTTAGCACCAACAAAAGAAAAAATTGGTCAAGCCTAGTCAAAAGAAGTCAAATTTTGACTTTCTTCTCCTTTGCTCAAATGATACAACAAGGTCAAGGCCATAACAATCCATCACCCTCATCTATTTCCACCATCCACCCATCATTCTCAAGCTTTTTCCATTCAGTTTGCTTGCTGTCCTAAACAACTATAGGAAGACTCTGTTTTACTACAGGAAACAAAAATACATAGAGCATAAATTTATATTTTCCATAACTTGAAACCATGCATCCATTTAACAATATGCTTCATTGGTAGATGCATATGGATGATGATAACATGCCCAAGATATTTAAGCAAATTCTAGTGCATAGTTTCCAAGAAATTGGCCTCCATCACCTTCAGTCATTTTTAGTTTTTCTTGAGATCCGTGCATCCATTGACCAAATTGTTTCTGTGGGGATGTGCATAATGATGATGGCAACATGCTAAGAAATTTTCCATTCAATCCATTCTACCATTTGATAGATATGGACAAAGCAAGTCTGCTACAAGAGGTTGTCCTGAATTACTATAGGAGTTTCCTGTAGTACTACAGGAAGTTCTGAAAATATACAGGAAAGGAAGTCTGATGGAAAAATTATGATGCAGGCCTATTTTGGGATAGGAAAAAGGGACATTGAATTCACCACATCTCAGCCAACACCCATCATGACCATGTCACTCTATGGCCACACCTTCCACTCATTCCAATACCTATTTACCCTCCAACAGAGAAAGGAAAAAACATTAAAGAAATAGGGCAACTATGATAGCCTATTTGGAAGTAATAGCGGGCTCTAGGCCTAACCTTCAGCACCATTATACAGGCACAATGAAACTCCTCCAGAGCTCAGCAGCAACAGAAGAAGCCATCACATGCACATCAACAAGAAGACAACCCATCAGCAAAATAAGATCAACAAAAAAGTAAAAGGCAATCAAGAAGATGTACCTGAGTCATGAGAAGCACAACAACATCAACTCAACAGCAACATGCATGTCTTTTCAACAACCATCAAGTAGGTACATGTATGCAATATTTTTGACCTCTTTTCTTAAGCATAAATTATAGTTAAAAATTTGTTTTCAATGTATGGGAGATGAGGTTTTATAAGCTAATGATGGGACAACAGTCTTAGCCGCCTTCCACTAGTTAATTTCATCTCACTCCTTCACTCATGCATTGTTGAAAAGTCAAATTATGAAGGGTGATGATTTCAAGGAATAAGGACAATAGTTAAAAGAAGAAATTTTTGCAAAGTCCAAGTCACCACAGCACTCCAAGCCCTCCATCCATTTCATATGCACTATCTATCCATCATTCATCCATCCCATTTCATAATTTCAAGAACAAACCCTATCTCACCCTGAATTTTTTTTGAAAAAACAAATAGAGCATCCTCTCCATTATCAAAAACCTACACCACTCCCTCTAAGCCCTAGCATGATCCTCCAAACCATCTACATCATTTCTCATCACTACCATACAGTTAGAAGACTTTGAAGGAAGAAGGAATCACTACTAGAAGAAGGCAGAATGCTGCTACAAGACGGAAGAAAGAAAAAATTGTGCTAAAACCCAAAATGGCAATGCCTAAAAGAGACCTAATCAAAATAGAGAACTCCAAGGCCATTAGGCAACCATCTAAACCACAAGAGAGAAGAATAAGGAAACAAAAAGAAATGAGGTATCCACCATCAAAACAAAACTCAAACTGCAGTGATGAAAAGAGACTTTCCAAGAGGTCTCCAATCTATTTCTAGCTTTTGTCCAAAGCCTAAAAGATGTTATAAAAATGAGAGAAATACATGCGAGTCAAGTTGAGGGCATTTCCTAGGCTCAAACTATCATTTATGCTCAAAAAGGGTTTCTTATAGGTCTCCTATAGTTTTGACAAGAATTACTTGTAATATGTCCTAGTTCTCATCTAAAGACATTTTGAAGGTTTTATAGGTTTCCAAGTGGTGGAACAAGGTAGCAGAACTTTGATAAGGACATGGAAGACCTTGCCAATCTAAAAAATATTCAAGAACCATCTTGAATAAGGGGAAGAAGACAAACGAATGGTCTCAAGAAACAATGATTTTTCTTTGCACAATTATGTTTCTGGGCTTGTCCTTGCAAAACTTACAGCCAAGATTCTTAATGCATAAGAGAGAGGCCACCAAGGCCATGAATGAGGCATAATTAGGTCACTAAGTTGCTCAGAGGATGAGAAACACTTTCAGCAGGGGGGTATGATGGGCCTCTAAATTAAACATAAATTAAGGCCCATGCCTTTAAACTAAAGATAAATTAAGGACTATGACCATCCTTCAGCACATTAAACCTCTCTTTTTACATTCGATAATGTATTTTTAACTTTAATATATTCATTAGGAAGGTTTATGAGTAATTGCATATTTGTGCCTAATGTTATTTATTTTTGTGGAATATTATGAGAATATTGGGCAGATTATGAAGATTTGGAGGAGGAGATAATTTAGAGACTTGCTTCTTACTATAGGAGAATCACCATTAAATAATAAATCAAAAAGATATTATGGAATTATGGCACAGATTGTGGAACTCCAATGATTGAGAAAATCTAGGAATGTATTCCCTGCCATTTAATGCAAAGTCCTAGTATTGGGAACCAGATCCACTAATCAAGGGATTTTGGTGGGGAAAGATTCCTCCATTCATGGGGAATTATTCATAATCATTTTGTATAAGTACCAAGTCGAATTTGCATCTAGGGAGAGATATTCATTAGTGTTCTTATGGAGAGAATTCATATTTCTATAGCTCCATTGTATTTTCTTGCAGGCATGTAATTGTATTGATGAAAATAATGAAGATTGATGTCATGTTTAGCTTCTAAATCTTGTTCTCCTCCATAGGTCTCTAAGTTTCCTTGATATTGGCCATCCTAGGAGCCTCAAAGCCATTTTGTATCATTTTATTTCCTTCTTTTCACTTCTTATTCACATGCATCTCTTGTTTTTATTTCTTTCTATTTCTGCATTTAGTATTAATGATTTCTTGTTGTAGGATTGATTTAAATGGTTGATGTAAGTTGTTTTTTAGATCACAAGCATCATTTAATTCTTGGAAAATATTTGGAAGGTCATAGTAATCATTGAGCTACTTGGATTAGTCTTCTTATTCCCAAATCTATATTTGTGGAATTCCTTTATGGAAACTAGCAGTATATTTCTGCTATTTTTTAGAGCATGCTAACGAGATTCAATCAAGTTGATTCCACTTGTTTAGATCAAAAAAACATTATGTTTCATAACAAAATTTACCCCATTGCACTTTCAATTGATTAGGTTAGGCATTTGATGGATTTACTAGCTCACTAGTTCTCAAATTTCTATATTTTAGACTAGTAATTTTCTGCTATTTTTTAGCATGGGTTAACAAAGGTCTTTTTGAATGATTCCACTTGGAATGGAGACCTAAGGCAGCCTAGTCAATAAAGAAAATTGTGTCATCCCATTTGGATTTTATTTTATTGGTCATTCAATGAATTATAATTTCGTATAGTAAATTTGTAACATCTTGTAGTAAAACAGGGGATCCTGTAGGAGGACTAGGGGATCCTGTAGGAGAACTAGTCTTGTAGCAGCCTGTTTTGAGCTCAAATTGAGAAAAATCATCATTGAAGCTGGGATTAGGCCTCTTCTTGACCTCCATGCCATCAATACCATTTTAACCCTCTTCCTCCATACTTGTCTCCCCTGCCAAAGAACAAGTGAGGATTAGCATTTGCATTCATAAAACAAAATGATTAAAAAAAGAGTTATTTTATATTCACACATGCACACAGCAATTAGTACTCTCTAGATCAGATTTCATGCTTAGATTAGATAAAACATCACATGTGACAAATAGGGTGAAAATAGGGTTCTTTTTCAAGCAAAGTGTGTTAATAAGTAGATAGAGGATTTCATGTTACTTTACAAGAATTTTTAAATTCAATCTTTCATTCTTGCAAATAGGCAACATTTCTTTTCTCTCATGACATCAAAGGAAGGACACATTGTATGTTGCACATATAGTGTTGATACCTCTTAAATTTTTATGAACCCCGGATTGATAATTTAAAGTCGGTAGCCTTGGGAGTTGTATCATTCTAGTTGCAATACCGAGGCTCATCACTTTTTGGCGTCGTTGCTGGGGACGTGTCAAAGTATGCATTTTTTTCTTCCCTAGTTGATTTATTTATTTTCAATTTGTGAAAAAGACAAAAAAATATTTGCATTAGGCATATTTAATTTCAAAAGTAGAAAACTACATTGCATTATAGTTTTCATTCAATCCTAAAAATAAAAATAAAACTCCAACACCAACTCCACCCCCTCTCCCCATTGGATCTAGTGGTGCAGTAAGAGTCACATCACCATTCACTTTTGTAGGTAGAAGAACAAGATGGAAAAAAATCTAGAAGAAATAGATGGAGATGATGATAATGAGTAATATCCTCTCAGATTTCCCATTCAAGGTATTGATGGTAGTGTGCACATGAAGAACATCCCTCCATATTTTCTTCCAAAATTTCTTGGTCTAAGGTCAGGGGATCCGGAAACCTTTCGCTTTCAATTTGAAATTGTTTTTAGATCTTATGGTTACTTATTAAAAGCTCAAAAACTGAGATTATTTACGACAACATTAAATGATAGAGCTCTTCAATGATACATGAGTTTATGGACTGATTCAATAAGATCATGGAATGATATGCAAAAGATATTTCTAGAAAAATATAAAGATCGTGATCTTAAGGAAGAAATATTTAGAATGAATCAAAGAGAAGATGAGAGCCTTGAGGATTTAATAGAGAGGTTCATGTATAATGCTAAGAGGGCAAAACTACACCATTTAGGATATGACACACTAAAAACCCTCTTAGTTAGAATAATTAGCGATGAACGGATTGATCTCCTTGATCTCATAAGTAAAGGTGATGTATACCAACTATCATTTGAAGAAATTTGTAAAACATGAAAACACATATCAAACGGAAGGTCAAGAGTAAGTAAATCAACATCAAGATCATAGGTCAAGCTAAACTTGAAAATTTGCTTGATAACTTTAAAACATAAATTCTTAGCAATCTAAATGAACAAGTAGAAATGTTAAGAATTCAAAATGAGAAAAAATAAGATGTTGATGTTTATGTCATCCATGTAGAATCACATGATGTTAAATATTTCCCCTCATTACCAAGGTTGAAGGAAGTTTACCAAGAGGACAATGGACCAGGTCAATTGCAAATGCAACTATGTTTTGTGGCTCCAAGAGGGCCATGGCAACCTATTCAACCTAGTATGATGCAAGAACCTAATTCACAATTTCAAGCTTATTCACATCCATCTCCAATTAATTGGAACACACCCTTTCCTTGGAAACATTGGCCATCTCATCCCCAAAACCAATCTTGGCAACAAGTTTGGCAAGGAACTTATGGGAGCCATCTACAATATCCTCAATATTTTTATCTATATCCTCCATACCCAACTCCATGTTATCCCTACCATTCACCTCCATAACAACGAAAACCTGAACCACATCCATCTCAAATATCCACTCCCACTCAATTACCTGTACCACCATTTCCACGCCCACACATTGAAGTAGCTTAGCCCGCTTACAATTCTCAGGTACAACACTTTCAAACATCTTCTCTTGAGCTAAATGGTATTTACTATAGCTCAAGAAGGAAATTACAAAAAAGTGATTCTCTTGATGCCATTTAGGGACAACATGTAGAAAAAGAATATGTGAAAGAGAATATCAAAGAATCATGGGTTGCACTTGATGAAGAGTAGAGACATCAAAATCAGAGATTTAGAAAGCTCTCTCATGGTTACCATCAAATCCTCCATGTATTCATGAGATCAATGAGCAAAAAGATGAAGACTTGAAGGTCATGGTAGATGAAGACATCCAAAATGATCCAAATTAGCAAGTGGACTATATGCATCACAACTATATTGAAATATGGTTCCAGACAGTACCTAAGTTGCAGCAATATTCTCTTCTTCAATTGTGCTTGGTATCATCAAAGTCAAAGCATTTGATCACTCAAATTCAGGTACATGTCAAAGCATACATTTCAAGCCTATACATCAGTTTTTCTATCATCTTGATGTGCACATGGCTCCATTGGAAGTATTCTTATACTTGAAAGTGATATTTTTTTCAAGTAGAGTAGGGTAAAAAAAAAAACATGAAAATAAGAGAAAAAAATATCAGGTGAAAACCTCCTTTGAGGGGTCGCAGATTGGCTCACTGATTGAAAACCTCCATGAGGCAGTGAATGGGTTGGGAAAAAAGAAAAAAGAGAAAAAAGAAAAGATCCTAGGTGAAAACCTCATTTGAGACGCCTAGGCAGATATACTAGTTGAAAACATCAATGAGGCGGCTAGTAGGCTTGGAAGGAAAAAAAAGGAAAAAAAATAAAATAAAAAAAATTTGCTCCATGTATCTCTCTGATGAATGCATGTACTCTCCAACATCTACAAGCAAAATAAGTTGGCACCAATAGAAGAAAAAATTGGTCAAGCCTAGTCAAAAGAAGTCAAATTTTGACTTTCTTGTCCTTTGCTCAAATAATCCAACAAGGCCAAGGCCATGCCAATCCATAACCCTCGTCTATTTCCACCATCCACCCATCATTCTCAAGCTTTTACCATTTAGTTTGCTTGTTGTCCTAAAAAACTACAGGAAGGCTCTGTGTTACTTCAGGAAACAAAAATACATAGAGAAGAAAATTATTTTTGTCATAATCTGAAAATCCTGCATCCATTTACAAATTTGTTTCATGGAGAGATGCACATGGATGATGGTAACACGCCCACGCGATTTCAAAAAATTCTAGTGCACGGTTTCCATGAAATCACCCTCCATCACCTTCAGCCATTTTAGTTTTTCTCGAGATCCATGCATACATTGACCAATTTTTTTTTATGGGGAGGTGCATAATGATGATGGAAACATGCTCATAAATTTTCAGGTCAATCTATCTACCATTTGAAAGATATGGAAAACACAAGTCTTCTACAAGAGACTATCCTGAATTAGTACAGGAGTTTCTTATAGTACTACAGGAAGTTCTGAAAATCTACAGGAAAGGAAGTCCGATGGAAAAATTATGATGCAGGCCTATTTTGGGATAGGAAAAAAGGACATTGACTTCACCACATCTCAGCCAACACCCATCATGACCATATCACTCTATGGTCACACCTTCCACTCATTACAATACCTATTTACCCTCCAATACAGAAAGGACACAAACATTCAAAAAGAAAAGGGCAGCTATAACAATCTATTTGGAAGTAATATCAAGCTCCAAGCCTGACCTTTAGCACCATGATTGAAAGAGGAGAAGCATAACTATAGGCACAATGAAAATCCTCTAGAGCTCAGTAGGACAAGAGGAAGCCATCACCTACACATCAACAAGAAGACAACCCATCAGCAAAATAAGATCAACAAAAAGAAAAAGATAGTCAAGAAGATGCACCTGAGTCATGAGAAGAACAACAACATCAACTCAGCAGCAGCATGCATGTCTCTCCAACAACCATCAGGTACGTACAGGTATGCAATATTATTTACCTATTCTCTTGAGCATATTATAGTTATAAATTGGTTGTCAATGCATGACAGATGAGGTTTTATAAGCTAAGGATGGGTCAATAGTATCAGCCACCCTCAACTAGTTAATTGCAGCTCACTCCTTCACTCATGCAATGTTGAAAAGTTAAATTCTGAAGGGTGATGATTTCAATGAATGAGGGCAGTAGTTAAAAGAAGAATTTTTTTCAAAGGACAAGTCACCACAACACTCCAAGCCCTCCATCCACTTCATATTCACTATCTATCCATCATTCATCCATCCCATTTCATAATTTCAAGAACAAACACTATCTCATCCTGAAAATTTCTTAAAAAATCAAACAGAGCATCCTCTCCATTTTCACAAACCTAAACTACTCCCTCTGAGCCCAAGAATCATCCTCCAAACCCTCTAGATCATTTATCATCTCTACCATATAGTTAGAAGACTTTGAAGGAAGAAGAAATGACTACTACAGGAAGGCAGAATGTTGCTACAAGAAGGAAGAAATAAAAAGTTGTACTAAAACCCAAAATGACAGTGCATAAGAGAGACCTAATCAAAATAGATA
Organism: Pinus tabuliformis; assembly: GCA_031772625.1. Classification (NCBI taxonomy): domain Eukaryota; kingdom Viridiplantae; phylum Streptophyta; class Pinopsida; order Pinales; family Pinaceae; genus Pinus; species Pinus tabuliformis. The sequence continues at coordinate 1,883,821,650 of CM062819.1, read as the reverse complement.
ACTCCAAGGCCATTAGGCAACCATCTAGGCCACAAGAGAGAAGAAGAATTCAACAAAAGGAAATAAGGCATCCACCATCAAAATAGAACTCAAACTACAGTGATGAAAAGAGACCTTCCAAGAGGTCTCTAATCTATTTCTAGCTTTTGTCCAAGGCTTAAAATATATTATAGAAATGAGAGAAAGGCATGGGAGTCAAGTTGAGAGCCTGTCCTAGGCTCAGGCTCATACTATCATTTATGCTCAAAAAGGGTTTCTTATAGTTTTCCTGTAGTTTTGACAGAAATTACTACAGGATGTCCTAGTTCTCATCTAAAGACATTTTCAAGGTTTCAGAGGTTTCCAAATGGTGGAAAAAGGTAGCAAAAGGTTGATAATGATGTGGAAGACCTTGCCAAACTTAAAAATAATCAATAACCATCTTGAATAAGGGGAAGAAGGCAAACTAATGGTCCCAAGAAACAAGGATTTTTCTTTGCACAAATATGTTTTTTGGCTTGTCCTTGTAGCACTTACAGACAAGATTATTAATGCATAGGAGAGAGGCCACCAGGGCCATGAATTAGGCTCAATTAGGTCACTAAGTTGCTCAGAGGATGAGCAACGCTTTCAGCAGAGGGGGTATGATGGGCCTCTAAATTAGACATAAATTAAGGGCCATGCCTCTAAATTAAACTTAAATTAAGACCTATGACCATCCTTCAGCACATTAAACCTCTCCTTTTGCATTATATAATTTATTTTTAACTTTAATATATTCATGACGAAGGTTTATGAATAATTGCATATTTGTTCCTAATGTTATTTATTTTTGTGGAATATTATGAGAATATTGGCCAGATTATGAAGATTTGGAGGAGGAGATAATTTAGGGACTTGCTCCCTACTACAGGAAGATAACTATTAAATAATAAATCAACTAGATATTATGGAATTATAGCACAGATTGTGGAACTCCAATGATTGAGAAAATCTAGGAATGTGTTCCCTTCCATTTAATACAAATTCTTAGTATTAGGAACCAGATCCACTAACCAAGGGATTTTGGTTGGGAAAGCTTCCTCCATTCATGGGGAATGATTCATAATAATTTTTTATAAGTACCAAGTCAAATTTTCCTCTAGGGAGAGATATTCATTAGTGTTCTTGTGGACAGAACTTGTATTTCTGCAGCTCTATTGTATTTTCTTGCAGGGATGGAATTGTATTGATGAAAATAATGAAGATTGGTGTCATGTTCAGCCTCTAAATATTTTTCTCCTCCATAGGTCTCTGAGCTTCCTTGGGCCTGGCCATCTAGGAGCCTCAGATCCCTTTTTTATCATTTTCCTTCCTTCTTTTCACTTCTTATTCACATGCATCTCTTGTTTTTATTTCTTTCTATTTCTGCATTTAGTATTAATGATTTTTGTTGTAGGATTGGGTTAAATGGTTGATGTAAGTTCTTTTGTAGATCATAGGGATCATTTAATCATTGGAAAATATTTGGAAGGTCATAGTAATCATTGAGCTTCTTGGATTAGTCTTCTTATTCCCAAATCTAGATTTTTGGAACTCCTTTGTGGCAACTAGTAGTAAATTTCTGCTATTTTGTAGAGCATGCTAACGATATTCAACCAAGTTGATTCTACTTGTATTAGATAAAGAAAAAAAATTCTATTTCATAAAAAAAATTACCCCATTGTATGTGCACTTGATTAGGTTAGGCATTTGATGGATTTACTAGATCACTAGTTCTCAATTTTCTAGATTTTAGACTAGTAATTTTTTTATATTTTTGAGCATGGGTTAACAGAGGTCTTTTTGAGTGATTTCACTTGGAATGGAGACCTAAGACATCCTATTCAATAAAAAAATTTGTCCCATCCAATTTGGATTTTATTTTCTTGGTCATTCGATGAATTATAATTTCCTATAGTAAATATGTAACATCCTGTAGTAAAACAGGGGATCCTGTAGGAGAACCATGGGATTTTGTAGGAGAGCTAGTACATCCTATAGGAAATCCTACAGTGGCCTGTTTTGAGCCTGAATTGAGAAAAATCATCAGTGAAGTTGGGATTAGGCGTTTACTTTACCTCCATGCCATCAAGACCATTTTAACCCTCTTCCTCCATACCTGTCTCCCCTACCAAAGAACAAGTGAGGATTAGCATTTGCATTTATAAAACAAAACAATTAAAAAAAGAGTTCTTTTATATCCACACATGCGTGCAATAATTAGTACTCTCTAGATTAGATTTCATGCTTATATTAGTTAAGACATCACATGTGACAAATAGGGTGAAATTAGGGTTCTTTTGCAAGAAAATTTTGTTAATAAGTAGATAGAGTATTTCGTGTTACTTTACAAGCATTTTTAAATTCAGTCTTTCATTACTGCAAATAGGAAACATTTCTTTTCTCTCATGATAGCAAAGGAATGACACATTGTATGTTGCACATATAGTGTTGATACCTCTTAAGTTTGTACGAACCCCAGGTTGTTAATTTAGAGTTGGTAGCCTAAGGAGTTGCAACATTCTTGTTGCAATACTGAGGCTCATCACTTTTTGGCGTCGTTGCCAGGGAGGTGTCAAAGTATGCATTGTTTTATTCCCTAGTTGATTCATTTCTGATCCAGATTTTAATAGAAATGCAAGAAATTACATATATAACCATAAATACAGAGATGTAGCAGAAATAATGCTTCATTTCATCAATGTCAAATACTAAAATATGCTTACAAATAGAAATGGAATTAAACTAGCTAGGGCGATGGTAGCTTATCTCTGAGAAGAGATGTGGTGGCTATATGCCTTTGAAATATATTACAATGAGGCTTGAAGGCCTATTTATTGTTGAGAAACAATTGAAAACCCTAAACATCCAAAAACCTAACCCTAGGAGATGAAGCGCCAAACTATGGGCCTCATTTTGGGTAAATTGGTACATCAACTTCCCAGGGTCGTAACTTTGGTATATGATCTCTGTTTGACGCACACAATACCTTGTTAGAAAGATCTATCTGAGGAATACAACTTTGGGATGAGAAACATCAATCCATGGACCAATGTTGCTCCCAGGTTTCCCAAAAAATGTCGTTTCGGGCCTCAAAACGGCTCTGGAAATTCAAGACCCAAAAGATTGTTGAAAATAGTAAGTTGTGCTACAATTAAGGAAACTGAAAAACTAAAAGAGACAATTGTGCGGGTCCAAGTGGGATAGGTGGGTGGCCACCAACATCCACCTAGATCATTCCTCCCCCCTTAGGAAGCAATGGTCCCCATTGCGTTGAGTTCCTCCATGAGATGAGGAAGCTTCTACTGAACTTGGTCCCTAGTGAGCTGTTCTGCAACCTCTGATGTGTCCAGTAATGGTGGGAATCTTGGTCGAGGGCAGTCCACATTAAACAATCGGTGCAAGCGAAGGAATGGGGGAATGTTGTGCTCCAAATCATTGTTTCCCATAGCCTTGGTACTAGTGTAAGGACCACATAAGAGTGGTCAGAGCTTCTGATGGACTCTTTTAAGGCATTCTTTCTACAAATGCAACTAGACTTTGTCGCCCACTTGAAATTTGTGTGGTACCCAATGCTGATCATGTCGCTGCCTGTACTTGGCATTTTCCATAATGGAGTGCTGATATATCGACCCGTTGGGTAAAGGTTCTCTATGAGTCAAATTGAATGAATTCTTGACTTGACAGTGCAACAGTACCCCTGTGGGTGAGGAGAAGATGTTCTTGTATTCTTTCATGACCGTATCCCTCTATTTTTGTTACTGCATGGAAGAACCCTTCGGGAGGGTCATGCATTTGGTGACGATCTTCCCCTTGCGTTGGGAATGAACCAGACAGAAAATGAATTTCCTAGTATAGGAGATAAGCTTGCTACATTTCTTAGCAGTGATTAAAGAGGTGGCAGTAGGAGGGGCTGCCTTCGATATCCTGTATAATGAATTACCCAAATAAAAATAATAACAATGCGAGGCCTTAACTCATACACAATATTTCACCTCCATTAGTATGGTTGGCCTAATAGTACATCACAAACATCAAGAGGTGCAACATCACACAATACCTCATCTGTGAAGGGCTTGATGCCGTAGGGAAGGCGACACTGCTGGCAGACTCAGAGATCTCGTCCTTGGTGAAGCCACCTGATACTGTATGGCTGCAGATGTGGTGTAGTCAGTAGGCCCAACCACTTCATGACCTCTATTGAAATAATGTTCTTTTGGCTACCACTGTCGACAATGAATTGCAATGACGAAACCTTCACCCACATCTGTGAGTGGAAAAGGCGCTCCCCTGTTATAGACATTTTTGGGCACTACAACCCCAAGCATAAATGTCCATAAACTAAGGGCTCCTAAGTACCTAAAGGTGTTGTTCCAACCCCTAAAAGAACAAGGTCAACTGACTACATCTTCTCCCAGAAGTTCTCCATGAAAAACTACTCAGAACTGGTCAAAACTGGATCATTTCACTTGCTCCATGGCTAGGGTACGATGCATCGCACCTTGTACACATGGGAAGTTCGTTGCATTTCAAAAAGCCCTTCTATGGGGTGAAATGGATGGGAAAAGACAAGTGGCAGAGACAGTCCGCGAGGTGGAGAGGCATGGAAACTTCCAGAAACTTCTCCTGTGACACTTGCCTCTCTGAATTCGACCAAGGATGAGTAAGAGATCATCAATCTCCAAGTGGAAGCAAGAACTATCAGAGGGAAGACACTAATAAAATCACAAGCTCACTCATCTCCCTTACAGATATCTATATATGGATCCCTCATCCCAGAGATCCAGAGGCTGGAATTTTGCATATTGTAAGGAATTGATGTTGGTTTCTTGAGACAACATCAGATTGTTGGGTGATCTAAGCTTTGTATGAGGTGAAGAGGGGCTTCCTTGTTGAGAGGATGATGCTGGGTCAGAACAACTGGTTGTAACTCCCTTGGCTCTTTCTTGTTTATCAATAACAACTATTCAAGTTTTCCTCCATACTCTTGTGTCATTTATGTTTGCTGCATTTGTATGGTCAATTTACATCTGATCCTAGATTGTTTATGATTATAGATCCATGTTCTTGTATAGTGCTATGCTACTGTGATCTTACAGGTACTCTGTGAAGCTGGGCGTGCAAGGTAACAAGTAGCGAAAGACTATCAAGAGAGAGAGGAATCGAACCAGGAGATTAGTGCAAGACAAAGGTTGGTCTTCTTTGTTCTTCTCTCATCTATACTTCATAAAGGAAAAATGAAAGTAGCTTTACTTTGTTTGTTTCTAAGGTAGCTATCACACCTTAGTGGGATAAGCAATTCTGTGTAGACACTTTTCCCTGTAACAAAATGGCGACTCCGCTAGGGACGAATTAGTTTATTTGTTTATCTTCCTTGTTGTCTATTTTATAAACTTACAGACGGAGCCTGAAGTTGAGCCAGGTAGCTTTCGAACTGCATTTGCTATGCAAATGCAAAGTAGATAAATGCCACTTCAGTCAATCTCCGGGATTTGTTTATAAATTAAACAACTGATTTACAAACTCTTTGATTGCCCTTTGTGATAGCTCTTAGATCCTCCTTAGATCTACCCTTGATTGTTGCATTACTGATTACCATTTGCTTGGCCAAAACCCATGAACTGAACTACAAACTGTGACCCGGAACCCAAGCAAAGTCTCGTCTCTGGCCCAGCGCAGGCACTGTTCTGTGAATTTGAAATTCAACGCACTTCCCGAGTGTAGTAGGTGCACTGCATTTCAAATTCCCTGTGTTACAAGTGCACTGATCAGACTAGGCATTGTTCATTTTTGGTTTCTGTAGTTCATTCTTTCTAGTTCTATTCATGAATTTTGCTACCTGTGATCAGTATATCTCTGTTTGAAACCCCTTTTCTTTGCTGTTATTCCACCTCCTTTGTACAAAAGAACTGTAAATGTTTTTGTGTGTTTGTTCGGTCATTTTCAGTTCTCCTTTGCAAAAGTAACGTAATCGTACTATCGTCCTTTGATTTGAAATCTTCGCAAGTGTCGTTTTCAGGCATAGGAAAGAGTTTGATTGCTGTAGATAGTCGATTATCCTGTTACTATTGTATTTGGTCTGAATTTGTAATTTTTCTAGTGTCGAAAACAAGTATTCATTTCCACATCGTAAGGTGTTGTGATTGCCTCCATTTTTGATTTCGAAAAGAAACTTGTTGATAATTGTCGCTTGAAAAGTAATTCAGATTTGTGCATCAAATTTCTTTTTACCATTTACATACTAATAAAGTCGAAAACAAATACATGCATGTGCATTTGCATTTAGACTGTTTCACTGGTTTGATTTAGGAAAGTGCATTTAGAGTGTGCTCTTTGCTCTTTGTGAAAGAATACTGTCTCTCTTTCCTGAGTAGCTAGGATTTTCATTGCACAAAGAAGATAAAAGACTGTTTATCATCTTAGATTGCATTTTAGGAATTACACATCTACATCTCGCGGTGAACCTGAAAGGCAAACTTCATAAACAAGATCAACTATAAAATAAATTCAATGAATCTAACAATGCTTTGGAACCTAACACACAACATTTAGAAGTCTAGGCTAGAGACGTATTCTGGCGTCGTAAAGCCTGGTAACTGTTGTTCTCACTGATGGTTGGGTGATTCCTCCACTTTGAGACGATAAGTGCCAGTACGGACTTGTGCTCCCACGTACCATCGAGTATATTTTGGGAGACCAAAATAGGCTTAATCCTTTATCCATAGGAAGCCGTGTCTGCCGCCCTATCGATCGCAATGCACTGAACACAACATTCGGGAAGATTGACTGCCGTACCATAAAAAGTATTATGTAGTTTTGCGATTGGTTTGGTAATCCCTCTACCTAGATTTCCAGAGCAGTCCCTTTCGTTCCTTTTCAGACTCCTTAACGGAAAAGGTCCATCTGAGCACTTGTCACTTCAGGCTCATTAAAAATCGAAGGCGACTAGAGTCATCTTTTGTTTTTTCTCGACTCTTTAAAATTGAAAAAACAAGTTGTGTCAAAGCGTCTAAAATTTATTTTAATTGGAATAACGTCATTGTTCCCTCATTGGTCTTAGAAGTTAGTCTCCCTTCATCGCAAGTTCTTGTAGAATCGCTAGGAAATATTTTGGATAGACTAGATATGTTTGAACAACCGTCGACATCCAGGACTGTGTCATCCGACGCAGCAGCGGCAGAGCCTCCTACTGCTACTCCAACGATGTTCGCCGGTATACCATTTGTCCCGGAAAATTATCAACAACAAGTCGGAATCCAATCAAGGACTGTTTCGACGACATGGTCATTTCCTATTTCTTCATCCGGATTATCATCTGGTATTTCTTATGTTGAAACTCAAAAAATTGATCCAATGTGTCTTCAAAGGCCAATCTACCCTTTAAGTACTGGATTGCCACCATATGGAGGGCAGTATGCCTTTTCATTGTTCCCTCCTGGAGAACAACCATATGGGAGTTTACAACAAAGTTCAGGTCAAACTGGAATTACATCCAGCGGTTGGGTACCAATACTGCCGCAGCAACCAAGGGTTGTATATTCAATGCAACCAGTCCACCCTGTGTCGAATATTCCCACTATACCTGCTATGGTGACTACATCGCAAGTACAAGCGCTACCTGTTGTATGTCAACCCCAAGTTTCTCAGGTTGCAATACGACAGCCTCTTGTCTCAACGACTCAATCACAACCTCAGGTTAGTGCCTCCTTATCTGGAGTGACTCAGGCTCAAACAAGTACTATGACTTCTCATCTTGGTCAATCATCCAGTATTGGGCAACAACAAATGGTCCAACAACCATGGCTGATTCAATCTCAACAACTGCCATTCCAGCAATCATATCAAGGACCTGAGAAACAAGTCTTTGTAAGTAATGGGCAACCACATTTCCAAAGCGGTTATCAACAACCATATTATAATGGTTATGCCCATCAACCTTGTCAAATTTTCCAACATCAAATACATTATGCTAGTATGCAAAGACCCACTGCTCAGGCGATTCCATCTTATCTTGGGTATGCTTCGCCTAACCTGAATCAACAATTGCCCTTTGTAGCAACTCTAGAATTACCAGATCTTAACCGGCTGACGAATGATCCAATTGCTTATGCCCCTTGGTGGCCAGCGATTCCTCATAAACTTCCGTCAGATATTCCTAAATTTAATGGAAATCCGGGTGAAGCCCCGTCGAATCATGTGATGACATTTCATCCGTGGTGTTCATCTAACACTCTAAACAATGATTCGATTAGGCTTCGCCTTTTTCAGCGAATGTTAACTGGTCCGGCTGCAAAATGGTACATCGAATTACCTAGAGCTTCATTCGACAACTTTAGTACCCTAGCCACAACCTTTTTAACCCATTTTCAGTTACCGATAAGGTACGAAATGGGAACAGAACTTCTTACCAATTTCAGACAGACAACGGCCACTCACATATCTGATCATATTCATGAGTGGCGACGTCGTCGCAGAATGGTAAAAACATATGTTCCTGATCAGCTGCTAGCTAAATGGTTTATTAAGTCATTATTACCTTCTATCACAGAATATGTGGCAAAGGGAGGAGTCGTCACTGAAGAGCAAGTCATTGCTCGCGCACAATATCTAGACTTGGTCTATACTCAGTCTGGCATGCTCTACGATAAAATACCTGATGCTCCTAGACTGGAATTTTCCGTTCCTCCCCCTCCTAAATCAAACAAAGACTCTCATGCCGGTGATGGCGTGATAGGTACGACAAGCATGAAATCAACAAAGGCTACATCTAAGAAAGCCCATAAGATTTCTGATCAAAATGCAAATGAAGAACTTCTCGCCTCAGAGGTAAATGCCGTGTCGACCGACAAGGGCAAACAACTGAAGCAACCAGGGGGCAAGAAGAAAAATAAAGGGAGAAAAAAGAAGCAGGATGATTCATCTCCTGAAAAACCTTCTGCAAACCCTTCTGGGCAAAGGAAACCCCCTGTGGGGTGTCATATATGCGATGAGGATCATCAGACGAGAGATTTTCCACATAAAGCTGAAGTTAAGAAACTCTTTAAGAGTTCAAAAACCTCAGCAGTATTGAATGATCCATTTCCAAACCCGGGAACCAAACTGGTTGCTAATCAAAATTCTTCCCGATCCCAAGTGCTTATGTTGTCTATCTCAAAGCAACAAAATGATGCTTTGACAAGGAATAAAGATTACGGGAATCCACAGCTGTCAAATAACAAGGCTAATGAACAACCTAGTAGTTCGACAACAACTTTGACCGAAGTTGTGCCACCCATCATTCTTGAACCAATGATAAAGTCACAAAAGGAAGTAGTACACAAATCGACATTTAATCCTCGTGCAAAAGTAGCACAGAATTATAATATAATAGAGGACCTGGCCCAATCGTCGTCCGCTATGTCGACACTTGAGGTACCGCAAAATTGCCCATCCCAAAAGCAAGCTTTATTAGCAGCAACAGGTGGGATTGGTCCAATGGATTCCAATCTTGTGGCCTTTGATCATAAATGATATGACCCTCAGTTACCAGCTCAACTAGCTTTCCTTATTCAAGTGAAAGCCCTCAACAAAACTGTTCATCGAACAATTATTGATGAGGGGGCATCTACATGTATTATGTCGATGAGTTGCTGGAAAAATTTAGGCTCACCACCCTTGTTGAGATCGTCAACGACGTTAAAAGCATTTGATGGACGATCATACACTCCATATGGGATTTTAAGTAACTTGCAAGTTGAACTGGGGGGCAAAACAGTAGAAATTGATGTTGAAGTAATCGACGGAAACCTCGATTACAACATCCTACTGGGAAGGCCCTGGATATATGACATGGCCGCAATTGTGTCAACCTACTTCAGGAATATTGCATTTCCCTTTCAAGGAGGAATTACAATTGTCGACCAACAAACATTTCTCCCCAACAGTTCACAAGTTACGGGAAGCATTCCAATGATCCATGGAAGCAATCATTTGCTTCAAAATATTGGAGTAGGTCTCCTAAAAGACCCTGCCTTAATGGGTACTTTTGCCCTACCGGCTCCGAGGAATCTGGCGGAAGTGGCCACAATGGAAACCCGCAATATGAAATCTTCTATAACTAATGGATTTAGAAGATTCCTAAACATTTTGTTAGCATGGATCATCGCCATTTTAGAAATATTGTAGCAATCAATTTTCTTGGCTTGGGGGGCAAACCCAAATCAATGTTCATTGAGTGTTTGGATAGATAGGTCTATGGAATATGGTACCTCTTCAGATCCTTGGTCACATGTACATTCTATAGACGAAGGAATCAATCATTCAATGATGTTAGGAGAGACACCATGGGAAGATCACCACCATCATTCCCATCTCCCGAATTACAACGAAGATTATTCCAATGACCTTAATCATCCTTCAGTTTTTGTTTTTCTATCAAATACTGTAAATATGGTGGATTATGAGGATAGTTCTTTTACTGTGTCAACCTCATTAAAAAAATGAAACGACTCCCTTTCCAAATCGAGTCTTTGATTACGATCTCGTAAAATCAAAGTCAAGTCTTTCGAAGATCTCGAAGGTAAACCTTCATTCCAACCACCAGGATGAATGCAATGAAGCTTGGGGGGCATGCACCTCGATTTGTGTTATTATGCCGGGGGCATGCAAACTTATCGCGAGTAGTGTTATCGCAGGGTTCAAGCTCGTTAAAAAATAAACCCGCCTTGAGCAGTTTTAGCACATAGTTCAAGCTCGTTAAAAAATAAACATAAGTCATGAGCAAATGTTTCTCCCCGCGTTTAAGCTCATTAAAAAATGAACTATTTCCCAGTAAATAACCATCGTGAATGTAGTACTTCAGCCTTTAAAGCCTTGGTCATGTTCTCATCATCACCTCCACTCTGTATTGGCCGATCATTCACCTCCATTTGATTGTTTACCCCTTTTTGAGGAACAGCTGCGAAGAGTGATCCCACTAGCCATCCTTGTAACATTGCCGTGATTGGAGAATTCCAAACCTTACCTGGAATCAGCTGCTACCCAATTTTATCACTCGTTCCTCAAAAGACGAGTCTCCTTTAAGCTCTTTTCAATTGACTCGTAAAATATGAAAATATTGCCGAGCCATTGGCCTCTCCAGCTCGTTAAAGGGACCGGAAGTGCTATCCCTCCTTTAGATTTTAATCTTTTTGGACCTGAGGGATTATTACACAAAAAGATCGAGTGCTTGTTTTGTTCGGCTCGTTAAAAGGATCGAAAATTCATCCCTTCTGTATTGTTTTATACTTTTTCGGACTTAAGGGATTAGGTGACGAAAAAGGAATTTTGGAGTTTCCTTTACGTTCCTTTTCAGACTCTCTAAAATTGAAAAAGACTGAGTTATCTTTGTCGTTAAACTCGTTAAAACCTAATAGCGACAAACTTGTCCATAGCAGACAAGAACGAGTTTCGCTATCGCTAGGCTCGTTAAAACATAGCGATGGGTTTGCCCGAAGGGCAAATTATAGAACAAGCATATGTTATCCTCCTCAAGCTTGACAAAAATAAAGAGGTACTGGTCAGCAATGACTGGGGAAAATTTGGGAAGAAAACTTGAAGAAACTTTGTTGGTAGCAAGTCGCTCTTGAACATGACACCTTCACTCTGCATCCAAGTCGGGTTGGGTTGTCTCATTCACTGGTCACATCACCATGGTCCCATCACACCATCCACATTTGGGGTTAATGCTACCAATCCATCATGTCAGTGTCGCCGATATGTTCAAGAGAAGTCATTCAGAGAGTTCACCTGTGTCTCACCCGCTACAATACATTTACGCTCCATTCTTTCATAACTGCCACCCTGAACCTTATATCACCAGATCGTTTTCACCTCCATTAAAATAATTTGCTCCATTCCATGTCATTGATGTGGGATTCATTAAGGCCCTCCTATGACAGATCATTTCTTGTCGACATCAGCTCATTATCCAAGAAGTCGATCTAGGAACACACCGTTTAGTACTTTGAAGCTTGCATGCCTCAATGGAAAGTTTCTCACTTCTGGCGACAGGTTTACATCAATGACCTCCGACCGAAAGAATTTGCGTGGTGTTCGACGCCAAGTCCTTTATTCACACCACGTGAATTGTACTGCAGTACCTTGAGGGTCATTATCATTATCGGTGACTCCTCTCGTGCCTGTTAACAGCTTACATCATTAGCTAGTAATCAGGCGATGTCTTTCCATGTTCGACTCCAAAACATCTCTCACATGGATCGACTTGTACTTTGAGTGAAGATCGAACGAGATTGAAGACCCTGGATCTAGTTTCATCCATCCAGGCTGCGATATATATCCAGGGAAATAAAGACATCAAATGTACATCATTGCTACACAGATAATCGTCCAATCAAAGGGATGATGGCTCTACCAGAATCATCAGTCCACACTCAGACGATTGTCTGTCATATGTACATGAAAATGTATTTATAAAGTTGAGCATGGGAATGCCTGCCTTAGCTAGATCATGAAAATATTATGAAGATTATGTATTGTATTGTATCTTATTACAGGTCTCCTCCCAGCTTGAAAGAACTTCGGATCCTCATGATAAAGCATTTCACTCGACATCAAAAAAGATTAACGACCTCATGCTTTAGGGGGCAACTGTTATAGACATTTTTGGGCACTACAACCCCAAGCATAAATTTCCATAAAATAAGGGCTCCTAAGTCCCTAAAGGTGTTGTTCCAACCCCTAAAAGAACAAGGTCAACTGACTACAACTTCTCCCAAAAGTTCTCCATGAAAAACTACTCAGAACTGGTCAAAACTGGATCATTTCACTTGCTCCATGGCGAGGGTGTGATGCATCACACCTTGTACACACATGAAGTGCATTTAATTTCAAAAAGCCCTTCTATGGGGTGCAATGGATGGGAAAAGACAAGTGGCAGAGACAGTCCGCGAGGTGGAGAGGCATGGAAACTTCCAGAAACTTCTCCTGTGACACTTGCCTCTCTGAATTTGACCAAGGATGAGTAAGTGATCATCAATCTCCAAGTGGAAGTAAGAACTATCAGAGGGAAGACACTAATAAAATCACAAGCTGACTCATCTCCCTTACAGATATCTATATATGGATCCCTCATCCCAGAGATCCAGAGGCTGGAATTTTGCATATTGTAAGGAATTGATGTTGGTTTCTTGAGACAACATCAGATTGTTGGGTGATCTAAGCTTTGTATGAGGTGAAGAGGGGCTTCCTTGCTAAGATGATGATGCTGGGTCAGAACAACTGGTTGTAACTCCCTTGGCTCTTTCTTGTTTATCAATAAAAGCTATTCAAGTTCTCCTCCTTACTCTTGTGTCATTTATGTTTGCTGCATTTGTATGGTCAATTTACATCTGATCCTAGATTGTTTATGATTATAGATCCATGTTCTTGTATAGTGCTATGCTACTGTGATCTTACAGGTACTCTGTGAAGCTGGGCGTGCAAGGTAACAAGTAGCGAAAGACTATCAAGAGAGAGAGGAATCGAACCAAGAGATTAGCGCAAGACAGAGGTTGGTCTTCTTTGTTCTTCTCTCATCTATACTTCATAAATGAAAAACGAAAGTAGCTTTACTTTGTTTGTTTCTAAGGTAGCTATCACACCTTAGTGGGATAAGCAGTTCTGTGTAGACACTTTTCCCTATAACATCCCCCTCCTTTGGATCTTTGTGCTCATTATTTTAGACCTTAGTGGTGGCAACAGTGGCATTGGGCTCTGCATTAATTATTTTCTTCCCTTTGTCATTCCCCTTGTCGGGTTCTGACTTAGGTTCGGAACATGCATATGATTCTGAAGCCTTCAACTCAGCCACCAGTGACTGATTGGTCCGACACTCACTTGTGTTATGAGTGGGGCTCTTATGGAACTCACACCACTTTCCTATGTCCTTCTTCGACTTCGTGGCGTTGTTCTTTTCTTACGCATTCGATAGTTTGTCTTAGGTCACCCCACCTTGGCTTTGTCCTTTGGTCTTCGGATTCGCAGATCCAAAGTCTCACTTCTTCTATTTAAACTTTTGCTCAATCTTAACAGCGTATTGGTACACCTTTCCGAGTGAGGATATGTCTAGGAACTCCATCTCATCTTGGATGTACCTATGTAGGCAGTTGTGGTATTTGAGTACCAAATGCAGCTCAGAATCCTTGATACCCAACTTTATGCAAAGGGTATGAAAAATATTGGTGAACTCTAGCACGTCTTGGTCCCTTCCCTGTCGCAGCGTGGTCCACTTTATGTAATTGTCCTCATAGATTTTGACAGGGTAGTACTACTCCTTAATGGAATCTTGGAACGAATTCCAAGTGGGTGCGGCTAAAAACAGTGAGCCCGTACTTTCATCCTTCTACTCGCAGTAGGTTTCCCACCAGTCCTTGACATGGGGAGCTACTTTGAGAAGTGAAAAAGTGATCTTTTCCCAGCTGGAAAAATCATGAACATAAAAATACCCTTCTAGCAGATTTAACCATTTATCTATGACATCTGCCTATATCTGACCCTTGAATATGGGGATTTCAAAGTTAACTTGTACCTTAAAGGGTGTGGCGTTTCCACAGTAGCTGCTGGAAGTAGATGCATTTCCCATGGGTAGCCGCTGAAGGATCCAGGCAAAGTTTCCATCATCGCGTTTCTTTGTCGCTCGAGGGCTTCTTCAAGCAAGATTTTGATAGGATCTCCTACCCCCTCATCTTTCTTTTCATCTGCCATGGGAGGCCGTTGGGATTTGCGAGGCCGGTCTTGCAAGGGTTCAACTAGTTCAAGCCCTAACTCCTTATATCTCGACCTCGTTGGGACATACAAAGAAAAACAGAGAAAAAGCAGACCGCTCTAATACCACTGATCCAAATTTAAACATGAGTGTAACAAATTACAGATATAACCATAAATATAGATATGCAATAGAAATAATGCTTCATTTCATTAATATAAAATACTAAAATATACTTACAAATAGAAATGGAAATAAACCAGCTAGGGCGATGGTAGCTTATCTCTAAGAAGAGATGTGGTGGCTACATGCCTCTGAACTGTCTTACAATGATGCTTGAAGGACTATTTATTGTTGAGAAACAATGGAAAACCCTAAACATCCAAAAACCTAACCCTAGGAGATGAAGCGCCAAACTATGAGCCTCATTTTAGGTAAATTGGTACATCAACTTCCCGGGGTCATAACTTTGGCATGCGATCTTCATTTTACGCACGCAATACCTCGTTAGAAAGATCTATCTGAGGACTACAACTTTAGGAGGTGAAATATTAGCCCATGGCCCGATGTTGCTCCCATGTTTCCCAAAAAAACGCCATTTAGGGCCTCAAAATGGCTTCAGAAATTCGGGACCCGAAAAACTAATAAAAATAGTAAATTGTGCTACAATTAAGGAAACTGAAAAACTGGAAGAGACAGTTGTGGGGGTCCAAGTGGAATATGCAGGTGGCCAGCATTATCCACCTGGATCCATTTCTTTTTACTTTGTGCAAAAAAAAAAAGTATTTGCATTAGGCATATTTAATTTCAAAAGTAGAAGACTGCATTGCATTATAATTTTCATTCAATCATAAAAACAAAAAAATATCCAACACCAACCCAACCCCCCCCAAATTGATCATGTGGTGTAGTAAGATCCACATCACCACTCACTTTTGCTAGTAGAATAAGAAGATGGCAAAAAATGTAGAATAAATTGATAGAGATGATGACAATGAGGAAGATCCTCCCACATTTCCCATTTAAGATATTGAAGGTAGTGTGCACATGAAGAACATCCCTCCATCTTTTCTTCCAAAATTTCATGGTCTAAGGTCAAAGGATCTGAAAACCTTTCCCTTTGAATTTGAAATTGTTTGTACATCTTATGGTTACTTATTAAAAACTCAAAAACTGAGATTGTTTCCCACAACATTGAATGATAGAGCTCTTAAATGGTTCAATAAGATCATGGAATGATATGCAAAAGATATTTCTAGAAAAATATAAAGATCATGATCTTAAGGAAGAAATATTTAGAATGAATCAAAGATAAGATGAGAGCCTTGATGATCTAAGAGAGAGGTTCATGTATAATGCTAAGAGGAGAAAAATACATCATTTAGGATCTGACACACTAAAACCCCTCTTACTTAGAACAATTAGGGATGAATGGATTGATCTCCTTGATCTAATAAGTAAATGTGATGTATACCAACTATCATTTGAAGAAATTTGTGAAACATGCAAACACATATCAAAAGGAAGGCCAAGAGTAAGTAAATCAACACCAATATTGGTAAGTCAAGCTAAACTTGAAAATTTTCTTGATAACTTTAAAACATAAATTCTTATCAATCTAAGTGAGCAAGTAGAAATGTTAAGAATTCAGAATGAGAAAAAATAAGATGTTGATATTTGTGTCATCCATGTAGAATCACATGATGTTAAATATTTCCCCTCATTACCAAGGTTGAACGAAGTTTATCAATTGGACAATGGAGCAAGTCAATTGCCAATGCAACTATGTTTTGTGGCTCCAAGAGGACCATGGCAGCCTATTCAACCTAGTATGATGCAAGAACCTAATTCACAATTTCAAGCTTATGCACATCCATCTCAAAGTAATTGGAACACACCCTTTCCTTGGCAACATTTGCCATCTCAACCCCGAAACCAATCTTGGCAACAAGGTTGGCAAGCAACTTATGGGAGCCATCCACAATATCCTCAATATTTTTATCAATATCCTCCATATCCAACTCCATGTTATCCCTACCATTCACCTCCACCACAACCGCAACCCCAACCACATCCATCTCAAGTATCCACTCCCACTCAATTACTTGTACCACCATTTCCATGCCTAGACATTGAAGTAGCTCAGCCCACTTACAATGTTAAGGTACAACAATTCCAAACATCTCCTATTGAGCTAAATGGTATTTACCATAGCTCAGGAATGACAATAAAAAAAAAGTTGTTCTCTTGATGCCATTGAGGGACAACATGCAAAAAAAGAAGATTTGAAAGAGAAGATCAAAGAATCATGGGCTGCACTTGATGAAGAGCAAACATCAAAATTAGAGATTGAGAAATCTCCCTCATGGTTACCATCAAATCCTCCATGTATTCAAGAGATCAATCAGCAATAAGAGGAAGACTTGAAGGTCATGGTAGAAGAAAACGTCCAAGATGATCGGAATTAGCAAGTGGACTAGAGGCATCACAACTATATTGAAATATGGTTCGAGACAGTCACTAAGACGCAACAATATTCTCTTCTTCAATTGTGGTTGATATCATCAAATTCAAAGCATTTGATCGCTCAAATTCATAGCATACATTTCAAGCATACACATCAGTTTTTCTGTCATCTTGATGTGCACATGGCTCCATTGGAAGTATTCTTATACTTGAAAGTGATTTTGTTTTTCAAGTAGAGTAGGGTAGAAAAAAAAACATGAAAAATAAGGGGAAAAAAAATCTCAGGTGAAAACCTCCTTTGAGGCACCTCAGATTGGCTCATTGATTGAAAACCTCCATGAGGCGGTCAATGGGTTGGGAAAAAAGAAAAAAGAGAGAAAAGAAAAGATCATAGGTGAAAACCTCATTTGAGAAACCTAGGCAGACCTACTAGTTGAAAACCCCATTGAGGCAGCTAGTAGGCCTGGAAGACAAAAAATGAAAAAAAATAAAATAAAAAAAAATTTCTCCATGTATCTCTCTAATGAATGCATGTACTCTCCAACATCTACAAGCAAAACAAGTTGGCACCAAAAAAAGAAAAAATTGGTCAAGCCTAGTCAAAAGAAGTCAAATTTTGACTTTCTTCTCCTTTTCTCAAATGCTTCAATAAGGCCAAGGCCATGGAAATCCATCACCCTCATCTAATTGCACCATCCACCCATCATTCTCAAGATTTTCCAATTTAGTTTCCTTGTTGTCATAAAAAACTACAGGAAGGCTCTGTTTTACTACAGGAAACAAAAATACATAGAGAATAAATTTATTTTTTCCATAACTTGAAAACCATGCATACCTTTACAAATATGTTTCATGGGGAGATGCATATGGATGATGGTAAGATTCCCAAGCAATTTCAGAAAATTCCAGTGCAAGATTTCCAAGAAATCAGCCTCCATCACCTTCAGCCATTTTAGTTTTTCGCAAGATTCGTGAATCCATTGACCAAATTGTTTTTATGGGGAGGTGCATAATGATGATGGAAACATACTCAAAAAGTTTCAAGTAAAACCATTCTATTTTTTAAGAGATATGGACAAAACAAGTTTACTACAAGAGGTTGTCCTAAATTACTACAAGAATTTCATGTAGTATTACAGGAAGTTCTGAAAATCTACAACAAAGGCAGTCTGATGGAAAAATTATGATACATCCCTATTTTGGGATAGGAAAAAAGGACATTAACTTCACCACACCTCAGCCAACACCCATCATGAGCATGTCACTCTATGGGCACACGTTCCACTCATTCCAATACCTAGTTACTCTCCAATAGAGAAAGGACACAAACATTAAAAAAAGGGCAGCTACAACAACCTATTTGGAAGTAACAGTAGGCTCTAGGCCTAACCTTTAGCACCATGATTGAAAGAGGAGAAGCATAACTACAGGCACAATGAAACTCCTCTAGATCTCAATAAAAATAGAGGAAGCCATCACCTGCACATCAACAAGAAGACAACCCATCAGCAAAATAAGATCAACAAAAAAGAAAAAGGCAGTCAAGAAGATGTACTTGAGTCATGAGAAGCACAACAACATCAACTCAGCAGCAACATGCATGTCTCTCCAACAACCATCAAGTAGGTACAGGTATGCAATATTCTTGACCTCTTCTCTTGAGCATATTATAGTTAGAAATTTGTTTTCAATGCATGAGAGATGAGGTTTTATAAGCTAAGGATGGGTCAGTAGTCTCAGCCGCCTTCAACTAGTTAATTGCAGCTCACTCCTTCACTCATGCAATGTTGAAAAGTCAAATTATGAAGGGTGATGATTTCAAGGAATGAGGACAACAGTTAAAAGAAGAAATTTTTGCAAAGGCCAAGTCACCACAGCACTCCAAGCCCTCCATCCACTTCATATTCACTATCTATCCATCATTCATCCATCCCATTTCATAATTTCAAGAAAAAACCCTATCTCACCTAAAAATTTCTTGAAAAACAAAAAAGAGCATCCTCTCCATTTTCACAAATCTACACTACTCCCTCTGAGCCCTAGCATCATCTTCCAAACCCTCTACATCATTTCTCGTCACTACCATACATTTATAAGACTCTGGAGGAAGAAGGAATGACTACTACAGGAAGGAAGAATGTTGCTACAAGAAGGAAGAAAGAAAAAATTGTGCTAAAACCCAAAATGACAGTGCCTAAGAGAGACCTAATCAAAACAAAGAACTCCAAGGCCATTAGGCAACCATCTAGGCCATAAGAGAGAAGAAGAAGGCAACAAAAGGAAATGAGAAATCCACCATCAAAACAGAACTTGAACTGCAGTGATGAAAAGAGACTTTCCAAGAGGTCTCTAATCTATTTATAGTTTTTTTCCAAGGCCTAAAAGATGTTATAGAAATGAGAGAAAGGCATGGGAATCAAGTTGAGGGCTTGTCCTAGGCTCAGACTATCATTTATTCTCAAAAAGGGTTTCCTGTAGATTTCCTGTAGTTTTGACAGGAATTACTATAGGATGTCCTAGTTCTCATCTAAAGACATTTTGAAGGTTTCAAAGGTTTCCAAATAGTGGAACAAGGTAGCAGAAGGTTGATAAGGATGTGGAAGACCTTGCCAAAATGAAAAATATTCAAGAACCATCTTGAATTAGATGAAGAAGGCAAGCTAATGGTCTCAAGAAACAAGGATGTTTCTTTGCACAAATACGTTTTTGGGATTCTCCTTGCAGAACTTACAACCAATATTCTTAATACACAAGAGAGAGACCACTAGGACCATGAATGAGGCACAATGAGGTCACTAGGTTGCTCAGAGTATGAGCAACACTTTCAGTAGGGGGTATGATGGGCCTCTAAATTAGACATAAATTAAGGCCCATGCTGCTAAATTAAACATAAAGTAAGCCCTATGACCATCCTTCGACACATTAAACCTCTATTTTTGCATTAGATAATGCATTTTTAACTTTCATATATTCATTAGGAAGGTTTATGAATAATTTCATATTTGTGCCTAATGTTATTTATTTTTGTGGAATATTATGAGAATATTAGGCAGATTATGAAGATTTGGAGGAGGAGATAATTTGGGGACTTTCTCCCTACTTTAGGAGGATCACTATTAAATAATAAATAAACAAGATATTATGGAATTATGGCACGGATTGTGGAACTCCAATGATTAAGAACATCTAGGAATGTGTTCGCTGCCATTTAATGGACATTCCTAGTATTGGGAACCAGATCCACTAGTCAAGAGATTTTGGTGGGGAAAGCTTCACGGGGAATGATTCCTAATCATTTTTTATAAGTACCAAGTTGAATTTTCCTCTAGGGAGAGATATTCATTAGTGTTATTGTGGAGAGAACTCGTATTTCTACAGCTCCTTTGTATTTTCTTGTAGGGATGTAATTATATTGATGAAAATAATGAACATTGGTGTCATGTTCAACTTCTAAATCTTGTTCTCCTACACAGGTCTCTAATTTTCCTTGGGCTTGGCCATCTAGGAGCCTCAGAGCCATTTTGCATCATTTTCTTTCCTACTTTTCACTTCTTATTCACATGCATCTCTTGTTTTTATTTCTTTCTATTTCTGCATTTAGTATTAACAATTTCGTGTTGTAGGATTGGGTTAAATGGCTGATGTGAGTTATTTTTCAGATCATAAGCATCATTTAATCCTTGGAAAATATTTGGAAGGTCATAGTAATCATTGAGCTACTTGGATTATTCTTCTTATTCCCAAATCTAGATTTCTGGAACTCCTTTGTGGCAACTAGCAGTAAATTTCTGCTATTTTTTAGAGCATGCTAACGAGCTTAAATCAAGTTGATTCCACTTGTATTAGATCACAAAATGATTCTATTTCATAGAAAAATTTACATCATTGCATTTTCACTTTATTAGGTTAGGCATTTGATGGATTTACTAGCTTACTAGTTCTCAAATTTCTATATTTTAGACTAGTATTTTTCTGTTATTTTTTAGCATGGGTTAACAAAGGTATTTTTGAGTGATTCCACTTGGAATGGAGACCTAAGACATCCTAGTCAATAAAAAAAATTGTCCCATTCAATTTTGATTTGATTTTCTTGTGTAGGTTTTAACCTCGTGTTGGGTAGCAGAGAGCCCGTGTAATGGTTTTGGGGCTCAAAGCCACAGTTTTGGGTAAAAGTATGGTAAAGACTCTGCGAAATGTGCGGAGAGTGAATTGTAATGAGTCAAGTCAAAGGGTTTTCCACCCAAGAATAATGTAAAATTATAGGAAGTGAGTCAGCCTACCCATGGTCCACGGACCATGGGAATGTATAAATAGAGCAAGGCTCCATGGCTAGAAGTCAGTTTAGTTTTTGGTTTTGGATCTTGATGATTATGGGTTTGTGAAGGAAATATTCTTTGCATCCATAAGCCTGAGTCAAGGGTGTTGGTAGATAGATAGAGGCTCTGTAGTTGTGTGCGCAGAGGCCTAGTAAAGTCCGCAGCTGTGTGCGTGGATCCATGCAGCTGAGTGCGCAGGGCGGATCTGGTTGTATTGACGGAAGATATTAATAAAGATAAGTTGTTTTCTGAAACATCGTGGATCTATTGTGTTCTGGTTTATGCATCTGTTATATGAGTTTAAAGAATTATGATTGCGCGCACTGGGTTTTATTGTTAAATGATTGCTTAAAGACTATAACTAGAAGATTAGTTCTATAATAATTTCCTTAATAATAAAGTACATCTGCGCAGATCTACGTGGAAGTCTGATAGTAGTACAGAGTGGGGCGAAGCCATAGAACGGTTCGCGACCACTCCAAACCACATCAAGACATCCAAAAGGTGTGGAAACTTGGTTCCAACATCCTCCCCTACTACCTCGGGTGAGACCTCAGTCCGCGCTCCGCGGGCTATTGCCGAAAGGGCCGGTAGCTGCGGGATTTGTTTGGCTAATAACTCTTTCGAACATGGGTTAGGGCCCAATAAGCCAACAAATGGTTCCATTGTCGAGACTAGGATTTGCCTAAGGGATGTTTGATGTCAAAATGCTAGAACCCTACAAAGAAAGATCTTGAAGATTGGTTGGATTAGAAGCTTCATGAGTTCGTGGTATAGGAAAATAGAAATCCACGGATATTTGAGGAAAGGTGGCTGGATTTCTATACATACATAGAAATCCACGAGATATTCTTTGCGACCTTTTCGTTGGAGCTATATGAGTGGATTGCGAGGCTAGATGACAATATGGGAAGGTGCAGACTTGATCAACCAATAGTGTGGACTCTCAAGTTGGTGCGTAGGCTAGAGGCGTCTAAAGATAAAATCGCACGGGCAGTAGATCACTGGTTGGATTGGATAATAGGAGGGTTTATCACTGAATTCGCAATAGACACAACTGTGAGTTGCAGCAAAGCAGAAAGGAGATTTCTCCAAGGACTGTGGGGTAAGTACATCAAATCATTGAATACTTGAATTAAAATGCTATTATGTGAAAAAAAGGTTATGTGAATCCATTGATGTCTGGGGTAACAAGGAGTAGAAGAGGCTATCGCCGGATCGAAGGATTACAAAATAGTCCTCTAATTTCACTTTCGCGAGAAAGAAAGGAGGAGCTCACAAGTTTTCTCTGAGAAGCGCAGTCCAACTGATAAATCAGAACATTCCACTGATACCACCACCGTCCATGCCACCACCTAGTTCACCTACCCCACCGCCGCCACCACCGATGGTTGGGGTGGTAGGTGCAATCAAGTTGCCAGTACTTAGGGGCATAGGAAATGAGGAACCTCAGTTCTGGTTCATAGTAAAGGCTATATGGGAAGTCCAAGGCATAACAGATGAGAACATCAAAAAGGCTTCTTTGGCTAGCGCGCTACAGGACCGCGCATTGACGTGGTATATAAAGTACTCAAGCGATCACCTGAATGCGGGAATAGTGGCGATCCCGGATGCATTGAACAAAGAATTCAGCCAGCCTAAATCAGAAACACAGTTGTTCATTGAGTTCAAGGAAATCGCGATGCTACTTGGTGAAACCCCATGGGATCTAGATCAGAGATTGAAGGATACAATCTGCGAGGCTAACATAACGCTGACAGATGTGCAGCACTATGTGTGGTTTGTGGCATTTTTGACACCACACCTAAGGACGACCCTATCACAGCAAAAGATCTCAACCCAAGCTGAAGCATTAGAGACAGCAATGAGGTTGCATGAAACTCCAATACAAGATTCGGGGTTGGGAGTTCAGCAAATCCAAGTGCAACTACAAAACCTATGCTTAGAAATGCAAAGTTTGAAGAAAGATAAGGCGCCCCAGTTAGAAGCACGTGCAGAGGTATGGTACATCAAATGCAAAGGTCAACGTCATGAAAAAGACCACTGCCCCGTATTCGCGAACTATTTGGCAGGAGGGGGGTCGATGCCATTAAGGCTAGAGGTATAAGTAGGGCCAAGTGCAGCGCCTACCCTATGGTGTGCGATTTGTCAAGTAGGAGGAAAGCACACAATAGACAACTACCACCTCTTGCAGAAATATACCCAAACTCCACAACAGCTGTATTGCAACTTCTGTAGGTCAATAGGTCACAATGAGTGAAATTGTCAAAGCTACGACCTAATGATGGAGAGGACCCCAACCTATCGAATGCAGACTGAGGCGCGGGGCTTCAACCCAGCTGCAGGGCCTTGGGGGGGATTCCAAGGACATGGATGAGGAAGGGGAATGGGACTTGGATGGGGCTGCAGATAGCTGCTCTATTATAATTGTGATGGGTCAAGCCATTACACTTGCGATTATACTAATCCTATGAGAATATCTTGTCCATACTGTGAGTAGTTTGACCATGAAATGGTAGATTGTCTGATGCTAATTTCCCAAATGCGCGAAAAGGGGGTATTGCAGCCCACTCCAACTCAGAATGTCCAAATGATGAAGTCGGAACCGCGTGAAGAGGCCCCCAATGTAAACATGGTACTACGGAGTGGCACAGCTATAGGGGGAGATGCGCGGAAACAGTGCGAAGAAGATGGGAAGGATCGTGATGCCCTTATAAGGGAACCTGACTTTGAGATGGAGCAAGTGAAGAAGACGTCTAAGGAAGCTTAGAAGAGCTTCACGGAAGTCTCTACTCTAGGTAGAAGGGATCCAATTGAGACAGGAATGGATCCCTCTATGCTTACCGCCTTTTTAGAGACATGTGTGAAGTTGTTGCGTGGCAATAGAGTCATTAAAGGACTGCAAAAGTTGATCACTAAGTGCACAGGGTCAGGGGAGCCGCGCATAGTGTGGAAACTGGGAAAATATGCTCTACACAATGGGCAGGAGATGTGAATGACGACGCAAATCGGTGAGTACGAGATGGACCAGGTCATTCAAGATTTAGGGTCGGATGCGAATGTGTTGCCTAAGCAAACGTGGGAACGCATGGGTAGGCCTACACTACAGTGGTCTCCTATTCAACTATGGATGGCCAACTAGCAAAAGATCTTACCAAGGGGATGACTACAGGGGGTGACTGTCGAAATTGAAGGCGTAAGTATGTAGACCGACTTCAAGGTAATAGAAATTGTTGATGACAGTAATCCATACCCTGCATTATTATGGATAGACTGGGCCACAGACATGAATGGGGTCATCAACTTGAAAAGAAAAAAAATGGTATTCGAGAAAAAATCTCTCTATGTAGTGGTCCCACTGGACCCAACTGAAGGGGCGCACTACACTGAGCCTGTGTGCAATGAGGATAGTGAAGATGAATTGGACTACATCTACCAAATCATAGCACAAGATCAGGATTGGGTGAACTTGACAACAGACGAGAGAATCTCATGAGAACGTGATAGTTCCTGCACATTGGACTCGGATGAAGAGATCGAGCGATGGTAAAACCGATTACATGAGGTCACAATGCTAAATTATAATATGATGGTTAGATCATTACACTGCGTAACAATAGAAGCAAGGGAGTTACCAATAGACACAACACACATGGAGGAACTGGTAGACCGCTGCGAAACAGAAATTCTAGAGCAAAAGCAGCCAGGTGCGCATTTGGGGCCGCTGGGCGAATCAACTGCACAAAGGTGGAGGACACGCCAACAACCTAGGAGAACGTGGCGTGGACGTAGAAGGCAGGTCCGTGTACATGTTGGAGGAAAAAGCAAGGGGAGCGTCCGTCGGTGGCTTAGGATACAGGTGTAGGTGTATATGCTGCACATGTCGAACCAGCTAAGAATTAAGAATCTGCAGATGCCACAGCGAGGCATTCTGCCAGCTGATCGTGACAAAGCCAGTACGAAAACTGGGGGGAGCAAGACTAGCGTCCGTCTGATAAGACCACCCAATAAGAATCTACAAATACCAGGGGTTCGATGGGCCTCTAAACTCAACAGAAAAAGGAGAGAGATGAAGGTGATAGGAGTAACTCCTCAGATCGCAAAACCCGCAGTTCACAAGGTCCTGGACAAAGAAATTTGGTGGTTGCAGGAAGCTATTCAGCGCGGCACCAGCAGGCTTCGCGAAATCAAGGAAGAACGGGCATGACTAAGGAGGAGAAGCGCGATGTTGGAGGAAGATATCAGCAACATAAAAGTCGGCGTCGCACAAGCGGGCAACATGAATCGGCAAATAAGGGAACTAGACCTAGCCGGGTCTAGCGTGGTACTAGAACAAGCAGCGACCCTGCTATCATGGCTGCAACTACACCAACAAAGAAGTGTACCATATATAGCTGTGCCCAATGGGATAACAGAGACGAAGGCATACGAAAGGTGTCCGCAGCCTGGGCTAGCAGGGACAGGGAAATCTCGCACTTGGGGTACGACCACCTGACTAGTTGTGGAACGCATAGTCTCAACACCCCAAGCAACTGAAAGGAGGCATGGGACTATAAAAAAGTTTACAGGAGGCCTGCGCGGAAAGAGGGTTCCATGCAGGGCCAGTCAGTCTGCAAGATCGCGGTTTCGCCAAAAGTACTGTGTTGCCACGTGGAAAGGCTGGGAGGTGACTGTTGACATGATTATTCATGAAAGGAAGTTCGAGTTATGGTGGAGAGGAGCGAGCGGCAGGTCATTAAGACAGGAGCCCTGAGCTAGATATGGAAAGATATGCCGCTCAGAAGATATGAATAAAATGAAAAAGGAGGGAAGGGTTACATTCAAATATACGCGTTCATCTAAAATCCCTTGCACAACACTGGAATATTTGAGATTTGAGCCGGTACAGAATAGCAGGCCTCCCATGAGTACCATGGCTAGAACGTGAGAAAGGTTCGTGGAAGAATTACATCCGTCTCAGGAAGACACAGTAGAAGCAGCTGCTGCCCCCAAGGTTCCAAAGTCCCCTCGCATGCCACAACCTTGGAAAGACAAGCAGACGATGGGGCCAATCAGGGTATCACCAAGATTCAGTAAATTGTCAGTAGCCAAAAAGGGCAAAGAAATCACCACTGAACTTGAGGAGGACGAAGAAGATTTGCAAGCCCTGATCGCTTAGATTGAAGCACAGGATGAGGAAGAAGAGGATGTGTTCCAAATACCTTTACTACCCCCATATGTCTCTCCTTGGAATGGGATGGCCAAGATACCGAAGGACTTGGACGCTGCGAAGAGTATGCTCTAGACCCCGCTTCTTCCGGATGAGATAAGGTTTGATGGTTTGCCACTGGGTCGAGTACCGAATATCAAGTTCGAAGATTGGGATCTGGTGGACAGCGACAAGTTCCCCCAATTGGCCACAGACAAATTACTACCACGGAAATGGCTACTGGGTGTGGAAAAGGCGGGCTTACTTAATCTGAGGTGGATACCCCATTATCACCACGCAGCCATCACCATTCTTGTTATTCGACAGTTACTCTGTTTGGTACATGTTGAGGGCCCCAAAATCGGGTCAACAAGGGGATACCCACCCGGTCCGGAACCTGGTTGGTGGCTCCTTGCCTGTTTGGTGTAGCGGGTTCGACTGGGGATGATGGGACCAGCTTCCCAGTTTAAACGATGTGTGTGTGTGTGTGTAGATTTTGATGATGCTAATCTAGAGGTAATTTTAAGCTAATCTAACTCTAAACTCTAAACTGACTCTACGCTACTGTAATCTAACAAAAACAACACATCTAATCTATACTAACCCGGGGTAGGATTCTTTCATCATGCGATCTAAAAAGATTTCATACAATAACTGGTAATAAAGATCATTCAAATATCATAAGAATATAAATCAATTAAGATAAACCATTCTGCATAAGAAGTTAGGCAAAACAGTTGTGAACAACATATCGCATGATAAGTTATTCATATGTTAAGCACAAACAAATGATTCCACCGTACAAAAGTGCCAAATGGTAACCCAGACATTCATACATCAACATATAAACAACTCAGCTGTATATCACTCTAAGAATATGAGCAGAAATTAATCAAGAGATAAAAATACCATTTATGACTGATTTTACTCACAAACCTCAAGCAATAACGATTTATCTCTACTTACTTCTAACATCTACTAAGAGTACAGAAGTGTAACATCAGTAGCAGACATTAAAATTCAAACATAAATAAATCTCAATCCATCCATTCTTCAAAAACCACCTCCGAGGGTGCAAAAGTGCATGTTCTGAGGACAAGTTTTTTGACAAATTTCCGGACCCCTATCCAAATGCCATGAGAAGGGTTAAATACTACTAACTAACTAATCTTAATTACACAAATTTAGGGAATGGCTTCAAATGACCACCCTTTTACTAAAACAAATTTATTTCTAAAAAATTGAATCTAATTTCTAACCGTTTCTGTATCTGCTCCTTAGTGTTGTAAGAAATGCGAGGTTCACCTGGAAAGAGTCGGCTGGTTGTCTTTTCCTTGTGCTCGAGCGATAAAAGTAGAAATAACAAAAGCTGGCACCTCTTTCTGACAAACTAGAAGATATTTTTGAAAATCTTCCTCTGGCTTGGTGTATTTGTTGTGTGTATACTTAGTATAACCCAGATTTCTTTCAAACTGATTGTGCTGTTGCTATTTTGGTTTCCGGCCGTGTGAATGACTCAATGAGTTAGGGATTTCGTTGCCTGAACAATCTTACGTATTGGAAATTGCTTCCGTTCTTTGTTCCAGGCTTTTCTGAAGCATCATCCCTTTTTAGCGTTTTTCTTTTTGCTTTATCCAATCTGAGCTTCAGGATCTTTTGCAAACATGTTGCTTTTGTGCGCCTTTGACTCTGAGTCTTGGATAGTCTATTTTCATCAGTGTCTGTGGAGTGATACTCTGGAATCCACGGCTCTGCTGCATGCGGCGTCCATTTGCGAAGGCATCTCCTCTCTATTCTCCAAGTATTGGCACTTTCCCTTTTTCCTTAGATGTTTCTTGCATATAGATTTATATTAGTTGCTGCCTTATAGTTTACGCAAAGGAAAAGAGAAATGACGAAAAGATTGACATGAAAGTTTTAAGTTCTAATGAATGCATAATCATGACACTCATAATGACTTGACTCTTCGAAAAACGCAACACGATCATCTTTGGATACTCAGGCGTGCAATAATTAATTTCCCTTAAGGTGAGCGCTCGATTTTGGGTTTATAGATCATGCCGAAGAAACTTTGCGATGAGTGGTTTCTGCGATTCGTATCGCAGCAATTAATAGTCTCATTCGTCGCAGATCGCAAATCGCAAAATCGCAGTTTGTAAGATCGCAGATCGCAAATCGCAATATCGCAATTTTCATTTGCTCATTGTGTGCTGCATATGCGACGTTGCGATATGCGACGTCGCATATCGGCCATCGGTGATTCCTTAGGTTTTCTTTTAAGGGCGCTTTCAAAAATATGCGATGCGATGAATGTCGCATCGCTTCATTGCAGCGTACTTATGCGCATAGGAAAACGCTTCACTCTCTCTCTGCGATGCGATATAGCTTTTAGGGAGTTAAAATACAAAAATTTTGATAAAAATATTTTTGAGATTTTTTGTTAAGGGTCCCCCTTTGTTTGATATTATTGCTAATACTAAACAAAGAGGGGGGTTGTTGGTGACCACAACAATGGCAATTCACTGTGAAGAACTAGTTATCTCTGCTTTTCTATTGACATTTCCACTTCCAAAACAGAAAAAATTTTCATATGTCTAAATTTTGTTATGGACAGATAGAGTAGATTACCCCTCATCCTGTCAATGATACTTTGTTTCAACCTTTCTTTTTGTCCAATTGCCTGCTTCCCTAGGCTTAGTTCTTGCATTCATACCAGACATTACTCGGTCCTTTTTAAAAGATAAAATAAGGTCTTCTCTGCATATTGGCTTTAAAATATGCTCATTTGTCGTAGGTATAGCCTCTGCTGCCCACAAGCGTCCATAGCCTCGACAGGGTTACCATGTTATCCAGCAATGATCCTTTTTCCTGCTTGAGGTTATTTACAACACATCAGAGAAAAATCCTTTTTGACACTTTTTCCTTTTTTATTCTCTAAAGAACAATGTCTTGGTTTGGTGGCCAAATTATGACACAGTCATTCACTTGATTTACACTTTTGCTGAACAAGCTGGCTCGTGATGAGACCCCTTGTCTTTTGATTGCAACAATCTTGAGTCGTTGCCCTATTTTGGTAGACAGTTTTGGCAAAGTGAGCAAGTTATAATATCTGTGATCATGATAAGCCAGCTCGTGATGGGACCTCTTATTCTTTGAGATATAGTGTTTTCTCGGATTGTTTCTCTGAATGCTGCGGTTTCCTTTTGCAGGGAGGAAGTCATTGTTTTTCCTTAAGAAAGCTCTGGACGACAATAATAGAGCTTGAAAACAACAGCTTTACAGAGAATATTTATTTTATTATTGATGATACCTTTCATTGTGCTGACATAAAACAATTTTTTACCAAAGGTTGCTTTCATCAAAGTATTTTGAGAGGTTGAAACTAATATCATATTCAGGGTAAAGTTAACTCTATTTGTCAATAATAAAAATCAGATTTTTCGAAAAGTTTTGCTATTTGTACAAGTGAAATCAAAATCTGATAGAGAGTTAGTGTGCTCTTTCATGAATCCCTTTCAATGATCGCTTACAACCGGTTTTATTTATAAGAAAGAGAAAAACAAAATAAAAATAAAAACAAACTAAAACTATCCTACAAAAATAGAAGAATGATCTTCTTATGGAAAATACATTTTAAGAATTTGTCCATTCACAGGCAAAGAATCTCTTCTACCTGCCAAATCCCGCAACACAAACGTTGATGGGCCTATGACTTCTACAATCTGAAAAGGACCAAGCCACAGCTTCTGAAATTTTGTATGCTTGCCCTTTTCTTCATGAGCCTTATCCCATTTCAAAACTAAATCTCCCATCTGAAAGTTCTTTCTGGTTATGATGTTTGAGTCAAAAGAGGATTTTATTAGCGCTTGGTGGTGAGCATGGGTTTTCTTAGCTTGTTCTCGCTATTCTTCTAGTTTGATTATCTCCATTTGTCTCAATTGCAAAGAGGAAGTAGATACTTCATCGATGTGTTGTACTAAAGACAAAGAGGGAATGACTAAGTGAGTAGGAAGAACCACTTCTTTCCCATAAACTAAATTAAAGGGAGAAGTGCCGATCGAAGCTTTCTTCGTAATTCTGTCTGCCCATAAAGCATTAACCAATGCTTTGTGCCAATTCTTTTGGTTTTGGTCAACTGTTCTTTTAATAATCCTGATTAGGTTTTTGTTTGTTGATTCAGCCAACCCGTTACCTTGCGGATAGTAGTTGGCAGAATACTTCAGTTTGAACCCTCTTTTAAGTGCAAACTCAGTCATTGCATTTCCAGAAAAGTATGATGCATTATCAAAAATTAAGGCCGTTGGCAACCCAAACCTAGTGATGATAAATTGATCTATGAATTCAATAATGTTTTCAGAATTAACTGTCTTGAGAGGAACTGCTTCTACCCATTTAGTAAAATAATATGTTGCCGTGAGGATATACCTATGCTGCTTAGAAGAGTGAGGAACGATCTCACCTATTATGTCCAAGCCCCATTGGCTGAATGGTTGCTCGATGTTAACCGGCTGTAGTGGCATGGACGATTTCTTTTGTTTCCCCGCAGCAGTCTGGCAGATTTGGCATTTCCTTACATAATTGTATGAGTCTTTGAATAGCGTGGGCCAATAATATCCTGCACGTAAGATCTTATGCGTAGTATTTTCTCCAGCATAGTGTCCACCTGCTGGTCCATCGTGGAGTTCCTGCAAAACCTTTTCGGCTTCAGTTTTCTCAAGACACCTAAGAAGTACAGAATCGTAATTCCTTTTAAACAGAACATCATTTATGAGCTGGTATTGTTTAGCTTCCAATCTTAGAGCTCTTTTCTTGGTGTGATCCAAGTGTGATGGAGCATACCTGTTCTTAAGATAATAAATGGTGTCCGCATATAATGATTCTGCGTCGTTTAAGCTTACCTCATATGTATGTACCTCTTCAGATGATTTCTCAGGAATTTGCGATGCTCTAGCTAACATCTTGCAGAAGCCTTGACCTCTTACGATGTTTGCTGGTTTGATCTCAAGATCGTATTCTTGTAAAGCGGTAATCCAATTCGCCCTCTTTTCGCCCACATCCTTTTGTACCAACAGGTTTCTTACCGCTGGAAACGGTACGACGACTTTGGTATGGGCTTTAAGTAAGAAAGGTCTGAAATATTTGATCGCTTTGAAAACAGCATATGCTTGTTTCTCCATGTCTGAATAATTGAGCTCAGCACCTTGTAAGTTCAAGCTAAAGAATGCGATTGGAGCTTCCGCATTTTCTTGATTTGCTTGAGTTAAAATCGCGGCATAAGATTTCTCTGAGGCAAAAGTATATAAGATAAAGGATTCTGAAAAATTTGGGGTAGCTAAAGATGGAGCGTTGATGATAGCTTGTTTGATCAAGTTGAATGCTTCGTGCTCATCTAGGCCCCATTTAAAATTTGAATTCTTTTTTGTCATATTTTGTAAAGGAGAAATAATACGTGAAAAATCAGGGACAAACCTTTTTACAAAATTGATTTGTCCAAGGAAAGATTGCATGGCCTTTTTGCTATGGGGAATGGATATTTCGGAAATTTCTTTGATTCTGTCAGGTTCAATGTGAATACCAGATTTCGACACTATGAATCCGAGCAATTTCCCTTCACTTAATGTGAAAAATGATTTCTTTGGGTTAAGTGAAATTCCATACCTTAAACATCTTTGAAAGATTTGTTTCAAGTCTTTGAGATGGTCGCTTCGCTTCTTGGAGTACACTGTTATATCATCCAAGTAAATCACTACCGATTTATTGACTAAACCTTTAAACGCGATGTCCATGGCTCTCTGAAAGGTAGCGCCGGCATTGATCAGACTAAATGGCATCTTCCGATATGCGTATGTGCCCCATTTGGTTCGGAATGTGGTTTTTAACTGATCATCGGGATGTACCAACACTTGATTGTATCCTGAAAATCCATCCAGGAAAGACATTAATTCTGAGCCCACTACTGCCTGTAGTATTTGCTCCATAGGTGGGAGGGGAAAATTGTTTTTCTGACAGGCTTTGTTGAGATTCCGGAAATCAATACAGATTCTAATATCTCCGTTTTAATTTCTAACGGGCACCATATTGGATACCCATTTGGAATGTCTAACGGGGAAAATTATTTTGGCTCTCAACAACTTATTTAGCTCAGTCTTTATCTGATTTTCTAAGTTGGGGTGGATTTTTCTGAGCTTCTGCTGGACAGGTTTCTCATTGTCAATCATAGGGATAGTGTGTTGAATGATAGAAGTGTTGTATGTCTTCAGCTCATCGTAATTCCATGCAAAAATGTTTTTGTATTGTCTCAGAAGACGGATATATGCTGATTTTTCTTCAGGGGTTAGGCAGTGGCCCAGATTAACGTTTTGCGGCTTCTGATCGGTTCCTAGGTTCACTAATTCATAATTCAAAGTTGAGCTGTAGAGTTTAGAATTGGCAGACCTTTTAAACCGACTTTTCAAATCATATAAGTCTTCTAACTTAACCACCGATTTAGGTATAACATTATCAGTGCTATTTTGTTGAATTTGGTGATCATGATGGTCCTCGTCAATTATTTGATTTGAGTAGGATCCTTCAGAAGTGAGGAAATTTACAATGTCAGGGTTGTCATTGAATACTCTCCAGTTGGTGATGTTGTCAGGGATGGATGGTCTAAAAATTAGTTCTATTGAGAACCTATCGGGACTAAAATCTTCGGAGGGAATAAGTCTAGAGGCTACGTTAGCTAACAGGTCTGCACTCGCATTTTGGAGTCTTGGGATTGACGAAATATTGAATGCTATGAAATGTGAAGTCAGATCTTGTACTAAAGATTGATAGTGCTTTAAATGACTTGACAGGCAATGTATGGTGTTACGTACCTGTTTGACGACAATTTCAGAATCTCCAAAGACTTGAAGATACTTAACATTCATCCTGATTGCTTTGTATAGGCCTTGCACCAAGGCTTCGTATTCCATTGTATTGTTTGTGCAATCGAACTCAAGTCTGCATGTAAGCATGGTCTTGTTTCCGTCTGGGCTAATCAGAACGCATCCTACTCCTACTCCCTCGTTAGATTTAGAGCCATCAAAATATAATTTCCAAAACAAAGATGTATTTACAGAGTTATCTAAAAATTTAAAACACTTTGAATCATCAGTTTGGGAAAAATTTTCTAAGTAAGGTGAGGTGTGAGCATTGAAATTGCCGAGGAAAGAATCTACTGAGTAATTGCCTATGATACTGCTATTGTATGCTATTGCTTCATTCTCTCCCTCCAATTCAGTCACTATGTATTTTTGGTGCAACTCTCGTTCAACCTTTATTTGATTGGGTTTACCGTTGTAGGGTAACCACATGTGCGACCAGTCGGTTGAGAAATATCCATGGAGTTTTTCGGACCAATCCCTGCTAAGAATTAAACCATAGAATTCAGGGATATCAGCTACTAGAATGTCGATAACTTGGCATACTTTCGGGTTAGACGACAATCTTATGGTCACCTGGTTAAGTTCACCAATCACTTCGACTTGAGATCGATCAAGTTGAACTATGCGCACTGCGGATTTTTGTGGCTGAACATTCAATTTGGCACATATTGATCTGGGTAAAATATTCGTTGAAGCACCAGAATCAACCAAGCAATTGTGCACGTTTTTATTGAAAATTTCATAAGTGAGAAGAAAAGGAGGAGTATGAGATCTTGATCTTCCTCCAATCAAGGCAATGTCATTTGGATCAATCCTATTGATCATGTTGGTTGGAGATCTTCCCATGTTGTGGGAAGCTACAGCTGTAGGTAAAGATGTAGTAGGCACGACATGTAATTCTTTCATCATTATTTTCTATTGATGTTTCAATTTGCTCAATTCGTAAAGAGTGATATTAGCCCTAGTCTTTTTCATGTCATCGATAATGTTATATTCCATTTCATCCGACACTATCAGTGTCTTTGATGGAAGTGCTTGATCTGATTGGGCTGGGCTAAATTGGGTCACTCTAGCAGTTGTTTTCTTTGTTGCAACCTTATCTTTTGTTGCAGGGCTTGCGCCCTTCTGTTTTGGGGGTAGTTTGGGGAGGATCAAGTTGATTTTTGCTTCGTGTGCTAACCAGAACTGCTTCTTGATCTTCTTCTTGTGGGAGGATGAAATCCCACATTCCTTGTAGTTCCACAACTTCTTCATCATCGGTCTACCCTTCAGTGGTATTCTCTTCTTCTTCTTCTTTTTCAGATTCGACATTTGAGACAGCATTGGGTGGTTTCATCTCCATGGGAAGATTTCTTTTAAAAGATCTGTAGGGATTTTTTGAAGAATTTTCTGCTACTTGCTTTCTTATGTCAATCATCTCATTGGACATGGCATTTAACACTTTTTGTAATCCTTCCATATCGAAAGGATCTTTCGTTTGCTTCTTCTTGGTGTCTTCTTTGAAAGAGATTTTCTTAGATTTGCATTCTTCTATTGCAGATCTCTTTTCTAGGGCAACTACGCGTTTTTCTACTACTAATGCCTCAGTCAAGTTTTCAACTAAGGTCGTCTTGTTTGCCCTATCTACGAAGATGGCCAAGTTTGATGGTAAGGCCATGATGTACCATTCACATCTTACTTCCTCGCTGGGTTGAGAAGCAGTGGGAATTTTGTTGAGGATCTTATTGAACCGTAAATTGAAATCTTTAATGGGTTCTCTAGTCTCAGCTTTAAGATTAGATAGGTCATTGATCAATGTCGCTGTTGATCTGTCATCGCCAAACTTGGTGAGGAATTGACTTTGAAAAATGTCCCAACTTGTGATGGACCCGGAAGGTAATGAAAAGTACCATGACCCGGCTGTTCCTTGCATTGTATAAGGAAAAAGCCGGACGACAGCATCCTCGTTGGTAACTCCGTTGAGATTAATAGAAAGCATGAAATTATTGATATGCTCTTCAGCTAGCATGCCTGTTTCTGGATTGAACTTGGGTAGCCATTTCTCGGGATGGGCCGGTATTGGGCTCAGGGGTGGAGGCATCAAAACCACCCCAGGATTGTTCCATGGAGACTGGGCCATCGTTGAGCCGCTAGTTAATGAAAGTGCAGAAGACAGTCCTTGATGTTGAGAAGATGAAGATATTATGATCTTTGATGATTGAAGATGAAGGGTCGTGGAAGATGGATGAGTGATTTGGGATGAGGATGTGGGTGGTTGACTTCGCGGTGAGGGAGTTGAAATGGACAAAGTAGATGAAAGAGTCTCACGGTCAGACTCTGGTGGTGTTTTCCTTGCTCTTTTCCTAGTAGGGAGAGGGAGTTTACTTGGTTGAATACCAAATTTCTCACTCTTCAATCTGGTCAGGGGATGAGCAAGATTGTACTGTGAAGTCACACTGCTGTGATATTTATCAGACCTCTGAGAAAAAATAGAGAATCCCTGGAGTTTACGAATCAAAGTTTGAATTTCAGGGGGTTCAATGATCAGTTGGTCTGATATATTAGGGTAGGTAGCAGCGGTGGATACTCGAGCGGCCTCTAACTCCGGGTTTAACCGTATTGGAGAAGTCGGGGGAGTTGATGAGGGTGATTTACTCTCAGAATGGTATTTGGATTTTGACTTAGTTGCCATTCATAGTTCGGGCCCTCCTTCTAGTGCCAAATATGTTGAGGGCCCCAAAATCGGGTCAACAACAAGGGGGATACCCACCCGGTCCGGAACCTGGTTGGCGGCTCCTTGCCCGTTTGGTGTAGCGGGTCCGGCTGGGGATGATGGGACCAGCTTCCCAGTTTAAAGGATGTGTGTGTGTGTGTGTAGATTTTGATGATGCTAATCTAGAGGTAATTTTAAGCTAATCTAACTCTAAACTCTAAATTGATTCTACGCTACTGTAATCTAACAAAAACAACACATCTAATCTATACTAACCCGGGGTAGGATTCTTTCATCATGCGATCTAAAAAGATTTCATACAATAACTGGTAATAAAGATCATTCAGATATCATAAGAATATAAATCAATTAAG
This sequence comes from Pinus tabuliformis, assembly GCA_031772625.1. Classification (NCBI taxonomy): domain Eukaryota; kingdom Viridiplantae; phylum Streptophyta; class Pinopsida; order Pinales; family Pinaceae; genus Pinus; species Pinus tabuliformis. Next base: position 1,883,784,984 of record CM062819.1, on the reverse strand, counting down.
ATAAACCATTCTGCATAAGAAGTTAGGCAAAACAGTTGTGAACAGCATATCGCATGATAAGTTATTCATATGCTAAGCACAAACAAATGATTCCACCGTACAAAAGTGCCAAATGGTAACCCAGACATTCATACATCAACATATAAACAACTCAGCTGTATATCACTCTAAGAATATGAGCAGAAATTAATCAAGAGATAAAAGTACCATTTATGACTGATTTTACTCACAAACTTCAAGCAATAACGATTTATCTCTACTTACTTCTAACATCTACTAAGAGTACAGAAGTGCAACATCAGTAGCAGACATTAAAATGCAAACATAAATAAATCTTGATCCATCCATTCATCAAAAACCACCTCCGAGGGTGCAAAAGTGCATGTTCTGAGGACAAGTTTTTTGACAAATTTCCGGACCCCTCTCCAAATGCCATGAGAAGGGTTAAATACTACTAACTAACTAATCTTAATTACACAAATTTAGGGAACGGCTTCAAATGACAGCCCTTTTACTAAAAAAAAATTATTTCTAAAAAATTGAATCTAATTTCTAACCGTTTCTGTATCTGCTCCTTAGTGCTGTAAGAAATGCGAGGTTCGCCTGGAGAGAGTCAGCTGGTTGTCTTTTCCTTGTGCTCGAGTGATAAAAGTAGAAATAACAAAAGCTGGCACCTCTTTCTAACAAACTAGAAGATATTTTTGAAAATCTTCCTCTGGCTGGGTGTATTTGCTGTGTGTATACTTAGTATAACCCAGATTTCTTTCAAAGTGATTGTGTTGTTGCTATTTCGGTTTCCGGCCATGTGAATGACTCAATGAGTTAGAGATTTCGTTGCCTGAACAATCTTACGTATTGCAAATTTCTTCCGTTCTTTGTTCCAGGCTTTTCTGAAGCATCATCCCTTTTTAGCGTTTTTCTTTTTGCTTTATCCAATCTGAGCTTGAGGATCTTTTGCAAACATGCTGCTTTTGTGCGCCTTTGACTCTGAGTCTTGGATAGTCTATTTTCATCAGTGTCTGTGGAGTGATACTCTGGAATCCGCAGCTCTGCTACATGCGGCATCCATTTTCGAAGGCATCTCCTCTCTGTTCTCCAAGTATTGGCGCTTTCCCCTTTTCCTTAGATGTTTCCTGCATATAGATTTATATTAGTTGCTGCCTTACAGTTTACGCAAAGGAAAAGAGAAATGACGAAAAGATTGACATGAAAGTTTTAAGTTCTAATGAATGGATAATCATGACACTCATAATGACTTGACTCTTCGAAAAACGCAACACGATCATCTTTGGATACTCAGGCGTGCAATAATCAATTTCCCTTAAGGTGAGCGCTCGATTTTGGGTTTACAGATCATGCCAAAGAAACTTTGCGATGAGTGGTTTCTGCGATTCGTATCGCAACAATTAATAGTCTCATTCGTCGCAGATCGCAAATCGCAAAATCGCAATTTGTAAGATCGCAAATCGCAAATCGCAATATCGCAATTTTCATTCACTCATTGTGTGCTGCATATGCGACGTTGCGATATGCGATGTCGCATATCGGCCATCGGCGATTCCTTAGGTTTTCTTTTAAGGGCGCTTTCAAAAATATGCAATGCGATGAATGTCACATCGCTTCATTGCAGCTTACTTATGCGCATAGGAAAACGCTTCACTCTCTCTCTGCGATGCGATATAGCTTTTAGGGAGTTAAAATACAAAAATTTTGATAAAAATATTTTTGAGATTTTTTGTTAAGGGTCCCCCTTTGTTTGATATTATTGCTAATACTAAACAAAGAGGGGGGTTGTTGGTGACCACAACAGTACATGATGGGTATCTTTGGTTGGAAGAGCTTATTCCTATCACATTTGATTTAGTACATCGGATTACTCACCTTCCTATTAAAGTGAATGACCCCACGGACATAGTTGAAACAAGTAGCGATGTGGGTCTTGCAGAAACAATGAAGGCTAAATATAAGCTGGAAAAACGAAAGCGGGGATATGTAATAGCAAGCATCAAAGACCGAGGGTTGCAAGTTGCCACCCAGCTACTAGCCACTAAACTCATGAGGAAATGTTGTGCAGATGAGGTGCCAACCCCTATCATTGTGCTTGCGGAGCAGTGTGCAGAAGGATTTCAGTTCAACTGGGTGCAGTTCTTATGCAACAAATTTCTGACAAATTGTAAGAAAGATCAGGAAAGAGGTAAGACTTTCTATTATGCATGGTTGGTGCTATCAATCCTTCTAGTTGCAGGAGAACTGTCGCAGGGTAGCTAGTTTCCCAGCATTGAGCACAACCTACTGGAAGCAGTGCGGTTTACTTCACTCTTGGCTACAAAGGACACCACGAGGGTCCGGGAGATCAAGGTATTTTGAATATTCATGGAGGCAAGTATCCGAACATGGATCGCTCGTAGACCACGGTTGTCCCTGATAGTATACAAAAACTTGTATCAAGGTACCAGAGTTGGCTGTCCCAGCGAAACTTCCAATAACTGATAAGATTCATCACATCGCAGTAGGATTCTATACAGCCTGGGAGGAGGCCGCGAAAGCGCAGTGGGAATTAAATTTGCAAATTGCAGAGCTAAGGCTGAAGGCACAACCACCCAAACCCCTGGAAGTTCATGAACAGTGCCACGACGAAATTCAAGTAGGATTGGAAGTCATAAAGCACGCGGTCCAAGATTGCTTGGGATTGTTGGATTAGTCCCTCCTTACGCTCACATCCCTACAGGACGACCCAATGCTACAGTAGGTAGAAGCTGAAGCATGGGAGTTACAGCAGGCTTATGACAAAGTCTGAAGGACTGTGCAAACGATCACCATCACACAATGACTAGCCAAAATGAGGGAGGCCCAGGTTCTCAAGGCACAAGTTGATGTCGCTCGACAGAAGGAGGCAGTACTTAAAGAACACATCCAACCTTGGCTTGATGAGGCCTTTGCGTCTCCACCAACATCAAGGGAAAGTTAGCACACATGCAGGTAGCATCGGAACCCAGGCAAGCAACGGAATCTGATAATGATGCATCGGTGGCTCGCGTAGAATGGATAAAGAAGATGGCGGAAGATTTTGTTGCAAGGGTAAGTGAAGCATAGAATTTGCTGAATGAACTCCATGCGAACATTGATACACCAGCCAAGTGACTTGGGATGAGTCACATTGATTGTGTTAGGGGCCTGTTGGGTAGTGGAGGGCCCACGTAACGGTTTTGGGGCTCAAAGCCACAGTTTTGGGTAAAATTATGGTAAAGACTCTGCGAAATGTGCAGAGTGCAAATTGTAGTGAGTCAAGTCAAAGGGTTGTCCACCTGAGAATAATGTAAAATAATAGGAAGTGAGTCGGCCTACCCATGGTCCATGGACCATGGGAATGTATAAATAGAGCAAGGTTCTATGGTCAGAAGTCAGTTTATTTTTTGGTTTTGGATCTTGATGATTATGGGTTTGTGAAGGCAATATTCTTTGCGTCTGTAAGTCCAAGTCAAGGGTGTTGGTAGATAGATAGAGGCTCTGCAGCTATGTGCACAGAGGCCTGGTAGAGTCCACAGCTGAGTGCGCGAACCCTTGCAGTTGAGTGCACATGGCAGATCTAGTTGCATTGACGGAAGATATTAATAAAGATAAGTTGTTTTATGAAACATCGTCGAGCTATTGTGTTATGGTTTATGCATCTGTTATATGAGTTTAAAGAATTATGATTGCACGCACTGGGTTTTATTGTTAAATGTTTTCTCAAAGACTGTAACTAGAAGATCAGTTCTGTGATAATTTCCTTAATAATAAAGTACACTTGCATGGATCTACGTAGAAGTCCGATATTAGTACAGAGTGGCGCGAGGCCACAGAATGGTTTGCAACCCTTCCAGACCACATCAAGACATCCCAAGGGTGCGGAAACCTGGTTCTAGCACCCTCTCCTGGTACATCGGGTGAGACCTCAGTCCGTGCATCGCGGGCTATTGCTGAAAGGACCGGTAGCTGCGGGATTTGTTTTGCTAATAGCTCTTCCAAACCTGGGTCAGCGCCCAATAAGCCAACACCCCATACAGAAGTTACCTGCATACGAATTCTAAAACACATAAAATAAAAAATGCGAAAGCACAACACATAAAACACATATACACAGAGATTTTCCCTTGGATCCCAAAACTGGGACTACCAACTTGATTTTTCATTATATTCCTTTCAATGTTATAATACATATTCATACATGCCGAAGCATCCAATACCATGGACAGAAAACTATCACGTCCAAAACCATGGACCGAAACCATCGAGTCCAAAAACATGTGCGAAAATCATGCACAAAACCATAGGTGGGTCCGCCCAACCTAACATAGGTTCCAAAACTCCCTGTGACCCCCCCCCTGCTACGCAATTGGCACAACGATGGGGGGGGCTCCGCCCCCCCTCTAACCCCCTGGTTAACTACGTGGGCTAGTCGTGGAAAGAATATAACACAACCCAAAATTCTCCCACTTGTTGTTTTCTTTCAATAGGGGGCCACAAGGGAGCTTATTCACTTATCTAGCCCTGCAACACCCTTTGTTTCTCTAGACCAAGAGAACTTCTCAGAGCTCACAGGTTTTGTCAATGCATCTATAGTATTCTTCAAAGTGTCCACCTTTACCAGCAACACCTTTTTGTCTTCTATCATATCCCTCACAAAGTGATACTGAACATCAATGTGCTTTGTCTTTGAATGATATGAGGGTTCTTTGCCAAGAAAATTGCACTTTGGCTGTCATAATCTATCGTTGTAGATCCCTGTACTAACTCCATACTTGAACACAATGTCTACAACCAAACTGCTTCCTTGCCTGCATGAGTGGCTACCATGTATTTTGCCTCTATAGTTGATAGTGCTACTACAGATTTTTTCTTACTCATCCAACTAACTGCACCTCCAAATAGGTTAAACACATACCCACTTGTTGATCTTCTCTGATCCAGATCTCCAGCCCAATCTGCATCAACAAAGCCACGAATATCCAACACTCTGTCCAATTCTGGTCTTCATTGGTAGCACAAACCATAATCACTAGTGCCACGCAAATACTTGAAAACCTACTTCACTGTTGTCCAATGTTCCTTTACTGCTTTTGACATAAACCTACTGAATACTCCCACTGCATGTGCAATGTCTGGTCTAGTACAAACCATTGCATACATCAGGCTACTGACTACACTTGCATATGGAACACGGGACATGTCCTCTTCCTCTTCTTGTGTCTTGGGACATTGTTTAGTAGATAACTTTACACCTACAGGAATAGGAACCTTCACTGGTTTACTATCTTGCATATTAAATCTCTGCAATATTGTCTCGACATAATTCCTTTCATTTAACCAAATCTTCCTCTTTGCTCGATCTCTTTTAATTTCCATGCCCAAAATATAGTTTGCAACACCAAGATCTTTCATGTCAAATTTGGAGGACAATTGGGTCTTCAAATCCTGGATATTTCTTTGTCATTTCCAACCAACAACATATCATCCACATACAAGACCAAATAAATAACATGGTCACCAATTAATTTAAAATACACAGCGTGATCTACTTTGCTTCTGGTGAAGCCAAGTCCCCGTATAAATGTATCAAATTTCTGATACCACATCCTTGGTGACTGTTTTAACCCATACAGAGACTTCTTTAACTTGCATACCAGTTCTTTCTTACCCTTCACCACAAAGTCTTCAGGTTTCTTCATGTAGATTTCCTCTTCCAGATCCCCATGAAGAAATGATGTCTTCACATCCATCTATTCTACCTCAAAATCAAAAGCAGTAGCAACAGATAAAAGTAATCTAATAGAAGTTACCTTGGCAACAGGAGAAAAAATATCACCAAAATCAATTCCCAGCACCTGGGAATAACCTTTTGCTACCAATCGAGCTTTGTATTTCTCCACCTTTCCTTCTGCATTTTTCTTCTTCTTGAACACCCATTTGCTGCCAATGGGTTTCCTTTCAGCCAGCAACTCCACCAGATCCCAAGCCTCATTTTTGTGCAAAGATGCCATTTCATCAACCATGGCCTCTTTCCATAGTTTTCCATCCTCTGAATCTACTGCTTCCTTCACATTTATGGGATCATCATCAGTAATAGATAAAGCAAAATTTGAACAGAAAGCAGATGGACTATACCTTCCTGGCTGCCTTCTTTCTCAAACTGATCTTCTCACACCTGGAGTTTGTGGCTCTTCATCTTCTGATTCCTCCTCTACTATAGAGTCTAATTCTTCCTCATTTAGCTCAAACTCTATCTTCTTAGGTTCCCTTCATTGGACTTCATGTTTAATAACATCTTTCACCTCTCTGAACACCACATTTCGGCTGTACACAACCTTCCTTCTTACTGGGTTCCAAAGCTTATAACCCTTTAAACCATCCTTATACCCAATAAAGATGTGATTTTCAGATTTACTATCCAGCTTGGTTCGTTTCTCCTTTGGAACATGTACATATGCATCACATCCAAATACCCTCAGATGTGAAAGAGAGGGTTTCTTATCAGTCCATACCATTTGTGTAGTTTTATCCTCCAACGCTGATGAAGGTGATTTGTTGACCACGTAACATGATGTCTCCACTACCTCTGCCCAGAATTCCTGTCCTAACTCGGCACCACTGAGCATGCTTCTTGCCATTTCCATCAACATCTTGTTCATTCTTTCTACAACTCCATTTTGCTGAGGTGTATATGGATTAGTATTCTGTCATGCTATACCACACTTCTTACAAAATTCTTCAAATTCCTTATCGCAAAACTCTCCACCATTATCTGTCCTCAACACCTTTATCTTCTTCTCTGTCTGGTTTTCCACCAGAGCCTTGAATTCTTTAAACCTGTCAAAGACTTCAGATTTCTTCTTAAGGAAATATATCCATGTATTCGTTGAGAAGTCATCTATAAATGATACATAGTACATAGACTTACCCAATGGTGGAACCTTCACAGGTCCAAACACATCACTATGCACAAGCTCTAATATATGTTTCGCCCTCTTACCACCAGAGGGGAAACTCACCTGATTCTGCTTCCCATATACACAATTTTCACAAAAATCAAAATCCAGAGAGCTATTACTCATACCTTCTACCATACCTTTACCATGAAGTATTTGAAGGCCCTTCTCTCCAATATGGCCAAGCCTTTGATGCCATAGCATGGTCTTCTCTACAGAGACCACTAGAATTCCTGCTCCACTTTCAGGAACCATAGAATTGTTGCACCCATCAACAACTGTGCTACCTTGCAGCTTGTACAGAATTCCAATCTGAACTCCCCACATCAATACCAGTGCTCCCCAAACCATCTTGCAGGTATCCTTCTCGAACACTGTTTTTACACCTGCATCATCCAATTTTCTTACAGAAATCAGATTTCTGGCCAATGCAGGAATATGCGGAACACCCGGAAGTGTTCTAACCCTTCCACCTTGCAACTTCAACTTTACTTTTCAATGACCAACGATTCTAGCCTTCCTATCATCCCCTAAGAAAACATCACCACCATCGTATTTCTCATACTCGCAGAACCACTCTCTATGAGGATTGAAGTGAAAGAATGCACCTGAGTCAATCAACCATGCCTCATGATCTACATGTGTACTTGAAGAAGCCAAGTACACATCCCCACCTTCATCTGAGGTGGTTTTCGCTTCTGTAGAAGAAGAATCATCAGATTCCTTTCCTTTATCAGGAGCTTTAGATTTATAGTAACTTTTGTAGTGCCCTTCCTTTCCACATTTCCATCACACCACCTTTCCAGGTTTTCTTGGAGATTTAGATCTCCCTATAGATTTATATCTCCCATTCGATGACTTATTTTTGTTTTTGTTCTGAGACCGTCCTCGTATAGACATGGCATCACCATTCTGGCTCTCCATATTTTTTCATCTCATCTCCTCCATCAGCAAGGATGAGACTATTTCATCAAACTACAAGGCAGTTGCATTGCTACCTATTGCAATAACCAAACTATCCCACGAATCTGGTAGAGAAAACAATAAACTGATGCACTTATCTTCATCTAAAATTTTAATATCAACAGTTGCTAATTGACTTACTACAGTATTAAATGTGCTTAGATGCTCTGTCACTAAGTCTCCATCTTTCATCATCAGGTTATACAGCTTTTTCTACAGGAACAGTTTATTCACTAGAGACTTAGATTGGTGCAAAGTCCCTAACTTGTCCCACAAAGCCTTTGCCATAGCTTCCCCTGATACATTAAACAATACTGAATCTGAGACACACAATCGTATTGTGCTCTTTACCTTCTGATCCAGCTTCTTCCATTCTTCATCGGACACTCTCGTTGGTTTAGTACCCGAATCTACCACGATCCACTGATCTTTATCCACCAACAGATCCTCCATCTTGAGTTTCCACAACTACAAACTCTGACCATTAAATTTCTCGATCTCTATCTTTCCACTGCTCTCCATCTTCTTTCACCACCAGAATCAATCTCGTAGATCTCCCACTGAATAGGGTCTACCATAGGCCCAAGTGAAACCCCTCAGCAAAAAACGCATCCCCTTGAAGCCAAAACAGCTCTGATACCAAATGTAGGTTTTAACCCCATACAGAAATTACCTGCATACGAATTCTAAAACACATGAAAAAAACAATGTGAAAGCATAACACATAAAACACATATACACAGAGATTTTCCCTTGGATCCCAAAATCGGGACTACCAACTTGATTTTTCATTATATTCCTTTCAATGTTATAATACATATTTATACATGCGGAAGCATCCAATACCATGGATTGAAAACCATCGTGTCCAAAACCATGGACCAAAAACCATCGAGTCCAAAAACATGTGTGAAAACCATGCAGAAAACCATAGGTGGATCCGCCCAACGTAACATAGGTTCCAAAACCAAAATTTTCCGAGGCACTACCCTAGACCCCATAGAGTGGGGTTACTTGCATCCCTCAAACCCCCTGTGACCCCCCCTGCTACACAATCGGCGCAACGAAAGGGGGGGCTCCACGCCCCCTCTTACCCCCCAGTTAACTACATGGGCTAGTCGTGGAAAGAATATAACACAACCCAACATCTTGGTCATTTGATGAATTAGAATTTCGTATAGTAAATCTGTAACATCCTCTAGTAAAAAAGGTGATCCCGTAGGAGAACTAGTACATCCTGTAGGTAATCCTGTAGCAGCCTGTTTTCAGCCCAAATTCAGAAAAATCATCATTGAAGCTGGGATTAGGCCTCTACTTGACCTCCATGCCATCAAGTCCATTTTAACCCTCTTCCTCCATACCTGTCTGCCCTGCCAAAGAACAAGTGAGGATTAGCATTTGCATTTATAAAACAAAACAATTAAAAAAAAGTGTTCTTTTATATTCACACATGCACATAGCAGTTAGTACTCTCTAGATCAAATTTCATGTTTAGATTAGTTAAAACATCACATGTGACAAATAGGGTTAAAATAGGGTTCTTTTGCAAGAAAAGTGTGTTAATAAGTAGATAGAGGATTTCATGTTACTTTACAAGCATTTTTAAATTCAGTCTTTCATTCCTGCAAATAGGCAACATTTTTTTTCTCTCATGACAGTAAAGGAAGGACACACTGTATGCTGCACATATAGTGTTGATACCTCCTAAGTTTGTACGAACCCCAGGTTGATAGTTTAAAGTCAGTAGCCTTCGGAGTTGCAACATTATTGTTGCAATATCGAGGCTCATCAAAACATTTGTAGGCCTAGAAATTCAACCTAGATGGACATTGGATATTCACATCATGCTCAATTAAAGAGTTTGTAGTGCACATAGACATAACTAATAAAGCATTATATAAATCCAAGGGCCTCAAGAGATAAGGTCAACATAGTCAATTTCTTCTTTACATGAAATAAAGAAAATTATTTTTTTTCAAGTTATGGGTATTTATTTATATCTCTCCCGAGCTCGATAACCCCAACCTTTATAATGGACTTGATTGGGATTTATTTGACAAATTTCTCAAGGTTTGAATTCCTTGTTTGTTTTTCATAAGCACTAGAATATAAATATAAAGATAAAAAAAAAAAATGTAGGAGCTTCTTTAGAAAGGATTTTATTACCTTCTGAAATACCTTCAAAACAATTTTCGATAGAGCTTCCACCCCAAACCAAGGTTCAATGGCTACCTTTGTGAATAACATGAGCAAATGTTGAGTTAGTAAAATCAAATTTCAACCCATTTTCATCCATTTTAAGGCACTCTCAAGTTTTAGAACAAGTACAAGGAGCCCCTACAATAGGGATTTCAACATTGTTAAATAAATAAGAAAACCCTCTCAGGTTTCCCAGAACATAAGGAAGATGGATCAAGGGTTCTACTACAAAGATCAAATCCCTTGATTCGTTTGCCTTAGGTTCTGAGAAATCTGAGAGGGTTTTATTATTTTTTTAACCGAGTAGAAATCCCTATAAAATAATTGGTGACTCTTCAGGGGATCATTCTGATTCCTAGTTTTGATTCTACCTCCTACATGTTATAGACATTTTTGTGCCTTACAGCATGAAGCATGAAATGTCGATAATCTAAGGGATCCAAAGTCCCTAAACATGTTGTTCCTACCCCTAGAGGAACAAGGTCAACAAACCACAGCACTGAAAATCAGTTCTCCACCTGAAAACACTCAAAAACAAGCTAATTCTGGATCATGTCAACTGCTCCACTGAGCATCTGCGCTGAATGTCAATTGCTCCACTCTGTACCTGTGCTGAATGTCAAATCTAATGAAGGCTACCTGCGCTGGGTGAGATTGGCCAAGTGGCACAGTCATTCTGCAAGGTTTCAAATGCCCAGGAAGCTTCCAAAATGACACTTGGATCAGGGAATTCGCCTTGTGATGAGTAAGAGGATCTAGATCTCCAAGTGGAAGCAAGAAACTCCAAGTGGACTCAAGAACTGAAGTATAACTGAAGTGGGAGAGGACACTAGTCAGCTTCATGCCAAACTCAAGCTGACTCATCCTTTCTCCAAATCTCCTATATATAGAGCTCTCTCATGAGGTCTAAGGAGGCTGGAATCTTGTGAATGTAAGGAAGTGCTGTTGGTTTGAGTATAGAACTATTGGGTGATTGCTTTGAAGGAGGTGAAGAGGAGATTTCTTTCTGCTGGGAGGTGTTGCTGGATTGGGCCTATTATGGTTGTAACACTCTCAGAACTTTACTTCTTCCATTAATAAAGCATTTGAGGTTCTTCTATATGCATGTGTCTTTGTGGCGTATTGATGCTTGTATATTTGATTTATTCTAATCCTTGAATCAATTATGGATGTATGCTTCTTGTAGTTTCCCTTTCTTGTGCTTTTGCAGGATCCTTGTGTAGCTGGGCCAGTGAAAGAGCAAGGAGTTGGGAGCAAGCAGCAAGGAGAGAAGATTGGGTCAAACATTAGCGGAAGACATCGGTTAGTGGATCTCTTTCTCCCCTCTCTTACATCTCATAAAGAAGTAATCTTGAATAGCTTTGCATTCGGTTGTTGCTGAGGTACTATCACCCTTAGAGTGGGATAGGGTCATTCCGTATTGGATACTTTTCCCAACAACAAATTGGCGACTCCGCTGGGGATCGTATCTTGTTGGTTGTTTGTGTTTTTGCTATTCATTTCATAAACAAAGTGAGTACCGAATCGAACTGCATTTGGATCTTTCAAATACAAAGTAGAGGGCAGATACTCTAGCTCAGTTTCTGGGCAAGTTTATGATTTGAAGAGCTGATCCACAAGGACTCTAATAAGCTCTTAGTGATAGCTTTTCATCCTCCTTGTCATCCCTTAGTGTGTCCTTGACTGATAGCTTCTGATTTGGCCAAAAACTGTGAATTTTTGAGCAATCTGTGACCCGGAAACCAAGAGAAACGAAAGTTTCGTTCTTCAGTGCAGGCTGTGTGAAGGTTGTCTGCATTTCAGCGCAGTTCCCAAAGGGGCTACCTACGCTGAAGGTCAAACTGCCTATGTACCACCTGCGCTGGACCAGTCTTGCCTTGTGCTACTGGGGTTTCCTGCTGTTTCTTGCCCTGTTTTCACTCTTGTTTTGCTCCCTGTTACCAGTCAATGTGCCTATCTGAAACCAACTTTCCTTGCCACTATTCCGCCTCGGTTGTATAAAGAAACTGTGTTTGTTCTTTGTGTATTTCTTGTATCATTTACAGTTTCCCATAACGAAAGTGAACTAGTCTTGCTGTGGCCTCTTAGATCTAGACCTGTGATAAAGTGTCGTTTTGATCTTAAGAGTTAGTTTGTTTGCTGTTCATAGCTGATTGAGTTTTTTGCTTTCGTCGTTTGGTTTGAATTTATATATTTCTAGTGTCGAAACAAGTAAATCTTAAGGTGTCTTTCGATTTTGGACAAACTTGTTTGCTTTCACTTGAAATTGAATTTGAAATTATACAACAACTTTCTTTTTGTGTCGCACAAACATTAAGAAAGAGAAAAGAAATACCTGCATTTTTGCATTTTGCATATAAGTTTGTATGTTGATTTAGGGAAAAAGTGCATTAGCGAGTTCTCTTTGATCTGTGTGAAAAGATTTTGTCTCTCTTTTCCCTCAGTAGTTAAGATTTTCATAAGTCGAAAAGATTGAAAAAGCTTGCTTCTCATCTTAGACTGCATTTAGGAATTTGTATCAAAACATCTCGTGGTGAACCTTGAAAGGCAAACTTTAAAAAGATCAACTTAAAATATATTGAATGAACCTAACAACGCTTTGAAACATAATGCTCACAGTAGAGGTCTAGGTAGAGACGTGTTCCGGCGTCGTTAAACGTAGTGACTGTCGATCTCTATGAAGGTGGGTGATTCCTCCTGAGAGACGATAGAACTAATACGGACTTGTGCTCCCACGTACCGTCGCGTATATATTGGGAGACCCCTATAGGCATTTATCCTTTATCCTTAGGAAGCCGTGTCGGCCGCCCTACTGATCGCGATGCAGTGAACACAGCATTCACGAAGATCGACCACCCGTACCGTAAAATGTATTCTGTGGTTTCGCGAAAGGTTCGGCACACCCTCTGCCTAGATCTCCAGTGTAGTTTCTTTTGGCCTTTTTCAAACTCTATAACTGAAAAAGTCCATCCGAGCATTTGTCACTTCGGGCTCGTTAAAACATCGAAGGAGACTAGAGTCATCTTTAGCTTTTTCTCGACTCTTTAAAAGTGAAAAAGCAAGTTGTGTCTAAGCATCATTAAAATCTATTTTAAACGGAATAATCATCACCATTCCCTCGTTGATCTTTGAAGTTAGCCTTTTGGCATCGTAAGTTCTTGTAGAATCGCTAAGAAATCTTTTGGATAGACTAGATATGTCTGAACAACCGTCGACATCCAGGACTGTGTCATCCGACACAGCAGCCGCAGCAGCCGGAGAGCCTCCTACTGCTACTCCAACGATGTTCGCTGGTATACCATCTATCCTGGCAAATTGTCAACAACAAGCCGGAGTCCAATCAGAGACGACAACATGGTTAGTTCCTATTTCTTCATCTAGATTATCATTTGGTATTTCTTATGTTGAAACTCAACAAATGGATCCAATGTGTCTTCAAAGGCCAACTTACCCTTTGAGTACTGGATTTCCACCATATGGAGGGCAGTATACTCTTTCATTGTTCCCTCCTAGAGAACAACCATATGGGAGTTTATAACAAGGTTCAGGTCAAACTGGAATTACACCCAGCGGTTGGGTACCAATACTGCCTCAACAACCAGGGGTTGTATATTCAATGCAACCAGTACACCCTGTGTCGAATATTCCCACCACACCTGCTATGGTGAATGCGTCGCAAGTACAAGCGCTACCTGTTGTATGTCAACCCCAAGTTTCTCAGGTTGCAATACAACAGCCTCTTGTCTCAGTGACTCAAACACAATCTCAGGGTAGTGCCTCCTTATCTGGAGCGACTCAGGCTCAAACAAGTACTGTGACTCCTCATCTTGGTCAATCATCCCGTATTGGTCAACAGCAAATGGTCCAACAACCAGAGCTGGTTCAATCTCAACAACTGCCATTCCAGCAATCATATCAAGGACCTGAGCAACAAGTCTTTGTAAGTAATGGGCAACCATGCTATAATGGTTATGCCCATCAACCTTGTCAAAATTGCCAGCATTATGCTGGTTTGCAAAGACCCATTGCTCAGGCAATCCCATCTTATCCTGGGTATGCTTCGCCTAACCTGAATCAGCAGTTGCCCTTTGTAGCAACTCTAGAATTACCAGATCTAAACCGACTGACGAATGACCCAATTGCTTATGCCCCTTGGTGGCCAGCGATTCCGCATAAACTTCCGTCAGATATTCCTAAATTTAATGGAAATCCAGGTGAAGATCCGTCAAATCATGTGATGACATTCCATCTATGGTGTTCATCGAACACCCTGAATGATGATTCGATAAGACTTCGCCTCTTTCAGAGGACGTTAACGGGTCCAGCGGCAAAATGGTACATCGAATTGCCTAGAGCTTCGTTCGACAACTTCAGTACTTTAGCCACAACCTTTTTAACCCATTTTCAATTACCGATAAGGTATGAAACGGGAACAGAACTCCTTACCAACTTCAAACAAACGACTACCACCCACATATCTGATCATATACATGAGTGGTGACGTCATCGTAGGATGGTAAAAACGTACGTTCCCGATCAGCTATTAGCTGAATGGTTTATCAAGTCATTACTTCCTACCATCACGGAAGATGTGGCAAAGGGGGGAGTCGTAACAGAAGAGCAGGTTATCGCTCGTGCACAATATCTGGATTTGGTCTATACTCAGTCCGGCACGCTCTACGACAAAATACCTGTTGCCCCTAGACTAGAATTCTCAATTCCTCCTCCTCCTAAATCAAACAATGACTCTCACGCCGGCGATGGCGTGATTGGCGAACACAAAATTTCTAGTCAAAATGCAAATGAAGAACTTCTTGCCTCAAAAGTAAATGCCATGTCGACCGACAAGGGCAAACAACTGAAGCAACCAGGGGGCAAGAAGAAAAAGACAGGGAGAAAAAGGAAACCCCCGGCAGGGTGTCATATATGCGATGAGGATCATTGGACGAAAGATTGTCCACATATAGCTGAAGTTAAGAAACTCTTCAAGAGTTCAAAAACCCCAGCAGTATTGACTGATCCGTTTCCTAATCCAGGTCAAAATTTGGTTGCTAATCGAAATGCTTCTCGATCCCAAGTGCTTATGTTGTCTGTCTCGAAGCAGCAAAATGATGCTTTGACAAGGAATAAAGATTACGGGAATACACGGCTGTCGAATAACAAGGCTAATGAACAACCTAGTAGTTCGACGACAACTTTGACCAAAGTTGTGCCACCCATCGTTCCTAAGCCAATGATAAAGTCGCAAAAGGGAGCAGTACACAAATCGACATTTAATCCTTGTGCGAAAATAGCACAGATAGAGGACCTGGCCCAATCACCGTCCGCTATGTCGACACTTGAGGTACCGCAAAATTGCCTCTCCCAAGAGCAAGCTTTATTATCAGCAATAGGTGGGATTGGCCCAATGGATTCCAATCTTGTGGCCTTTGATCATAAAGGATATGACCCTCAATTACCAGCTCAACTAGCTTTCCTTATTCAAGTGAAAGCCCTCAACAAAACTGTTCATCGAACAATTATTGATGAGGGGGCATCCACATGTATTATGTCGATGAGTTGCTGGAAGAATTTAGGCTCACCACCCTTGTCGAAATCATCAACTACGTTAAAAGCATTTGATGGATGATCATACACTCCATATGGGATTTTAAGTAACTTGCAAGTTGAACTAGGGGGAAAAACAGTAGGAATTGATGTTGAAGTAATTGATGGAAACCTCGATTACAACATCCTACTGGGAAGGCCCTGGATATATGCCATGGCCGCAGTTGTGTTGACCTACTTCAGGAAGATTTCATTTCCCTTTCAAGGAGGAATTACAGTCGTCGACCAACAAACTTTCCTCCCCGACAGTTCACAAGTTACGGGAAGCATTCCAATGATCCATGGAAGCGATCATTCGCTTCAAAATATTGGGGTAGGCCTCGTAAAAGACCCTGCCTTAATGGGTACTTTCGCCCTACCGCCTCCAAGTAATCTGACGAGAGTGACCACGGTGGAAACCTACAAAATGAAATCTTCTGTATCTAATGGATTCAGAAGATTCCTAAATATTTTCTCGGCATGGATCATCGCCCTAATAGAAATACTGTAAATACAGTGGGCACCGAGGACGGTTCTTATCTCATGTCAACCTCGTTAAAAAATGAAACAAGGAGTCATGAGGATAGTTCTTTTACTGTGTCAACCTCATTAAAAAATGAAACAAATCCCCTCTTCAAATCTCAAAGGTTTGGTGCGCCATTGGATTCCGAGTTGCGTTATTGTGCTGGGGGCATGCAAACTTATCACGAGCAGTTTTAGCAAAGTTCATGCTCGTTTAAAAATAAACGCACAATTGAGCAGTTTTAGCAAGAGTTCATGCTCGTTAAAAAATAAATGCACCTGTGAGCAAGCTTCCCTCCAGAGTTCAAGCTCATCCAGAAAAAATGAACCGGTAAATAACCGTTTGAGACTGTAAATTCATCAGCCATAAAAGCCTTGGTCGTGTTTGCACCGTCACCTCCACTTTTCATTTGGCCGATCATTCACCTCCACTTGATTGTTTACCTATTTTGAGGAACAGCTGTGAAGAGTGATTTCACCTAGCCATCCTTGTGACACTGCCGTGATTGGAAAATTCCAACCTGTACCTGGAATCTGCTGCTATCCCTGTTTATCACTCGTTCCTCAAAAGACTAGTCTTCTTTGAGCTCTTTTCATCTGACTCGTAAAATATGAAAAGTTTGCCGAGTTTTGGCCTTCCAGCTCGTTAAAATGACCGGAAGAGCTATCCCTCCTCTAGATTTTAATCTTTTTGGACCTGAGGGATTATTGCACAAAAAGGTCGAGCGCTTGTTTTATTCGGCTCGTTAAAGTTATCGAAAACTCATCCCTTCTGTATTGTTTTATACTTTTTCGGACTTAAGGGATTAGATGACGAAAACGGAATTTTGGAGTTAACTTTCTGTACCTTTTCAGACTCTCTAAAAATGAAAAGGACCGAGTTTTCCTTGTCGTTAGACTCATTAAAATCATTAAATAGCGACAAACTTGTCTTTAGACGAGAACGAGTTTCCCTATCGCTAGGCTCGTTAAAACATAGCGATGGGCTTGCCCGAAGGGCAGGTTATAGAACAAGCATATGTTATCCTCCTCAAGCTTGACAAAAATAAAGAGGTACTGGTCAGAAATGACTGGGGAAAAATTGGGAGAACCTCAAAGCTTTAATGGTAGCAAGTTGCTCTTGAACATGACACTTTGTCCTCCGTATCACATCGGGTTGGGTTGTTTCATTCACCGGTCTCATCACCATGGTCTTCGCCAAACCATCCACATTTGGGGTAATGCTACTAATCCATCACATCAGTGTCGTTATATGTTCAAGAGATGTGTTCAGACAGAGTCAACCGTGTCCCATCCACTGCCATACATTATCCTTCATCCACCCATGATCGCCACCCTGAATCATATCTCACAGATTGTTTTCACCTCCACTAAAATCATTAACTCCGTTCCGTGTCACTGATGTGGGATTCATTAAGGCCCTCCTTTGACGGATCACTTCTTGTCGACTTCAGCTCATTATCCAAGAAGTTGATCTAGGAACAAAACCCCTAGTACTTTGAAGCTTGCATGCCTCAATGGCAAGTTTCTCACTTCCGGCAACAGGTATACATTAATGACCTTCGACCAGAAGATTTTGCGTGGTGTTCGACGCCAAGTCCTTTATTCACACCACGTGAATTGTACTGCAGTACCTTGAGGGTCATTGTCATTATTGGTGATTCCTCTCGCGCTTGTTAACGGTTTACATTATTGACCGGTAATCAAGCGATGTCTTTCCATGTTCGACTTCAGTGCAATTCTCACATGGATCGACTTGTACCTAGAGTGAAGATCAAACGAGTTTGAAGACCCCGGATCTAGTTTCATCCATCCGGGCTGCAATATATATTCAGGAAATATAAACACATTTGATATGTACATCATTACAACAGATGATCATCCTACTCAAAGGATGATAATTTCAGCAGAGAATTATCAGTCTACCATCAGACGATCGTCTGTTCTATGTACCAAAATGAATTTATAAAGCTGAGCATGGGAATGCCCGCCTCAACTAGATCATGAAAGCAGAATGAAAAATAATGTATTGTATTGTATTTATTACAGGGCACCTCTCAGCGATTGAATGAACTTCGGATCCTCCTGATAAAGCATTTCACCCGATAAACGACCTCATACTTTAGGGGGCAACTGTTATAGACATTTTTGTGCCTTACAGCATGAAGCATGAAATGTCGATAATCTAAGGGATCCAAAGTCCCTAAACATGTTGTTCCTACCCCTAGAGGAACAAGGTCAACAAACCACAGCACTGAAAATCAGTTCTCCACCTGAAAACACTCAAAAACAAGCTAATTCTGGATCATGTCAACTGCTCCACTGAGCATCTGCGCTGAATGTCAACTGCTCCACTCTATACCTGCGCTGAATGTCAAATCTAATGAAGGCTACCTGCGCTGGGCGAGATTGGCCAAGTGGCACAGTCATTCTGCAAGGTGTCAAATGCCCAGGAAGCTTCCAAAATGACACTTGGATCAGGGAATTCGCCTTGTGATGAGTAAGAGGATCTAGATATCCAAGTGGAAGCAAGAAACTCCAAGTGGACTCAAGAACTGAAGTATAACTGAAGTGGGAGAGGACACTAGTCAGCTTCATGCCAAACTCAAGCTGACTCATCCTTTCTCCAAATCTCCTATATATAGAGCTCTCTCATGAGGTCTAACGAGGCTGGAATCTTGTGAATGTAAGGAAGTGTTGTTGGTTTGAGTATAGAACTATTGGGTGATTGCTTTGAAGGAGGTGAAGAGGAGATTTCTTTCTACTGGGAGGTGTTGCTGGATTGGGCCTATTATGGTTGTAACACTCTCAGAACTTTACTTCTTCCATTAATAAAGTATTTGAGGTTCTTCTATATGCATGTGTCTTTGTGGCATATTGATGCTTGTATATTTGATTTATTCTAATCCTTGAATCAATTATGGATGTATGCTTCTTGTAGTTTCCCTTTCTTGTTCTTTTGCAGGATCCTTGTGTAGCTGGGCCAGTGAAAGAGCAAGGAGTTGGGAGCAAGCAGCAAGGAGAGAAGATTGGGTCAAACATTAGCGGAAGACATCGGTTAGTGGATCTCTTTCTCCCCTCTCTTACATCTCATAAAGAAGTAATCTTGAATAGCTTTGCATTCGGTTGTTGCTGAGGTACTATTACCCTTAGAGTGGGATAGGGTCATTCCGTATTGGATACTTTTCCCAACAACACTACATCCTAAACCTCTTCCCCCATTTGGTGTTGTCACCTTTGAATTGTTGTCATATGTGTGTCTATATGCTAAAATTACTGGTATGAGTCTCTGTTGTGGCCTTGATCTTTCTTTCTACGAGCACAACCAAAGTAAATCTCCCTACTAGTGTCTTCCAGTGTGTTTTAACCTAGGTTCCTTTTTGTACAGAGCATTACCCTAGATGTTAACACATTGTAAAACCTAGAAACCCACGTTAATGCCCAAAAAACCTTGTTTTCAACTTTGCTTGTGGATTTCATTGTTTTGGTTTTTTCTTGTGTTTTGGTTCTAAAGTCCATTTTGTCTAAAATATGATCTTTTTAGCCATTTACATGCAATTTTCTTTTAAAGCAGTAGCTTAATTTCATTACTTGAAAAGAAAAGAAAACATTTATTTTATGCTATCTTTGTTTTTTTCAATCATATTGACGATGAGTTGTTTATTTTGAGTTGTGAATATCTACATGTGCTGAGATATATTAGAAGTTGCATTAGGGTTATTTGTTTTCGAAAATACATTAGCATTCTCTCCCTATAGAAACTCTTTTTCATCGAAATCTAATTGAAGAGCATTCTTTCTACATGATTTGAGTCAGATCTCATGAATTTTATATGTCAACATCATTCCGAAGACACTAATAAAGTTCCTTTAAAATAAACTTAATAAAAGAAATTTGTAACTCTTTGTTTTAGAAAAACACAAATTAGCTTAGGTTAGGGTCTTGGGTTAGGTTGTTGAAGTCAACTCCTGAAGGCTGTAAAACTAAAATAGTGTCAGTAAAGAGAGAAAATCCAGTTGCACTCACATCATCTGAGACTCCTCCTCTAACATAAGAGTTAAATGCGAGACAACATCAGACTATGAAAGAGGGTAGCCCACCTTCAATTGCATTTCGATGGGTATTTGTCCCACACAACATATTGTCTACGACCATGTCCCCCTTGGTGATGTCTGTGATTTGAGGTGAAATTAGTGGCCATATTCCTAGGGACTTACATAAGGTGACTGGGGTGGGTTGCCTTGGTACCTAAACAGATGAACCTACTTCACCTTTGGTTTTTTGGGAGGGTGTTCATATTCACGAGAGTACTTGGACCCTTCTTACCTAGGTTAGGGTGATGCTAAGGAGTAATCGTAACTGTTCCGTTTTGGCCAAATTTCATTTATAGTCCTTCGATATTGGGTTTCATCTCTATCTAGTTGTGACTATCAGAAAAAGTCTGATTTATTGCTGATATCGTAGAGTTTTTTTAATTTTTAGGAGCATGTTGTTTTTGTTATTGAGATCACATACGAACATCACTTAATAATTTTTTTGTAAATATCTATATAATTTAATTCCTTGGCTATATTACAATGAATAAAATTATGGGTACTACCTAAATCAATCAAGACTATTACCTTTTTCTTCTTGATATATGCTTCTATCTTGAGAGTTTGAGGAGTGGTAATTCCTGCCAATGCATTACAAGATATGGTTGGATTCATTTCTTCCTTCTTTCAGGTTGGTTCCTGGTGTATATCCTCCTCTTTTGATGTTTCTTATTCCTTTTCTTCCTCCTCTTGACAATCTATGTGGAATAATTTCTTCTCAACACACTTATGACCTCTTTTTTCCTCCAATTGTTGTGGTGTCAATATTCTAGGTTTTGGAAGGCTAGGAGCAACAACATTTCCATATTTATATTTGTGAGTGGTAGACTTCCTTGTTGCCATAATTTTGATTTCAACTTTTCTTTCCACCCTGAATGCCTTCTCCAATGAATCAGGTTCCCAAAAGAAAACCTCATGTTGGATGTTATCTTTTAAAGTCCCTATGAATACATCAATCCTATGATCCCATGGAATATGGGTTACCTGAATATTCAATTTTTGGAAGTCTTCAATATGCTCCACCATTGAACCCTTTGTTTGAGATTGATCAATTATCTAAAGAAGGTGCTTCTATTTGTATCTTCGTAATGTTCTATCATTTCTATCATAAAAATTGAACAGGTGACAAGTGGTTTATGATAACAAACTGTATATACCATACAAATTGATTGGGTTCTAAATATAAAGATGCAATATGTACCTTTTGTGAGGGTTGCACATCTTGTAGATCAAAATATTGCTCCATTTGTAATATCCATGTTACCATATCCTTTCCATCAAACTTCCTCATATCTATATTTTGAATTTGGTGGTTCTTAAACCCCACATTGGAGCCTTTAAAATCATAATTAATATTCCTTTTGTCCTCATCATGATTTTGATCGATTACCTTATCACCACTAGGAAGTATTTCTTGCAACAACTTTGTCAACCCTTTCAACTTGGCATTCATGACATCCATGTTGCCTTTTATACCATATATGTCCCCTTTTAAGCCATCCATGTCATCTTCAGTTTCTCTTTGTGAGAATGAAATTCATTACACTTGGTCCCGTAACTTTGATATATCATGTTGCAATTCTTAGTCTTCATGTGTCATAGTAGAGTTTTTTGAGGGCTTAATGGGTGTAAAATTATTTTGTTTTAGAGGAATTTTTTAACCAAATACTGATATCTATGCTTCAATATTCTCTTTCAATCACTTATAACTGATTTTTTTAAACAAAATTTATGCATAATTAAAATATACACACCTTTTTCTTACTTTTTAGGAGCTAGATATTACATCTGTTGTATCTCTGAAATTCTGAATCTCCAAGATCTAAAATTCCATCCTATAGTATCACTATGTATCTTATTTCCAACACAACCAGTAATGCCAATATTGGATTATTCAAGAAAGTGTTATGCCCAATCACCACGATGACCTGATTCTAGACTAGTTTCGTAGAGTGAACTTGTACGGACTGCCACATGTCATTGTTTTGAAATTATGCCCTGATTTTGCTATAGGTGAAACTATTGTTTTCTTGCTTTCAATAAATTTTTACAAAATTCAATTCCGATCCCTGAAACAAAAATAATGACAATTTTCTGTAGGCCACTTGTTTGAGACTGAATTCTGGATTGTCAAAAAACCCTAACTGCTTTGCACCACATCTCTGAAAATATAGTGGAACAAGATCTGAAACTCATACAAAACGTTCACCATGATTTCTGCTCCGTGTGGTTGCAATTTCAGCTCCTAAAGATTTTTATAAAAATAGTTATAGTTAAAATTCCATGATGACCTGCTTGAAGCAGTGAAACCCTAGAATCCAAAGCTCTAATACCAAACGTTATGCAACTAGCTCACAAATAGATAGATCAATGACTTAAAAATTATCCTCTTCGATGGGGAAACCTCCTTTACATTACATAAATAAAAAATTCTTAGATGACATTGTTGCACAAAAAATTGTCACCTTGACATTCTGCAATCTGTGTGAGTCCATTACCACTCATACTTTCCTCCTTTGCAAGTCTTAAACCTCAGTTCTTCATATCAAGCCTTGAAAATAAGAGAAAGTCCTCAAAATTCTCTAAAACTCTGGTTCCGCACTTTCTATTAGCATTACTTGCGGTCCCGCACCTGAAGGTCATGTCTCCTGCACATCTGACCGCTCTGTCTCTGTGTTATGGGTGTGGACCCCTGTAAAAGTTAAAAAGGTGCAAGTATATTCTTAAAAGCTCACTTTGAGTCATTTCTAGAAGCTTCTGGAAGGAATATTGAGGTGGAAAGTTCGCTCTCTTAAGGTTCATGCATCCCATACCTTAAGGAGCTAACCCCTTGATGTGAGGAACTTATCCTTTTGAAGGAGGACTCTATCCCTTCATAGGTGGACCTGTAACCTCCTTCGTCTGCACTATAAAATGAAGCATTGGGTTGGTTACTGGAGAGGTTGAAAGCTGAATATTTTTGAGGTGAAATGCTGCTGGAACTTAGTCTTCCTAATTGAGCTTTTATGAGGAGAGATTACATACCTCTTTGATCTCATTTGGAAGAGTGTAAGGCTTGTCAAAGTAGAGGAGATTCCTATTTCGTACCCTGGAAAGAGCTTGTTCAACATCAAGGCTAGAAAGGTTGTAAGGTTCTTCTACTTCAAATTTAATACAAATAAGTTTGTTTTTCTCAATAAGCTGTGTTTTATGGTTTATTTTATGGATTCCTTGAACACCATAATGAACATGATTTATGATATTAGCTATGCAAGTGTTATTTGATGTTTGGTTATTTGTGTTTGCAGGTTCTCAAAAGTAAACTCTTTCGGATGGTTGAAGGATGGCTGCTACAAACTGGCGTTGGACTTAAGGTAGGGTCTAAACATCTCTATAGTTTTTATTAATGAATCGCAATATGTTTAGAGAAAGATAGATTTGCTTGTCTGCTTGTTGCTAGATATCTTTTGATACTAGGGAGATCAGCCTTGTCTGCAATATCAATTTATCCAGCCAAAAAATTGGCGACTCCACTCGGGATTTGAATTTGGTTTTTTGTTTTCCTTTGTCTTTGACTTGAGAAGCTTGTTTGCATTTCTGATTTTTGATTGATGTATGTTGACTTGGGTAGTTTTTAGGATCTAGATTATTTTTTGTTTTTCCAAAGTTTCCAGGGGACTACACTTTCTTTTTACAGACAGTGTGGGCATTTCCACACTTTTCCTTCAATAAACAGAGTGGGACTGCACTGTTTCTTCTGGAAGCATGCGGACCCTGTAAACTTTTTTGAAAAACCTAAAATGTTTTCTTCTCGTTAAGTTTAGGTTTTATTTACGGTTTTTAGTGTCTACCTAGATCTGCATTATTTCTGTCAAAGATCTCTTGTGAGTAAGTTCAATTGGTATTTTTGTTTTAGATGATTTTCTAGAAGTTTTGCATGCCTGGAGTGGTTTTCACATGGTCTTTGTAGTGACTCAAAGATCATAAGCTTGAGAAACCTTAGATTACCCTGGGGTCTTTTTGTCTTCTTGATGAGTCTGACTAAATTGTGAAATCTGTCTTTTGTGAGAAATAGATTTACTTTTCTCCTTGCAAATATTTGAACAAACTTGGTTATAAGTTTTGAATTTCATTTTTATAAAAGAAAACATATTTGGATGTTTTTTGATTGATTTGTTATTCTGAACGAATGAATCCTTAGTTTACTGAATAACTAAGTAAAACATCCTCAAAAATAATTGAAGCTTTTATTCAATTAGGTTTTTTCAAGTTTTTAGATCTCAAAATTAGTTTTTGTAGTTTTGAGTGTTTTCTAGAACTTGTAGATCTCTTTTGAAAGAAAATTGTTTTTTGTAGTTTCGAGTTTTGAAAAGAGAAAGGGATTTATTGTGAGCCTTAATTAGTAGTCTCGTTTTGAGTTCTTATTGAAAAAGAAAAAAATATTTTCTTTCCATTTACATGTTGAAAGAAAGATTTGTTTCTTAAAGAATTGCATTTTCGAACTCTTTCTTTTAGCTAGAATTTCATTGAAAGAAAAAACGAATTGTTTATCATTTTAGGTGCATATTTTTAGTGTTTTTGGAGTCGAGTCTTCACACCATCAAAGTTTCATTTCCATACCTATTGAATTAGAGAACAACCTATAAAAGTAATGCTTAATTAAAATTGATCTGGAAATCTTTTTTATTTCTAGGGCTCTTATCACCAATATAGCTTAGGCTAGTATCTTGGAGTAGGGAGTAATTAACTCTCCAAGATAGTTAAAACAAATAAGTAGTTATATCTTGTTGTAGGAAATAAATCCAATTGTAATTGATACATTCTGGGAAGCTTCTCTTAAACAAGTCAATCACGAGATCATGTCTCAACCTTTGAGACAATCAAGTCTGTTTCATTGGGAAAGATAGAAGATTTGTGCGTATTAAAAATGGTAAAGCTCGGATTAACCATTGTCAAGGAGCCTAGGGTCACTTGTTGTTAAATCTTGGATTGATCATGTCGAGGAGCCTTTAAGGGGATTGAGCTTTGTTACTCTGCCCTTGCACGTAGATCATATCGTAGACTGTTCCCCCAGTTGTATTTGTTGTTGTTGGAAACCTTAGTGTCCAAATCCTGTTGATGGTAAAAATCCTGTTGATGGTAAAGAAGCAGAATCTTCTAATTCAAACCCATCAACTACAACTCCTCCTGGTTATGCACCACTACAAATCGAGAAACCCAACCCAGACTTAGTAACCAAACCACCTGCTAAAGGTATATTTCGGAAATCAGCTTTCAATCCACATACGAGAGTTGCTCAGAATTATAACATTGTTGAAGAGCTGGCCATTTCCCCTTCAGCAATGTCAGATTTGGAAGTGCTGCAATCATGCCTAGCACAACGTAAATTACTATTGTCTGCTATAGGAGCTGTTGATATTCAGGATTCGAACCTAATAATCTTCGATTTAGAGAATGGTACACCCCGCCTTCCTCATCAAATGGCTTTCCATATTCTAGTTTCAGTCAAAAATAGACCTTACTTTCGGACTGTGATTGATGAAGGGGCTTCTACGTGTATTATGTCGATCCAGTATTGGAAATCGCTTGGTTCTCCCACACTCAATCAGTCTCTGACAATTCTAAAGGCTTTTGATGGTCGAGGATTCCATCCTTTTGGTATTTTGGAAGGTTTACCTATAGGGGTCGAAGGCAAAACCGTTAATCTAGATGTGGAAGTAGTTGATACCCCTCTAGATTACAACCTTCTTCTAGGTCGTAGTTGGTCTTATGTTATGACTGCTATTGTTTCATCGATCTTTCAGCTTATTAAGTTTCCTCATAATGAGAAGATCATTACAATAGACCAGTTGAGCTATTTCTCATCTGACCCAGCCTCTACTGATAGTGTTCAGCGTGTCGGTAAAAAAACTATCCCTTACAAGGATGTTGGGGTAGGTTTGATTAAAGATTCTGGTTCACTAGGAACATTTTCCTTCCCTCCTCCTAACGCATTGCCTTCTATTGAAAATATTCATATGATTTCATCGAACCCTATTGCTTTTGATGATCCTCGAATCGTAGCTTCTGATTCTAAGGTGGATTCATTTCATGGCACAATGCCTTTGAGTCCCTTTGAAATTGCATATCAAGCTGTACAGTCATTTTCTAATTCCTGACCTATCACGAGGATAGTTTCTTCCTGTCTCAACCTCATTAAAAAGTGAAACTGGATGTTGCGAGGATAATTCTTTTCCTGTGTCAACCTTGTTAAAAAATGAAACAGGGTGTCGCGAGGATAGTTTGTTCTTGTCTCAACCTCGTTAAAAAATGAAACGGGATGTTTCGAGGATAGGTTTTTTCTGTGTCAACCTCGTTAAAAATTGGGGTGTTTGAAGCATAGTTCCTTGTCTTGTGTCAAGCTCGTTAAAAAATGAAACAAGGAGTTAGCGAGGATTGTTTTTTCCTGTCTCAACCTCGTTAAAAAATGAAACTGGATGTCTTAAGGATAGTTTTTTCCTATGTCAACCTCGTTAAAAAATGAAACCGAGTGTTTGGAGCATAGTTCCTTGTCTTGTGTCAAGCTCGTTAAAAAATGAAACAAGGAGTCATCAGGATAGTTTGTTCTTGTCTCAATCTTGTTAAAAAATGAAATTGGATGTCTTGAGCATAGTTCCTTGTCTTCTGTCAAGCTCGTTAAAAAATGAAACAAGGGCCATGAGCATGGTTCCTTGTCTTGTGTCAAGCTCATTAAAAAATGAAACAAGGGTTTTGAGGATAGTTCTTTTCCTGTGTCAACCTCATTGAAAAATGAAACAACTCCCTTTCCAAGTCGAGTCTTTCCAAGATCTCGAAAGTGAACCTTCATTCCATCCACCTAGTTGAATGTAATGAAGCTTGCGGGTTATGTACCTCGATTTGAGTCATTATGCTGGGGGCATGCGAACTTATAACAAGCATAGTTTTTCATTTCAAGCTTTTGCAAACATGAAACCGAATCCAAGTAGAGTTCTCTATGGTTCAAGCTTGTGTAAAAATGAACCTATACCCGATTTACATCTCGTGATCGCCATTTTCATCCGCTAAATTCTGTTAGATGAGCCTTGGTTGTTTTCATTCCACCACCACCATCTTTTCGGTTGACCATATGTTTCACTTGGTTGTTTTTCCTTTCCTGAGGGACCACAGCTATGAGTGGCTTTGTTAGCCAGCCTCTTAACCATTACATGTTTTGAGCAGCTCTACCATTGTCAGAAATAGTTGCTACCCTTTATACCACTCATTCCTCTAAGACGAGTCTTCTTTAAGCTCTTTTCTAACTTGTAAAATATGAAAAGATTTCCGAGTTTTTCCCTTTTTGACTCGTTAAACAAATTAAAAAGGCGGTCCACTTTCAGCTCTTTTCTAACCGTATAAACATGAAAATATCGTCGGACTTTTGTCGTTTCGAGTTCGATACTGGTTATGAAATGACGTGTCTTTGATCACTTTTTTACTTTTTCAGATCGAGGCCACTAATTATGAAAAGTACTCCTTGATCGTAATGGTCAAGCAGTTCTCTCAAGTATTATTTTATACTTTTTCGGGCTTGGGGGACACAAATTTATGAAAAAGGACACCCATGGAGTTTTCTTAAGTTTTTCTTCTGACTCCCTAAAATTGAAAAACACCAAGTTTCTTCTATACTGGACTCGTTAAAATTTAACAGTAAAGGACCTATTCAATTTTAAAAAGGAACAAACACTCCTTCTTAGGGTTCAAATTTTAAACTAAGTTGGACTCATCCGAAGGATGAGCTTATAAACAAGCAAATGTTATCCTCCTCAAGCTTGTCAAAAATAAAGAAGTACTTGCCAGAAATGATGGGGGAAAAGAGAGAAAAATGAACCTGTTTGTTACACTTTGTGTTTTAGAAAAGCAGTTAACCACTCTTGAACACGACACTTTTTGTTCACCTGGGTTGGAAAATCCTTTGCCTAACAGTTAATCAAACCATATTGAAAGTCTTCAGCCGGCTTTTGGGTATTATCACCAAACCATCTGCAATGTTGTTATGTGTTCAAGAGGTCAGTTCAAATAAACCATTCATCTGCAAAATATCTGTCATCCATTTTCACCATCCCTGAGTTAGTCCTTACCAAATATATTTCTTCAAAACTTGATCTATGATTTTGTGTTGTGGGCTTGCCTACGACAGATCACTTTCTATCGACTTCAGCTCATTATCTAGAAAGATGATCTAGAAATCGTCAATACCTTAAAATCTGCATGTCCTAATGGCAGGTTTCTCGCCTTCGCCGATAGATTGCATCATTGACCTTTGATCAAAGGATTCTATGACATGTTCAACATCAACTCATTTATTCACATTTCATGGATTGTACTGAGTACTTTGAGAGCCATTGACATTATTGGTGGTTTCTCTCACACTTGTTAACAATTCATATCATTGACTAGTAATCAAGTGGTTTCTACCATGTTCTACTTCGACACATTCATTCACATGGATAGAATCATACTAGTTCGGGAGGCAGAAATCAAGACCCTGGATCTAGTTTCTACCATCCAAGCTATGAGGAATTTTGTTATTCATTATACATTGGACTATTCATAAATAGATGGTTGCACCCATACTGTGTCTACATGTGTCTATACTCTTGATGTATTACAAAATCATTACTGTATCAGAACTGTTTAGTCAGTTTTCTAGTCAGTTTCAATCTGAGTATGGGAATGCCTACCTCAGCGATGATATGTTCACATATATATATATATATATATATATATATATATATATATATATATATATATATATATATTGCATTGAATGTTTTTATAGGTTCTGACTGGGGTGTCCACAGGATGATCCTTCAAATGATAAAGTACTTCACTATTCATACATGAAAGACTTCAGCTTCATCTATTATAGACTTTGAACTTTAGGCGGAAATCTGTTGCACAAAAAATTGTCACCTTGACATTCTACAATTTGTGTGCGTCCGTTACCACTCATACTTTCCTCCTTTACAAGTCTTAAGCCTCAGTTCTTCATATCAAGCCTTGAAAATAAGAGAAAGTCCTCAAAAGTCTCTAAAACTCTGGTTCCACACTTTCTCTTAGCATTACTTGTGGTCCCGCACCTGAAGGTCATGTCTCCTGCGCATCTGACCACTCTGTCTCTGTGTTATGGGTGCGAACCCCTGTAAAAGTTAAAAAGGCACAAGTATATTCTTAAAAACTCACTTTGAGTCATTTCTAGAAGCTTCTGGAAGGAATCTTGAGGTGGCAAGTTCGCTTTCTTAAGGTTCATGCATCCCATACCTTAAGGAGCTAACCCCTTGATGTGAGGAGCTTACCCCTTTGAAGGAGGACTCTATCCCTTCATAGGTGGACCTGTAACCTCCTTCCTCTGCAGTATAAAATGAAGCATTGGGTTGGTTACTGGAGAGGTTGAAAGCTGAATATTTTTGAGGTGAAATGCCGCTGGAACTTAGTCTTCCTAATTGAGCTTTTATGAGGAGAGATTACATACCTCTTTGATCTCATTTGGAAGAGTGTAAGGCTTGTCAAAGTAGAGGAGATTCCTGTTTTGGACCCTGGGAAGAGCTTGTTCAACATCAAGGCTGAAGAGGTTGCAGGTTCTTCTACTTCAAAGTTAATACAAATAAGTTTGTTTTTCTCAATAAGATATGTTTTATGGTTTATTTTATGGATTCCTTGATCACCATAATGAACATGATTTATGATATTAGCTATGCAGGTGTTATTTGATTTTTCTTGTCTGTGTTTGCAGGTTCTCAAAAGGAAACTCTTTCAGACGATTGAAGGAAGGTTGCTACAAACTAGCGTTGGACTTAAGGTAGGGTCTAAACACCTCTATAGTTTTTATTAATGAATCGCAATATGTTTAGAGAAAGATAGATTTGCTTGTCTACTTGTTGCTAGATATCTTTTGATACTAGGGAGATTGACCTTGTCTGCAAGATCGATTTATCTGGCCAACAGACACAAATGAAAAGACCTCCTTTGTATATATAGGAGTATAAGCGGTCACAATATAATCAGAGCCTACATAACAATAATAATGTAAGGGCACAAAAATAACAACAGTGGGCTCTATGGGGCACAAAAATAACAATATGGGGGCTACCTGGGCACAAAAATAACACTAATGGGGCTAAAATAACAATAACAATAAGGGGGATACACTAGTATTATAGGGATATAACACCAACATAGCCAGTTTCTTCTTTAAATGAAATAAATAAAAACCTTTTTTTTCAAGTTATGGGTATTTATTTATATCTCTCCTTGACCTCCCTAACCCAAACCTTAATAATGGACTTAACTGGGATTTATTTGACAAATTTCTCAAGTTTTGAAAGCCTTGTGTTTTTATCATAATAACTATAATATAAATATTAAAAAATTCCATAGGAGCTTCTTTAGAAAGGATTTTATTACCTTCTGAAAAAACCTTCAAAACCATTTTTGGTAGAGCTTCCCACCAAACCAGGTTGTAATGGCTACCTTTCTGAATAACCTGAGCAAATGTTGACTTAGTAAAATAGATTTTTCATCCCATGCTAATCCATTTTAAGGAACTCTCAAGTCTGATAACAAGTGGGATCAACCCTTAGATCCATCACATGAAAGCTAACTTTTCCAGTAGCCCCTTAGGTCCATCACATGAAAACTAAGTTTTTAGAAAAGGAAGTTAAGAGAAAAACTATTAGTAATAAATATGAACGACACCAAACCATCAAATAGTAATAAAATTGACTATTTATATTTTTTTTCTTGCTCAAATGATATCTGAGTTCATCTTAGCAACCATAAAATTCCATTGATATACCTAGCAACAATATAGTCACCCCGATCACTTTGTTTAGATCTTATCAACAACCTATACAGTTCTTCAACATATTTTTGTACTATCATTTCCTTTTACTTCATGTTTTTCAACATTCTGGATAGATTCAACAAATAATCCATAGGCATAGTTGTATTTAACAGTAGCCATGAGAACGTAATACATAATGAATCTGATATCATGACACTTATAGGAGGATTAAAAAGATCTTTCTTAACAAGCCTCTTATGCTAGAAAATAGTCCACCCTAAGACAAGCATGAAATGGAATCCTTAGAGAAATATTTCATCCCTTAGAAAATTATTGATGAAGCTCCAAATCTATCCCATGACCTCTAACAAAGAAAGAGTGGTTAAATCATTTTCTCCAACCCGAAATCACACTTGCATATGAGAAGTGCTCCTCTTTTTCTAGCTTTCCTTTCTAACAACTTTCCAACAAAATATAATTTAGAGAGATTTAGATTGACTTTTTCCTCTTTATTTTATGATAATGATTCCCTTAGAATCCTCCTATGGTGGAGAATTCCAATCATGGGATGACTTCATCATAATTTTAATGGTTGAATGTTCCCTTCCTGTCATGTTACATCATTTCATCCCAAGCACTCCTTATTATGGGTGAAGAATTTTAGTAAAGAAGGTTGAAATTGGCATACAAGGACACACGTGTTTCTATGCAAAAATGATGTGCCCTATTATCCCAAAATATAGCACCTTAGTGCAAATAATTTCACGAGGTGCTAATTCTAGTAGAATATGGAACTATTACCACTATCACCTTGGTAAGAATTCCCCCCATTTTAGTGAAGGATTGATCTAACAAGGGAGGTTTTCCTTGTAGCCTCTAGGGTTCCTAAGGGAAGAGACAATCAAGTGCAAGGAAACCTATGTAGATACTTCACCACTAATGAAAGATAATAATCAAGGTGAGTTTAAGGTGGCTATTGAATGCAATTTCTAGATTTAAATAGATGAGGATATAAGGCAATTTACAATGAGCAACAAGTCAAGGCTTAGCATAAGAGGATCCACAAACACTATAAAAGAAGACAAAACCATTGGTTGTTATATAAAAGGTGATAATTGACATCAATAGAACAAGTGATGATGACACCAATAAAATAGTCCTTAAACATGTAATTATCAACCAAAACTAGGGTTGAAACAATGAGTTAAAACATGGTTTAACTAGCTAAATAAATTTAAATTTTAAATTGCATATAACAATCAAATAAAACAAGATGTTTTGTGCCAAAGGGGATGTAACATAAACCAACAAGTAAAATATGATGACAAGTGGCTCAATTTTGAGCCAAGTAAATGCACAAGTACCTAAGATGTCTAGCTTATTTATGGCTAAGAATGCATGTAAAGTTGTTTTAAACTCTAATCTAATCTTAAACATAAATTAGAAGTTAGAATTTATGTTTTATGATTAAATAATAGGAGAATAATAGTGCCTAGTATATTTTTTGGGTATATGGGATCAACTAAGGATTCCCTAGAAGTAGATATAGGGTAACTACTAGGGTTTTCCATCACAACCCCTAGAAGACCCACCTAGTACCTTACAAACTTCAAGAAAATTCAATGAAGACTCTCTACTAAAAATATTCCTAAGGTTTTAGAGGAAGGATTTGCCCAATAATAACATGAAGAGAATACAACACATCCACGAGAAAAGTACAACTACACTTACTAATAATTCATAAACTAAATCCAAGTGTTAGAGAGAACAACTACTCAAATATTCATTTGCATCCACAAACTGTAGTTATGCAAAATATGATCTCCTTAATTAGGCACATTAGTTATTTGTCCATATCTAAGTAAACAAGTAGTAATGTTTCTCCACAAGGAGAAATGATTTACAAATGAGGATTGCTTCTCTTATTTATATGAGAGATAAAGCACCATCCTTATCCATTGGTAGCTACAAAAACATAAAAAACGCATTTATCTCTCACAAGCCCTAGATACCACTGCACAGTAAAATGAGTTAAACACATTTCATACCAGTGAACAGTAAAAGCTAAAAGTGTTTGGTTTTGACTTCTTTAGGACAGAAAATTGAGGCAAATCTAGGGTCTAATCTTGCCTATAAGTTTGTCAATGCTTGACACAATAAATCAGCTCTCAAATCTATTTTACTAATTTGTTTTATTGCATGTTTTAGTTCCATTTGAGGAATCCAGGGATAGTACATTTTGAATTAAGGTGTTTCATCCCAATAGTAATATTTCTTCATCCTTTTTGGAGCTTTGAATTGAAAGTGCATGCCTTACTTCCTTGTTATTTGTTTTATAATAAACTAATATGCTTGTGGAATTTTACTTACATTTTCATTTATTTATGTGGAAAAATAGATGGAGTTGGTTTATAAAATTGGTACTGGTGAAGATAAATTTTTCATTAGCATGATTAGGTGTCGATAAGGTTGTACATTTGATGAAACTCGTGTTGAAATTGTAGATGATGAAATCATTTGATACCTTTTTTATATTATCCAAGATGGATTAAATTTAAATCTAAATCAAGAGAAAAAATGGAAAGTTCATACAACACTTTTAGGCATCAAGGGGAAACTAGGCACATTTGATGTGGAAATATAGTATTCCAATGTAGTGGAAAGAACACCAATCTTTGAAAAAATTGAAGAGAATGTGGAGGGACCTATGCATAAATAAACAAGAGTTGAAAATATGTCTCTGTCAATGGAACAAGCCATAGTGTTTTATCCTAGTGTATTGGCATATTGGGAAAAGAAATTGAAAAGTTTAATGGAAGATTTTGTCAATGAGAAACTTACTCTCAAAGTATATTTAAAAAAGGGAGAATCTAAAATAAATATCCATTGTGAAATTTGTGGCATTGATTATGGAACATGTGATGTATCCTTGGCAGCATGAATAACTCGCAACTTCAAAAACAAATATATGAAAACATGGGCACATCAATGACGTTGTTCAATGCCAAGAGGTAGTGAAATTACTTCATTTAACAAAGTGAAACATATAACAGTGGTTGGAGATCAATAAACTTCTAGATGATTTCAACAAGACACAAGAGCCTAATTTGTTCAAGGTGGTGGAAGCAACACTTGTAGACTATAACAACATGAAAAAAGTGAGAGTGGAATGTACATGATGCAATTAATGGTTTTGTTTAGTGTTGAAAAGTGGTAATATTATTAGTTCTCTAAATGAACACATGGAATCAAAGAAGCCTATTAATACTACTACAAATGAGGCTTCACATGAGGAGATTGGGTTGAGAATATGCCTACCAATGATAAGTCCCAACAAATTTTGTCTAGGTTCTTGGTCCCATCATCACCATCAATATTACATACGGTTATACAAGTGTAAATCCTTCTACTTCAGGTGTATTAATTAATAGTTCATACTAAAATTGAATATGAATTTGTATATTATATGTTATTTATCTTACTTCAAATTTTTTTTATTTTTTATTTTGTTGTCATGTTATTAAATCTCAATTATCTCCATTGTTACAACAATGTTGGGTGTATTGGTATTATTATATTGATAGAAAGGGGCAGAGAATGGAAACAAATGTCCTAAAGGATGATCAATGGGGTGGAAAATTATGGGTCATAGAGAAGCATACCAAGATCATGCTATGTTATGAGGGTATTGAATGTCGTGTTGGTGGTACATATAGGAATATTCACTGCGAGAGGGATTCTAAAACAAGGATCTCATTTGATTCATTAATATTCAGTTTTTGTAAGATGATTCCAAAATGCAATGACTTCAGGATGTGATTATATCGTAAATCAAGGTGCACCAATAAAAGAGATTAATGATATACATGAAAAGGAAGAAGACTCAAATATTTGACTCAAAATGAACTCAAGAATGTTGCAAGGGTTACAAATGCTAACCATATATCAACAATGCAATCTCTATGGTGGGAGAGGACAAATTTTTGCTACACTCTCTATTAGAATGAGATATCTAAAGGAAAAGGTGTTTGAATCGGTAGAAAGGAAGAATGTATTTAGGTTTTGGAAGGATGTGTTGAGGCACATAAGCAAGGAAAACTACAAGGTAAAGATGCAGTTTGGGAATTTTTCAAGGATATCTTTCATAACTTGATGCCTGCAAAAGCAGGGAGAAGGTATAGTACATCCACAGAACTCGTTTATGAGATGTCCAAGTTACGGGGAGGTCCGAGATTACATAGTTTTATTAGCTTGAATTTAGATGGTCCTTAAATATCTATGACTTTAAGGAAAGTTAGAACGTCATTGGCATATATCCTAGGGGAGAACGAGCACATTTTTGAGGAAGTCAAAAAAATTTATGCTTCTTATAAAGCCAAACTTGGTATAGATGGACCAATTCCTATATGATTTGCTGAAGATGAAAGAGTTGTGAAAAAATATGTTAGGTGGGTAGCAAAAAGTGATACATTGGTGGGGTTTTGTTGTACGAAAGAATAACATCAATCCTAGTCACATTTCTTTGTGAGAGTTGGTGAGGGAGCTATAAGCTATGAGATTATAATAGATTATTTTAAGATGAATGTTATTTTCCATTATGCATGTGTTATTATTTTGAACCCTTGACATGAAAAGATTCCTTGTTTGGTTGTGGTTGTTCATCAAACATGCAATAGGTGCAATGCAATTTTATTTTATCAACAATGGAGAAAGGTAGAATCTATGTAGAAGAAACACATGGAAAGTAATTTGGGACCTACTTTTGGTCATTCCTTAGATGGGGATAATAGAAGAAGACAAATTATGTTGAAGGATTATTCTTCAACATCATGTATTCGATATCAAATTCCTTAGGAAGGGTGAAGGTTAACTAGGTTGTACAATGGTTGTAATGTAGCAGGATTGCATGACCAAGATTACATCCACAATGGAAAAAAGCTAGTGAATCCTTTGTTTAGCAGTCGATGAGAATTGGTTTTAGGAAATGAGTACATAAGTTTTGGTCATGTCAGAATGCTTTTTCACATTTTTAAAGTGGATGATCACAAGCTTAAGGGTGAAGATATAGAGATGATGTAACAACGAAATTGGGGTTCCACACAATGCATTGCTTCAAGACATGTTCAAAGGTGTTTGAAAGAGTTGAGAAGTACATCAAGTGGAAAATTAGAGAGGACACTAGGTACAAAGACTTATCTCATGATTGTTACTGACTACATTGAAATATTTATGTCTCATAGTTTGAGTCTCTGGGAAAGAGTGCGAAATGCTTCATGAGTTCATCATTTCTTCAGATTATGGTTATGTTGGGTATAGAAACAATCTCATACTAATGTCAAAATAAATTTCATCAATAGAGAGACATATCAAGATGTGAAAATTTCTTGCCACTTTGGAGTTTGTAGATGAGATTGTTTTTTGAGTTCAATACTCTAACTTGTCATTTTTTTTGCACTTGACTGGGTCAGATGTATGTGAGAAATTATTTAGCAAATTTGGTGGGATGGTTGGAGTGGAGAGGGTCTATGATTTCACTGACTTGCTTCATGTTTTTGGAACCCTTAATAGTGTAGGTTTTAACCCTGTACATAAATTACCTTCAAACGAATTCTTAAAAGCATAAAATAAACAATGGCGAGAGCATAAAACATAAAACATATATAAACAAATATTTTCCCCTGGATCCCAAAACCAGGACTACCAGATTCATTTTTCATTATATTCCTTTCAATGTTACAATACATATATATACATCCCAAAGCATCCATAAACCCCAATCCATTAACCCTAGATTAGAACATAAATGTAGTTCCCTTGACTGGATCTACAAAATACCATCAAAAGAAAACCATCATGCCCAAAACCATGTACGAAATCCATGAAAAAAACCATAGGTAGTTCTGCCCACCTAATATAGGGTCCAAAAAAAATTCCCTAGGCACTACCCTGAACCCCATGCAAGGGAGCTAACACCCCCCTTGCTGCACAACATACAGGGGTGGCTAGCACCCCCACATATGGGGTAGTCGTGGAAATAATATAACACACACCTAAAATTCTCCCACTTGTTGTTTTCTTTCCATAGGGGGTCACAGGAGAGCTTAGTCATTGGTCCATCCCTGCAACACCTATTGTTTCTCTACACCAAGAGAACTTCTCATTGCTCATAGACTTTGTCAATGCATCTGCAGTATTCTTCAAAGTGTCCACCTTTACTAGCAACTCCCTTTTATCCTCAACCATATCCCTCACAAAGTGATACTGAACATCAATGTTATTTGTCTTTGAATGATAAGCAGTGTTCTTTTCCAAGAAAATTGCACTTTGGTTGTCACAGTCTATCCTTATAGCTCGTTCTACTAACCCCATACTTGAACAAAAATCTCTATAACCAAACTGCTTCCTTGCTTGCATGAGTGGCTGCCATGTATTTTTCCTTTGTAGTTGAAAGTTCCACTACAGACTGTCTCTTACTCATCCAACTAACTTCACCTCCAAATAGATTAAACACATATCCACTTGTAGATCTTCTCTGATCCAGATCTCCAGCCTAGTTTGCATCAACAAAGGCACCAATGTCCAAAACTTTGTCCAATATTGGTATTGCTTGATAGCACAAACCATAATCACTAGTGCCATGCAAATACCTAAAAACCCACTTCACTGTTGTCCAATGCTCCTTCCCTGGTTTTCACATAAACCTACCCAATACTCCCACTTCATGTGCTATATACCATTGCATACATTAGGTTACCGATTGCACTTGCATATGGAACACGTGACATGTCCTCTTCCTCTTCTTGTGTCTTGGGACACTGTTCAACAGATAACTTTACACCTACAGGAATATGAACCTTCACCAGTTTACTATCCTTCATATTAAACCTCTACATTATTATTTCGACATACTTCCTCTAGTTTAACTAGAGCTTCCTCTTTGCTTGATCTCGTTTAATTTCCGTGCCCAAAATATAGTTTGTAGCACCAAGATATTTCATGTGGAATTTGGAGGACAATTGGGTCCTCAAATCTTGCATAATTTCTTTGTCATTTCCAACCAGCAACATATCATCCACATACAAGACCATGTAAATAACACGGTCACCAATTAATTTAAAATACACACAATGATCTGCTTTGCTTTTGGTGAAACCAAGTCCCGATATAAATGTATCAAATTTCTAATACCACATCCTTGGTGACTTTCTTAACCCATACAAATACTTTTCTAACTTGCATACCATTTCATTTTTACCCTTCCCCGCAAAGCCTTTAGCTTGCTTCATGTTGATCTCTTCTTCCATATGCCCATGAAGAAATGTTGTCTTCACATCCATCTGTTCTACCTCAAAATCAAAAGCAACAACAACAAATAAAAGTAACCTAATAGAAGCTACCTTTGGTTAGGGGAGAAAAAATATCACCAAAATCAATTCCCGGCACTTGGAAATAACATTTTTCTACCAACCGAGATTTGTATTTCTCCACCTTGCCTTTTGCATTCATCTTCTTCTTAAACACCCATTTGCTGCCAATGGGTTTCCTTCCAGTCGGAAACTCCACCAGATCCCAAGCCTCATTTTTGTGCAAAGATGCCATTGCATCAACCATGGCCTCCTTCCAGAGTTTTCCATCCTCTGAATCTAGTATTTCCCTCATAGTTATGGGATCATCATCAGTAATAGATAAAGAAAAATTTGAACATAAAGCAGATAAACTATACATTTCTGGCTTCCTTCTTTCTCAAACCGATATTCTCACAGCTGGAGTTTGTGGCTCTTCATGTTCTAATTCTTCTTCTGTTGTAGAGTTTGATTCTTCCTCCTTTAGCTCAAACTCTATCTTCTCAGGTTCCTTTGGTATGACTTCATGATAGCATCTTTCACCTCTCCAAACACCACATCTCCACTGCACATAACCTTCCTTGTTTATGGGTTCCAAAGCTTATAAACTTTTAAACCATGCATATACTCAATAAAGATGCACCTTTCATATTTACTATCCAACTTTGTTATTTTCTCCTTTGGAACATGTACATATGCATCACATCCAAATACCCTCAGATGTGAAAGAGGAGGTTTCTTACCAATCCATACCTCTTGTATAGGCAGAGTCTTGATGGGTCATGCTATTCTTGTTCAAGATTCCGTAAAAGAATGTGTTCATGCACTTGTTACAGACTAAGCATGTGTGAGTAGGTGATTTCGACACTTCCAATCTAAGAAGGGATCTCAAAAGCATCAAATGAGCAAGAAGTGAATACAAAACAACTGACCGTGAGATCCACGCTAGGCTCCAAAATTCAAGTGTCAAAACCATCACATATATCATACTTCCTACTATATTTGCATAAGATACTTAAGACATATAATCATTTTCCTCTTCATTATTAGGACACAAGCCTAAAGAAAGCTTAAAATGGGAAGTGAAAGGGATATTAACTAGTTTTTCATTGTCCATTCCAAACTTCTCAAGTATTTTCTCCACATACCCCTACTGTGAAACCTTGAGTTTACCATTTTTCCTGAATTTGTGTACTTTCATTACTAATATTTTTTTTTTCAACTCCTATATCCTTCATATCAAATCTCCTAGCCATATGTTATCGCTACAACAAACACCCTCCAATATTTTTCCTACATTTGAAATTTGGAGCCTACTGTCGATCTCATGGTCGGCTGTTTCATATTCACTTCAGCTCAGTTGATACTTTTCAGCTCCCTTCTTGGATTGGAAGTGTCGAAGT
The DNA here is from genome assembly GCA_031772625.1 of Pinus tabuliformis. Taxonomy (NCBI): domain Eukaryota; kingdom Viridiplantae; phylum Streptophyta; class Pinopsida; order Pinales; family Pinaceae; genus Pinus; species Pinus tabuliformis. The sequence continues at coordinate 1,883,745,108 of CM062819.1, read as the reverse complement.
CACATTCTCACACATGCTTAGTCTATAACAAGTGCATGAACACATTCTTTTACGCAAGCTTGAACAAGAATAGCACGGTCCATCAAGACTCTTCCTCTGCAATGTCTTATCCATGTTGACGAGGTAACATGCAGTCTCCACCACCTCTGCCCTGAATTCTTGTCCTAACTTGGCACCACTGAGCATGCTTCTTGCCTTTTCCATCAACGTCTTGTTCATTCTTTCTGCAAATCCATTTTGCTGAGGTGTGTATGGAGTAGTCTTCTACTGTGCTATACAACACTTCTTATAGAACTCTTCAAATTCCTTATTCCAAAATTCTCCACTGTTATATGTCCTCAACACCTTTATCTTCTTCTCTATATAGTTTTCCACTAGAGCCTTAAATTCTTTAAACCTGTCAAAGACTTCAAATTTCTTCCTGAGGAAATATATCCATGTATTCCTTGAGAAGTCATCTATAAATGATACGTAGTACACAAACTTACCTAGTGATGGAACTGACATAGGTCCAAACACATCACTATGCACAAGCTCTAATATTTGTTTCGCCCTCTTAGCACCAAAGTGGAAACTCACTCGATTCTGCTTCCCATATACAAAATTTTAACAGAAATCAAAATCCAAAGAGAAATTAGACATATCTTCTATCATACCATTACCATGAAGTATTTGAACACCCTTCTCTCCAATATGTCCAAGCCTTTGATGCCATAGCATGGTCTTTTCTCCAGAGACCACTAGAGTTTATGCTCCACTTTATGGAAGCACAAAACTTTTTCACCCATCAATAACAATGCTACCCTGAAGCTTGTATAGAGTTCCAATCCAAACTCCTTGCATCAATAGTAGTGCTCCCTGAACCATCTTGTAGGCATCTTTCTTGAACACTATTTTTACACGTGCATCATCTAGCTTGCTTACAAAAATCAGATTACTAGCCAATGTAGGAATATATATAACACTCGAAAGTGTTATAATCCTTCCACCTTGCAACTTCAACTTGATTTTTTTGCGACTAACGATTCTAGCCTTCTTGTCATCCCCTAAGAAGACATCAGCACCATCATATTTCCCATACTTGAAGAACCACTCTCCATGGGAAGTGAAGTGAAAGGATGGACCTAAGTCAGTCAACCATGCCTCATGATGTTATGCAATTAGCTCACCAAATAGAAGAAAAGATAGATCAACGACTTCAAAATCACCCTATTCGGGGGGGAAACCTCCTTTAACTTACACAAATGAACAATTCTTGGATGATACAAATGAAAATACCTCCTTTCTATATATAGGAGTCTAAGGGGTCACAATATAATCAAAGATGACATAACAATACTAATATAAGGGCACAACAATAACAATAGTGGGCTCCATGGGGCACAATAATAACAATATGGGGAGAACATGGGTACAACAATAACAATAAGGGGCTACAATGACAATAATAATAAGGTAATACATTATTATTATATGGACATAACATGCCCCTCTCCTTCAGAAAAGTGTTGTCCTTAACGCTTGATCAGTTATGAATACTTCTGTATAAAATTCTCATCCTCCCATGTGGAATCTTCAGCGGGTAAGTTCTTCCACTTCATGAGATACTTTGAAATTGATCGATTTCATAGCTGTCGAGTTCTTGTTTATGTGACTACTTTAGGTTCCAATATGATTTTTCCTTCCTCATCAAGTTCTAGCAATATTGTTTGAACTGGGAGCTTGTCACCCATAACCTTATTTAAGCATGAAACATGGAAAACTAGGTGCACTCGGGAAGATGTAGGAAGCTCCAATTTGTATGCCATAGTACCAATCTTTTGCAACACCTTGTACGAACCATAATACTTTCGTGATAATTTATTATCCTTCTTAGATTTCTTGAGCGACATTTTTTTGTATTGTTGTAGCCATAGAAATACCCAGTCACCTACATCAAAACTTCTTTTGTTGTGATGTTGATCTTCCTGTTGTTTCATTCTATTCTGCACCAAAGAGAGGTTATCCTTTAAGTATTGGAGAACTTGTTGTTCATGCTCGATGTGATATTCCACTGCTTCAACCTCAGTATTTTCTATTAAATATGATGTGATGGACAGTGGCAATATGGAAGGAAGTGTTATACCACCATTCAGCCAGAGGCAACCATTTGACCCATTGTGTTTGTTTATCAGATACAAAGCAATGAAGATATCCTTCTAAACATTTGTTCACTATCTCAGTTTTCCCATCATATTGAGGATGATAAGATGAGTTATGAGCTGATTAAGTACCCAGATAAGAAAATAATTTTGTCCAAAAATTGCTAGTGAAAATGGGATCTCTCTCACTTACAATAATCTTTGGGTTTCCATGTAGCTTTTTAATTGTTTCCATAAATGTAGTAGCAACTGTACCGGCTTTAAAGGGATGAGATCATGCATAAAAGTGTGCATACTTGGTAAGTCTATCAACTACCACCATGATGACATTGTTTCCTTTGGACTTGGGTAAACCTGTGATAAAATCCATTGAAACCTCCTCCCAACGATGACTTGGAATAGATAAAGGTTTTAATATACCTAGGGTCTTAATTGTTTCAACATTATTTTGTTGGAAAACCAAACATTCTGCGAGAAACTTTTGAATATCACATTTAAGGCCATTCCAAAAAATTTCCTTCTTAACCCTCTGCTAAGTTTTTAAAATCCTAAGTGTCCTTGATGAGCCTCATAAATGGGTAGTTATATGGGCTCATTTTACCTCCTAACCCAGTCAAATCAACCATTCTCTTAGCTTATTATATGATTTTCTGATTATATTTATGCTTATAGGGTGAGTTGAGTTAGTTATTATGCCATGTGGTCTAACATGTATTTAATGTAGATTATTGATGGATTTCAAGGTCAAAGTCAAGGATATAGTGGTCAAACTATAGCAATAACTCGAAGTAGATAGAGGAGAGGACTTATAGGAGGGAATCCCCCTCATTTATTGCTCCTCACTTCGAATTCCCCTTCATTCAGCTCGGAGTACAAGCAGCCGAATCATGCACTAGAAGGTAGTCGAGCAAGTGGAAGATGATTGATAGTTATCTTGAGTTTTGGGAGCCAAGCCTCCCTGATTTTAAGGAAGTTGTTGGTAGCTTCAGATGTATAAGTAGAGAGGCCTAGGGCCTCACTAGGGTTGACCTTTTTTTGCTTGTGTAAACTCTGCTCAAATTTCGAGCTTACTATTTTATGACAATTTTATGTAATCTTGCTATTTTTTGATAATGAAGATGGAATCATTTTGAGCTAGCACTGAGTTACCTTAGAGGGATGAAGCTCTTGGGTTAGGGCCCAATCCAAGCAGCCAAGCTTCTCTTTACTTGTATTTGTATGCTTTACTTTAGTTTGTAGATTAGTTTGTTGTTAGATGTATTTCTTTTATGGTTAAGAATAGGTTGCTTTTGATGATTTAGTAGCTTGCTTCCATTTGTGCTTTCTGTAGCATGTTAAGCAGTGATTAGAGAAGATTCAAAAGGCTAGCAACAGTGCCTTGGACTCTCTTCCTCCCTCTGGACCATGATTTGAGGCAAAGACTCTCTTGCTGCCCCAAAAACACAGATTTTCCTCGTTCCTAGGACTTCTAGTGTTTGCAACTCTCTAGTAGGTTGATAGTCCAGTTTTACTTTTCTTTAGATCTTCTTATCATGTTCACTTCCTGACTTTCAATAGTCCTTTTTCATGCTTTCCTTTCTTATAGCATTTCCCAGCATTTCCTTCTATACATAATAGTTTAGGCCATTTTAATGAAAAACTCTGTTTTTCCTAGGATGCACTCATTTCATTGGTTGCTTGATTTTCTTGGTTGAATATCAGTTTCTATGTAGATATTTTCCAGCAGTAGGCCATATTACCAGCAATCACACCCTCCATCTGATCCATTCCATATAGGTCTCCCAAACCTCACCTCAATTCTGCCCTAGTTCCCTTCATTTTTCATAGAACTTCCTTCTCTCTCGTTGAGCAAACCCAATCATATTTCTCTCTCCTGGTGATTCATGGTAGACCTTAGGTGCCCTAACACCTCATTCCAACCTTCATCCACCTTTTCCACCCACTCTCACACCCTCAAAACAGTGAAAATTGCTCTCAACCTCCTCTTGTAGGCCCCCTTTAGTTTCCCTGTTTTCCTCCTGTAATTTTCTTGTGTCCTCCTGTAGTGTTTCTTGTAGGCTTTCTTTTGAAGGCTGAGTGTGGGAAAAGCCTCCAAAAGGCCACCTAAGACCTCGTAGGACCCATCCACACCATCATACATCCTCCCAAGCACCAAAACCACCTTCTAATGCCACCTGTTCACTGCCATGCTCACTCACATTAAATTAGATGCATGTTAAATTCACATAAAAACACATACAAATCCAAAAATATGTTTTTTGCTTATTTACTTCCAGAAATAGCATGTTTAGATGTTGGTTACTTCCTTGAGTAGGTAATGGCATTTCTTTCATGGTTTTCATAGTGTTTTTAGCAAAAGTAGAATTAGTTTATTAATTACGGTTTACTAGGTTTTTCTTTACATTCCAGTCTTTCTCCTTTCTGTAGTTAGAATAGCATCTGTAGAGTAATCTTTCTTTCCTTTCATCACACATAGAGCTTATTCTAAAATCTATAGAAGTTGGCTTGAGCTCCTAGTGATCTCGCCCCAGCTAACCAAGTGACAACCTACAGTGAGAACTAGTACTTGTGTATATAGCACCGACACTTCCAAGTTTGTTACGAACTACATGGTTGATAAAAGTAAAGTTGGTAGCCCAAGAGTTGCAGCATTCTTGCTGCAATACTGGCACTCACCACTTTTTGGTGTCATTGTCGGGGAAGCATCGAGTGTGATTACTGCTTTCTTCTATTTCCTATTGCAACATTCTACTAATAGTTTATTTCAACAAAAGTAGACTAGTCATTTCTTTTCTTTCAATTCATCATTTCCTTGCTTTCCTTTTCAATTCTACAAATTTCCATTCAGCAAGTTCATTTCAACTAGTTGCAATTTGTTTTGTTCAATCACAATTTCATCTTTTGAAGGTACTTTCAGTGTCGGGAAAAAGAAACAAAAAACCAACCAAAAATATTTCCTTTCATGGGTCGTAGGAGTAGAGATAACTTAGGAAAATTTTTGCCGAACACCCCCACTGCTTCACACAGCCAACCTTCTCTCTTCTTCGGTGGCTGTTGTTAGCTCTGCTATGCAGCATTTATTTTCTAATGTTGGAAAGAGATCTAGTCTGTTGGCTATGTCACAAAGGGAGCTTACATTGGTCACTTTCCCTTGTTCCTCACCCATCTCACCTTTAATCTTCCTCATTTCCTAAACAAACCTTCTAAAACCTGACAAAATTCTCTTGGTCTCAGCCGCAAGCGCAAAACCCCAAACCCACCATAAAGGCACACCCATATGCTCTCACACGCTCATAAATCCCTCATCGTTTCCCCGCCATTGATCTCCACCGTCGATCCAATGGCTCCCGTTGCATCCGATAAAGGCGACCCGCTCTACCATTCTCCACCATCAGATCATCTCCATCAAGATTTGACAGCCTTCACTTTCATCCCGCCATCAACTTGATTGAACTATAGTGTGCGATGAGAGTGGTTTTTCTCTCCCATCCTCCGCTACGTGTCGATCGCTGAATGGAATCACTCGACCCCGAGATTTTACCACTTTACACCCAAAAGCGGTGCGATAAAAACCATTACCGCCTGACCAATCCACCCCGCCCGTTAAACATTTGTACAACTCCGTAGCTTGATGACCATCCGATCTTTCCTCTGAAGATCTGACGGCCCTAACTCACCCCGCTTTCATCTCGGTCAATAGCCTCCGTCGAGCCATCTTCGCCGTCCATTTCCTCGATCCTACGACCATTCTTCCCACTCATCCAAATCCTTCACCTACCCGTGCTTTCCACATCCTCGACCATTCTGTTTGCCCGAAGAAGGAGATGACCAGCTCCGCCATCATCAGTCACAGTTAGACTCCCAACCACCATATTTAACAGAAAGCATGGTTGAAAGGAGAAAAGGACAAGCACGACTCTATAACTGAATTTATCAGTTATGGACTCCACAAGTACAAGCACTCCAACAGCCAAAAAAGGACAGCACAGCACCTGAACAGATCGAATTCACCCACTGAAGCAAGCAAACACATTCATAGGCTCCATCAAGCGGTTAAATGTGGTTGGTGGTCAATTATGACCCCTCCATACCTAAGCGGCCAAGTGCCCTTGTAATGAAAATCTATAAATACTCAGAAACAAGATGTAATCAAGGTTGGCATTTGATGTAAGGTTCAACTTCTGGACACTGTAGATATTTTGACACTTGCAGTGTCTCATCTTCATTTTTAGCTAATACAAGCTTCTTTTGTTGTTAACTACTCACTTTCCATTTTCATCTGTTCTAAGCTTGTGCCTGATATGTTGTGTTCTTGATCTCTTGATGTTTAGCACTAGATAATTGTCATCTTATCTCTATGTTAGAATCTTTTATGCATCATTGAATAGGTTACCCAGATTTCTTTCTATCTAATGAAGGAGAGCTATCATCCTGTCTTTACATTAGTAAATTAGATTTACAGGTCTCTTTACTAGTTGCAGCTGACAATCACATGGTCTTGTGCATCTACTAGTGTGGTTAGTATTCTCCATATTCACCTAACATCTAAAACTATGAGCATTGGTGGTCTAAAGCCTTGTAGTCTGAGGGTGTTCATGCATGTTTAGAGTGAAACAAAGTAGAAGTGGTTATCTGGCTTGAACCAAACCATCATTCCTTCCATTAAACCTGCAACAATAGTTGAATTTATATGTTACCAGGCATCTCCGAGCTACAACCTAGGAAAGTTTCTTAGAATCCTAACATAATTGGTGCCACTGCTGGGGAGAGGAGATTGAAGCTCAGCTTCCCTAGGAGAATGACACAAATCCAACTTTGATGATAGACAAAGTCTGGACACATTCTTGGTTGTAATCATCTATCTCACGACTCTACTGGAGGCCAAACCTTTTGGAGACTCCACATCACAGTTTTGGCTCAGTTTGCGAGACACACTCAGAGAAATCCTCAGAAATCACCAACTGAACCAGTGCCTGACCCTGAGAAGATTGTCAAGAAAAGCAAGATCTCACGAAAGGGAGCATCAGGATCAGGTAAGCCTAAACAATCTTATGTATCTCTACAAGAAAGGCTTGTAAGTGAGCAAGCATATGTTGAAAATATAGAGCCTAGCACTAGCAATGAAGAAATACTCTCAAAGATTCATAAAGCTCCTTGTTCAATAAGTTCCCCTTTGGATCTCATTCCAAAGAAAACCTCCCTTATAGTCCATCAGTTTCCTTCAGCCCTTTCATTCGTTTCTCAACTCCCTACCTTCCAAAATGCAAGTACTCTTCCATCTACCCCAGTCATGGCAGGCCCACAAGCACCTACCAAAATGGAAAGAATCATCGCTGCTAGTTATGGACCCCTGGTCTTGCCTATTCCTTTGAATGCCATCCCTATAGGAGAATATCAAAAATACATGCCTAAGTTCACTGGTACAGAGGGAGTAACAGCTGAAGAGAACCTTGAGTCTTTTTATAGCTATGCTGATAACCTAGATATCAGTGAAGATGATGTGTGGATGAGGGTATTTGTCCAAAGCCTTGATGGAGAGGCTAGAAAGTGGTTTAGAGAGCTAACCCCTAGATCTATAGTAGACATTGAAGCATTAGATGATGTTTTTCAAAGCATTGGGGAGATAAGAAAGATCTACTCTATTATCATACTGAGTTTGGGAACTTAGAGAGGGAAAATGGTGAGCTGCTGTCTAATTTCAATAGGAGATTTAACCACATGTACCGCAAGATACCAGCTGAAGTGAAACCCACCCCTACCTCTGCTACACTCATCTATGTCAGTGCTTTTGGTTCTAACTTCTATTTACTGTTGAGGGAGAGACAATGTGCTTCTTTGGATGATATGCAAGATGCAGCCCTGGAAGTAGAATCAAACATCATGGCTGTAGAAAATCTCGAAGGTAATGCTGATAGAAGAAGACAGAAGGGTGAGCCCTCATCATCTTTAGATCCCAAGATCGATAAAATGGCCAAGATGATAGAGTCTTTAGCCTCTGAAGTTTCCAAATTAAAGGTTGAGCAACATTCTGGGAAAGGATGGGTTCCTAATACCTTTGCTCCTCCCAATCCAAATCCATATAGAAGAGCAAATGATTAGTTGCATATTTTGCAAAGAAACAAAGATGCAAATGAAGACCAAAGGGTGAAAACCATTTTTCAAAATACAGTCATGGAAGAAGAGCAATTTGAAGAAGATGATGAGATCCATGGTATGGAAGACAAAGGCAGTGCCTCTTTTTTAACCAAAGCTACCTATGAGAAGTCATTATTCAGTGGTCAGATCAACCAAGAACGAGATGGTGAAGCTATTCTACAAGCTGTCGATCAACACCATTATGATCTGAGAGCTATGATGAATAATGTCAAAGAACCTCATGCTCATAAAGTTGTTGTCCCTGTAGAACAACGAGCTAATAAGCATAAGCAACCAGTAATTGATCCCATCATCCTCAAAGCTCCAGCCATAGAGGTAAGAGGTCTTGACTAGTCCCCTTCTTCTTGTTTTCAATCAGAAATTCAGAAGCCAAGAATACCTATGCCTTTGATTGAACTAGTGAAGAATGAGTCCTTCAAAGCATCTATCCTTGAAAATCTTGAGCCTAAAGCTAGCTAAGCTTCCAATGACTATGCAAATCTACAAATTGACCAACCTGCTGTTATTCTTAGCCCAGTGAATTGTGAAGCCAGCTCCCCATCATCTTATGTTCCTCTAACTATTCAAGATAAAATCCCTCATAATTGCCCCATAGTCACTGGAGCCAACCATAATTCAATGCCCAAGGCTGATATGGATAAGCTCAGTCTTGATATTACAAAGCCTGCCCAGTTGGCCTCCACACAGCCTAAAAGGCAATTTTCCAGATCACAGAGGAATAAGGCCCACAGATTTGGGACACCTTCTTTGATGGGGTTTGTTTTAAGAAAGCTACAAGCGCAGGTGAAGTTTTTGTGTCCCCATGCAAGAATACATTGATTCACCATTTATATTAATTGTTCAAGCCACAAATGACACAACCGAGTACACATCAGCCCTTATTATTTAGCAGGTTTGCAAAAGCTTCCACGAAAAACATCCAAGGATGAGAGCATACAGAGAGGGGGTGAAATATAAACCATCTCTACCTGATAAGCTCAAATGCCCTAAAATTTTTGAGGTAGGTGATCAAATCAATAGGCTTTTGTAAGTCTTTGATGAATTGGCTGACATGCACATTGACCAAGAGAAAGAAACCTTTCATACAATGATAAAAAGGGTCAATTCTCAGTATGGTGACTGTTCTCTCCAATGGGATGCACTGAAGGAAAGGCAGGGAGATCTTGGTAAATTCAATGCTCTATGGACAGGATCATTCGTCATCAGGGAAACAATACTTTCATGCTGCAGAGTTTGGAAGGAGGAACAATTTTGATGGCCCAATCAATGGGTGGTTTTTGAAAGTTTATTTTGCTTAAGGCTTTCAGGCCTCAGCATTGTAAATATGTTATTTTCACAGGTTTTAGTGTAGTCTTAATTAGACTCCATGCCCAATGGAACACTAGGAAACATTGTTGATCTTGTTTTTGTATGAAAGGTAGTGGTCTACGGTTCTTGAAACCTCACAGAGAGGCTTTCATCCCCAGAAGGAGTTAGTGTTAGCTCTGCTATGCAGCATTGATTTTCTAATGTCAGAAAGAGATCTAGTCTATTGGCTGTGTCACAAAGCAAGCTTACACTGGTCACTTTCCCTTGTTCCTCACCCCTCTCACCTTTAATCTTCCTCGTTTCCTAAACAAACCTTCTAAAACCTAACAAAATTCCCTTGGCCTCAGCCCCAAGCACAAAACCCCAAACCCACCATAAAACCTCACCCATACACCCTCACGCGCTCATAAACCCCTCATCATTTCCCCACCGTTGATCTCCCCCGCCGATCCAATAGCTCTCATCACATCCGATAAAGTCGACCCGCTCTGCCATTCTCCACCATCAAATCATCTCCGTCAATATTTGACGGCCTTCGCTTTCATTGTACCATCAACTTGATCAAACTATAGCATGTGATGAGAGTGGTTTTTCTCTCTCATCTACCACTACATGTCAATCGCTGAATGGAATCGCTCAGCCCCAGGCTTTTACCACTTTACGCCCGAAAGCGGTGCGATAAAAACCATTACCACCCGACCAATCCGCCCCGCCCATTAAACATCCGTGCAGCTCTGTAGCCTGATGACCGTTCGATCTGTCCTCTGAAGATCCGACAACCCTAACTCACCCCGCTCTCATCTCAGTCGATAGTCTCCGTCGAGCCATCTCTGCCATCCATTTCCTCGATCCAACGGCCATTCTTCTCGCTCATCCAAATCATTCACCTACCCATGCATTCCACATCATCGACCATTCTGTTTGCCCGAAGAAGGAGATGACCAGCTCTGCCATCATCAATCACAGTCAGACTCCTAACCACCATATTTAACAAAAAGCATGGATGAAAGGAGAAAAGGATAAGCACGACTCTATAACTGAATTTATCAGTTATGGACTCCACAGGTACGAGCACTCTAACAGCCAGAAAAGGACAGCATAGCACCTAAACAGATTGGATTCACCCACTGAAGCAAGAAAACATGTTCAGAGGCTCCATCAGGCGGTTAAATGTGGTTGGTGGTCAATTATGACCCCTCCATCCCTAAGCAACCAAGTGCCCTTGTAATGAAAATCTATAAATACTCAGAAACAAGATGTAATCAAGGTTGGCATTTGATGTACGGTTCAACTTTTGGAGACAATATATATTTTGTCACTTGCAGCGTCTCGTCTTGATTTTCAGCTAATACAAGCTTCTTTTGTTGTTAACTGCTCACTTTCCATTTTCATATGTTCTAAGCTTGTGCCTAATATGTTATGTTCTTGATCTCTTGATGTTTAGCACTAGATAACTGTCATCTTATCTCTATGTTAGAATCTTGTATGCATCATTGAATAGGTTGCCCAAGTTTCTTTCTATCTAATGTAGGAGAGTTGTGATGCTATCTTTGCATTAGTAGATTAGATTTACAAGTCTCTTTACTAGTTGCAGCCGGCAATCACATGGTCTTGTGCATCTGCTAGTGTGGTTAGTATTCTCCATATTCACCTAACATATAAAAATGTGAGCACTGGTGGTCTAAAGCCTTGTAGTCTGAGGGTGTTCACGCATAACTGGAGTGAAACAAAGTAGAAGTGGTTATCTGGCTTGAACCAAACCATCATTCCTTCCATTAAACCTGCAACAATAGTTGAATTTATATGTTACTAGGCATCTCCGAGCTACAACCTAGGAGAGTTTCTTGGAATCATAATAGCTGCAATCAAGAAGAACCCTTAAGTGAACATCCAGACATATTTGAAGAACCTATAGGGGAAGAAGAAGAAGAAAACATTCCTCTGGAGCCAATGGCTAAAAACAGAAATTTTAGGGAAAATGGAGAGAGAATAGAGGGTACCTTCCCCATTTGGGAGACCAATGGGGACACCAAAATGAAGAATATAAGTCCTTTAGCCCTACCTCACTTCCATGGTCTGACTACAGAAGATCCTAACACCTTCTTGTTTGAGTTTGCTGTCATCTGTCAAACTTATGACTATGGAGAAGATGAGCAAAAGTTGAAACTGTTCCCTTCTATTCTCAAGGATGCAGCATTGCACTGGTTCATGGGATTACCTAGCAATAGCATCACAACTTGGGCTAAGATGCAACAGGCCTTTAACAACAAGTATCAAGACTATTTTAGGTCAAAAGATACTAAAGAAGAAATATTTCGAATGACCATAGGAAGTGATGAGTCCCTGGAAGACTTTGAAGAGAGGTTCCAGCTCAGTTACAAAAGGGCCAAGTGTACACTTGACCCTGAGTCTTTGAAGTTGGTCCTGCTCAGGGGAATTCGGGAAGAATTTTTAGACACCCTCCATTTACTGGTCGGGGGAGACATCTACCAACTATCCTATGAGGACATAAAGATTTTTTTTAGAAACCATTCTAGAGCAGCCAGAAAGAAAGGTAGGGGGAGTCAACCCATAGCCAATACCTCTTCTTCCAATTCATCCATTAATGGTGAAATTGGAAACATGCTAGAAGACTTCAAGAGTGAGATGTTGCAGACTCTTGCCATGCAAATGGATACCTTACATATCAAAGGAAAACAAGAGGAAGCATAGAGGGCTCTGGCCATTTTTTGCCCTAGATGCACTAGGATGCATCCTAGGAATGAATGCCCATTGAACTCTATAGAGGTTTGTACAGTCTGTGAAGAAGATCATTCTATAGATAAGTGCCCTTCCTTGCCCGGACTTAAAGCTGTATACCAAGGGGATGAAGGAGTCACTGAACAGATCTATTACATAAACCAAAGGAGGCCGCATGGACCTAGAACATACCAGTAGGGGATGTAAGGGACATCTCAAGCATACTACAACCCCAACCAAGTCACCTCCATACCTTCTTGGGGCCCCCTGCTCATCCTTCCTGGTCCATGCCTCCTCCTTGATCCTTCACATCTCAATATCATGCCTAACCAGCAACCCATTCATCTCAATCCTATGCTCAACTGCAACCTCAGTGGAATGCATCTCATCAAGTGTGGAGGCCCCAATACAACTCTCTTCCCGCTCTTCTGCCTCCACCACCTACCCAACCACAACTGTTACCTTTTGCTCCACCAAGGCAACCCTAAATTCCTGCCCAGCCAAATCTGAACCCGAACAACAGACAGGCTCAACAAGTGTATAGTGGGGAACCATCATGCCCAACTTATGTTGTGGAGATTCAAGAAATTAACTTGCGATCTGGGAAAATTCTTCCAGATAGCTAGCCTCCACCCAGGGAGGTTGAGGAAGATAAAGAGGAAAGCCAACCTAAAGCAATCCACCATTTCCAGAGAGACTATCCATGACAATCCAGCCTACCCAGAAAAGACTGAACTCCTGGGAGAATTGAAACATTTATGTGTGAGGATACCACTTCTCCAAGCCATAAAAGATGTTCCTTTATACAATAAGTTGATCAAAGAGAAGATCTTTAGGCATCCAGGAAGGTGCAAGAGAGATACCCCAACCATCAATGTCATAGGACAATTGTCTGACCTGATGTTGGGGCAGATAATTTGTCCAAAATATCTGGACCCTGGAAGCCCAGTAGTTGATGTCCACATCAATGGCACAATGGTCCCACATACCTTGATTGATCTGGGAGCTGCCATTAATGTGATGACAAAGGACACAATTCTCAAACTTAACCTCCAAGGCTCCTTGAGGAAGACCACGACAGTGCTGCAGCTAGCAGACCGCTCCACAGTGACCCCTGAGGGGATTGTGGAAGATGTGATGGTCTCCGTTGATTCTTGGGAGTACCCTGCTGATTTCTTAGTTCTCCAGCCAAAGTTAAAGCTCACTAGGTATCCTCTCATTCTAGGAAGACCCTGGTTGGCTACAGTCGATGCCTACATCTGCTGTTGAGCTGGGAACATGACCATAAAGAATGGGCACATGTCCAGGTAGTTAATCCTATATCCTCCTACCCAACCCTTGCTAGAGCATGATCTACCTCTCTGGTTGGAGGAGGAGGATGAGGATGAAGTTTATTCTGCACCACTTTGTACATTAGAAATTGCTATGGTGGGAAAATTGCAAGATGAGGATGATATGATTGAAAATTTGATTTAGAATCAACCTCCCAGTGTATCACCATTAGAAGACATATTAAGAGAAACCCAAAACAACCCCTCAACTGATCTCTGTGTGGCCAACCCCACTTCTCTCTGTGTTAAAAATATGGAGTTCGGCCCAGAAAGAACATTGAAAATCAATTCATCCCTATCTACTTCCCAGGAGAAGGAGATATGCAACATACTGAGAAAACATTTAGATGCCTTCGCCTGGAGTTATAAGGAGATGAAGGTAGTGCACCCTTCAGTATGTACTCATCATATATACATCAAGGAAGATTGCAAGCCAATCAGGCAACCTCAAAGGAGGATGAACCTAGCACTTAAAGATATTGTTAAGGAAGAACCACAGAAATTGCTTGATGCAGGATTCATCTATCCCATCTTTGACAATGAATGGGTCTCTCCTTTGGTGCTAGTGCCAAAGAAAAATGGTAAGTGGAGAATCTGTGTCAATTATTGGGAATTGAACAAAACCACTAAAAATGACCATTTTCCTTTACCTTTCATAGATCAAGTGTTAGATGATCTGGCAGGGAAAAAATATTTCTCCTTCCTAGATGGGTTTAGCGGGTACAATCAGATTCAAATCAGCCTGGAATACCAAGATAAGACCACTTTCACTTGTCCTTGGGGTACCTTTGCATACTGGGTCCTTCCTTTTGGTCTGTGCAATGCTCCAGCCACTTTCCAAAGAGTAGTATTAAGTATATTTTCTGAACTGGTTCATGATGCAGTAGAAATATAGATGGATGATTTTATTCCTTATGGATCTGACTTTCAGGTAGCCTTATCTAACCTAGGAAAAGTTCTAGATAAGTGTATTGAGATGAACCTATCCCTTAGTCTAGAAAAATGTGAATTTTTTATGACTGAAGGGACCGTGCTAGGTCATGCAATATCTCAACAAGGACTACAGGTGGACCCCAACAACATTGCCATCATCCAAAAGGTCCCATATCCTCAAAAGGTGAGAGATGTCAAAAGCTTCCTAGGCTTAGCTGGATATTACAGGAGATTCATTAAAGACTTCAACAAGTTAGCCTCTCCTTTGTTTGGCCTCCTAGGCAAAGATGTTGAGTTCGTATGCTCGAAAAACTATCAAGAAGCCTTAGATACCTTGAAGAGCAAGCTAGTGACTGCCCCAATTCTCAAAGGCCCAAACTGGGCCCTACCCTTTCATATTCATACAGATGCCTTGAACAAAGCAATAGGAGCAGCCTTAGGACAAATTGATGAAAATTTACCTTATGCCATATACTTTATAAGCAAAAACTTGTCAAAGGTAGAGTTAAACTATACAGTGACTGAGAAGGAACTCCTAGATCTCGTGCATTCATTAAACAAATTCAAACATTATATCACAAGCTATCAAACCTTTGTGCACATTGATCATGCTACAATTAGATATTTAATGAACAAACCAGATGTAAATGCTAGCATTACTAGATGGTTGCTTTTACTGCAACAGTTTCATCTGACCATTATTTATAAGCCTGTTAAAGAGAATGTTGTTGCTGACTTTTTGTCTAGAGTAAATTTGCCTGTAGGTGAATAAGGAATGGTGGATGACCAAATGCTAGATGAACACCTATTTGCTATATCAGTACTCTCTCCATGGTTTGCTAATATAGCAAACTACTTGGTTTCAACACAGTTCCCACCACACCTATCCTCAAAAGAGAAGAGAAAGATAGTAAGGAAAAGCGCCCCTTTCACCTGGATTGGAGGCAATCTCTTCAAACTTGGCCCAGATCAGATCTTGAGAAGATGTGTCAAGGAGGAGGAAGTCTTTGACATCCTCTTGACCTATCATGACAGGCCTTGTGGAGGTCATTTTGCAACAAAAAGAACCGCCTTCAAGATATTGCAAGTAGGCTACTACTGGCCCACTCTTCATCAAGATGTGAGGAGATACACGAGCCAGTGTGATTGGTGTCAGAGGATGGGGAAACCCACTCCAAAGGATGAAATGCCCATGCAACCTCAAGTGACCTTTGAGCCATTTGAGAAGTGGGGCATGGAATTTGTGGGGCCTATCAACCCCCCTTCAAAGTAGAAGCAATACATCATTGTGTGCATCGACTACCTGACAAAGTGGGTGGAGACAAAAGCAATCAAAGCAGTGACAGAGGAAAAATTAGCTAATTTTTTGAGGGAAAACATAGTCTACAAGTTTGGGTATCTGAGAGAGTTGGTCATAGACCAAGCCAGTCAGTTCACTTCCAACCTGATTGAAAACCTTCTCACACATCATAAGATCAAGCACAGGAATTCCACTGCTTACCATCCACAAGCCAATGGGAAAGTGGAGGTTACTAACAGAGCATTGGAAGGGATCCTAACCAAGGTAGTGAGCAGCAGCAGAAAAGACTGGGCAAACAGATTAGTTGAGGCCACTTGGGCCTACAACACAACATGGAATACCACCATCGGGTTCACACCCTATGAACTGGTCTATGGGAAGAAGGTTTTGCTGTTAATAGAGTTTGAATTCAATACCCTAAGGATGGAAGCTCAGCTAGACCTAGACCTCAGCCATGCACAGAAGGAGAGATTACTTTAGCTCAATGGATTGGATGAATACAGATTGCAAGCCCTTCTCCATACAGAGGTAGTTCAGCTTCAGAGAAATATATGGCATGACAGAAATATCAAGGAGAAGCAATTCCAAGAGGGAGATTGGGCACTACTCTATGATTCAAGATACAAGGATTTCAAAGGCAAGTTGAGGACAAGATGGCTGGGACCCTATAATGTGGAGAGATGTAATGACAATGGTTCAGTTCTGATCAAAACCATTGATGATGAAGCCATCCCCATGCTCGTCAATGGACATTGGTTGAAATTCTACAAGAAACCCCTCTCCAAGCGATATTTCATTGAAGATATGAATAAAACAGTGATGGTAGTGGAGCATGTCTTAGCTTCCACTTCACCCACTCACTGAAGAAAAAAAAGAAAAAATAAGGACTCAAGTGAAAACCTCCATGAGGCGCTTGAGTCCCATCATTGGGTTGAAAACCTCTTCTGAGGTGGCCCAGTGATGTCAAAAAAAAGGGGAAAAGAATAAGATCCCTGGGTGAAAACCTCCCTTGGAGGCACCCAGGGTAGGCAATTAAGGTGAAAACCTCTCTGAGGCGCCCTAGTTGTTTTCAAAAAAAAAGAAAAGAGAAAGAAAAAATGAATTTTTATTGCATTGTAGGTTTGCAGGAGGACTACAGGGAGCAGAAGAAGGTGCCAAGGGGACCTTGACATTCATACCAGCATCCATCTCATCTTCTCCACACCTTCCTCCATCATTTTTGGCATCTCTTTCACCCCACTGTACCTCTTCTTCCAAAACTGTGTTTTCTATAGGAGGCTCCTGTAGGAATTACAGAGAGCCAAAAGTGTCTACAAGAGGTAGTTTGAGGGACAAGAAAATCTTCATGAGGAACCTATAATCCCTCTTACCATCTTCAAACCTCCTTGCCATCATTTCCAAGCTTGCATCACACTCCAAGCATCATTATTATTTTTTTTCCTTTCCAAGAAAAAACACAGAAAAATAGTTTTTCAGTTTTGAAAAAAAAACAAAAATAGGAGGAAAAGGCACCATTAACTTTACCTGAAGCTTACCTACTATCCCTCCATCATTCATCTCCACCTCTAGCATCATTCTCAAGCTCCAAGCATAGGGAAATAGCTGAAGTTTCAAGGGGAGAAGTAGCTACAGGAGCTCCTGTAGGAATTCCTGTAGCAGCTGATCCCATAGAAGTCCAGCACCAGCAGCAAGGGACAACACATCTAAAGGTTGAAAAGGCACATGCAGCTTAGCTCCAGCAAAATAAGAACCTGCAAAAACACACAACAACACATCAACAAGTAGAGACAACATGCATGAAGGAAAATGAAGGCATGCAGCAGAGAAAGCCACAGCACCTCACAGTCGATGGCAGCAAATACACTTGGATTACAGGTAAGTAGCTAAGTCACTCCTCTATCTGCATTTGTGTAATTAGGAATCATACAAAGGCAACGAGATGGTTGAAATTGAAAGAGGGAAAGGTGGCCAGTTAACTTGGCCACCTTCATTTAGTTGACTCCACTTAACTGAGATATCACCCACACGTGCGCACAATCAACTCAAGCAAAAGATGCGAAGGACAGGTAGTGGGAGGAAGAGTTAACTCCATGCAGTAATGAGGGGATGATTACAAGGGGGGTCATGATGACCAAGCAGGTGGGGACCAACAGTCCTAATCTGGGCAACGTACACCTTGCCAGCTCAACACTCATAATAGAAAACAGCCATAAAAGGTAATGAGCACTCCTCCCCGCGCATTCTCACCACTTTTTCTTCAGTTTCTCCTCGTAACTCAGCCACACAATAGTATTCTTATGCCCCCATAGCCTCGTATCCACCATCCTCCATTGATTTCCTCCATATTTTTTCTCTCAGCATCTTCTACAGGAGCCCTACAGGTTTTCTACAGGAGCACCTACAAGAAATCTACAGGAGGGACAACACGCTTCTACAAGAGGGCAGTGAGTCATTTTGAAGGGAGAAAACGTGATTTTTGGCACAAATTTCAGTCTGAAGATGTAGGGTTAATGAATTCCCTCTATTGAATATCAAAATGTGAAAGAGTTGGTCTCAAATTGAAGATAAAATGAGTCTTTAAGAGGGTAGAAATACATAAGAAATTTCTGTTTTTTTTTTTTTTAAACACAGTCCCCTCTGTTTTTCTATTTCACTCAAAATTCTTTGTCTCCACCTCCATATCTCATTTTTCAAAAGAAGTATAGGCAATATGACAGGGGAGTTTATGAGAGAAGAGCCCACTAACTCCACTAGACTCCATGCACATCCTCAAGTGGTGGAAATATTTACAAGGGAAAATTGGATGAATTTCTTTTAGAAGTTTAGAGGGTTTGATGATGAAATTGCCCATGAATTTTCTCTCTCTATGGTCCCTCACACAAGAACTCATGCTACTGTAACCATTAGAGGCCTCTCCATTGAAATAACCCCTAAATTCATCAGTAAGGTCACTACCCTTCCTCTTGGGCTACCTTGGAGTAAAGATGAGAAAATAATTGGCCAGGTTGCCAAGAGGAAATTTTTCCAAGATAATGAAACCCCTGTTGAAGACAAAAATGGAATTAGGAGGGCTAGTGTACCATATCCCTGGGATGAGGTTAGCTACCAAGTGATAAAATACATTTCTTGTGAGGGGAGGCACAACATTGTTTATGGATATCATTTTAGAATCCTCCAAGAATTAAGATATGGCATGGATACCCCAGCACATCAAAAGCTCAGTATCCCTTACTTTCTCCTTTAGTGCCTCATTGACTCCAGCACCAAGGTACAAAAAGGAAATTCACAGCAGTTATCTCACCAGGGCCTAATCAAGATCCTAATAGAAGAAGCCCTCCATACCCTTACAATCCCTATAGCATGGGATGTTTTCAGAAATCTCACAGCTGAGGATGACATCAAGGGATTAACCTATGATGTCAGTCCTGCTGTCAGTGAGGAGGAGAAGATGAAACCAGTGGTGACATAGCAGAGCAAGAGAGGAAGGAGGAAATAAAAGAAATAGAGTAGGGGAGAGTTGAAGAGATAGAATAGGAGGTAGAAAAAGAGATAGAGCAGGAGGAGGAAAAAGAGACAGAAGAGGGAGAAAAGGAGGCAGAGAGGGCAGAGCAAAGAGAAAAGTCCCCTAAAACTTTGGAAAGAGAAGTAGCAGCTTCCCTCACTGCCGTCAGTACACCAGTCAAGCAGAAGCAGAAGAGGAAAAGAAAAGTCTCCATGTATTTCAAGGCAAGGAAGAGTACAAGAATTAAAATAGGCAAACCTCAGCCCTCATCAAAGACTCCCATTAACTTTGAAGATTCACCATTTTCCAAGGTGAAAGAATCTCCTTCCAAGACACCCATAACCTATGAAAGGAGGACTACAAGATCTTCTACATTGAAGGGAAAGGAAATTCTACAGGACCCAAAACCATACCCATAGGAGGCTAAAACAGTCCTACAGGAGACATTTTCCAAACTATAGGAGACAAAAAAACTTGAGGAAAAGATAGGAGGACAGCCAAAGGTGAAAGAGGAAGCACAAGAGATACAAGAACCTGACCCGTAGCCTAATATTGACTCCTGTTACAGACAACTTGAGGGAGGCAAGATAATCCCACAGAAATTTGCAATTCCACTATTTTTCGAATTGGAAAAAGAGAGAGTGAGAATGCATTGGTGGATGTAGATATCCAAGTCAAAATGAGTTGAGGATATTGGCCACATGGAAGACAAACTCAGGGAAATGGGAAGGGAATTGAGTGCTCTCAGAGACAGAGAAGCAATTACAAGAAGCCACCTTGAGAATGAGAATGAATTACTAAGGAGGTAGCTGCAGGAGAAAGAGACTCATTTGGCATACATGGCCAGCTTATCCATAGAAGCATTACAATGTAGAACACCAGCCAAATCTTATGGCCTCTATCTGAAGGATCAATGGCTTCAATTCCAAATAAAAACTTTGGCACAAAGAGGCATAATGCCTTTCCAAGACTACAGGTAGTTCATGGATTTGTGTGACCAAAGCACCTCCGAGGACAAAGCAAAGATGGCAGAGTTCTATCTACACAACATGGCCCTCATAGACCTGAATGTGTGGGACCCCAATGCCAAGCTAGGGGATCTGCAATTAATGGCCATGGCGTCATGGATGAACCATGAAGAATTGAGGGAAACAGAAATGAAAAGATTGTTAATAAAAGAGCAAAATGAACCATTGATGATAAGAGCTGAGCCATCAGATCCTATGGCACTCATCAACACACACAACCTACTTTCCAATGACCCTCAGATGGCCCCTAGATATCTAGCAAATCAGGGAAAATCCATTGCACACTTTAAAGATATGCTTAGGCTACTTGGGGGTGACTGTGTGCATACATGCATGAGAAGATGGAACACCCTACCCCACAGCTTGCAGATCAGAGAATACCATTCCCCCATGAGGCTGAAGGAGGCATTGAAAAGAGTGCCAATGTACAAGCGCTCCGTGCAAAGGCTGAAGGTCAACTGGATTGGCCTCAAACTAAGTCCTCCACTTATATTAGTCATGCTAGAAGGCAGAAGAGAAGAAGAACAAAAGGAGTAGTGGCAGGACATAGACAAAATTGCAGGATTTTATGGAGAACATGAGCAGACCACATCAGAAGCTTAGAATGCTAGGGAGGCCACCAGGGCCATGAAAGACCAAGAAATTGACTAGGTTTCTCAGAGGATGAGGAACACCTTTGGTAGGGGGGTGATGATGAGCCTCATAAATGGATAATTATATGGGCTCATTTTACCTCCTAACCTAGTCAAATCAACCATTCTCTTAGCTTATTGTATGATTTTCTGATTATATTAATGCTTGGGTGAGTTGAGTTAGTTATTATGCCATGTGGTCTAACATGTATTGAATGCAGATTATTGATGGATTTCGAGGTCAAAGTCAACGATCTAGTGGTCAAAATGCAGCAATAACTCGAAGGAGACAGAGGAGATGAATTATAGGATGGAATCCCCCTCATTTGTTTCTCCTCACCTTGAATTCCCCTTCATTCAGCTCGGAGTACAAGCAGCCAAATCATGCACTAGAAGGCAGCCGAGCAAGTGGAAGATGATTAATAGTTATCTCGATTTTTGGGAGCTAAGCCTCTGTGATTTTAAGGAAGTTGTTGGTAGCTTTAGATGTATAAGTAGAGAGGCCTAGGCTTCACTAGGGTTGACTATTTTTTTCTTCTGTAAACTCTGCTCAAATTTCGAGCTTACTATTTTATGACAATTTTATGGAATCTTGCTATTTTTTGATAATGAAGATGGAATCCTTTTTGAGCTAGCACTAAGTTACCTCAGAGAGCTGAAGCTCTTGGGTTAGGGCCCAATCCAAGCATCCAAGCTTCTCTTTACTTTTATTTGTATGCTTTACTTCAGTTTGTAGATTAGTTTGCTGTTAGATGTATTTCTCTTATGGTTAAGAATAGGTTGCTTTTGATGATTTAGTAACTTGCTTCCATTTGTGCATTCTATAGCAGGTTAAGAAGTGATTAGAGAAGATTCAAAAGGCTAGCAATAGTGCCTTGGCCTCTCTTCCTCCCTCTGGGACCATGATTTGAGGGAAAGATTCTCTTGCTGCCCCAAAAACACAAATTTTCCTCATTCCTAGGACTTCTAATGTTTGCAACTCTCTAGTAGGTTGATAGTCCAGTTTTTCTTTGCTTTAGATATTCTTTATCATGTTCACTTCCTGATTTGCAATAGTCCTTTTGCATGCTTTCCTTTCTTACAGCATTTCCTAGCATTTCCTTCTATACATCATAGTTTAGGCCATTTTAATACAAAACTCTGTTTTTCCTAGGATGCACTCATTTCATTGGTTGCTTGATTTTCTTGGTTGACTATCAGTTTCTATGCAGCAGATATCTTCTAGCAGTAGGCTAGCTTACCAGAAATCACACCCTCCATCTGATCCATGCCCTATAGGTCTCCCAAACCTCACCTCAATTCTGCCCTAGTTTCCTTCATTTTTCATAGAACTTCTTCCTCTCTCCTTGAGCAAACCCAATCATCTTTCTGTCTCTTGGTGATTCATGGTAGAACTTAGGCACCCTAACACCTCATTCCAGCCTTCATCCACCTTTTCAACCCACTCTCACACCCTCAAAATAGTGAAAATTGCTCTCGGCCTCCTCCTGTAGACCTCCTGTAGTTTCCCTATTTTCCTCCTGTAGTTTTCCTGTGTCCTCCTGTAGTTTTTCCTGTAGGATTTCTTTTGAAGGCCAAGTGTGGGAAAATCCCCTAGAAGGCCACCTAAGACCTCCTAGCACCCATCCACACCATCCTACATCCTCCCAAGCACCAAAACCGACCTCTAATGCCACCTGTTCGCTGCCACACTCACACACAATAAATTAGATTCATGTTAAATTCACATAAAAACACATAAAAATCCAAAAATATGTTTTTTTCATATTTACTTCCAGAAATAGCATGGTTAGATGTTGGTTACTTCCTTGAGTAGGTAATGGCATTTCTTTCATGGTTTTCATAGTTTTTTTGGCAAAAGTAGAATTAGCTTGTTAATTAGGGTTTACTAGGTTTTGCTTTACAATCCAGTCTTTCTCCTTTTTGTAGTTAGAATAGCATCTGTAGAGTAATATTTCTTTCCTTTCATCACACATATAGCTTCTTATGAAATATATAGAAGTTTTCTTGAGCTCCTAGTGATCTCACGCCGGCTGACCAAGTGACAACCTACAGTGAGAACTAGTACTTGTGCATATAGCACCGACGCTTCCAAGTTTGTTACGAACTACTAGGTTGATAAAAGTAAAGTTGGTAGCCCAGGAGTTGTAGCATTCTTGCTGCAATACTGGCACTCACCAGTCCTCCTCAGGGAGAGGTGTGAAATTCCCTAAGAATATTTTGTTTGAGTTAGGAATTTTTACATAGGTATAAGCAATTTTCGTACCGTAATGAAACATTTCTCCAGCTAAATGTATTAAATGTACTAGGAACTTGTTGTAACTTTTGAATGAGTACCCACACTTCTTCACCATTCTTCCATTCATCCCTTTCTTCATTTATCCCATCCAATTAGATAATAGAAATGGAGCAAAGCAATGCTTCCACATCCTCATCCTTTCTTGAGAGTGCATCTGCAACAACATTTTGCTTCCCTTTTTTCTAGATGATTTCAAAGTCGTAACCCAATATCTTTGTGACCCATTTTTGGTTCTCTTGGGAACATAATATTTGTTCTAAAAATTATTTAAGACTATCATGATCCATTTTTACCTTGAAGTGGCTTCCCATTGGGTAAGGTCACCATTTCTTAAGTGCATGTAGTATTGCCAACATTTCCTTCTCATAAATAGATTTGTGTAAATACTTTCCTTTTATTGGATGACTTTCAAAAGAGATGGGTCTTTATTCTTGCATTAAAATAACACCAATTCCATTTCCTGAGGCATCACATTCCACAATAAAGGCTTCTGTGAAGGCTGGCATAGCTAAGATCGGTTCTTGACACATTGCCTCTTTAAGATGTTAAAAGGCCTTCGCTGCTTTTGGAGTCCAATAAAATGCATCTTTTTTCAATAATGTTGTTAGAGGTGTTGTTATTCTCCCATAATCCTTAACAAACTTGCGATAATACCCTATCAACCCAAGAAATCCTCGCAGATTCTTTATGGATGTGGGGATTTTCCATTCCTTAATGGATTTAATTTTGCTAGGGTCTACCTTAACACCTTCATGAGATACAATATGACCCAGATATTCCACCTCTTCTACTCCAAAGAAACATTTGGAGGTTTTTTCATATAATTATTTCTCCTCCAATAGTTTGAGCACCCTATCAACATGTTGAACATGATCCTTCCAAGACTTGCTATAGATTAGTATATCATCAAACAATACTAACAAAAATTTTCTAAGGAAGGGTTTGAAAATGGAATTCATCAAACCTTGAAATGTAGAAGGTGCATTAGTAAGGCCAAAAGGCATGACCAAAAATTCATAATGACCCTAATGAGTTCTAAATGTTGTTTTCAAAATGTCTTCAGTCTTCATTATGATTTGATGATATCTTCAATGAAGATCCAACTTGGTGAAGTAAATTGATCCATGCAATTCGTCCAATAATTCATCAATCACATGAATGGGAAATTTATCTTTAACGGTGAGCTTGTTGAGCTCCCTATAATCCGGAAACATGCACCATGATCCATCCTTCTTGTGCACCAATACTAGTGGAGCAGAGAAAGAACTTTGACTAGATTGAATTATACCAATCTCTAGCATTTTTGCAACCATATGTTCAATTTCACACTTTTGGGCATAGGTATATCTGTAAGGCCTGTTGTTTGGAGGAACACTTCATGGAATCAAATGAATAGCATGATCATGATCACGAATAGTTGGGAGGACTTTGGGAGTCTCAAATACCTTGGAATGATTGTCCAAGGATTTTTGGAGATCTGGATAAATAGATGATTTTGATGTGGGAACCTCTAGCGAACATAATTGTGCAAGTATGCCTTGTTGTTCTTTCTTTACAATATTTGTCATATTGTTAGAGTTGATTATCTTTCTAAGTTTCCCTACGATACCCCTTAATTCAACTTCCTTTCCTTCTGAAAAGAATTTCAAGAAAAGTTCTTGAAAATTAAAAGCTATCATACCCAAAGATTGTAGCCATTGGACACTTAATACAACACCAACACCACCCATTGGAATGGAAAGGATTTCACTATTCAATACATATTCTCCCATGGATAGTGTTGTACCTTAAGAAACCAATTTCCTAGATGTGTAGAAATTGTGCTTAAGACATTAATGTTTATAATTATTTTCACTTGTTTGTCACTTAATTGTATGTTGTATTCTCCAATGAAGGACCTGAAAGACTTGGTTTTAAACCCTCAATACTTAGGTGACATGAAAATCTTAGAATTCCATTTGATTGCTGAATATAAATTATGAATGAAGAAAGCTTGAAGAAGTCATAGACAATATGTTGTTTTACACAGAATATACTATCTGTGACACTTGGAGAAGTTAAAGATAATATGTTGTCTTACACAAAAACTACTATCTGTAACTTAGAAGAATTGCAGAGGTAGGAACTTCAAGTATAGGAGTGCTCTTTTAAGGGATTTTAACTTCATTTACATAAGCAAATAAAGACCTACAACTTCATTACCATACTTAAAGGAAGAAAACATATGATGACACATAATAGAGAAGTCACAAAATCATACCCAACAATGTGTGGAAAAATTCTGATTCTTTCATTAATCAATAGTTGTATCAGGAATACAGTGGCCTAGTCTTCAGGTTCTCCAAAGTTTGAACCCCTTCTCTGTAAATTTTCCTCTTTTTATACATTATGAGACAGTTGGTAATCACCAAAACTGTCAAACTACTTAACTATTCTCCTAATTGTCTAAAGTGAAAGTTATTACAGAATATTACATAGAGGATAAAAGACACCTCATAAATAAAATAACAAGAAGTAACATAATTTAGAAAAATGATGATGATTGTTCGCTTTTCAGATTTGTTGCTTGGCTGCTGATGAAGTTTCTCTGTAGATGCTTTGATAATGGTTAAATTGTTTTAACATAACAAACTGTATTTGACAAAACCCCGTGTGTGGACTTGGGCCCACGTATGTATCAGGAGTGTTTTGATTGGCCAAAACACAAGGAAACCTGACCAATCACCATCCCTTTGAAGTTTTGATCATCTCCCTCTAACTTTGGTTATTTTGCTTAAACAGTGGAATTAGCTAATTTACGCAAAACATAGTTTACCATGGAACTAAAAAGGACTAACAATCTAGTTCATAAACCTGTTAGGTCTGCCTTAGCTGTACGCAATCATCATCCGATCACTTATTCAATAAACGGTCCAATCCTTTAGAACTCATGAAACTTTAAACTTGTTTGAACTAAGCCTTATCGAGTCTGCTTTTTCAACGCCCCTTTGACTCCCATACGGACCCGATAGGAAATAAAAACTGCCAATTAATTATCTATTGGGTTCGATTTTAACGATAAAACTCGATTACTTTTCCACCCGATATCTGTCAAATCCCATCTCTTTCGATGAACAGCTACGATTGGCCCAGACTTCAGCAAATTAAACTGTATTTGATACACCATCGCATCCGATTTCTGAAATAAACTTCGTTCTAGTTAGCCACGCGATTGTCGTCGGATCTGTGGACTATTGATCAGACAGCCCAAATCCTCTTGCAGGTCTCTCACATTCAAAAGTCATCAATTAAATAAAATAAGTTATTTCTTTTAAACTTTGCGGTGGTGAAGAATTTACAGGAGCTTCAACGAGGTTGAACCCCCACAGTAACTTCAGGCCACACATTATGGTCAACCATGCTAACCTCACGATCAACTATGGGTGTTGAGCTTTAATTAATCTTTGTGCTCATTGCCTCCCCGCAGCACATCTCATCATTCTCATCAAGCTATCGCTTAGTCGCACCTCTTGAACCTGCATGACCTTTAGACAATGGTTTTATTTTTTCATTTTTTTTCTTTCATTTTGTGATAAAACTAAAAATAAAACTTAAATAACAATGGATGCTACAACATCTGGCTCCACCTGGGGATAGTTCTTTTTCCACAAAAGCACTAAGAACCACATATCAGTGCCTGCTCCTCGGGCATGGAGTCATACATTGCTTAACCAATTCAAATTCTATGGCATTTGTACACTGAATTCACTCTGGTATCTACAATGATAGGATGCTTGTGATTTTATAGCAAAGTGTTGAGAATCATAGATCAGTAGCCTTAGTTGGGCATGGAGTCTGAAATTATAAAAACCCTGAAATTTGAAAGACTAAAACCTGACATTCTTGAAATTTAAAACCTCTGAAACCAGTTTCCAACTGGGACAGTCACCCTGATTTATCAGCTTAAATTAAACTAAAGAACTGCAACTGGAAACCAAATGCTCAACACCTGAGCTTATTTATGTATAGGTTCCTACCTATGTACATGACTGATCTCAATCAGGTGAAGTCAATCTTCCAATGGTACCAGGTTAGCATTTGAGTGCCTGATCTAGAACCATTCTACCAGTGAATTTTGAAAATAAAATTCATCCTGAATGGAAAATAATTATGAATAAGGGAATCTCACAAAAAAAATTAGGAATATATCCACAAAATGGTATGTGTAGGTTGCTAATAAATTTCTCCATGTAATCTGCCACAGGATCTTCAAAAGTATAAGAAAAAATATGGTCCTGATCAGCTCCAAAAAAGAAAGTCTCTATGTATGAAGGTTCTTGCTCGAATAAACCTTCTATTGGGATAATATGCTCAATAGAACAATCAAAAACATCTTTAAGAAAATGATCTATGTCACTTTTATGTCTCCACTTTTCATCTCTGAGCTTTGATTGAAAGTAATTTGTAATTATGACTTTAGGAAGAAAAATAAAATTTTTCACATCACTATATGACATATGGCCAACTTCGAATATATTGTTTACCTCTAATCCATGGGCACCATTGTGTTCTTCAATGCAATGATAAACAATCTCTTTATCAGCTTTCTTTTTACATAAGATAGCCTCTTTTGCTATGATAAATGGCTCAACATATTGTTGTCCAACATTTCCCACTTGCTGGTTTTCTTCTCTATGTCCAACACCCAACTGATGAACTTGAAGACCTTCATCCTATGAAAGGAAACCATCACCTGTTACTTCTTTAGAATAGGCTCCATCAAAGAATCACTTCCACACCCCTTCTGTTTGTAGCTATGCATATACACAGGGTGAAGTAAGTTGCCTCTGGTTACCTCCAGGCAATTTTGCATTGTCATGCAGCATGAAGCAAGAAGAGTCATCTTTTTCCTGGCTATATACAAGTGAATTACTTGCTTCATTATTTGTGATTGTTCTAATAAATCTTGTTTCTCTGTACAACCTCCTTTCTTCCCCACCAAAAATTTGTATGACAGCATAAGAAAAATCTAGTTTCAAAACACCACCCAATTTAGCCCCCCATGACCTAGAAAGTAACATTCCAAACCTACCAGGGATATCTGCTACGACTACATCCATTGTCAAAATTTTGACTGGAAGCTGGGCTAGTGACACCACCAAATCTTTAATGCCCCCCAAACACTTGAATTTATGTGAATCAAAAGAATACAAGTCTCTTTAAGGTTTAGTAACTTGTAGGCTTAGTTGTTTCATCACTGATAATGGCATAAGGTTATGTGAGGCTCCTGAATCAAACATACAATTGTGTAAGAGTAAATCATGAACCAATAAAGAAAAGTAGAAAGGAGGTGTTGAAGAATATACCTCCTCCACATGTCAACCAAAAACCACTACTGGTTTATCTTCTTGCAAATTCACAATGTCATTTATATTCACATTCTGAGATAGATTTATAAACTTTGTAATTTCTCTTTGATAAGCTGGTGTTTTAACCAACTCTGTGAGGGGTACCTGAATTCTGGTATTTTCTAACTCTTTGGTGACACTAAACACATGGCTTTATTTAGTATTCCTTTCATTCTCATCTTCACTTTTCTTCATGACTAAAATTTCTTGTGGAATGGAAACAAGTTTCTCTAAAGGAATTTTTTCACTTTTGTCTTGAGAGGACTCACCTTAAAGAATTTGAGTCTTGTTACTTGTATTTTGCTGCTACTCTCCTTTATTCAATTTTGTTGCAGGTTGTGGTTCTTGTTCTTATGGAGTCGCCTTTTTTAAGGGAGATGGAACTTGCTGCTCACCTTCATCTTCTTGACTTCTAGATCTCTTCCTTCATCTCAAGTCATATATCTTATGTAGTTCTACCTGCATAAAATCAGAAAACCGCTTCCAACATTCATCAATTTCATTATCATCATAGATGAAATTTGTTTCACTATATTCTCCTCCCTCAACACCTATTTCATCTTCATCTATTGCATACAATGTGAAAATATGGTCATCATGATCCTTGGAATGCTCTGGTACTCCATCGGGATCTGCCTCTATATACAGTGGTGCTTGACTTTGATCTTGATCTTTTCTCTCCCTTTGTCAAATTTGCAGAGGTTTTCTTCTATATTGAGGATTAAAATTTCTATTTTTTTGTGCTTGTCTCTGAGAATTCTTACTCTCTAATTCTAATTTAATCAATTTATTTGACAAATTTATAATTACATTATTCATATCCTTTAATGTTTGATCTTGAGAGGATTCTACTTTAGCCTTTCCCTTATCTTGGATAGGCTGTGTATCTGGTGTTTTACTTGCAGCCACCATATTTTCTTCTATCTCTAATGCATCTGATTGGATCTAATCAAGGGTTGGGGATATCCTCTCCCTCAATGTAAATCCAAAATCTGACTCAAAAGCCCCTGCAAAAGTTATTTTTGCACCAGCAGGAGGGGGGTTAATCTCCACTCGAAGATTATTGTACAATTGATTAAATCTTCTGATGAATTCAGCAACACTTTCATCAGATTTCTTCTTTATAGCATTAAACTTTGTGAGTGAATACCCATGGTCTGTTTTTTCTCCCCATCTCTGAGTGAATAGGTGTTCCATCTCCTCCCATGTTGTAATAGAGTTATTATGAAGCCCTTTAAACCATTTTCTTTCTTCTCCAGCAAAGGATTGGACACAAAGTCTTAGAACAACATCCAAATGTTCAACATTTAGGTTTTCTACAAAATTACAAAATATTCATACATGATTCTTTGTTGCTTGTTCATCCTCCCTTGTGAAACAAGGAAGAATCTTCAATTATTCTTGTGGCGTTTGATTCAACTGTTGTGGCAATTAAATAGGTGCATACCTATTCATAAAAAATGTAGGTGCTACCATATTTTCTCCTAAATTTACTGAACCCTAATTACCAGTAGATGGGGAACCTAACTGGGGAGTAAATGGAGTGTGTAGAGGTGGCAATGTAGTTACAGGTTCAGGTTGAATAACTATAGCAGATACTGAAAAAGAAACAAAATCTAAAGAATATTAATGACAGTTGGGTTCTTGAAATGAATTGGATGTAAAAGGTGACTCTTGGTCAATAAAAGATGAATGTGAAAGATGTGATGTATTGCTACCTAGTGCAGACAGTGTAGGACTTGGTGTAAGTGGAGTTTTAGGCCTTCCAACCCTCTTGGAAACTAGCCTTTCAGGATCTGAAAGGGCTTGAACCTTCTTTTGTGAGGTGTCTAACCTTGTATGGGGTCTCTTTGGAGCCAGAGTTATTGCTTTTGTTTAAAACAACCAAATATTTCATCCTCACTGAACAACCAGAAGAAAATATTGAAAACCCAAGGAAAAGTTTTCTTGTCTTCTCTCCCTGGCAACGACGCCAATTAATGGTGTACCTGAAGAAACCAATTTCCTGGATGTGTAGAAATTGTGCTTAAGACATTAATGTTTATAATTATTGTCACTTAATTGTATGTTGTATTCTCCAATGAAGGACTTGAAAGACTCGGTTTTAAACCCTCAATACTTAGGTGACATGAAAATCTCAGAATTCCATTTGATTGCTGAATATAAATGATGAATGAAGAAATATTGAAGAAGTCATAGACAATATGTTGTTTTACACAGAATCTACTATCTGTGACACTTGGAAAAGTTAAATATAATATGTTGTCTTACACAGAAACTACTATCTGTAACTTAGAATAATTGCAGAGGTAGGAACTTCAAGTATAGGAGTGCTCTTTTAAGGGATTTTAACTTCATTTACATAAGCAAATAAAGACCTACAACTTCATTACCATACTTAAAGGAAGAAAACATATGATGACACATAACAGAGAAGTCACAAAATCATACCCAACAATGTGTGGAAAACTTCTGATTCTTTCATTAATCAATAGTTGTATCAGGAATACAGTGGCCTAGTCTTCAGGTTCTCCAAAGTTCGAATCCCTTCTCTGTAAATTTTCCTCTTTTTATACATTATGAGACAGTTGGTAATCACCAAAATTGTCAAACTACTTAACTATTCTCCTAACTGTCTAAAGTGAAAGTTATTACAAAATATTACATAGAGGATAAAAGACACCTCGTAAATAAAATAACAAGAAGTAACAGAATTTAGAAAAATGATGATGATTGTTCGCTTTTTAGATTTGTTGCTTGGCTGCTGATGAAGTTTCTCTGTAGATGCTTTGATAATGGTTAAATTGTTTTAACATAACAAACTGTATTTGACAAAACCCCGTCCGTGGACTTGGGCCCACGTATGTATCGGGAGTGTTTTGATTGGCCAAAACACAAGGAAACCCAACCAATCACCGTCCCTTTGAAGTTTTGATCATCTCCCTCTAACTTTGGTTCTTTTTCTTAAACAGCGGAATTGGCTAATTTACGTGGAACATAGTTTACCACGGAACTGAAAAGGATTAACAGTCTAGTTCATAAACCTATCGGGTCCACCTGAGTTGTACGTGATCACCATCTGATCACTCATTCAATAAACAGTCCAATCCTTCGGAACTCACGAAACTTTAAACCTATTTGAACTAAACCTTATCGAGTCCGCTTTTTCAATGCCCCTTTAACTCCCATACGGACCCGATAGGAAATAAAAATTTCCAGTTAATGATCTATCGGGTTCAATTTTAAAGATAAAACCCGATTACTTTTCCACTTGATAACCGTCGGGTCCCATCTCTTTCGATGAACGGCTATGATTGGCCTCAACTTCAGCGAATTAAATTGTATTTTATACACCATCGCATCTGATTTCTGAAATAAAATTCATTCTAGTTACCCACGCAATTGTCATCGGATCTATGGCCTATTGATTGGACAACCCAGATATTTGTGGGGGTAAAGAATGTATGGGAGCTTCAACAAGGTTGAACCCCCACAGTAACTTCAAGCCACACATTGTGTTCAACCATGCTAACCTCGCAGTCAACTGTGGGGGTTGAGCTTTAGTTAATCTTCATGCTCATTTCTTCCCTGAATCACACCTCATCGTACTCATCAAGCTATCGCTTGATCGCGCCTCTTGAACCTGCATACCCTTTAGACAACGGTTTGATTTTTTTTTTCTTTTATTTTGTGATAAAACTAAAAATAAAACTTAAATAACAATGGATGCTACAACAGATAGCTTGATATTATGGAACTTTCCAAAGAAATTGATGGTTCCTCCATTTGCAACCATCACTTGACACTTTGGTGTTGGACATAGGAAGCAATTCAATTCCTTAGCTATCTTACAATGAATAAAATTATGGGTACTTTCCGAATCAATCAACACTATTACCTTTTTCTTCTTGATATGTCCTTCTATCTTGAGAGTTTGAGGAGTGGTAATTCTAGCCAATGCATTACAAGATATGGTCAAATTCATTTCCTCTTTCTCTAGGGTTTTTTCTTGGTGTATATCCTCTTCTTTTGACATTTCTTGTTTCTTTTCTTCGTCCTCTTCACAACCTATGTAAAATAATTTCTTCTCAGCACACTTATGACCTTTAGTGTATTTTCTATCACATTTGTAACAAAGCCCTTTTTCTCTTTTTTTTTCCAATTGTTGTCGTTTCAACCTTGTAGGTTGTGGAAGGCTAGGGGCAACAACACTTCCATATTTATAGTTGTGAGTTTTAGGCTGCCTTGTTGCCATAATTTTTCTTTCAAATTATCTTGCCAACCTGAATGCCTTCTCTGATGAATCAAGTTCCCAAAGTTGAACCTCATGTTGGATGTTATCCTTTAATGCCCCTATGAACACATCAATCCTATGCTCCTTAGGAATACATTTTACCCTTATATTCAATTTTTGGAAGTCTTCAATGTGCTCCACCATTGAACCCTTTTATTTGGGATTTATCAATTGGCTAGGAAAAGTGTTTGTTTTTGTATCCTCATAATGTGATAACATTTCTTCCATAAAAATTGCCCAAGTGGCAATTTGTTTACGAGAGAAAAGACATCGATACCATAAAAATTGATTGGGTTCCAAATATAAAGTTGCAATGCATGCTTTTTGTGTGTTTTTCAGATTATGGAGATTGAAATATTGCTCCATTTGTAGTATCCATGGTACGGGATCCTTGCCATCAAAATTTCTCATATTGATCTTTGGAACATGGTGGATCCTCAATCCAACATTAGAGTCTATGAAATCATGATTAACATTTCTTTCTTTCT
This sequence comes from Pinus tabuliformis, assembly GCA_031772625.1. NCBI lineage: Eukaryota > Viridiplantae > Streptophyta > Pinopsida > Pinales > Pinaceae > Pinus > Pinus tabuliformis. Next base: position 1,883,711,570 of record CM062819.1, on the reverse strand, counting down.
CATCATGAATTTCCTTTACTACCCTTTCGCCATTAGTAAGCATTTCTTGTAGCAAAATTTTCAAATATATCTTTATATCTTCCATGTTGCCTTTAAATTTTTCTTCTATACCATCCATTTTAGCTTCCATGCCATCCATCTTAGCTTCCACGCCATTCATCTTAGCTTCCATGCCTTTATTTAAACCATTCATCTTAGCTTCTATTACTTTTTGTTAGAGTGAAATTTGTTGCACTTGGTCTCGTAATTTTGATATATCATGTTGTGTTTCTTCCTCTTCTTCATGATTCGTGGAAGAGATTTCAGGTTGCTTACTAGGTGTTTCCATTTTCTTTCTTCAGGGCATCAATTAATGATAATTATGCTTCACTATGTCCTTCGAATTCCTTCAAACTAATTTTTCAAACCAAACTTATGCAAAATTTTAAAAAGACTACAAATCGTTTTTCGCTTTGTAGGAGCTCGATAGTGAATCTGCTGTATCACTGGAATTGTAGATCTCCAACGTCTAAAATATCATCTTGTGGTAGTGATGAGCCTCATCATTGGGTGATTATATGGGCCTTAATTAACCTCCTATCTTAGTCAAACCAACTATTCTCACAACTTATTGCATACTTTTGATCATATTTTGTTTATGAGATGAGTTAGAGTTGGATATTTTGCTTTGTGGTCTAATGTGCATTTAATGTAGGAATAAAGGATAAAAGCAAGGAAAAATGCAGGAATAAAGGATAAAAGAAAGGAAATGTTGCAAAGACCTTTGTAAAAACTCGAATGGGACAAGGGAGAGGAATTATAAGAGGTAAATCCTCCTCATTTACTACCCCTCCATTCGAATATTCCTCCATCAGCTCGGAGTGCAATCAACCATCACTTTGAGGACTAGAATACAACCGAGCAAGTTAAAGTGACATAAACCATTTTATATTGAGTTAAGATCCGAGCCTCACTAATTTGAAGGAAGTTGTTGGAGACTTCAGATGTATAAGTAGAGAGGCTTAGGACCTTGGTAGAATTCAGATTTTCAATTGAAAAACTCTAATTTATTTTTGAGCTGCAAGACTTGTGACGGTTTGTTATGTAATCCATGGTTTTGATAATAAGAAGGAGTTTTGTTTTGAGCCAGCACTAAGTTAACTTATAGGGCTGAAGCTCTCAGGTTAGGGCCAAACCTTAGCAACCAAAACTCCTCTTTATTGTACATGTATGCTAGCATAGATTCTTGGTTTTCTATTCATTTTCTTAACTAGTTGCATTTCCATTACAGAAGTATAGCATAGATGATTCATGGTTTAACTATTCACTTGCTTAAGTAGCTGCATTTCCATTACAACAATATAGTGTAGATGATTCATGGTTTAACTGTTCATTTTCTTAAGTAGCTGCATTTCCATTACAGCAGTATAGCGTAGATGATTCATGGTTTAACTGTTCAATTGCTTAAATAGTTGCATTTCCATTACAACAGTATAGCATAGATGATTCATGGTTTAATTGTTCATTTGCTTAAGTAGATGTGTTCCCATTACAGTAGTGTAGAGTAGATCGGTTGTGCTTTAATTTACTTCCATTTGTGCCTTCTTTCTATTAGCAGGTTAGCTAGGAGAAGAAGATCAGCATAAGGTTGTCCACAAGCGTCTCAGCCTCACCTCCTCCCTCTGGGATCATGACTTGAGGAAGAGACCCTTCAAAAACCCCAGAAACATAGGTATCTAGTTGTCGCATGAGATTTGGAGTTTGTTGTTTGATGCAGTTATTTGTTTCATTTCATTGTCTCGCTTTCCCTCACTCTCAGTCCACCCTCACCCTCACTGGTTTGTCTGTCGTTTTCATTGAAACCTCCTTTAGCATGTTCTTCACGCATAATTCCCTTACCATCCAATCCACAACAAACCTGACCAATCACCATCTGATTCATTAGTTTATCCAACGGCTGCCTTGCATGAAGTCTTCCACCTACTTTATGCGCTTTAAATCTGCACCGTCGATCAGCCTTGCCTGATCTGACAGTTATCGCGTCACCCGCTCACCAATTAGCTTGGCCAATCTTCACTGTTGATCTTCCTCGCCTAATTCGATGGCTATTGCACAATCTCATATGGATTCTTGCACGATCATTATTCAAATGACAGCGTGCGAGAAAATTGGTTTTCCCGTGCTACATGTCGCCCAGTTAGGTTAATTGTGTGAAATTTAGAAATACAGCTTACAGCTTTGAGGGCATGCGAGAAACTGCTTACCACCTCCAAAAACCCACTCCATCATTTCCACATGTTTCGCACGCAATCAGATCTCTGCCATCCATTCTCTGTTAATCCTATTCATCCATCTATTAACTTAGTTCCCCGCGATAAGATCTTTTCTATTCATCTTGTCATTAACCCTGTTCATTCACCTATTCACTAAATCATCCGCGATAAGATCTCCATCATTCATCCTATTCATTAACCCTATTCATCCATCTATTCACTTAATCCCCCGTGGTAAGATCTTCTTCATCCATCTTCTGTTCGTTGATCGATCCAACGGTCCCTATGCACTACTGTGTCCTTACATCCTCCTTTCACCAATTTCGATCTTCGACTGCTTTTCCACTTGAAAACTGATTTAGCTTAGTTTCCTTGCTTACACCTTCGTCTGGTTTTGATGCTCTTTACTTCTGCAACTTAGATAACAGCATTAGGTTAGTGATTGATTTAGCAATTCTGCTTAGCATAGTTGTTTAATTGGTTAATTAGGTTATGGTGTGGGTTAGCATTACATGTTGTTTTCTTCAATACTGCAATAGAGTATCTTTCTCTTAGAATAGATTTTCTCTTCTCCCATCAAATAATTAAGCTTCTTCTAACCCTATAAAATTCTAGCTTGCAACCCCTAGGGTCTCTTGCTAGATGAGCAGTGACAACAGGCAAGAGCTTCACTTTTACATGTGCATATAGCACTGTCACCTCCAAGTTTGTATGAATCCCGGGTTGATAAGTAAAGTTGGTAGCCCTCGGAGTTGCAGCTTTCTTGTTGCAATACCTAGGCTCATCACTTTTTGGCGTCGTTTCTAGGGAGGTGTCAAAGTAGAATGTGGTTACTACTTTCTTCTATTTCTAGTCTCCAACAAACTTTTCTTCTACTTCTTATCCTCAATTTTCTTCCATTGCTTTATTTTTGCAAAAGTGATCTAGTATCTTCCTTTCTTTCAGTATTCATTATTTGCTTTCCTTTCCATTCTACAAGTAGAATTTCAACTCAGCAAGTAGTTTCTTTGTTAGTAGCTTCCTTTCTTTCATCTATCATTATCTGCATTCCTTTCAATTCAGTAAGTAGTTTCTTTGTTAGTGGTTTTCATTCAATGAGAAATTTCATTTATGAAAAGTACTTTCCTGCTACAAGGATCTTCCAAGAATCAACCCAAAAACATTTCCTTTCATGCTTTGTAGGAATAGGGACAATTTAGGGAAATTATTGTCAAATACCCCCACTGCATCCAACAGTCAACCTTCTCTCTTCTTTGGTGACTGTGAATTGGAAGACCCTTTAGGTGAGCAACTTTACATATTTGAAGGGCCTATAGGGGAAGAATAAGAGGAAGTACCCATTCCTACTGAACCAATGGCTGAAAAATGATAGAGGGAATAGAGAGAGAATTGAGGGTGCCTTCCCCATCAGGGAAACCAATGGGGACACTAAGATGAATAATATAAGCCCCTTTACTCTACCTCATTTCCATGGCCTGACCACAGAGGACCCTGACATTTTCCTATTTGAGTTTGTTGTTATATGTTGAACCTATGTCTATATAGATGATGAGCAAAAGATAAAACTATTTCCATCTACCCTCAAGGATGCAGCATTGCACTGGTTCATGGGTTTACCTAGAAATAAAATCACAAATTGGGCTCAGATGCAACAGGCTTTTAACAACAAATATAGGGACTAGGGTAGGTCAAAGGACACTAAAAAATATATTTTCAGGATGACCATAGGCCAAGATGAATCCTTAGAATACTATGAAGAAAGATTTCAGCACAATTACAAAAGGGCCAGGTGCACACTCGACCCTGAGTCACTAAAGTTTGTCTTGCTTAGAGGAGTAAGGGAGGATCTTTTGGATACCTTACATATGATAGCAGGAGGAGATATCTACCAATTACCCTATGAGGATATTAAGACTGTCTTCAGAAAACATTATAGGGAAACCAGGAAAAAGGGTAGGGGTAGTCAACCTATGGCCAGTACATCATCCTCCAACTCATCCATCAAGGGTGAAATTGGAAATATGCTAGAAGATTTCAAAAGTGATATGCGGAAAACCCTTGCCTTGCAATTGGACATCATGAACATCAAAAGGAATCAAGAGGAAGAAGAAAGAGCCCTGACCATATTTTGTCCTAGATGGACCAGGAGGCATCCGAAGAACAAATGTCCATTGAACTGTATTAAGATTTTCTCAGTCTGTGAAGAAAACCACTCCACAGACAAGTGCCCTTCTTTTCCTAGACTCAAAGCTGTATATCAAGGAGCTGAAGGGGTCACTAAGCAGCTTTTCTAAATTAACCAAAGGAGACCTCCTGGGCCTAGACCATACCAGCAGGGTATGCAAGGGCCATCCCATGCATATTACAATTCCAACCAAACCACAACTATACCTTCTTAGGGACCCCTTGCTCATCCTCCTTGGTCCTATACATATTAGTATCATTCCCATCCAGCCAACCAGTCATTTCAACCTTATGTTCAGCCACAACATCAGTGGAATACCCCACTTAAGGGGTGGAGGCCATAATTCAACAATGTTCCAGCCTTGTTGCCTCCACCACCTACCCAACCACAACTCCTGCACTCTTCTCCACCCAAGCAACCCCATATGCCTTCCCAGCCAAATTCGAACCCAAACAATAGGAAGGCTCAACAAGTATACAGGGGAGAGACATCATACCCAACTTATGATGTAGAAATCTAGGAGATCAACCTAACATCTCGAAGAATTCTCCCTGATAACCAACCTCCCTCTCCACATAGGGAGGTTGAGGAAGAAAGAGAGGAAAGGAACCTTAAAGTAAATCCACCCTTTCCTAAGAGATTAGCCCAACCACTCCAACCTACCCCAGAAGAAACTGAACTTCTGGGAGAATTGAAAAATCTATGTGTAAATATCCCCCTTCTCCAAGCAATCAAAGATGTTCCCATTTAAAATAAGTTGATTAAGGAGAAGTGCTTCAAGCATTTAGGAAGAAGAAAAAGTGATGCTCCTACCATTAATGTCATTTGGAAATTGTCTGACTTAATGCTGGGGTAGGTAATATGTCCAAAATATTTGGACCCTAGAAGTCCTGTAGTAGATGTGCACATCAATGACACCATTGTCCCACACACTTTGATTGATCTTGGGGCTGCCATTAATGTGATGACCAAGGACACCATGCTCAAGCTCAACCTCCAAGGGTCATTGAGGAAGACCACAACAGTTCTGCAACTTGCAAACCATTCCACAGTCACCCCTGAGGGAATTGTGGAGGATGTGATGGTCTCCATTGACTCCTGGGAGTACCCTGTAGATTTTCTAGTTCTCCAGCCTAAGGCTAAGCTTACTGGTTACCCTCTCATCCTTGGGAGGCCATGGTTGGCCACAACTGATGCTTACATTAGCTGCAGAGCTGGGAATATGACCATCAAGAATGGGCATATGTCCAAACAGTTAGTCCTATACCCTCTTGCTCAACCTACCCTAGAGCAAGATTTACGTTTATGGCTGGAGGAGGAGGAAGAAGATGAGATTTATTCTACCCAAGTTTATGATTTGGAAGCAACCATAGGAGGACGGCAACAAGATCAGGATGACTTAATTGAACACCTGCTCCAAAGTCCAACTCCTAGTTCACTACCATTAGAAGAAGAAGTAAGGGAAACACAGAACAATCATCCAATTGACTTATGCTTGGCCAATTCCAACCCTCTCTATGTCAAAACCATAGAATTTTGCCCAGAGAAAACTTTGAAAATTAATCCATCTCTTTCTGCTTTAGAAGAGGAAAATCTATGCAACATGTTGAGAGAAAACCTAGAAGCCTTCGCTTGGAGTTATAAGGAAATGAAGGGAGCACACCCCTCAGTGTGTACTCACCACATATACATCAAAGAAGGTTGAAGGCCAGTCAAACAACCACAAAGGAGGATGAATCCATCTCTTAAAGACATAGTCAAAGAAGAACTGCAAAAACTGCTAGATGCAGGATTCATTTCCCCTATCTCAAACAGTGAGTGGGTCTCTCCTTTAGTGTTAGTTCCCAATAAAAATGGTAAGTGGAGGATTTGTGTTGATTATAGGGAGTTGAAAAAATCCACAAAGAAGGATCAATTTCCCCTACCCTTCATTGACCAAGTGCTAGATGGCCTGGCAGGGAAGAAGTTTTTTTCCTTCCTAGATGGATTGAGTGGGTACAACCAAATCTAATCTGCATAGAAGGCCAGGATAAGACCACATTCACCTCTCCTTGGGGTACTTTTTCCTATAGGCTCCTTCCTTTTGGCCTATGCAATGATCCTGCCACTTTCCAGAGAGCAGTATTGAGTACTTTTGTTGAATTACTACATGATGTTGTGGGAATCTATATAGATGATTTTACACCTTATGGCTGTGATTTCCAAGAAGCCCTGACTAACCTAGGGAAAGTATTACACAAATGTATTGAAATGAATATTTCTCTCAGTCTAGAAAAATGTGAATTCTTAATGGTTGAAGGGACTGTGCTAGGTCATTCAATATCTCAGCAAGGACTGCAAAAGGACCCAAACAAAATAGCAATCATCCAAATGGTCCCACCTCCACAAAAGTAGAGATATGTCAGGAGTTTCTTGGGTTTATACTACTGAAGGCTCATAAAGGAGTTCAGCAAGTTGGCCTCTCCTTTGTTTGGGCTGTTGGCCAAAGATTCTGAGTTTATATGGTCAAAGAGCTGTCAAGAGGCCTTAGATATTCTAAAGGATAAGTTAACCACTGCACCAATTCTTCGAGGCCCAAAATGGGCCCTCCCTTTTCATATTCATGTTGATGCCTCGCACAAAGCAATAGGAGCAGCCTTAGGTTAGGAAGAGGAGAAATTGCCCTATGCCATCTATTTTACTAGTAAGAACCTATCAAAGGCTGAGCTAAATTATACTGTGACCAAAAAGGAACTCCTGGCTATTGTGCATTCATTAAAGAAATTTAGGCATTACATTATAGGATATCAGACATTTATACATACTGACCATGCTGCAATCAAATATTTAATGAACAAACCAGATGTGAATGCTAGAATTATAAGATGGTTGCTTTTATTACAATAGTTTCATCTAACTATTATTGATAAGCCTGGTAAGGAAAATGTTGTTGCAGACTTTCTATCAAGGATGAATCTTCCTACAGGTGAAGAAGGAATGGTGAATGACCAGTTACCAAATGAGCATTTGTTTGCTATTTTAGTTCTCTCCCCATGGTTTGCTGATATAGAAAACTATTTGGTATCATCACAGTTCTCATCAAACTTGCCCCCCAAAGAAAAGAGCTAGTCAGGAAAACTACCTCCTTCACCTAGATTAGGGGCAATCTATTCAAACATGGTCTAGATCAAATCTTGAGAAGGTGTGTAAGGGAAGAGGAAGTCTTTTACATCCTTTTGACCTGTCATGATGGGCCTTGTGGAGGTCACTTCGCAGTAAAGAGGACAACATTCAAAGTGTTTCAAGCAAGCTATTATTGGCCTACTCTTCATCGAGATGTGAAAAAGTACATTAGTTAGTGTGATCAGTGCCAGAGGATGGGAAAGCCTACTCCAAGAGATGAAATGCCCCTACAACCTCAAGTGACTTTCAAGCCATTTGACAAGTGGGACATGGACTTCATTGGGCCTATCAACCCTCCTTCGAAGAAAAAGTAGTACATTATTGTGTGCATTGATTATTTGACTAAGTGGCTTGAAACTAAGGCGATTAAGGCAACAACAGAAGATAAGGTGGTTGAGTTCCTAGAGGAGAATGTATTCTACAAATTTGGGTACCCTAGAGAACTAGTCACAGACCAAGGCAGCTAGTTTACCTCCAACACGATTGAAGAACTGCTCAACCATCACAAAATCAAGCATAATACCTCCACTCCTTATCATCCACAAGCTAATGGGCAAGTGGAGGTGACCAACAGGGCACCAAGAGCATCTTAACCAAGGTAGTGAGCAGCAGTAGGAAGGATTGGGCAGAGAGGCTAGTTGAGGCCACCTCGGCCTATAATACAACATGGAAGACCACCATTGGATTTACACCCTATGAGCTGGTCTATGGGAAAAAGGCTTTGTTGTTCATTGAGTTTGAATATAACACATTAAGGATGGAAACTCAACTAGATTTGGATCTCAGTCATGCATAGAAAGAAATATTGTTCCATTTGAATGGTTTGGATGAATTCAGAATGAAGGCCCTCCTACATACAAAGATAGTTCAGCTTCAGAGGAAGATCTGGCATGACAAACATATTAAGGAGAAGCAATTTCAAGAGGGAGACTGGGAATTGTTATATGATTCTAGGTATAAATACTTAAAGGGAAATTTAAGGACAAGATGGCTCAGACCTTATGTGGTGGAAAGACGCCATGAAAATGGTTCAGTGCAAATCAGAACTATAGACGAAGAAGCCATTCCATTGCTTGTTAATGGAAACCGATTGAAAATGTACAAGAGGCCTCTATCAAAACAAGAGTTCATTAACAATATCAATAAGACAGTGATGATGGTGGAGCAAGTTCCAGCTCCTCCATCATCAGGTCACTGAAAAAGAGAAAAGAATAGGGATTTAGGTGAAAACCTACATGAGGCGCCTAAGTCCCATATTTAGGTTGAAAACCTCGTGAGGCTGCCCAAGTATGAGAGCTAGGAGATCTACAATTAATGGCTTTGGCATCATCGATGAACCATGAGAAGTCAAGGGTTACAGAGATGATAAGAATATTGGGCAGAGAGCAAAATGAACCTCTTTTCATCATAACTGAACAATCAAATCCCATGGCCCTAATCAACACCCATAATCTAATTGTAAATGATCCCCAGCTGGCACCTAGGTATCTTGCTACCCAAGAGCTTTCACATTTTGAGGATATGTTTTGGCTGCTAAGAGATGATAATATACATTCCTTCTAAAGGAGATGGAACACAATGCCATGCAGCTTGAAGATTAGCGAATATCACTCCCCTCAAAGGTTGAGAGAGGCACTTAACAAGACACCTATGTATAAGCAATCAATGCAAGAGGAAAAGAAGAAGAGGAAAAGAGGAAGTGGGAAGAAGTAGAAAGGAAAGCAGGCTTCTATGAACAAGAAGAAGAGACCACAACAGAAGCATGGGATGTCAGAGAGGCTACCAGAGCCATGAAGGACATGGACATTGACTAAGTTTCTCAGAGGATGAGCAATACTTTCAGTAGGGGGCTGATGATGAGCCTCATCATTGGGTGATAATATGGGCCTTAATTCACCTCCTAGCATAATCAAACCAACTATTCTCACAACTTATTGCATACTTTTGATCATATTTTGTTTATGAGATGAGTTAGGGTTGGATATTTTTCTTTGTGTTCTAATGTGAATTTAGTGCAGGAATAAAGGATAAAAGCAAGGAAAAATGCAGGAATAAAGGATAAAAGAAAGGAACTATGGCAAAGACCTTGGTAAAAACTCGAATGGGACAAGGTAGAGGAATTATAGGAGGTAAATCCTCCCCATTTACTGCCCCTCCATTCGAATATTCCTCCATCAGCTTGGAGTGTAAACAGCCATCACTTTGAGGACTAGAAGACAGCCAAGCAAGTGAAAGTGACAAAAACCAGTTTATCTTGAGTTGGGATCCAAGCCTCCCTAATTTGAAGGAATTTGTTGGAGAATTTAGATGTATAAGTAGAGAGGCTTAGGACCTCAGTAGAATTTGGCTTTTCGATTGAAAAAATCTACTTTATTTCTAAGTTGTAAGACTTGTGACAGTTTGTTATGTAATCCATGGTTTTGATAATAAGAAGGAGTTTTGTTTTGTGCTAGCACTGAGTTAACTCAGAGGGCTGAAGCTCTTGGGTTAGGGCCCAACCCGAGAAGCCAAAGCTCCTCTTTATTGTACATGTATGCTAGCATAGATTCCTGGTTTTCTATTCATTTTCTTAAGTATCTACATTTCCATTACAATAGTATAGCATAGATGATTCATGGTTTAACTGTTCATTTACTTAAGTTGCTGCATTTCCATTACAACAGTATAGCATAGATGATTTTGGTTTAACTATTCATTTGCTTAAGTAGTTGCATTTCCATTACAATAGTATAGCATAGACGATTCATAGTATAACTGTTCATTTTCTTAAGTAGTTGCATTTCCATTACAATGGTATAGCGTAGATAATTCATGGTTTAATTGTTCATTTGCTTAAGTAGTTGCATTCCCATTATAATAGTGTATAGTAGATCGTTTGTGCTTTAGATTAATTACATTTGTGCCTTCTTTCTATTAACATGTTAGCTAGGAGAAGAAGATCACCATAAGGTTGTCCATAGGCATCTCAGCCTCACCTCCTCCCTCTGGTATCATGACTTGAGGAAGGGACCCTTCAGAAACCCAAAAAACACAGGTCTCTAGTTCTCGCATGAGCTTCGGAGTTTGTTGTTTGATGTAGTTACTTGTTTCATTTCATTGTCATCATTTTCCCTCACTCTCGGTCCACCCTCGCCCTCACTAGTGTTTCTGTCGTTTTCATTGAAACCTCCTTCAACAAGTTCTTCATGCATAATTTCCTTACCGTCCGATCCACAACAAACTTGACCAATCACCATCCGATTCATTAGTTATCAAATAGCCACCTCGCGTGAAGTCTTCCACCTACTTTATACGCTTTAAATCCCCATTGTCGATCAGCCTCACCTGATCTGACAACTATCACATCACCCGCTTGCCAACTAGCTTGGCCAATCTCCACCATTGATCTACCTCGCTTGATCCGATGACTATCGTTCAATCTCATGCAGATTCTTGCACGACCATTATCTGACTAAGAACACACAAGAAAAGTGGTTTTCCCATGCTACGTGTTGCCCAGTTACGCTAATTGCATGAAATTTAGAAATACAACTTACATCTTTGAGGGCACGAGAGAAACTACTTACCACCTCTGAAAACCCACTCCATCATTTCCATATGTTTCTCTCGTGATTAGATCTCTGCCATCCATTCTTCGTTAATCATGTCTATCCATCTATTAACTTAGTTCCCCGTGATAAGATCTTCGTCATTCATCATGTCCATTAACATTGTTCGTTCACCTATTCACTAAATCGCCCACGATAAGATCTTCGTTGTTCATCCTGTTCGTTAACCCTATTCATCCATCTATTCACTCAAGTCCCCGCAATAAGATCTCCCCAATCCATCTTTTGTTCATTGATCGATCCAACGGTCCCTATGCACTACTGCATCCTTACGTCCTCCTTTCACCAATTTCAATCTCTGACTACTTTTCTGCTTGAAAACCGATTTAGCTTAGTTTCCTTGCTTACACCTTCATTTGGTTTTGAAGCTCTTTACTTCTACAACTTAGATAGCAGCATTAGGTTAGTGATTGATTTAGAAATTCTTATTAGCATAGCTATTTAATTGGTTAATTATGTTATGTTGTGGGTTATAATTACATGTTGTTTTCTTCAATACTACAGTAGAGTAGCTCTCTCTTAGAATATATTTTCTCTTATTCCATCAAAGAATTAAGCTTCTTCTGACCCTATAGAAGTCTGGCTTGGAACCCCTGGTGTCTCTTGCCATATGAGTGTTGATAATAGGCAAGACCTTCACTTTTACTTGTGCATATAGCACTGTCACCTCCAAGTTTGTACGAACCCCGGGTTGATAAGTAAAGCTGGTAGCCCTAAGAGTTTCAACATTCTTGTTGCAATACCTAGGCTCATCAGGTAGCCCTCTAAGTCCTTGTTCCAACCATGCAAGTCTGATCAATATTGTATTATTCAAGAAAGAGTTATTCGAAATCTCCCACGATGACCTTATTATAGACTGGTTTAGTAGAACGAAGTTGTACGAAGTTCCACGTATCACAGTTTCAACCTTCAAACCTAAAAACAATACACTGAAAACTACAGGCCTCCCTATTTCTTTACCTTTATATGAAATTTCAATCTGATGCTCCGAGAGAAAGTTATGACTATGTTCCCCAGGTCACATGTTTGAGATATAATTCAGGAGCCTTAAAAAACCCTATATCCCTTGGGTCATATCTCCAAAACTATAGTGAGATAAGATATGAAATTTGTATCTGTGGTTCACCAAGATTTCAGCTAAAATGGGTTGTAATTTCAGATTCTAAAACATCATCGAAAAATAGTTATAGCGAACATGCCACGATGACCTGTTTGAAGCAGCGAAACCCAAGAATCCAAACCTCTGATACCAATTGTTATGCAACCAACTCACAAATTAGAAGGAAAGATAGATCAACGACTTCAAAATCAGCCTCTTCAAGGGGACAAACTCCTTTACATTACACAAACGAACAATTCTTGGATGATACAAATGACAAGACCTCCTTTCTATATATAGGAGTCTAAAGGGTCACAATATAATCAATGTCGAAAAAACAATAATAATGTAAGGGCACAATAATAACAATATGGGGACAACATGGGCACAAAAATAACAATGAGGGGCTACAATGACAATAATAATAAGGGAATACACTAGTATTATAGGGACCTAACACATTATCTACATGTGTACTTGAAGAAGAATCCATGTACACATCTGCACCTTCACTTGAGGCATTTTTCACCTATGTAGAAGGAGCATCATCAGATCCCTTTCCTTTCTCAAGAGCTTTATATTTATAGTCGCTTTTCAGGTGCCCTTCCTTTCCGTATTTCTAGCACACCTTTACAGGTTTTCCTAGAGATTTACATCTCCCTCTAGATTTATATCTTTCACTCGAGGAATTATTTTTGTTTTTGTTATGTGACCATCCTCGTACAGAAAAGGCATCACCATTCTGGCCCTCCATAGTTTTCTGTCTCATCTCCTCCAACAGCAAGGATGAGACTATTTCTTGAAACTACAAGGCAGTTCCATTTCTACCTATTGCAACAACTAGACTATCGCACGAATTTGGTAGAGAACACAACAAACTGATGCACTTATCTTCATCTGAAATTTTAATATCAATAGATAATAACTCACTTACAAGAGTATTAAAGGCTTTTAGATGCTCTCTCACCGAATCTCCATCTTTCATCCTTAGGTTAGACAGATTTCTCCATAGGAGCAATTTATTCACCAGAGACTTAGATTGGTACAAATTCCCTAACTTGTCCCACAAAGCCTTCACCGAAGCTTCCCCTAATCATTCAGCAATAATGAATCTCAAACATACAATATTATTGTGCCCTTTTCCTTCCGATCCTACTTCACCCAGTCTTGAGCTGACATTGTTGTTGGTTTAGTACCTAGATCTACCATGATCCACTAATCTTTATCCACCAGCAGATCCTCCATCTTCAGTTTCCAAAAATCAAAACTCTGACCATTAAATTTCTCGATCTTTATCTTTCCACTACTCGCCATGTTCTTACACCACAAGAATCGATCCCACAGATCTCCCACTGAACGGGTTCTACCATATGCCCGAGAAAAACCCCTTAGTAGAAATGGCGTTCCCTTGAAGCCAAAACAACTCTGATACCAAATGTGGGTTTTAACCCCATACATAAATTACCTGCAAATGAATTCTTAAAAGCAGAAAGTAAACAATGGCGAGAGTATAAAACATAAAACAAATATACATAGATATTTTCCCTTAGATCCCAAAATCAAGACCACTAGATTTATTTTTCATTATATTCCTTTCAATGTTACAATACATATATATACATGTCGAAGCATCCATAAACCCCAATCCATTAACCATGGATTAGAACATAACCATAGTTCCCTTGACTGGATCTACAAAATACCGTGGACAGAAAACCATCATTCCCAAAACCATGTGCAAAATCCATGCACAAAACCATAGGTAGGTCCACCCACCTAATATAGGGTCCAAATTTGTTTTCCTAGTGCGCTGCCACGGACCTTGTGTAGGGAGGCTACCACCCACTTGCAAACACCCCGATTAGGGGGGATGGTGCCCCCATTTAACCCCCCCACGTGTGGGGTAGTCGTGGAAAGAATATAACACACACCCAACAAATAGAGTTGCTAAAGAAGAATCAAATCCCCAAGGGCTTCATTTTAATAATTCTCATAAGAGGCAAGAAAGCATTTGGAATAGATTTCACCAAGAAACAATATAGAACATTGACATGTTGCTGCAATATGATACAATATCCATAGACGCTAAAATTGTAGAAGCCCTTCAGATTGTATTGAAGGATGCACAAGACATTTGATCAACTCTTGGAATGCAACTAGAAAATTACACTAAATCTTCTTGGTGGGTTAAACCATGGAGAGAGGATAAAAATTATCCAACTTTCCGAATTGTGGATGAAGTAGTTGATGATTCTCCACCGAGTTGTTACAACTCTATATTCCAATATTCGTCTTCATTGGTACACAATGAAAGTTAATTGAAAATAATGGATAGTGAGTGGAGACATGATTTGGATGAAATTTTATATTCCATTAATGAAAATGCAAGCAATCATATAAAACCAATGGTGGATTTTGATGCTAAGGATATGTTCAAAGCACGTTTGGTTAGTCATTTGAATGGAAATCCAACATTATCCAAAGATAGGTTGGTGAAAGTGAGAAATGGGGTCTACTACTTTAGGCGAGATGGGAAGGCCCCACGAAAGGGTGTTTCAATTGGCTTTGCAATTGGATCCAATTGTGGGATGTTGTTTGGAAATAACTCAATTCCCCCATTGAACATACTGAGAGAAAAGATGTTCCTCAAAGTACAAAGTAATGTGTTTCTTGTGGAACATAGTACATTGGAAGGGTTTAATGAATAAGGAAGCGGGATGGTAACAGGGTGTTTGATTACCATAATGGGATTGACCTTTTGGATAGATTAGAAGGCACCAAGCTTCAATTTTATTGGTATAGTAGAATAAAGGGGAAACACATGTATACATATGATTTAATAGATCATGCTTTTGTACAACTTGAATCTGTTATAGCAATCACCAACTTATCATACAATGCTAGAAATGGTATATACAAATTAGAAGAAAGTGTTTACAATTTTTTCTTCTTCAGATTTTGTGAAGAACTTGAATAAGGTTAATTTTCAAAACATTCTACTTTCACTTTCCTTATGTATTTCCATGTATTGGATCATTTACAAATAATTATTGGTTGTATTTTTGTTTATTTGTTTGTCTGAATTTGATGATAATTTTGTAATTGTTGGCTTTAGGTCTAGTGAATACTTCGAATAGTGAATGTTCGAGATAACTCAACCTTTTTTCACTACCTATTTTTTGTGTAAGTTTCTTTCACTATCCATTCATGTTTTTGTAGTTGTGTTTCATTTAAGCATTAATTTGGTATTTCCTCCATAAAAATAATATAATTACATACCTATATAACTATATGTACCCCTTACATCAACACATATATACAATTTGGAGATAAGCATATCCCACTCCTCAATACTTCTATTGGATGCCTTCTACCGTGTTTCCTCTAAAGTTGATCCATTTAATCATGAAAAGTAAGAAGAGTTCGTTCTTTTTTCATGAATATGTTTTGTAGATAAGTATGTGGTACTTATCACTAAATAATAATGTTTTCCTTTAATTTTTAGATTAATGGTTCACTTTCTAGAAAGGATATCAAGGATCTAATGGCACAAGGTTCAATCGGGATGGTTTTTTCCCACTCAATTTAAGAGATTTAGACCAGAGCAACTAAAACATGAAGTGCATTTTGTTTTGAATGTTTGTGTGGTATTTAGCTTTCCTATTTTTTAAATTGGACATATAAATGAAAGTTTGTAGTTCAAATGTGCCATCAGAGTATTTTTGGAAGTATTGTCACTTCCAGAGACAGCCTCGAATTTCTTACAAGACCAGTTTCGGGTAACATCTAGATTTTATGTGTCTTATATGATCTTCAAGAAACCGACGACATCATATACATTTTATACACATATGTAAATACAAATATAAAATAAACAACATGGGTTGGTTCCTTCATCCAAGGACATAAGCCATGTATTTTTGGTATCCTTTCACATATACAACTCATAGGAATATAGTTATAAAGTAGTGGAGGCCGAGTAATTCAAGGACCTACAGTTTAATCAACTTTTGTAGAGTAATGGAAGAAGATAAGGAGATAGACTAAATCGTCACATAGAGCTTGAAACATCAAGAATTCTACACTTGTCTGAGTTAAAGATAGACATAATGGATGAAAGAGGATTGGATGTTGTGATTCATGGAGCACACTTTTAAAGATATAATCTCAAAGATACATACAAGCATGTGCATTAACAAATCAATACAAATGAATCTATAAGAACATATGAAATATTTCTGGCAGCTACAATTACATGAAATCAAAGAGGAAATGTGAACATAATGGAATTTAACAGAGAGGTAACATATTGTAGTACTTGAAGGTTGGAATCGCCACTATTTCATTTATATCTTGAAAGATGAAAATATAGAAGTCATACAGTTTCAGAAATAACATGTAGTTTTTCTTTAGAATTCATAACCTTTTCCAAGTGTTTCTTCCTCGCTTTTATAAGGAGAGGGGAAAAATGAAAATTACAAAATATCTCAAGTTACAACTTCCAGCAACCTTCATGACTAGCTCTCTCGGCGTGTTGGCTTTGTCACCTCCAATTATTACAACAGAAAGATACTTTTCTTGGAAATAAAACAGAATAACAATATCAATCAAAAACAACAAAACAAAATTAACAAGTGAACTGAAATGATGGTCCTGTAGAAAATATCTCCACGCCACTCTCTTTGTTGGCCTCTGGTTCAACTGAGTTTCTGCTACATCATGCCTCATGCTCTCTCGGTCAGTTCCCCGTCGCTTTCGGTCTTAACAATTTTGCTTCTTCTCTCACAAGAAGCAGGAGTGATCACCCGTGATGGTCACAATAGATTCTGAACACTGATTGCCAACTCATCCATACCTTCTCACCTTGTTTATTAAACCAACATAACCAATCATGCCTTATGAAACAATCATGCAAGTGTATCGGGGATTAGGAAGTTTGGAAACTTTAAACTAAACAAGATTCATAAATTTCGATTGCCAATCTCCTTTGGCCCCTTATGCCTTAGCCCAGGGACTTAGGTAAAAATTGCATGGTAGAAACTTGGGGACTCAAGGCCTAAGCCTTCTGGAGATAAAAGTCCTTTAGCTAGGACGGGGGCTGATTCTTTGATATATCATGTTGTAACTGGTCCCAATGCGTAATACGTAAGAGTAAACTATGTATGCGGCTCAGCCCATTTTGCAGTATCTAGGCTTAGTGATTGGGAATCTCTAATCCTTGCCTCTAGTTTCACCCTCCCATTTCTTGCGATTGCGATATGCAATGTGGTTTTTCCCATGTGGAAAGAGGATAAGGGAGGGTGAGCGTGAAGGCTTTAACACATAAAAGACCTTTAGCAACTTCTCCACCCAACCATTGGTTTGAAACATAAAGTGCACATAATCATGTGACCTACCTTATCCCACCTGTCCGCCTCGCTTCGGGCCCATGATATCAAGTGTTTCCCCGATATGCACCTTTATAGAATGTCAATTACATATTGCTCCATGGTTACAATTAGTGATATGTGATCGCCCCCCTACTTCTTAGCCTTTGGTCCTTTTGACTCATTCTAATTGTGTGCCAGTCCCTGTATCAGATCCCCTCAATCGAAGGATCATGATCGAAGGCTTCACTACACAGTGGTGCATTGTTTCACTGATTGTAGATTCATGACATCATCACGGCCATGTGTCACTTTCTGATTGGTGACAAGTGTCACCTAGATATGCCCCCATAGATCCTTGAAAATACCAAATCAGCTTGCCACGTGTCCTTCATATTGCCACATCATGATGACATCAACACTACATGGCTTTATCAGGACCAATATTTCTTTGCCACATGGCCCCCTTGAGGAGAGAGAAGGGCCCGCCTGCCCTTCGTTTTTTGCTGCCATCCTTTGTAAAATTGTTTGTGGCTTTCCTGGAACTTTACCACTCACATATCGCAAATTGCGATATTACAACTTTTTAGAGTTGTAACCTTGTCAGCACATTGATTCGCCGATATTTGATGTGTGATGCCCTAGACCCATTGATTGCCGATATGCCTGGACCTTGAAACCCCCGATTGTCGGTATGCAATATCAGTGATCACTTGATTACTGATATGCCTCTATGTCAATATCTCTTTACTGCCAAGACATTCGATCTATGATTTGTGATATTGGCGATCACTCGATCACTAATCTCACTGCCCTCCCCTGCTACTGCTGGAAATTCTGATTGTGATTTGTGATGAGCCTTACCCTTGGTCTTTTTCTCTTTGTTTTCTGGCTTTCAAATGGTAGGTTTAATCTGCTCTAACATTTGATCCAAAATTCCGTTTTTTGACTTCCATATACCATTGGAAAGCCTATTCTAAGCACTATCTAGTGGAGAGGGTCTAATTTTTCTTTGAGGGTTTCTATGGCTTAGACAATGGCTGAAAATTTCTCGTTTCGTTTTTCCTCTTTGTACAACTGGAACTCTATTTTCAGAAGGTGAAAACATTGGCTCCACTTGGGGACAGTGCCTTGATAGCAAGGTGTTGAGAACCTGCATACTGTGAACTTCTCTTTTTTGGGCATGGAGTCTTTTTAAACAAGTGAAATTTTTGTGAAAATGGAACTTTAAACAGAAAACTAGAAATTTCATATGACAATTACAACACACACCAGTGTTTACAATGAGTGCAAGACAATACCTTTTAATTATGGAAATATAGTTTGAGGAAATGCCCATTTACTAGTAGCTCCAATGATTCACCTTCCATATTTTCGAGTAAATACGTATTATTTCCTTTTCCTTTTGACATTTTGAAAAGGGCGAACCAAAGGGAATCAAACCTTTTGCGTTTACCTTTTCCTTCCTGTCAGACATCCCATCAGAGAACTAAATCTCCCAGTTGAAGAGGTCGATCCTTGGCCTTTTTGTCAAATAGGGATTTCATCTTGTATTGGTAATTTTCCCATTTAACCCCCATATGTACCCTATTTTCGTGGAGCTCAACCAGTTTTTTAATCCTTCGTGTCACAACACTTGGTTCCTCAGCTTCTTGTAGTAACTTCACCACTGGAATTGTTAATTGGATTGGGAATACTGCAACCTTACTATACACTAGCTCAAAAGGTGATTTTTCAGTGGAATGTTTAGGAGTCACTCAGTTATCCGAGAGTGAAAACATCAATTGGGTGTCCCAATTCCTCTAATTCTCGGTGATGGTCTTCTTCAACACTCTCACCACAGTTTTATTTGAGGACTCAACTAAGCCATTTCCTTGAGGATAGTAGGTAGTGGAGTGCCCTATGATGATATTGAATTTCTGACAGAAGCTGTTGAATTTTTCCAATTTGAAGACTTGAGCATTATCAGTGATAATTTTGATAGGACAACCAAAACGAGCTAATATGTTCTCCTCCATAAACTTGATTACCACTGAGTCTGTAGTGTTTCTAGCTAGGATGGCCTCTACCCACTTGGTGAAATAATCCATGGTTGTTAATATCCACTTATGTTGGCCATTGGAAGGTGGGTTTATCTCTCCTATGAAGTCTAGTCCCCACTGTCTAAAGGGTTCATCCACATGCACTAGGATCAGGGGAAGAGGAGAAAGTTTTTGTCTCTCAGCAAAGACTTGGCACTTCTGACATGACCTGACTTGTAAATGCACATTTCCAAACAGTGTAGGCCAATAGAATCCTGCTTTGAGGATTTTGTGAGCTATGGTCTTCTAGCTGTAATGACCTCCACAAACTCCCCCATGAAATTCTTCAATCACTTTATGAGTTTCACCTTCTACCAAGCATAACAAAAAAACTCCCATGGGTCTTTCCAGTAGAGTTGACCATTGGATATGATATACTTTTGAGCTTGCAGTCTCAACGTCCTGTATTTGGATTTGTCCAGCCCTAGTGGGCACCTCAGGAATAAGAGATAATGGATGATATTCTTATACCAGGGTGATCCCTCATATTTAGCATAGATCTTTTTCTCTGTTATTTTAATCCCATTCTATTGAACTTTTGTTTTGTCTTCCTCTATTATCAGGTTTATTCCCAAATCTTGGCAGTTATATTCTGATAAAATCTTAGCCAACCCCTGGCCTTTTATGAGCTTAGTGGGCTTTATGTATAACTCATATTCATGTATCTTTGCTATCC
This sequence comes from Pinus tabuliformis, assembly GCA_031772625.1. Classification (NCBI taxonomy): domain Eukaryota; kingdom Viridiplantae; phylum Streptophyta; class Pinopsida; order Pinales; family Pinaceae; genus Pinus; species Pinus tabuliformis. The sequence continues at coordinate 1,883,691,141 of CM062819.1, read as the reverse complement.
ACCTACCCATTTTTCCTTCATTGTCTCCTTGCACAAGGATGTCCTTGGTCATTTTCATTGGGACAAATGTTGCGATTTCTTATTGTAGCACATACACTTGAAATTCCTTCAAAGCTTTGACTAGTGCATATGCTTGTTTCTCCAAGATGTTATATTTCAGCTCAGCATCCCTTGGGACTTGGCTGAATAAGGCGATGGGATGCTCATAACCATGCTTATTCTTCTATAGCAAAACTACAACAATAGTATGTAGAGAAGCAAAAGAAAACATATCGTAAAGCATTGAGTAGTCAGGGCTAACTAGTACCGGTGCTTTAGCAAAAGATTATTTAATTCTAGTAAAATAATCTCGAGAGGTAGGCCTCCATTTGACTTCGTTTTCCTTTTTAAGCATATTTGTAATACCCTTCACTATTTCAGCATAGTTGGGTATGAACCTTCTCAATAAATTGATTCTCGCCAAAAAGACTTGGACCTCTTTCTTATTTCTAGGTAGAGGAATGCGACTGATAGCTTCAACTCATTTAGGATCAATTTTCACTCCCTCTTGCGCTACTATGTGTCCTAGTAGCTTCCCCTCACTCAGGGAAAACTGAGATTTCTTGGGATTCAAAGATAGTCCATACCTTTGCATTTCTGAAAGGTGAGCTTCAAGTGGAAGATGTGCTCTTCATTAGTCTTAGAGAAGACTATGATATCATCCAAAACACCTTGGTACCCGAAGACCTGGATAGGAGCATGTCGAACTGAGGGGGAATATCTGCCACTACTATGTCCATCACTACACTCTTCATAGGGATCTGAGCCAGGTTTACCACCAGATATTTTATCATTCCCAAGCATTTGACCCTCTTGGATTCAAAGGAGTATAGGTCCTTGTAGGGTCTGGTGATCTGCAAGCCAAGTTATTCCATCACATCTAAGGGCATGAGGTTATACGAGGCTCTATAATCCAACATACAATTGTGCAATAAGAAGTCATGAATTACCAGGGTCACATAGAAGGGTGGAGTGGAAGGATCAAGTTCTTTGGCATGAGGCCCAAAGACAACCATTGGTCTCTCTTCTTGAAAATCTAAACAATCATGGCTCAGTATTGCAGTGGATGGGAGCATGAGCTGGGATACTTGAGCTTTATAAGTGGGTTGTTTTAGAAGTTCAGTTAGGGGAACATGGATCTTTACCTTCTTGAGTTCCTTCTGAAGATTGAATGTAGACTGGCTCTTTTCTATGCCTCCCAACTCTACCTCTCTTTCTTTATCACCAGTAGATTTTATTAGAATAGGTGCCTTCTTTTCTATATGTTCCTCCAAGCTATTGCATTCCTTAGTCAAGGAAACTTTTAATTTGGATAAGTTAGGGTTCAGCCTCCCTTTTCCTTTATTTAACACTGGGGGAACATTTTGGGGAGTAGTTTCCTCTTGTTGTTCATGTTCCCTCGACCTCGTTTTTGAAGATTTGAGGTCATACTTTCAATGTAGCTATGCTTGCATGAAATATGCAAATTTCTTACAATAATCCCCTATGTCTTCCTCATTTATTGTTGCTTCTCTATCATGGCACATCTCATGGTGAGCCATGTTTTCCTATTCCTCTTCAGAGAAGGAGGAATACAAGTTTCCCTGCATCTCAGGTGTATCCGGTGATTGTTCATCCAGATAATCTTCTATATATAGAGGAGGAGGGATTTGATCAAGTTGATCTCTTCTTTACCTTTGAAGTATCTGCAATGGTGGCCGTCTGTACTATGGGTTATAACCTCGGTTTAAGCTTAACCACCTTATGAGTTAAACTCTTAATGAGTTTATCCATTTCTTCCCACTTTAGATCTAGTAATTATTTACCTTGACCAGAGGAGGAAGTTTCTTCTTTCCCCTTTTTCTTCTTAGTAGGTTAATTATTTCCTCTTAACTTCCCTACCAAGGTGAAATTTGCTTCCACCTCAAGAGCATCAACTTGGAGTTGATTCAAAGTACAAGACTTCCTCTCCCTTAGGGTAAAGCCAAATTTAGACACAAAGGCTCCCACAAATACTACATGAGCAGTAGCTGGACGAGGCTTTATCAAAACAGGAAGGTTATTATACTTCTTATTGAACTCTTTTATGAATTCTGAAATATCCTCTTCTGGCTTCTTCCTTATAGCACTAAACTTTGTGAGGACATACTCATGATCTTTCTTTTCACCCCTCTATTGTATGAAAGAGTTTTTGAGTTCTTCCCAAGTGGTGAGGGATGCATTGTTTAGGGATTTAAACCAATTTCTGGCTTCTCCATAAGGGGATTGCACAAAGAGTCTTAGGACAAAATCTAGTTGTTCTACATTTATATTCTTAGCAAAAGCAAATAAGGTTTCATTGTGTCTCTGTGCAGTGTTTTCGTCTTGCCCATTGAACCTAGGAAAAATATTTAGGTAGTCCTGAGGCATAACACTTTGGGGTTGAGGTAAATCAAGAGGGGCATATTTATTCAGTAAGAAACCCAAACAATCATCTAGATTAATGGGGGGGGATTAATAGTTACAGGAGGAACTTGGGCCAAAACTAGAGTGGTTGGAGTAACTAGGTTGAGAGTACTATGACTGAGTGTGTAATGGATATTGTTATTATTGAGGATAGATTTACCTTTTTCAATCTTAGGAGGAGGAGGAAATGAAATGAAGGGAGTCATAACTGAGATTTCTTTCTCTTCAATCTGTGATTTGGGGGCATGATTCTCTAGCTCATCTTTTGCAGGGTATGTAAGGACCTTAGGAATAAAATTTGAGCAGTGGATGGTAGCGTGTTGGGAGATGGAGGAGGAAGCTTCAAATAATGATGAGATAGTATCACAGGTAGTATGAGTTTTCTCCTTCTAGACTCTCCTGAAAATTAATTTCTCTGGGTCAGATACAGAAGGGGTTTTCTGCAAAGAGGTATCTGAGCGAGTGTGAGGCTTTCTAAAATCTAGAATAATAAATGATATTGAGATCTGTGGAGTCTCCAAGGTGACGAGGATGCAATCATAATGTCTTTTCTCACCGACACAGAGTGCTTAACTTGTCATATCCCAAGGGAAAAATCCTTCAATACGTTCCCCGACAATGGTGCCAAAATATGTTTTTGCTTCCAGAGACAGCCTGGGATTGCTTACAAGACCAGTGCCTAGCAACATTAGATTTTATGTGTCTTATATGATGTTTAGCAAACCGGAGACATCATATATATTTTATACACATATGTAAATACAAATATACAATAAAAAACATGGGTTGGTTCCTTCATCCAAGGACATAAGCCATGTATTTATGGTATCCTTTCACATATAAAACTCATAGGAATATAGGTATAAACTAGTGGAGGTCGAGTAATTCGAGGACCTACAGTTTAATCAACTTTTGCAGAGTAATGAAAGAAGTGAAGGAGATAGACTAACTCATCACATAGAGCTTGAAACATCAAGAATTCTACACTTGTCTGAGTTAAATATAGACATAATGGATGAAATAGGGTTGGATGTTCTAATTCATGGAGCACACTTTTAAAGATATAATTTCAAAGATACATACATGCATGTGCATTAACAAATCAATACAAATGAATCTATAAGAACATATGAAATATTTATCCCAACTGCAATTACATGAAATCAGAGAGGAAATGTGAACATAATGAAATTTAACAGAGAAGTAACATATTGTAGTACTCGAAGGCTAGAATTGCCACCATTTCATTTATATCTTGAAAGATGCAAATCTGGAAGTCATATAGTTTCAGAAATAGCGTGTAATTTTTCTTTAAAATTCAAAAACTTTTCTAAGTGTTTCTTCCTCCCTTTTATAAGGAGAGGGAGAACATGAAAATCACAAAATATATTAGGCTAGAACTTCCAGTAGCCTTCATGATTAGCTGTCTTGGCGTTCTAGCTCTGTCACCTCCAATTATTACAATGGAAAGATACTTTTCTTGGAAATAAACCAGAATAACAATATCAATCAAAAACAACAAAACAAAATTAACAAGCGAACTGAAATGATGGTCTTGTATAAATATCTCGATGCCACTCTCTTTGTTGGCCTCTAGTTCAACTGAGTTTCTTCTACATCATACCTCATGCTCTCTCGGTTGGTTCCCTATCACTTTTGGTCTTAACATTTTTGCTTCTTCTCTCAGAGGAAGTGGAGCGATCACCCATGATGGTCACAACAGATTCTGAACATTGCTACCAACTCATCCGACCCTTCTTACATTGTTTATTAAACCAACGGAACCAATCGTGCCATGTGAAACAATCATGCAAGTGTATCGAGGATCAGGCAGTTCGGGAACTTTAAATAGAACAGGATTCATAAAGTTGCGATCATTGATCTCCTTCGACCCCTTATGCATTAGCCCTGAGGAATTAGGTGAAAACTGCATGGTAGAAACTTGGGGACTCAAAGGCCTAAGCCTTCTGGAGCTAAAAGTCCTTTACCTACGATGGGGGCCAATTCTTTTATATATCGCATTGTAACTGGTCCCAATGCATAATATGGAGGACCAAACTACGTATGAACTTGGGCCCCTTTTGCAATATCGGTGCTCAAAGATCAGGAATCTCTAATCCTTGCCTCTGGTTGCACCCTTCGAATTCTTGCGATTGCAATATGCGATGTGGTTTGGCCCATGTGGAAAGAGGATAAGGGAGAGCCAGCGCGAAGGCTTTAACACATAAAATTCCTTTAACAACTTCTCCACCCAACCATTGGTTTGAAACATAAAGTGCATATAATCATGTGACCCGCCTTATGCCACCTATCTGCCTCACTTCAGGCCGACAATATTGGGTGTTTCCCCGATATCCACCTTTATAGAACATCGATTACATATTGCTCCATGGTTGGGATCACCGATATGCGATCGCCCCCTGCTTCTTATCCCATTGTTCTTTCACTCATTCTGGCCATGTACTAGTCCCTATATCGGAGCCCCCCAATCAGAGGATCGTGGTCAGAGGTTTCACTACAGAGTGGTGTGTTGTTTCGCCAATTGTTGATGGTCGATTGATGATGTCATCACTGCCACATGTCACTTCCTGATTGATGACACTTGTCACCTAGATATTCCCTCATAGGTCCCTGAAAATTCCATATCAGTGTGCCACTTTTCCTCTATACTGCCATGTCATGATGACATTAGTGCCATGTGGCTTTATCAGGACCAATAGTGCTCTGCCACATGGCCCCCCTAGAGGAGAGAGAAAGGGTCCGCCTGCCCTTGGTTTTTCACTTCCATCCTTTGTAAAATTGTTTTCGGCCCTCCTAATGCTTTACCACTAACATATCACAAATTGAGACATCGCAACTTTTTGGAATTGTAGCCCTGTCAGCTAATCGATTTGCTGATCACCGATGTGCAATGTCCTGGACCCGCCAATCACCGATATGCCTGGACCCTGAAACCCCTGATCGTTGGCATACGATATTGGTGATCGCTTGATCGCTAATATGCCACTATGTCAATATCTCTTGACTGCTAGGACCTCTGATCTGTGATTTGCGATATTGGCGATCACTTGATCCTTGATCTCACTGCCCTCCCCTATTGTTGCTGGAAACTCTGATTGCAATTTGCGATGAGCCTTACCCTTGGTATTTTTCTCTTTGTTTTATAGCTTTCAAAGGGTAGCTTCAATCTGCTCTAACTTTTGATCCACAAGTCCATTTTTGGACTTCCATGTACCGTTGGAAAGATTCTTCCAAGCACTATCCAGTGGAGAGGGTCTGATTTTTCTTTGAGGACTTCTGTGGCTTAGACAATGGCTACAAATTTCTCATTTCTTTTGTCCTCTTTGTACAACTAGAACTCTATTTTTAGAAGGTGACAATATTAGCTCCACCTAGGGATAGTGCCTTGATAGCAAGGTGCTAAGAACTTGCATACTGTGAACTTCTCTTTTTTGGGCATGGAGTCTTTTTAAACAAGTGAAAATTTTGTGAAAATGGAACTTTAAACAGAAAACTGGAAATTTCATATGATAATTACAACACACACTGGTATTTACAATGAGTGCAAGACAATACCTTTTAATTATGGAAATATAGTTTGAGGAACTTCCCATTTACTAGTAGCTCCAATCATTCACCTTCTATATTTTCAAGTAGGTACACATTATTTCCTTTTTCTTTTGAAATTTTGAAAAGGGCAAACCAAAGGGAATCAAACTTTCTGTGTTTACCTTTTTCTTCCCATCAGACGTCCCATCGAAGAACTAAATCTCCTGGTTGAAGAGGTTGATCCTTGGCCTTTTGTACCAAGAAACTATTGGTGACCCAATACTGAAGATTCCCCCTTATTTTATCTTCTTGTCAGATGGAATCCCTACCCAATCTATATCTGTGAAGCCTTGAAGCTTCACTCCTTCTATCTGTTTGTACCAAAGACCAAACTGGGTGGTGCCTCTAAGGTATCTCAACACATGTTTAGATACCTTCCAATATAGTTTGGTTGGCTTAACCATGGCTTGACTAAGATAGTTAATTGAAAAAAACATGTTCGGTCGTGTGTTCACCAAATACATAAGTTAACCCACAAGCTGTCTATAAATAGTATCCTCCACTACTTCACCTGAAGTAGCATCTTCCTTCCTCCAATTTGTTGCTAGAGGAGTCTCCACATATTCTTTTCTCTCCATGTGGAACTCCTTTAGTATCTCGTTGGCATACTTTCTCTGAGAGACAAAAAGTTCCTCATCTCCTTTCCATACTTCCATACCAAGAAAGTAATGCATGAACCCCAGTTCCTTCATCTCGAATTCTCTTGCAAGATTTTATCATCTTCTCATCACCTGTTAGAATCAAATAATCGACATATAATACTATAATCAACAATCTACCTTCAACCACAATATGTTAAAGGTTCCCATCTTCTTCACTTTTGGTGAAGCCCAACCCGGTGAAATAGCTATTAATCCTGGTCTACCAAGCACAAGTTGCTTGTTTTAGTCCATACAACACTTGCTTGAGTCTGCACACATGCAACTCTTTGTTGAAGGTCTCAAATCCTTTTGGATGCTCAATAAACACCTCTTCCTCAATCATACCATTGAGGAATGTTGTCTTCACATCCATCTGTTCTATCTTCCATCTCATCTGCACTGACAGTGCTAGAATAGATCTGATTGAAGAATACCTTGCTACTTGAGAAAAGGTCTCATCGTAATCAGTTCCCTCCACCTCAAAGAATCATCTGGCCACAAACTTGGCCTTTTGTTTATCCACACTCCCATCTGCTACTTTCTTTACCTTGTAAACCCATATGGAACTCACCACTGACTTGTCTGCTGGTCTTGGGATGACTTCCCAAACACTGTTTCTGATAATGGAGTCATACTCCTCAACCATGGCATCAACCCACATTAGTTGTTGCACTTCTCCTTCAAATGAGGATGGCTTAACCTCTACACTCTTGCTCATTGTAGGTTTTAACCCTATACAAAAATTACCTGCATATGAATTCTAATAATAGAAAATGAACAATAGTGAGAGCATAACACATAAAACAAATATACACAGAGATTTTCCCCTGGATCCCAAAACTAGGACTACCAGATTGATTTTTTAATTATGTTCCTTTCAATGTTACAATACATATATATACATGTTGAAGCATCCAATACCATGGACCGAAACCATCATGCCCAAAATCATGTGCGAAAACCATGCACAAAACCATGGGTCCAAAAAAAATTCCCTGGGCCACTGCCCCAGACCCCATAGAGAGGGGCTAACTTCCCCCCTCAAACCCCCCATATAGGGGAGGCTACCGCCTCCGTTTCGCTTCAGCGCAATGAAGGGGGGGCTCTGTCCCCACTCTACCCCCCCGGTTTAGCTAGGGAGGCTAGTCGCAGAAAGAATATAACACAACCCAACATTCTCCCACTTGTTGTTTTCTTTCCATAGGAGGCCAAAGGACAGCTTAGTCATTTATCCACCCCTACAACACCCATTGTTTCTCTACACCAAGAGAACTTCTCAGAGATCACATATTTTTTCAATGCGTCTGCAGTATTCTTCAAAGTGTCCACCTTTACCAGCAACACCTTTTTGTCTTCAACCATATCCCTCACAAAGTGATACTGAACATCAATGTGCTTTGTCTTCAAGTGATAAGCAGGGTTTTTTGCCAAGAAAATTGCACTTTGGCTGTTACAATCTATCCTTATATCTCCTTGTACTAACCCCATACTTGAACACAATCTCCACAACCAAACTGCTTTCTTGCTTGCATGAGTGGCTGCCATGTATTCTGCCTTTGTAGTTGATAGTGCCACTATAGATTGTTTCTTACTCATCCAACTGACTGCATCTCCAAATAGGTTAAACATATACCCACTTGTAGATCTTCTTTGATCCAGATCTCCACCCCAGTCTGCATCAACAAAGCCACAGGTATCCAAAACTCTATCCAATCCTAGTCTTCCTTTGGAGTACAAACCATAATCACTAATGGCATGCAAATACCTGAAAACCCGCTTCACCCCTGTCCAATGCTCCTTCCCTGGTTTTGACATAAACCTGCTCAATACTCCCACTTCATGTTCAATGTCTGGTCTAGTACAAACCATCGCATATATTAGGCTACCGATTGCACTTTCATATGGAACATGGGACATGTCTTCTTCCTCTTCTTGTGTCTTGGGACACTGTTTAGCAGATAACTTTACACCTACAGGAATAGGAACCTTCACCAGTTTACTATCTTGCATATTAAACAACTGCAGTATTGTCATGACATACTTCCTTTGGTTTAACTAAAGCTTCCTCTTTGCCCGATCTCTTTTAATTTCCATGCCTAAAATATAGTTTGCAGCACAAAGATCTTTCATGTCGAATTTGGAGGGCAATTGGGTCTTCAAATCTTGGATAATTTCTTTATCATTTCCAACTAGCAGCATATCATCCACATACAATACCAGATAAATACCACAGTTACCAATTAATTTAAAATACACACAATGATTTTCTTTGCTTCTGGTGAAGCCAAGTCCCTGTATAAATGTGTCAAATTTCTGATACCACATCCTTGGTGACTGTTTTAACCCATACAGAGACTTCTCTAACTTGCATGCCAGTTCTTTCTTACCCTTCACTGCAAAGCCTTCATGTTGCTTCATGTAGATCTCTTCTTCCAGATCCCCATGAAGAAGTGTTGTCTTCACATCCATCTATTATACCTCAAAATCAAAAGTAGTAGCAATAGATAAAAGTAATATAATAGAAGCTACTTTGGCAACAGGAGAAAAAATATCACCAAAATCAATTCCCTACACCTGGGATTAACCTTTTGCTACCAACCGATCTTTGTATTTCTCTACCTTTCCTTCTGCATTCATCTTCTTCTTGAACACCCATTTGCTGCCAATGGGTTTCCTTCTAGCTAACAACTCCACCAGATCCCAAGCCTCATTTTTGTGCAAAGATGTCATTTCATAAACCATGGCCTCTTTCCAGAGTTTGCCATACTCTGAGTCTACTTCTTCCTTCACAGTTCTGGGATCATCATCAGTAATAGATAAAGAAAAAATTGAACAGAAATCAGATGGACTATACCTTTCTGGTTGCCTTCTTTCTCAAACTGATCTTCTCATAACCAGAGTTTGTTTCTCTTCATCTTCTGATTCCTCTTCTGCTATAGAGTCTAATTCTTTCTCCTTAAGCTCAAACTCTATATTCTCAGGTTCATTTTGTTGGACTTCATGTTTAATAACATATTTCACCTCTCCGAACAACACATCTTAGTTGTACATAACCTTCCTTTTTACTGGGTTCCAAAGCTTATAACCGTTTAAACCATCGTTATACCCAATAAAGATGCACTTTTCAGATTTACTATCCAACTTTGTTCTTTTCTCCTTTGGAACATGTACATATGCATCACATCCAAATACCCTCAGATGTGAAACAAAGGGTTTCTTACCAGTCCATACCTCTTGAGGAGTCTTATCCTACAACACTGATGAAGGTGATCTATTGACCAGGTAACATGCAGTCTCCACTGCCTCTGCCCAGAATTCCTGTCCTAACCTGGCACCACTGAGGATGCTTCTTTCCCTTTCCATCAACGTCTTGTTCATTCTTTGTGCAACTCCATTTTTTTTAGGTGTGTATGGAGTAGTCTTCTATCATGTTATACCACACTTCTTGCAGAACTCTTCAAATTTCTTCTTGAAAAATTCTCCACTATTATCTGTCCTCAGCGCCTTTATCTTCTTCTCTATCTAGTTTTCCACCAGAGCCTTAAATTATTTAAACCTATCAAAGAATTCATATTTCATCTTGATGAAATATATCCATGTATTCCTTGAGAAGTCATCAATAAATGATACACAGTACACATACTTACCCAGTGATGGAACCTTCACAGGCCTAAACACATCACTGTGCACAAGCTCTAATATCTGTTTCACCCTCTTACCACCAAAGGGGAAACTCACCTGATTTTGCTTCCCGTATACACAATTTTCACAGAAATCAAAATCTAGAGAGCTATTAGTCATACCTTCTACCATACCTTTACCATGAAGTATTCGAAGGCCCTTCTCTCCAATATGTCCAAGCCTTTGATGCCATCACATGGTCTTTTCTCGAGAGACCACTAGTTTTTCCACTCCAGTTTCAGGAAGCATAGAACTATTGCACCCATCAACAATAGTGCTACCTTGCAGCTTGTACAGAGTTCAAATCCAAACACCCCGCATCAATACTAGTGCTCCCCAAACCATCTTGCAGGTATCATACTCGAACACTGTTTTTACACCTGCATCATCCAGCTTGCTTTTAGAAATCAAGTTTTTGGCTAATGCAAGAATATGCAGAACACCAGGAAGTGTTCTAAGCCTTCCTATCATCCCCTAAGAAGACATCACCACCATCATATTTCTCATACTCGCAGAACCATTCTCTATGGGGAGTGAAGTGAATTGATGCAATTGAATCAATCAACCATGCCTCATGATCTACATGTGTACTTGGAGAAGAAGCCAAGTACATATCCCCACCTTCATCTAACGTGATTTTTGCTTCTACAGAAGAAGCATCATTAGATCTATCTCCTTTGTCAAGAGCTTTAGATTTACAGTCCCTTTTGTAGTGCCCTTCCTTTCCACATTTCCAGCACACCTTTACAGGTTTTCCTGAAGATTTAGATCTCCCTCTATATTTAGATTTCCCACTCGATGACTTATTTTTGTTTCTATTCTGGGACTATCCTCGTATAGACAAGGCACCATTATTCTTGCTCTCCATATTTTTCCATCTCATCTCCTCCATTAGCAAGGATGAGACTATTTCATCAAACTGCAAGGTAGTTGCATTGCCACCTATTGCAATAACCAAACTATCCAACGAATCTAGTAGAGAACAAAACAAGATGATGCAGTTATCTTCATCTGAAATTTTAATATCAACAGATAATAATTGACTTACCACAATATTAAATACATTCAAATGCTCTATCACCGAGTCTTGATCTTTCATCCTCAGGTTATACATCTTTTTCTGTCGGAAAAATTTATTCACCAAAGACTTAGATTGGTACAAAGTCCCTGAATTGTCCCACAAAGCCTTTGCCATAGCTTCCCCTGATATATTCAGCAATACTGAATCTGAAACGAACAATCATATTGTGCTCTTTGCCTTCTGATCCAACTTCGTCCATTCTTCATCGAACACTCCCATTGGTTTAGTACCTAGATCTATTGTGATCCACTGATCCTTATCCACCAATAGATCCTCCATATTGAGTTTCCACAACTCAAAACTCTCACCATTAAATTTCTCGATCTCTATCTTTCCACTGCTCGCCATCTTCTTTCACCACCAGAATCGATCCTGCAGATCTCCTACTAAACAAGGTCTACCACAGGCCCGAACGAAACCCCTCATCAACAAAAGAGTCCCCTTGAATCCAAAATAGCTCTAATACCAAATGTAGGTTTTAACCCCGTACATAAATTACCTGCATACAAATTCTAATAACAGAAAATAAATAATAGCAAGAGAATAACACATAAAACAAATATACACAAAGATTTTCCCCTGGATCCCAAAACCGGGACTACCAGATTGATTTTTTCATTATGTTCCTTTCAATGTTACAATATATATATATATATACACACATGCCGAAGCATCCAATACCATGGGCCGAAAACCATCGCGCCCAAAATCATGTGCGAAAACCATGCACAAAACCATGGACAAAACCATGGGTCCATAAACAAAAATTGTCTGGGGCGCTACCCCAGGCCACATAGAGGGGGGCTAACTGCCCCACTCAAAACCCCTTGTGACCCTCCTACTACCCATCGGCGCAACGATAACCCCCTGGTTTAGCTAGGGATGCTAGTTGTGGAAAGAATATAACACAACCCAACGCTCTTCAGAGCCATGTAGCTAGTGTACTGATCTGGTGACCTCCTCTTCCTACAATGTGATGTGGGTGCTCCCACATTCTCTCTAGAATCATGCATTAATATGTTAACCTCTCTGGTGTGCTTCCTTCCATCTTTGGAAGTCTCTACATGAGTGGGTGCTTCCACTCTCTTCTCCTCTACATGTGGTTTCTTCACATCATCCTAAGGTTCCTCCTTTGGAGCTAAAAGCTCCTCATCTGCATGTAACTGAAGCTCCCTCTCAAGGTAACATCTCATGGCCTTCTCTTCATCGAACTTCACATCTCTACGAACCATTGTCATCCTGTTGGATGGAAGGTACACTCGAAAGTTGTGAGGTGTATCCATGTACCCCACAAATATGCCCAACTCGGTTGTTGGCTCTAGATTTTTCCATGCATCCTTGGTAACATGACAATAGATTGATGAACCAAAGATCTTGAAGTGTGCCACATCTGGTTTCTTACCTAAAAAAGCTTCTTCTGGTGTACTCATCCCGAGAATTCGATGAGGACTTCTGTTCTGCAAATAAACAGTTGTGTTGCATGCTTCAGCCCATAAGTGCAATGGTAGGCCCTGGTCATGTAACATCGCTCGTGCAACTCCCACAATACTTACGTTCTTCCTTTTAGCCACCCCAGTCTGTTGTGGGTTATGAGGTGCTATTAACTCTTTTCGAATGCCTTCTGATGAATAGAAATTCTTGAAATCATTCGACACATACTCTCCACCATTATCACTTCTAAGAGATTTAACTTTCCTGTCAGTATCTTTCTCGACAAGTGCTTTAAATTCACAAAATTTAGCAAACATTTGATCTTTCTTCTGCATGAAGAAAATAAAACACTTACGAGAAAAATCATCAACAAATATTACATAATACCTATGCTTGGTCGTGGAGGCCATCGAGAATGTTTCACACACATTTAAGTGAACCCTATCAAGGATTGCTCGCACTCAATTGTCTTTATCATGAAAGGAAGCTTTGGTGTACTTCCCCAATGTACACCATTTGTATGTGTCTATCTACTCTAGTGTACCCTTGGGAAGTCCTGTAGGAATCTGTTGCATGATCTTCAAAGCTCTTTATTGCAAGTGACCCAATCTTCTATGCCACAAATCACTGATGTCTCGGCTCTACACCTTCTCTTCTTTTGTGCTCAAAGCAGCGCAATATTCTACATCCAATTTGTAGAGGGTCTTCACTCAAACATTGGTCTGCTTCACTTGTCCCAAGGCTATGTGACAAAGGAAATCCTTTCCCTTTCTAAATATCACATTGTAGCCACAGTCCTCCAACATGGAAACTGAAACCAAATTCTTCTTCAAACCTGGAACATACATGACATCTTTTAATGTGAGAGGAGTACCAGACTCCCTCTGAAAGGTAACAGTACCGATGTTGGTTGCGCTATACCTCCCATCATCTCCCATCTCGATGTGCATCTAGAGGTCCTTCTCCTCCAAGTCACTAAAGAACTCTTTGTTGTTGATCATATGGAATGAAGCTCCACTATCTAGGTACCACGCACTAGCCATCACCGATGTCACCATGCAAGCGATGAGGGTGAAATCCAGCTCGAATTTTGAAGTAAGAGCTTCATTTGCTGCTCCTTCTCAAGGCCTCTTACTAGCCTTCTTGTGCAGACACTTGGTGGCATAGTGTCCCAGCTCATGACAGTGAAAAAATTTAATCTTCGACAAGTCCTTCCTCTTGTCGCCCTTACAAAGAATCTGATTTGGAATGGGATGCATTCCCCTCCCCTTTCTTCACCTTTCTAGCTAAGGCACATCTCTCCTCATCATCCTGCTTGGATGAGGATCCATCTCTGGTGTTTTGTTGAATCTTTTCTTGTACCAAGTTCTACCATAAAATATCCCACTCTGGTAGATTCTCCCTCCCATTAACTGAGTCTTGGTAGTTGTGCCAACTCTTCACAAGGCCTAGAAGTGTTAAGCTCACCATATTATCTTCAACAACTATAGCACCAACACTTCCAATATCATCTCGTCATTGGGTGAACTTGGGATCAAGTACTTCGGTATTAAGTGACCCTTCTCCATCTTGATCTTTCTGAGATTGTCCTTTAGTTCGAGCTTCATGTGGTCACTATTGTTTTGAAACAGGTCTATCAGGGCCTTCCACATTTTCGTGGAGTTTCGAGACAATATGATCCTGAACTCCTTCTAGGATAATCCTTCTCGCCTTTGCCACACACTTTCTCCACTCTTCCAGATCCTGAGCATTAGCTGGATTAGGAATATCTTTGTCTATGAATTCCTTAATCCTGTTGTCTTCCAACACTGCCTCCATCCTATCCTTGCAAGAAATATAGTTTGAACTACCCTTAAGGGAATATTCGAGTCTCAATCTGTCGAACGACATCATGTTAGTTCTAAAGTATGACACTGCAAATTCAATTTCTCCTACAAAAGACAAACTCATATTCTCCTCTTCTATAGTGATTTTAGCTCTGAAACCATGTAGAAATTTCTTGTAGATTCAAACTGTAGACTGTAATATGATAAAACAATTGATTTGAATATACTCCTTTCATCAGCAGAAACAATAAACGATCAATGAAATCACGAAGCATGTAAGAGAAAATTCAATAGCGTATAACACAATGATTTTCTGGCGAAAGCCATAGCTAAAAAGCCATGCTATATGTATATTGCATTAATTAGAAAATGTGAGAAGATTACAATGCTTTGTTCAAGCTCGAGCAACATCTGCACTATCTCTATCTATATTACTACTTCTTAGACAATCTCAAGCTAATCTTTAGCTAATTTTGCTACCTGCCAAGCTCCTATTTCCTTGCGTCATTCCCTTGGGAATTAGCTCATATCTAATTGGGAAATCCCACAATTATGAATGGTGAAATCCTCATATGCCTTCCTATGATTGCATGCACCACCTGCACAATTCGGATGATTAGACAACTAATAGTACACTATCCCTCAACTCCAATCTCAACTGGGTCTTTCTCTTATCTGACATGCATGAGTTAATTATGAGTGAATCTTCAGTTTACTGATTACAATAGGTTACACCCCACTACCGCAAGTTACACCTCACTATAGTAAGTCACACCTCATTGCTGCAGGTTACACCCCACTACAGTAAGTCACACCCCATTGATGCAGGTTACACCTCACTACTAGATCTCCCACTAATTCCTCCATCAGTTGGAACTAGTTTAATTGACTTTAACTCAGTTGGACTAAATTAAATAATTACAACTCAAAATAAACTCAACTAGTGCTTCTAATTGTAGGAGACACTCCACGTGACTCTAGTTAGACCCCTAACTCAAATTAACTAAGCTAACTAAATCAAATTAACTAGTTAACTATTACAAATTGTCATGAGACGTGGAATTACAATTTAATTCCTAATTTAATTCAAGGACAAAATATATTAGGATTTTCTTGTTACATTTTCAATAGAGTACTCATATGTTCCTAGTCAATTATATTGGAATATTAATTAATCAAGCATTTGAGAGATATACATTGTTATAGATTCATCTAGTTCATTTTTGTTACAACTGTAATATATCATGCTCACAATGTAATAACTTAGAGATCAAAATAAATATATTACAAGATGTTACAAACATTTATGAATTTAAATTACATTAACAAAATTATCTATTTTCATTTTAATTTGTATTTTAAATTCAAATTTTATGAGTATTCTAAAAATTCACCTTCAAATTGCTAAAACAATTATATCATCTTGATGACTTGACTTGCCTACTATTATATCTTAAATCAAGTAGTTTATCTTCTAAATTGTTTAGACAAACTTACTAAACTCTCTTCGTGCCACTTCAACTCACTTCAAAGCTTGTGAAATCTTCACTACTTAAAACATGAAATTCTTTATTTTATTCCTACCCACTTACCTTTACTATTATAGTATGTGATACTGTAGATTGTTGAATGAATATAAAATATGTTAACTATTAATGATTTTAAAATATTCACTATAAAATAGTTTGCATGGATATGGCTTGAAATTAAATCAAAAAAATAAAAATAATAAATATCAAATATATAAAATAAAAAAAAAAACTTTTAAATTTGTGTTTTTTAATTTATCATTTAAACATGGTATATATAAAATTTATTTATTTATCCAAAATGTTATATATATATTTTATATATTCAAAAATCAAATCTTATTTATACGAAATTTAATAAACCAAATATTTAAAAATATTATCAATTAACATAAAAATATTAATTAATAAAATTTCACAAAAAAATAATTATATAATAGAAAATTATAATTAAACACAATTTAGTACAAGAATTTTCTAAAGTCAAAAGCCTATTTATGAACAACTTCACTCTTCTTGGTATACACTCCGCTTCTCTTTGGCCATTTTCAGATATATATCTAACTTCTGCAACTTCTTTTGCCCATCTTCTCATTTTACACCTGCCCATCTTCCCAATACAACTCTATAAACCCATTGAGCCGAAACCAGTATTAAATTAAAAATAAAACCATCCTTTACCATCATTCCTCTACCTTCCAATCCAAGTATTCACTTAAAAATAAAACTTTGCCTCTGCTATCAGAGCTCGACCTACCATTCCAAGGATGTATTTTTTGAAGTCGAATTGTTGGGCGCGTGAACTGTTTTATTTTTGATCCAGCATTAATTGAAATTAAATTTGTTTATTCAATCCGAACGAAAAAATTAAAAAAATGTCTTTTAGTTTGTTTATTTTTAGTTGGATTAGAGAATCTGGTATATTTTGGTTCATTTAATTGGATTAGAGAATTTGGGATATTTTGGAATGCCCTTGTATACCAAAGTTAGATTTTGGTTGGAATTGGATTAAAAAAATTAAAATAATCTGAACTTTTAAATAATTTTTCATAGTTGAAATAAATTTAGTACTATCAAAAATTTTAATATACTTAAATTTTCAAAATTTTAAATTTAACAACTGTAATTTATATTTTCAAAAAAATTTATCGAATTTTTTTATAATTTTACTGGAATTTCCATTATTTTCAAAGCCTTTTAGACTACTTTTTAGAAATAATCAATTTCCAAAATATTCTGACCTTTACCATTTTACCTCTGCTTTCAATTCCGGTGGTCAAAAAATTAGATGAAATTTATATTTTTATCAATGAGAATGCCTTATCATTAGGCAACAAATAAATCCTATCCTATCAAGTTGTATTGAGAGGCCTGTAAACGCCCACCCATCGATTTCCTGTGAGCATATACAGCCTCCGCTCAATTAAAGCCCAATAACATAAGATTTATTTGTTGCCTTCAGTTAAAGCCCCAATAAAATAATATAAGATTTATGTGTTGCCTTATCATTCTGTAATTGAGAATGTCCTATTTACAGTGATTTATTGATCATATTATTTGAGCATGTCCTATTTACAGTGATTTATTGATCATATTATTTATGAAGCTGAACCCATGCTACCTACCACTAAAGACAGTGCCTACCATTCTACTATTGTCAAGTTATCAACCACTCTTCCGTGCTACTGTTGTCAAGTTATCAACCATTCTTTCGGTCGTCGCACGACAAATTATTTACATAATTTGCGCAACTAAAGCCACCTTCCTTTCCTTTGCAAGCCTGTTCCAATATTATTTGTTTTATTAGGTATTTTATCAGAAAATCACAGGAACCACCATGGAAGGAGACGACAGTAGCAGAAGACTGTATGTGGTGATGCTCCCATTTTTAGGGCAGAGTCACTTCAATGTGTGCTTACAGCTTTCCAGAATGCTGGCAAGCAGAGGCGTTGCGGTCATTTACGTGAGCCTCCCTTCAAACCTAGATGTTCTGCGCTCTCTAGTGGAAGGAGAAAGATGGAACGATCATGCTTTTCCTCTCTATTTTCAGGATTTATCGATCCCAGACGCCGAAGCTTCTCTGCCACCGGGCCGTCAGAATACAAATAAAATCTCCCCCGACATGATACCCAAGATCTTCGATCTCCTGGAACAAATGCGCAACCCGTTGGAGGCTCTCATGAGGGAGCTCACCGGCAGGGAATACTACGAATCCAGGGGCCTGCCGGCTCCCCATCGCCTCGTTCTCGTCTTCGACCTCTTCATGGGTTGGTCCGTTGCCGTCGCGGCCAAATTCGGTGTCCGGTCGTTCACGTTGAGCCCGTTCAGCGCGCACATCTGGCTGTCTTTGGAGGTCAAGTTCCTGGGCAGGGTGGAGCCGCTGCTGCTGCCGGTTGTTGCAGAGGCTATCGAGAAATTACCTTCGGCGGACTTTGTGGCGTCGCAGGTCCGCAGACACATGGACTTTACACGCCTCGCAGACGGGGTTCTCCTTAACACGTTCGAAGATGTGGAGCCCAAAATTTTCCGACACCTCGAAAGCGTGGGCGTGGGAGGCCGTAAACCGTTCTGGGCAGTTGGGCCGGTCATTGATGTTCCTCGCAGGGATCAAACCCGGAGGCCTCGGGACGCCGAGATTTTGGCGTGGTTGGACACCCAAACGATCGGTTCAGTCGTTTACGTGTCTTTCGGAACGGAGTCGTATGTTTCTCCAGCGCAAGTGACCGAGCTGGCTCTGGGTCTGGAGGCAAGCAGGCAGCCCTTCCTGTGGGTGCTGCGCCCGCCCGCGCCCTTATCGGCTGAGGGCTGGAAAGCGAACCTCTTGCCTGAGGACTACGAACGGCGGGTGCAGGGGCGATGCCTGATCGAGACCGGGTGGGCGCCGCAGGGAGCCATTTTGGCGCACGAAGCGACGGGCGTCTTTATCAGCCACTGCGGATGGAATTCGAGTCTGGAAAGTATGACCGCAGGGGTTCCGTTAATCGCGTTGCCGCTGCAGACAGACCAGCCGGCTAATGCTCTGCTGTTGGCGAAGGAAGCAAAAGTGGCGGTGGAGATGAAGATGATCGATGGGGTCGCTAGACGGGATGAAGTGGAGAGCGCGGTGAAGAGTTTCCTGTGCGGGGTGGAGGAGGTGGAGATAAAGCGGAGAGTGAAGGCGGTGAGTAAATCTGCCATTTCTGCCCTCTCTTATGAGGGAGGAGCCGCTTGGAAAAACTTGGACTCATTCATTCAATACTCGTTACAGTAATGAATTCAATCTCTTCTATTTCGCAAGGTGAACATTGCAATAGTTCCTAACATGAGGGCATTTTGCATGGCCAGTGAATGGATATGTTGAAATGAATGCCATTCATTTGTGGGCATTGCATTAATTCAAAACCCTTGGGTACTTCTAATGCGCGGTGAATGTAAATTTTATTTATCATTACCGGCCAGCCAGAGCACTTGCTATAGTGATTTGCCATAGTGATTTGGTTTTAATTTCAAGAAATATGTTTATTTGAGTGTAATTTCAAGAATATGTTTTATCTTGAATAAGATTTATTTAGATTTAAAAAAAAAAATGTTTTTTCAAATATTATTTCTATATTGAAAATATAAATGACAAATCATATTTCTTAAAAACATATTTAAGATCACTTCAAGCTTCCATCACCATATCCATTATTTAACCATCGAAGTTAATCTAACACTTTTCATGCTTGCTTTTATTATGTGTCTCAACAAATTCCTTGTTATCATTTTGCACACAACTTAGTAAATGTATTATCACTTTTCACATTATTCATGAATTAATAGTTTTGTGTATGAGAAAGCTTGAATAATGAAAAGAGATATTCAATCATAAAATCAACTTTATTTTTGTGAAATAAACAAAATTTATAATTAGGATTACAAAATGGCTTCTTCTATATAACACATAAATATTGATATCCATCATCTATGTCATTCACAAAGATTGAGATCCAAATCTACTGTTTACTCATCCTTTTTCATTTTATAATGAAGGCTACACAATGGGTTCCCCTATATATATAACACAGAAAGATTTAGATCCGTCATTTATGTCATCCACAAAGATTGAGATCCAACACTACTCTTAAGTAATCCTTTTTCAATTTTAAAATTAATACCTAAGAAGATTAATTTTTCAATTGAAATTTATAAAAATAATGATAAATAACTAACAATATAGGGCTATGTAAATCCTCCAATATTTCTCAATCTAACAAATTAGGAAAAAAAAAGGATTGAGAGAGGGGGTGTAAATTAGAAAATATCACTTGTTAAATGTTTTCATCTTTTTTTAGATGTATCAATCTCAATGACCCGACAACAATAGAAGTGCACTTCCAAATCCCGGATTGAGAAGATTCCAAGTAATGGTAACACAAGGGACAAATTTCAAATAGAGTGCCCAAGAGTTGTTTCATGCACTAATATATTGACCATTTATGATATCATGTAGTGATACTCAATTTTGCATCTATTATATATTATTTTTCACTATGCTTGTTTGTTATCATGTACACATGACAAACATTGTTTTGATAACTATTATATGTAGGCTAAGTGATTAATGATGGGTTGACCCAATTAGAAGGAGAAATGGATTGGCTTCATCTTCCTCAAGTGTTGCAAGTAATTATCCCTCACCATTAGAATCTATCAACTTGTAGAAGCACAAATTTGCATAAAAAGGGGTTTTATGACATTCTCTATGATTTCCCTTTACCAAAATTAACTAGAAGAAAGAATGGTTCAAATTATTTAGAAGTAATTCATAGGTATAATGAGAAGGTTGATTATAACACAGTCTAAGCTAAACCTAGATAACATATTGAATTTAAATTGCATTCCCTATATGAGTCAAAAATTACATTTAATTGAGACTATTCAATCTCTTATGCCCTCTCAATAAAATGTTTAGTCCTCTACAATATTAGGAGTGTTGGATAGAAACATTGTTGGCATAACCTAGGCTACTTATAAGGATATAATAATCACATGGGCAAGCATTATTGTAGTACTAGTGGGTAGGGTACTTTTGCTAGAGTATCAAATGCAATAGATCCCATAAGAGTCCATCCCAAATAATAGCCCATTGGTAGTTAACCAACTACTCCTCATCCTTTTCTATCCATCTTAATTCTAAGTTAGCTATAACTATTGTTTAATCATCTTAGTGATCTTAGTAAAATTAATCTACTAGTGGTATAAAAACTCTAGGTGATGCATACATCGCTTTCTGTTTGATGGCTTTGTTGTTCATGTCCATAAAAAATTCCTCATTCCTCATTCCCTCATTCATAACTTGACCTCAAATCTATCTCATGGATTTCAAATGCCTCATGACTAGGTCTTCGTAAAGATATATGATCCCTCTAATTATGTATGTATGCCTATATTTCTTTTTCCTTTCTTCCTAACTCAATACCAAGATGATATAGTATTACATGCTCCATAGTGGATTGCATAACATATATTAATAGGTTTTTTTTTTAATGGATTTCTTTGGTTTAGATATTGATAATATGAGAGGGAAAATATGGCCCATATATTTCCAAATCTCCCCTTCACTCATAATGGGTGGATATACTGATATTTTAGACACAATTGCATGAATATGGTAACCATATAAGTTCTTCATGGAGCCTTGCTAACTTACAACATTATAACACACCCATATCTTAGTTTAAGGCATATTATTGTTAATTATAATCTCATACCGATTGTTTCCTAAATGAATATGTGTAACAATAGAGATATTTTCATGCAAATAACAATAATTTCTAAAATCATGAATACATACTAGTTAGACATGCACAATGACATATTTAAAGTCATAGAGCATAAAATAAACATGGAGTTCATACACAACATCAAGAATATGGAATGAAACAGTAAGTAAACACTTATTTGAAAAACGTTTTACACAATCAAATATAGATGTCAGATGTTGCACTAAAACATAGGCATTTGACATGAATTCTCTCTACAACAAGCCACCCCTAAGTTGGGGCTATGAGTCCACATGAACAAGTAGACTCATGTGGGTGTCTACAGTCCACTCACACTACCCAATACCTTGTGAAAGCATACTAACATGACTCATACACAAATTCCAATCAACCAACCCTATTCCCCATCATCATGAACAAGCAAAGGGATGGAATTTACTCCTATACAAAACAATTCCTTAAGAAATCCTAGCGGTAACCATCCTCACTAATGTAGGCTTTTTCTTTCCCTTCAAAGTTCTCTTTTCCCTATTATCATCCAAGCACTCAATGGCCTTGTCGAAGAAATCCACCTTGGTCCTGTGAAGGTACAGCCAATCCATACCCAAAATCATGTTATAGGATCCCAATGGCAGTACATTCAAATGTGTTGTTGTAGGCATACCATATAAATCAAATGCACAATCTCTTGCCCAATGATGAACTCTCTTTTTTGTACCTGTAGCCAACTGTACCAACCAAGGTTTTACATGCACTTCTTTCCTCAAACCACACTTATCTACTAGGTTAGGATTAATATAACTATAATTAGATCCAGGATCAATCAAAATAGAAACAACTTGATCACAAAGCTTGTCATCCATCTCAATGATAGAGGCCTGATGATCCACCTGCATGTTGTCCATGGCTACGTAAATATGAGGAATGTTATGACCAA
Organism: Pinus tabuliformis; assembly: GCA_031772625.1. NCBI lineage: Eukaryota > Viridiplantae > Streptophyta > Pinopsida > Pinales > Pinaceae > Pinus > Pinus tabuliformis. Next base: position 1,883,668,199 of record CM062819.1, on the reverse strand, counting down.
CATCCCCAATTATATGCGCTTTCTGAGCACTATAGATCTGGGATCTACCACCCTAGTACTGTGGACAATCGCTCTTACGATGATTCTTTCCACATATCAAACAATGCAATGATGCTCTAACATTGCCTCTAGTTTACTACTCTCCATGTCCCTTCTTGACTAGATTGAACTTATTGTAAGGAACTACATTTTCTTTCTCACCTTCATCTTGAGGTCTTCCTCACTTGGGTGGACATTTTCCTTAAACATTCTCATTTCCTTTCAAATCACGCTTATGCTCAATTTTGCACTTCGATTACTCATAAAAATGTTTCATCTTTCGGATGGCCTCCTCCAATTATCTACGCTCATCGAACTCAATCTAGACTATGTATGCTACTAGCAGTCCACCGAAGAATCTCTAAAGTTTGGCCTTCTCCTCCTTGAGGTAAGGAAAATATCTCAACAACTCCAATAACCTACTAGTATACTCATCATCTATCATGGAACCCATATGCAACTCATAAAATGCCTTAGCTCTATCATCATATTACCTTTCCGAAAATAATTTTTCTTGAAGAGCCTCTAAAACTCAATTCAAGTCATGTCATCGTCATGAATACCTCTGAAATTCTTCACATCTTCCCACCGAATATCTTCTTTACCTTTGAGACTGAAAGTAGCTATCTTTTCTTCCATCTTCTTTGAATAATCATGTAATCTAAAGAACTTCCTCATACTAAGAAACCATGCCTCTGCATCCTGTGATTTCTTCATCTCTCCATCGAATGTAGGTGGTTTTTAGTTCTTAAATTCATCTGGAAAATATCCCTTGTCACTCCTCCTGTAAGGATGATAATAATGATGATCATAATCCCTGTCAGAACCAGAACTAGAATATTACTTGTGTCTATCACCCCTCCTATCTGGAGTATACAAGGACCCACCATCTCTAATCATGTCCTCTCCATCCAACTTGTACTCACCATGATACCTGCTTCCACACACCCCATTAGTTCTATCCTCCTACTCATGGTTGATCCGAAGTGGTCCCTGTCTCTAGAATTTTGACAAACTCTGAATTATCACTGCATTTACCTCTGCTTGTTTCTCTTGTGTATGTATGATTCTGTCGTTGTTTGCCTTGCAACTCTTTATTTATTACTTTAAGCTTCTCGGTGTCTTTTCCAAATCAGAAGAGTTCCCAACACCACGTTGCTCATATGATCCATAGGGAGAGTCTCAGGAACTGTAGTCTACCATCTTGCTAGTCATATTTAATATTCTTCCTCCAAGGTATATCATGTCAGCTAAACCAAATCATAATAAACCAACATACCTTTGCATAATTCGAGGAGTATACCTTGTCTGCAATATCAACAAATCAACATGATACATGTATAACATAATCATGACAACATATAGAAATATAACACATAAGCATGTAACCATATTTCCATCATTCTAACTAGAGTCTGGTCATCAATGCATGCCCATATCAACTACGCATAACATGACCTCATGCATGACATAACCACCACATCACTGTACACTTGATCACATGTGAAAACTAACATGCATAAACAAAATGTAACCAATCATACACTCATGATGTCATACGTGCAACTGACATGAATGCATCACCAACACACAACCCATCTAGTCTGAGGGGTGAACCATCCTCTGATACCACTCTATAATTCCCTCCTCCCACATCTACCCATGTAACCAGCCAACAGGAGTAAACATGTGATGAGAAGTTACCATGATATGATTCAACCTCCAAATGACCTTAAGGAAGTGGAATCGATGGAAACACACCATACTAGACCTTCTACACCTACTACAGGACTTCCTGGATGCATCCCAGTCATTCCATGACCAACCCCTAGGTCCCATTGAACTTTTATACCACTAAACCCCTGGACGCTCCCTTGATATGGATAAGGGTGCATCTAGGGACCTCTCGACACATGCAGAACACGGGTATGCCACATCCAGGGACTTTTCTACTCAGGCATGTGCCAGTGACTCCGAGATTTGTGCCACTTTGCAAGCCCATAATCCAAGTCACTGCCCAGAAACCCTTGTATCTTTCAAAATCCATAAATTTCATTATGACAAGACTTACAAATCAAAAACTAATTCTAGGACTGGGCTTGATCAACCCCAAATTCGACTGACATTCTGTCAAACACTTGGAATCAATGCAATCTATAGGAAATGAAAACAAGATAGAGCATAAATGACAAATAACTCATAGGAACTTGACAAGAAGGATCACCACCCTCTTCACTTAATTGTTTTGACATCAATTAGGTCTTGCATTCATTATTGTTTCATTTACAAGTAAATACATGAAATAACCATGACAATAACCATTCATATAACCATCTTATAACCAACATTAAACCATGAAAAAAACAATGATATAACAGCCATTAAAGCCACATATTAACAAGTACAAAAGAAAGATAACTTAGCTTTAATAATCATAGGAAAATCTGACCAGGTTTTAGACTTCCACGTACCACCTGACCGTAGACATGGTTGAACCAAATCTTTCTTTCAGTCAGTCACCCCCATTCCATATTCCAATCATGAATATGGGATCTCATGGATAAACCAATCCAAAAACAACCAAGTCAATCAAGAGCTTAAATCACGTCCACCCTCACCAAACCGTGATCTCACCAAAACTGGCACCAAGATCACAAAATCAAACCTAGCTTGGAATACCTACAAACTCCATCACTGTCCTTGAGGAATTTTCCATCTCCTTGTATCTTAGGATTTACCGCAATCCACACCAGATCACTAGGCCCTAAACTAAGACACCAGTCTCTCAGGCTTTACCACAATCCACACCGGATCACTAGGCCCTAAACTGAGACTCCACCCTTAGGATTTAGCATGTATCCCGCCAAAACTAGTCAAGGGATTCCTAGGCCTTTGGGAATTTTCCTGAGACCACCTCCACCCTGGATTTTGAAACAATCTAGTAATTCCAAAGCTCAAAACCGAGAAAATGATCCCATCACACCATGGATATCCAGAAAAAGGCAAGACTAGGCTGAAAACCACTATCATAACCCAGAAAAACCATGCCACTAGCAGCAAGAGAACCATATACCAACATGAAAATCCATGCATGTCAAAACTAGCTACGAAATCACATATGCAATATGTTACCTGCAATTATTCCTGTTGATGTTGCTTGATCCTGCTCTTCATTGCTTGATTCTTGCTTTCCTTTTCTTTGTTTCCTTTCCTTGCTCCAAAGCTAGAGTGTTCCAAGAAGCTCTAAGTGCCCAAGAGTGTGAGAGAGAGAGAGAATAATGAGAGAGATCCAAAAATGACTACCAAAAAGTTACAAACTGATCCTCAAAATCCCTTTTATCAATGAGGCCTCTATTTTCTTCATTTTCCATTATTTTCCTTCAATTTTCTCCTCACATGCAACATGTGACCTTTCAACTTCCTTTCCTCCTAATTTCCATTATTTTCATAAATAAATGTGCCAAAAATGCCTTTTGCCTTTTTAATGCCTTAGCCATTGCCTTTGGAAATTTACCTTAGCCACAAACATATCCAATGATGCCTGCTAGGATATCTTTCCCCAACATTCATCTTGGAATAAGTGTCCCTTGATCGTGGTCTTATTTTTCCTTTATTAGATGAACTTTTAACCAGGGGTTGTTACATAATCATTTGAATGTGCCATTCAATTCTTGTACATTATTTCTTCTCATCATCATTTTGTTGGAATGGGTCATCATTAGTTTGCACGCACACCAGATCAATCATGCCTCTCCATAATTTAACTGCCCTACCACATTATCTCTTATTTGAAACATCATTTTTCCCTCATTTGAAGTATCGTCCCATCCCCTGTTTAAAAAATTACCATGTCCCCTAATTGTAAAATTTCCTTCACCCCGATTGATAGTAGATCTCAGAGAGAGTAATCCCTCGATATTGATTCTACAGGATGGGAAAAATCAGACTAGTGAGATAAGAACCTTAGTCGTTGGTGGCCCTAAAAGGGTTTCCTAACTATATTTCTAGTAAATCGATTCTTCGAGCTATAGGATGGCATATGTTTCTTAAGAAATGTCAAGGATATGACAATTCCATAGAGATGGCATTCACCTAGGGATTTGATGGAAATATAGCTCGAATTGGTGATTTGATCATGGCAGTGATAGAAGATTCAGTGGCTCAATCAATAGGGCTCTCTCATTAGGGTGAGCACTAGTTTAAAAACAAGTAGGTGGAGAAGGGAACCTAAAGTCGAGTCCTCAATTCTCAATATTTAGAGCTACATTCGAAATCAGGAGTGTTGTGTTGCTACATTATGGAAAAATGGAGGAATTTACTCTTTGTTTTAAAAAATGTGGTGAATTGTGAAGGTAGATAAGGTATCACCTTTATTTATCATATTTGTTAACTTTTTCACTTCGACGTTGGTGAATGCATCAATTTCCCTTATTTTCTTTGTAGTTAGCCTAGGATGCATGGAAAATGGCATCCAACGAAACCCTAGGAATGCCAACCATAACCTAGATCATCATGGTCTCATTAATATCTTATTCAAGGATGAATTAAGGAAGATAGAGGATAATTGGGATTCTTTTGTCACTAGCAACTAGTTTAGAAACCTCCTTCTAGTACCAAAAGTGGCACCAAAAGGGTCTGCTAAAAAGGCATATGAAGAAATTCATGTAAAAGATAAAAAGAAGCTTAAAGATGGAGGATACAATCCTCCAGGAGATGAATATTTTGATCATTGCACAAAGGATCCCAAGAAGGTGAAGAAATTGAATCAACAACCTTTCATTATCTCGAGGAGGGCGATTGGAAGTATGGTGAAAAATATGGTGCATGCGAAACAAAGTGTTTAGTCAATTTAGTGTCCTAAATTGCTTGCATAAATTATCAACCAAGGTTTGTAAGCTGATGAAGTGTAGTGCACTATATGTGGTTAGTTAACCCTTCTTACTTCATTGTTTTGTATTTTTATATTGTTTTGGGGGTTTCTGTTCTTTGATTCCTAATGATGTACAATCTAAACTATGAGAAACTGAATCTAAACTTCCTAAAGGTGAACCAAGAGCTGAAACTAGTCAAAATCTAATTTAAAGAAAGGAAGAAAACAAAGCATCTATCTTATCTCATCATTAACCTTAAGTCATGAATCTATTTCTTAGAATTAAAGGCGAAGTTGTAATGCATGTTGAAATAAATACAGAGAATGAAATCAATTGAAGTACTTCTAGTTACTCTAACCTTCAATTTTGAAAGATAACCTTCTTGAGATGGAATACAAGCAACTTTTTGTACTTTATGATCTAGAGAACTAAATGAAATATGCAGAAGGTAACTGATTGATTTCAACCATTTTGTGAAGTGAATGTTTAACCATTTAGTTTAGGATGAGTATCAACTTGAAATGGTGATAAAAAAAATTCATTAACGTAGTGAATTGACAAATATGTCCTAGAAAATAAATAACAAAGCAGTGAGTAAGCTAGACAATAGTGTATTCTCATTCCTCCAACCTTACTCTGTTTAGAAACAAAATCGTTTCCTTTCATGAAATGTGTTGGAAAAACAACAACGTACCATTGAGTTTTAACATTATGCTATTGATCAAAACTAAAAGAAATCAACCTAAGATAGAAATATTGCTAAAAGAAAATAATGAAATTAAAACTAAGTAGAAAACGAATGGAAAGAAAACCTCCTTCAGTGCAGGGGCCCTCTGCAACTAACTGGGTTGAGCTACTAACTAATTGAAAATGCTCTCTTCAACGATCATTGGTCAACACACAATTTATATTATAGAAAGGAACGAAGTCCAAAAATACAGAGCTGAAAGTCTGAACTTAATACATAAAATTCTTCGAACCTCCTTCGGTTCTGTACAACCAATATTTAAAAGGAAATAATCATAATTTTCTTTGATGAAAACTAGCTACAGGTGGCCTATACGTATTACAATAGGACTGCATAAACATCTGATCAGCCACAAGTGACTTAAATTTGAGTGAGATGTTTGCAACAGAACCATTAACACAGGTGGCTGATTTGAGTTAATGCTTGCAACATAAATGTTAGATTTATTGATTAACCATGAAAGAGTAGACGAAGAGTCCTATTTCTTCTGGGTATCATATGTTTGACTCCACCTTTGAGCTTTCTTTCTTATCGATCTGGGCTGAGTGACTAGGATTCTTCATTTGACACATGGAACCTGCCAGATCATGGAATTAGCTACGAAATACATAGTTAGCTGCAGAACAGGCTACGTTCTGTAGCTAATTTGCAAAAGTTTATTCAAATAGCAAAAACATAAAACCTGTCATTTATCATTAATGGGGATTGTTAGCTTTGCTACATAGTTTGACATTTTGAGGGTCAAATATAGGCCTAGCCATGTTGTTTACGCTCAAAGAGGACTCACACCGGTCATCTTCCTCCTTCTCCTTCATGCCGCTTACACTCTCATAACCCCCGCTACCTCCATTTTACCTCTAAAACCTTGTATAAACCCATGATCCCTCCGGCCCCTGAGCGCGGAGCTTAAACCATCATATAACTATGTTCAAATGATCGTGCGCCTTCACAAGCTCTTTCCCCGTCACATCCGACGAAAACCCATGCGATCAACCCCTCACCGTCTGATCATCTCCGCCACGATCGAACGGCGTTCGCTCTCCCCACGCCCACAAACTGATCGCTCGATAACTCATGATGAAAAGTGGTTTCGCCCGCTCCCCACCGCCACGCGTCACACGTTGAATGGGATCGCACACTATTGTACCTTTACAGCCTGACTGTCAACGGTGGTGCGGGCAATACCATTTACCGCCTGTCCTCCATCCCCACCTGTTAACTCCCGCACGTCCCCTTTGTTTGATAGCCGTTGGATCTGCCCACCCGAGATTCAATGGCTCACGATCATCTTATTCCTGATACCTCCCGCCAAGCGATCTCCACCGTTTATCTGCTAGATCCGATGGTTGCTTTTCTCCTTCCGTCCTGCTCGTACATCCACCATGCACTCCCCTCGCCCTGATCTTTCCGTGCGCTCGAAGGACGAAGATAACCATCTACCTGTACCTAGTGCATTTCCTCCTCAACCACCACATTCAACAAATTGTATACCCGAGAAGAAAAAGGACAAGGCTCGAGCAAAAATTTACATTTAACAAGCATGGCATTTTATCTTATAGGACACTCCACCTCCCCGAGAAGGACAGCAGAGCACCTAAGAAGATTGGATTTGTTCACTGAAGCAAGCAAATTGCACCAGAGACTCCATCAGATAGTTAAAGCGGTTGGTGGTCAATTATGACCTCCTCATACTTAGAATGGCCAAGTGACTTTGTATTCAAATTCTATATATACCCAGAAACAAGATGTAATCAGGGTTGATGGTCGTTGTTTTGATGTGAGGTTCAACTTCTGGAGACTGTAACTGCTTTGATACTTGCAACGTCTCGTCTTCATTTTCAGCTAATACAAGCTTCTTTTGCTGTTAATTGCTCACTTTCCATTCTTCTTCTGTTCCAAGCTATGCTTGATATGCTGCATTCTTGAACTCTTGATGTTTAGCATTAGAGTAGCTGTCATCCTACCTCTGTGTTAAAATCTTGTATGTATCAATGAATGAGTTACTCAGGTTTCTCTTCCACTAGTGCCAGAGAGGTGTCATCCTGTCTGTGCATTAGGGATAGGATTTGCAGACTTCTTTACTAGTTGCAGCCGGCCATCACAGGGTCCTGTGTATCTACTAGTGTGGTCAGTATTCTCCATATTCACCCAACCCTTAAACTGTGAGTAATTGGTGGTCTAAAGCCTTGTAGTCTAGGGGTGTTCACACATGTTTGGAGTCAAGCAAAGTAGAAGTGGTTATCTGGCTTGAAAAAGCATCATTCCTTCCATTCATCCATTTCCAACATTAAGTTGAGTTTGTAATGTTCCTGAGCATCTCTGAGCTACAACCTAGGAGAGTTTCTTGGGGTGATAACATTAATTGGCACTATTGCTGGGGAGAGGAGATTGAAGCTTAGCTTCCCTGGGAGAACGACATAGTTCCAGCTTTGATGATAGATAAAGTCTAGACACATTTCTGGTTGTAATCATCTATCTGGTGACTCTACTGGAGAACCAACCTGGTGGTGACTCCACATTATAGTTTTGGCTCAATTTGTGAGGCATACCCAGAGAAATCCTCAGAAATCACCAACTGACCCAGTGCCTAACCCTGAGAAGATTGCTAAGTGAGGGAAAACATCATAGAAAGGAGAATTAGGATCAGGTAAGCAAAAGAAATCTTATGCATCTCTGAAACAGAAGGTGATAGCTGAGGATCTACAGTTTGAAGATTTAGAGCCTAGCATTGTTAGTAAAGAAATACCTTTAGAGATTCATAAAGCTCCTTGTTCAGTCAGTTCCCCTTCGGATCTCAGTCCGAAGAAAGCCTCCCATACAGTCCATCATAGTCCTTTGTGTCTGTCATCTATTTCATTACTTCCTACCATCCAATCTTCCAGTATCCTTCCACCTATCTTGGTCATGGTAGGTCAGCAAGCTCCCACGAACATGGAAAGAATCATAGCTACTAGGTATTGACCCCTGGTCTTGCCTGTTCCTTTGAATTCCATGCTTGTAGGAGAATACTAGAAATATATGCCCAAATTCACTGGTACAGAGGGAGTAACAGCTGAAGAACACCTTGAGTCTTTTTATAGCTATGCTGATAACCTAGAGATCAGTGAGGATGATGTGTGGATGAGAGTGTTTTTTTAGAGCCTTGATGGAGAGGCTAGAAAGTGGTTCAGAGAATTGCCCCATAGGTCCATAGTAGACATTGAAGCATTGGATGATGCATTCTTGAAGCAATGGGGGGACAGGAAAGATCTGCTCTATTACCATATAGAGTTTGGAAACCTAAAGAGGGAGAATGGGGAATCATTGCCTGATTTTAGTAAAAGATTTAACCGTATGTATAGTAAGATACCAGCTGAAGTAAAGCCTAGCCCCACCTTTGCCAAACTCATTTATGCCAATGCTTTTGAATCAGATTTCTGCCTGCTTTTGAGAGAAAGAATATGTGCCACTCTAGCTGATATGCAAGATGCAACACTGGAGGTGGAATCAAATATTATGGCTGCAGAAAAGCTTAAAAGTCATGCTGACAGAAGGAGGCAGAGAGGTGAGGCTTCTTCTTCCTCTACTTCATCCTCAAAACCCAAATTAGATAAGATGACTAAGATAAAAGAGTCATTGGCTGCTGAGATATCTAAGCTGAAGGTTGAGCAGAGTTCTGGAAAAGTAAGGCTTCCAAACACATTTGCTCCAAGAAATCCAAATCCATTCAGAAGAGCAAATGAACAGTTGCAAATCATTCAAAGGGGTAAAGAAGCAAATGAAGAACAAAAAGTTAAGGCTCCTTTCTAGAATGTAGTCATGGAGGAGGAGCAGTTTGAAGAAGAGGATGAAATCCATTGCATGGAAGACAATGGTAGTGCTGCCTTTTTGACGTTGACTGCCTACAAAGAATCATTATTACAAGACCAAACCAGTCAAGAGTGGGACATAGGGGCTGTTTTACAGACTGGTGAACAACAAAGATATAATCTGAGGTCAAAAGCAAACAATGTCAAGAAGAATCCTGCCCAAAAAGCTGTTGTCCAAACATAGCAACAAAATATCAGACAAAAGAGACCAGAAGCTGACCTAGTCATCCTTAATGCACCAGCTCAAGAGGTAAGAGGTCTTGATAAGTCCCCTTCCCCTTTCAGTGTTGAGTCAGAAGTCTAGAAGTTAAAAATATCTGTACCTCTAATAGAACTAGTGAAGAGTGAAGTTTTTAGAAAGCCTATCCTTGATGCCCTTAAGCTGAAAGCCCCACAAATCCCCACTGACTACGTCAATTTGCAAGATGATAAGTTTGCAGTTGTGCTTATCCCCATGATCGAACCTGCTGATAATAATTCTTCATCATTTTATGTCTCCTTGACCGTTCATGACAAAATCCTCCAAAATTTCCTGCTAGATACAGGGGCCATCCACAATCTGATGCCCAAAGTTGTCATGGAAGAGTTAGGCCTTGATATCACCAGACCATATCATGATTTATTCTCTTTTGATTCAAGGAAAGTAAAATGCCTAGGATTAATCAAAGATCTAGCTATCACCCTAACTCAGCTACCCATGAAGAGTGTGATGATGGATATTGTGGTAGCAGATGTCCCTCCCAAGTTTGGCATGCTGTTGTCTAGAGGGTGGATTAAGAGATTAGGTGGGACATTACAGAATGACTTATCTTATGCCATTGTCCCAGTATTTGGAGGGGAAAGCAGGAGATTATACAAAGAAGCACAGCTGGCCTACATCATCAGTGATGAGAGGAACCCTTCTAGTAATCCTATCTATGCTGTGGACACTGACTTTGGAGCATGTATCCTCCAAATTGAAGAATCCCAGAAGGCCTCAATGCAAATCAAGAAACCAGTGAATCAAGCCAAGGGAGAGAAAGGAAGTCAGGTTTGGGAAATTTTCTTTGATGGAGCATGTTCTAGGGAGACTGCAGGAGTAGGGGTGGTGTTGATATCTCCAAAACAGGAAAGCACACATCTGTCTTTTAAGCTGGCTTTCCAAGTCACCAACAATATAGTAGAGTATGAAGCTATGATATTGGGCCTCAATGTAGCCAAAGACAGAGGAATCAGGAGCATAAAGGTGTTTGGAGATGCTGATCCTATCATTCAGCAAGTGAATAAAACATTTCAAGCAAAGCACCCAAGGCTGAAAGCATACAGAGATGAGGTATGGAGACTCAAATATTCTTTTGATAATTTTTGTATCTCATATATCCCTAGAGTAAAAAACTAGCTTATCAATTCCCTTGCTGTGTTTGCTAGCATGTTTATCCCTCCCATGCCTCCTAGACTAGTTTATGAGGTTCAAATGAAATATAGACCATCCTTGCCTGATAATGTCCAGCATTGGAAAGTTTTTGAAGATGATGATTAAGTGAATAGATTTCTGCAAGTCATTGATGAATTTTCCAAAATGCAAATTGACCAAGGAAATGAAGCCTTGGAAGAAAACCCCGAGTCCCAGCTTAGAAACATAATTGGTAAATATAGCATTGTCCAACTGCCCAACAATCATATACCTAGGGGTCTGATTCCATTAGAAAATCTGTTTGAACAAAATGATGTGCCTTATAAGGCTACCCAAAAATAAGACCAATCTGCGGTCCGTAAGCATAATATAGGGAGTCCAGATCAACCCAGATATATAAATCTGTCCACACATTTGTCTGTTGTCCAAAGTGCTGAATACTGCAATTTAATGAAGCAATTTGCTGATGTCTTTGCCTGGGAATATAGTGACCTAAAACTTATGACAAAAATATCATTTAGCATAAAATCCCTTTAGAGAAAGACACCATCCCTTTTAAGCAGAAGCTGAGACCAATAAATCCTTTGCTCCTTCCTCTGATTGAAAAAGAAATAAAGAAGTTACTGGTTGCCAAAATCATAGTTCCTCTCAGATATTCCAAATGGGTAGCCAACTTAGTGGTAGTGAGGAAGAAAAGTGGAGAAATCCGACTCTGTGTTGATTTCAGAAAGTTGAACAAATGCTCTAAGAAAGATAATTATCCTCTACCCAAGATGGAGCATTTGCTGCAAAAGGTCTCAGGGGCCAAAGTGATGTCTTTCCTGGATGGATTTTCAGGGTATAATCAGGTTGCTGTACATCCAAGAAAATACTACGTTCACCACTCCTTGGGGCACTTTTATATATTCCAAGATGCCTTTTGGACTGATGAATGCTGAAGCCACCTTTCAGAGAGCTATGGATATAGCATTTGTGGGGGAGAAGGATAAGTTTGTCCTTGTTTACCTTGATGATATAACAGTATACTCCAGTAGCCATCAATACCATTTGCAACATTTGAAAAAGGTGTTCCTGAAGTGCAGAAGGTTTGGAATTTCAGTAAATCCTAAAAAGTCACAGTTTGCTTTAGAATAGGGCAAGCTATTAGGACATGTTGTTTCTTCTGTAGGCATCTGAATTGACCCAGAAAGAGTAAGAGCGATATACAGCTTATCTGTCCCGAGATCAAAGAAGGATATCCAGTCCTTTCTGGGCAAGATAAATTTTGTAAGGAGGTTTATCCCAAGTTTTGTAGAACTTGTAAAGCATATTAGCTCCATGTTGAGAAAGGGGTCAGAGATCAAATGGACTGATGCAGCATGAAGATCCTTAGAGTCCATTAAGAAAGCTATTATGGAAGCTCCCACTTTAAGAAGTCCAGATTACAGCAAGGAGTTCCATATATTTTCACTTGCCTTTGAAGACACCCTGGTAGCAGTTTTATCACAAGCAGATGAAGAAGGTTCAGAGCATCTAGTGGCTTTTTTCAGCAAAACATTAAGGGATGCTGAGCTAAAGTATGATATCATTGAAAAATAGGCTTATGCTCTTATCAAGTCTTTGAAATCTTTCAGAATTTACATTCTGCATTCCAAGATAATTGCATATGTACCCTCTGCTTCAATAAAAGATGTTCTAACACAGCCTGATGTTGATGGAAGAAGGGCTAAATGGATTGCAAAGCTTATTGAATTTAACATGGAATTGAAGCCCACCAAGCATGTCAGAGGTCAAGACCTTGCCAAACTGATGGCAGAAAAAAATTGCAGAACACTGGACATAAATCTCATGAGCACAATTTTAGAGAATGGTCAGACAGAAGAAGAAGCAACTCAACCAGGGAAAAATCATTCATTGGCAAAAATCTAGATTCTTGTGATTGGTAGTATGAAATAGCTCAATTCTTGTTGAAGCTAGAAGTTCCTCTAGGGCTTAGTTCAAGCCAAGCTAGAACTATGAAGCTCAGGGCAGCTAGATATTACATTCATGAAAATATACTCTACTGGAGGGACCCCTCTGGAGTTCTCTTGAGGTGTCTGGAAAAAGAACAATCCATAGAAGTCATGCAGCAATTCCATTCCAGCATATGTGGAGGGCATCATTATTGGAAAACTACAGCCCATAAGATTCTCAGAGCTGGGTACTTTTGGCCCACCTTGTTTTCTGATGTCTTCTTATTTGTTAAATCCTGTGACAGGTGCCAAAGATTTGAAGGAAAGCAACAGTTGAAGTCCCTGCCCTTAAAACCCATGCATGCTAGTGGCCCTTTTCAGTAGTAGGGCTTGGATTTCATCGGAGAAATCAATCCACATTCCAGTGGCCAGCATAGATGGATATTGGTAGCCACAGACTACTTCACTAAATGGATTGAAGCAATCCCTACTAGAAAGGCTGATCATAATGTGGTCATGAGGTTCTTGACAGAGAATATCTTCGCCAGATTTGTTTGTCCACATAAATTGATCACAGACAATGCAGCAGCCTTCAGGGAAAAATAATTGGTGGACATGTGCAACTCAATGGGCATTAAGCTGGTTCATTCCACCTCATATTACCCTCAAGGCAATGGTCTAGCAGAATCTTCCAACAAAATCCTGATAAGGATAATTAAAAAGCTGTTGGAAGACAATAAGAAAAACTGGGATTCTAAACTCAAGTATGCACTGTGGGCTGACAGAGTAACCACCAAGAGATCCACAGGGAATTCTCCTTTCAAGCTGGTATATGGCACTGAGGCTGTATTCCCAATTCAGTTAACCCTCCCTGTGGCAAAATTCCTACAAGAAGAGCAGAATGGGGAAGAAGACATGGCAAAAAGGATCACTGATTTAGCAGAGGTACATCAGATCAGAGAACAGCTGGTGGAGAAGTCTACAACATATCAAAAGAAAATCAAGGAAGCTTTTGACAGAAGGACAAAAACAGATAATTTTTAGATTGGAGACTTGGTTCTTAAGTGGGATGCACTAAAAGAAAAGAAAGGCAACCATGGGAAATTTGATGCTTTTTGGACAAGGCCTTTTATCATCTCTCAGATCCAAGGGAAGAATACCTTCATACTACAAAGTATGGGAGGGGAGATAGTTTTTGATGGCCCAATAAATGGGCAGTTTCTGAAAACTTATGTTATTTAAGGTCTATTGGCCTTAAAGTTGTAAATATGATATTTGATCAAATTTTAGTATAGGCTCAATTAGACTCCATGCCCAATGGAACACTAGGAAATTTTGCCAATTGGTTTTCACAGCAAAAGCATTAATTTGCAAGTTCTTGAGACCTCATAGGGAGGATCTCATCCCTAGAAGGAGCCAGTGTTAGCTTTGCTACATACTTTGACATTTTGAGGGTCAAATACAGGCATAGCCGTGTTGTTTACGCTCAAAGAGGACTCGCATTGGTCATCTTCCTCCTTCTCCTTCACACCGCTTACACTCTCATAACCCCTGCTACCTTCGTTTTACCTCTAAAACCATGTATAAACCCATGCTCCCTCAGGCCCCCGAGCGCGGAGCTTAAACCATCATATAACTGTGTTCACATGACCGCGCGCCTTCACAAGCTCTTTCCCCGTCACATCCGACGAAAACCCGTGCGATCAACCCCCCACCATCTGATCGCTCGATAACTCACGATGAAAAGTGGTTTTGCCCACTCCCCACTGCCACGCATCACACATTGAATGGGATTGCATGCTATCATACCTTTATCGCTCGATTGTCAACAGTGGCGTGGGCAATACCATTTACCGCCTGTCCTCCATCCCTGCCCGTTAACTCTCATGCATCCCCTCCGTTCGATAGCCATTGGATCTGCCCACCCGAGATCTGACGGCTCATGATCATCTTGTTCCTGATGCCTCCCGCCAAGCGATCTCCACCATTTATCTGCTGGATCCGATGGTTGCTTTTCTCCTTCCATCCTGCTCGTACATCCACCATGCACTCTCCTCGCCCTGATCTTTCCGTGCACCCGAAGGACGAAGATGACCATCTACCTGTACCTGGTGCATTTCCTCCTCAACCACTGCATTCAACAGACTATATACCCAAGAAGAAAAAGGACAAGGCTCGAGCAAAAATTTACATTTAACAAGCATGGCATTTTATCTTATAGGACACTCCACCTGCCCAAGAAGGACAACAGAGCACTTGAGAAGATCAGATTTGTTCACTGAAGCAGGAAAATTGCACCAGAGACTCCATCAGATAGGTAAAGCGGTTGGTGGTCAATTATGACCTCCTCATACTTAGAATGGCCAAGTGCCTTTGTATTCAAATTCTATATATACCCAGAAACAAGATGTAATCAGGGTTGATGGTTGTTGTTTTAATGTGAGGTTCAACCTCTAGAGACTGTAACTGCTTTGATACTTGCAGCGTCTCATCTTCATTTTCAGCTAATAAAAGCATCTTTTGATGTTAATTGCTCACTTTCCATTCTTCTTCTGTTCCAAGTTTTGCTTGATATGCTGCATTCTTGAACTCTTGATGCTTAGCATTAGAGTAGATGTCATCCTGTTGAAAAGTGTGCAACAAGAAATTCTTGTTGAGAATGCAACAAGATGATGGAGCTTAGTGGAAAGGATTCGCCTTCACTAAGTGGGCCCGCAGGCAAATTATGGCGCAAGTTCTATTTTTGATCCCAGCAGGGATGATCACATTATGAGTGATCACAATATGGGTGATCACAGTATGGGTGACCACAGTATGGGTGACCACAGTATGAGTGACCACAGTATGAGTGATCAAAGTCTATTTTTAGATTGGCTGTCAAAAATAGAAAAGTCAAATATTATTGTCTCATAATAATATTTGGACTATAAACTTGACCTTTTTCTCTTGGAGCACTTCAGGATGAGCTACGGATGTGGTACATGTAGATCCCAGAAGGAAATACGTGGTTACCTATGGGATGACTAATATTTGCATGCAAGACTTCAGTTAGAACTCAAGTGAGTTGAGTTTAGTGGACTCGAGGTGCAGTTGATGGAGTTGTGTTCAGTTTAACTTTCTTAAACTAGTTGTATTTAGTCTAACTGATAAATAGACTAGAGATGAGTTGGGTGAATTAGTTATTAATTAATTCACAGGTTATTAACTCATAATGCAACTATAGAATACATCAGTTAACTTAGTTGCATGTCAATGCATGTTCAGTTCAGCAGGGATAGGTGTTAGAGGATCATATTGCTATCAGTTGTGACTATAGCTGTGCATTATGATTTGCACAATCAGAGGGATTGAGTATGCCAATGAATTGGCCAATATAGAGAATTTTAGCCTGTGCTCACGTCCAACACAATGTGAGTGATTATTTGCAGGTCAAATACGAGTTTGGTAAACCATTCTCATCAATTCTTGAGTAGGTATTAAGCTGTGGAGGCAGGCAAGCAGCGAGGGAGATTTGGAGATCAGATCTGAGCTGTATTGTGTGTAACAGGTGGAGCTGGTACTGGATTGCTTGTGATAAGCATTGTACTTTGTAATGTTACATGATGCAATCACTATAATATACAGATAGTTGGGGTTTTTAGCGAGATGCTTTCCCCAGGAAAATACTGTGTTGATATGTGTGATTGATGCTTCTATGTACGCCTGTGAATGTTTCTGCTTCTATAAATTGATGATCAACGTAGAGGAGGTTATGTATTATGCAGGTTCCGCTTATAAGTGTATAATCAGGATAATCTCTATGAATATGTGTCATATTATTCAAAATTTCTACATGGTAACGGAGCTGCTTGATTTGTAGAAGAGATTTTTACAGGATATCAAGCGAGAATTGATCATCAGATCTATTATTCAGAAGGTGTTTACAGTTTATTTCTTCAGGCAGAGTCTGTAATCGGGCCAGGTAGCCTCTGGATTCATCCTTCTTTTGGAAGGTGAGATATTCGGTGAATTCCCATACAGTCGATCTCTGTACAAGAAATACTTTGTTCTCACAAATTCTAGATCGGAAGTGGTTGAGTTTTTTGAGCTGGTGGAATTCAAATTAATTCCAAAGCAAGAGATAAAACTCAGAAACATTAAGTGTGAGAATGGAGATAGTATGCCCCAGTATCTCACGAAGTTCACCCAATGCCGGGATGAGCTGGGAAGTGTGGGGGTGACTGTCGGATGAGGATGGTGAGTCTAGCACTCCTTGACCTTCCTAAGAGTTGGCATAGCTACCAAAACTTGGTGAATGGAAGGGAGAAACTGCCAGGATGGGAGAGACTTTGGTCAGATCTTGTGCAGGAGGAGATTAGATGGAGCACCAGAGACAGTTCTTCATCCATGCAGGATGAGGAGAACTGTGCCTTAGCGAGTAAGGCAAAGAAGGGGAAGGGGAAGGTTTCTCTTTTCGAATCTAGTTCTTCCAATGATGGGAAGAAGGTTGACAAGGTGAAGGTGAGATGCTTTCGTTGTCATGAGGAGGGTTCATGGGTCAAGAACCTGTATGCTCTTGAGGTTCAAGATGCATGCGAAGCCTTGAGCAGTGAGGCAATTGATGGAGACTTGGTGGTTGAGAGGGAGGTATATTACCTCTCAACATGCAGAGCCAGAAGAAGTCTCAGACAATTGTGGAGGAGCCACGATTGGTGCAGCAACTTCAAGAGGTTGTGGAGGAGCCACAATAGGGGAAGCTGAGAGGAGATCAAGTAGAGACATCTACTCATCCAGAGACCTCCAGTAGGGGGAAACTTTGAGCCAGGTGAGCTGAGGGATCACATGCAGCCATACCTCCAGGTAGGAGGTGGGGTGATGTGGATTGATCATCCCAAGGAGGAGGGGCAGGATCCTTGAGGTACCCAACCTCTTGGATGAGACCTTGCTATGGGAGCCCCAATGTGCAATAGCAGGAACTGATTGATTGGGTAGAGACAGATGCGGATGGAGCGGCAGAGAGAGAGACAGTGCAGGGAATCCCAGGACAACACATAGCTAGCAGGCTGCAGCAATGCGAGAGGCACAAGTGTTTTGCACAGTGCTAGGTGGCACAGAGAGGTGTGCAATGGTGCGAGATGCATGGAGATGTTGTAGTAGCATATATGTCAGAGAGGGAGCACTTGTCAGCAGCAGGTAGAGCTTCAGCATCAGAGGGTGTTTCTAGCCCAAAAGGGAGGTCAGTTGGGAGGTGCAGTGCGGATGCAATGCTGGGAGATAGAACTAGCAGCAACACAGATGCAGTCAGAGATCAAAGTGACAGAGGCTAGAGTAGTGAGATACTAAAGAGCATAGAGATACAGAGTTTTCAGTCGACAGAGGCAATAGCAGTCAGAGACTTTGATGACAGAGCAAGTGGACCAGCCAGATGTGTTGCATGGAGAACATTCCAGAGTTACAGGATCGGGTTTGAGAGGAAGCCTTTCTTGTTGAGAGGGAGTGTTGAAAAGTGTGCAACAAGAAATTCTTGTTGAGAATGCAACAAGATGATGAAGCTTAGTGGAAAGGAGTCGCCTTCACTAAGTGGGCCCGCAGGCAAATTATGGTGCAAGTTCTATTTTTTATCCCAGCAGGGATGATCACGGTATGGGTGATCATAGTATGAGTGATCATAGTATGGGTGACCACAATATGGGTTACCACAGTATGACTGATCACAGTATGAGTGATCAAAGTCTATTTTTAGACTGGCTGTCAAAAATAGAAAAGTCAAATATTATTGTCTCATAATAATATTTGGACTATAAACTTGATCTTATTCTCTTGGAGCACTTCAGGATGAGCTACGGATGTGGTACATGCAGATCCCAGAAGGAAATACATGGTTACCTATGGGATGACTATTATTTGCATGCAAGACTTCAGTTAGAACTCAAGTGAGTTGAGTTTAGTGGACTCGAGGTGCAGTTGATGGAGTTGTGTTCAGTTTAACTTTGTTAAACTAGTTGTATTTAGTCTAACTGATCAATATACTAGAGATGAGTTGGGTGAATTAGTTATTAATTAATTCACAGGTTATTAACTCATAATGCAACTATAGAATACATCAGTTAACTTAGTTGCATGTCAGTGCATGTTCAGTTCAGCAGGGATAGGTGTTAGAGGATCAGATTGCTATCAGTTGTGACTATAGCTGTGCATGATGATTTGCACAATCAGAGGGATTGAGTATGCCAATGAATTGGCCAATACAGAGAATTGTAGCCTGTGCTCACATCCAACACAGTGTGAGTGATTATTTGTAGGTCAAATACGAGTTTGGTAAACCATTCTCATCAATTCTTGAGCAGGTATTAAGCTGTGGAGGCAGGCAAGTAGCGGGGGAGATTTGGAGATCAGATCTGAGCTGTATTGTGTGTAACAGGTGGAGCTGGTACTGGATTTATTGTGATAAGCATTGTACTTTGTAATGTTACATGATTCAATCACTATAATATACAGATAGTTGGGATTTTTAGCGAGATGCTTTCCTAGGGAAAATACTGTGTTGATATGTGTGATTGATGCTTCTATGTACGCCTGTGAATGTTTCTTCTTCTGTAAATTGATGATCAACGTAGAGGAGGTTATGTGTTATGCATGTTTCACTTATAAGTGTATAATTAGGATAATCTCTGTGAATATGTGTCATATTATTCAAAATTTCTACACATCCTACCTCTGTGTTAAAATCTTGTATGTATCAATGAATGAGTTACTCAGGTTTCTCTCCCACTAGTGCCAAAGAGTTGTCATCCTGTTTGTGCATTAGGGATTGGATTTGTAGACTTATTTACTGGTTGCAGCCAGCCATCACAGGATCCTGTGCATCTGCTGGTGTGTCCAATATTCTCCATATTCACCCAACCCTTAAACTGTGAGTAATTGGTGGTCTAAAGCCTTGTAGTCTGGGGGTGTTCACGCATGTCTAGAGTCAAGCAAAGTAGAAGTGGTTATCTGGCTTGAACAAGCGTAATTCATTCCATTCATCCATTTACAACATTAATTTGACTTTGTAATGTTCCCGAGCATCTCTGAGCTACAACCTAGGAGAGTTTCTTGGGGTGATAACAGGGATCTGTAATCTTATGGAAAATCAAGGGAAAGAAGTGAGAAAAGCTATCAAGGAGAGGGTAATTCTGAGGTTCAACATACCGCCACTGTAAAATCATTACATGTCCTCATGCAATTTTCAAAAAATATGAATTATTCTTTCCTATTGCATTTGCTTAGACACTTCTGCTAGTACATCTAATTTTCTTCTTTTGCTCTTCTTTGAAGTGACTGCCATTCTAGGTTTCTTCATAAGAAGCCTATATTTAAGGTTGATGATTATTCTGTTCAAGCTTCTATTCTTCCTCTTCAACTTTCTATTCTTCTTATATCACAGCCCTAGATGCATAATTGTATTATCATGGATAGCCTTATCCAATTTACTTTGTTCCCTCAAGGTTTCATTTTCTCTCTTGATATGTCTGTTCAATATCTCTAATTCATAGATTTCCTGTTTGAGAGACTCAATTAGAGGTTCTTGTGGATTAAAATAGGGTTCTGGATTGACAGATGATTCTAGATTCATTGAGGTACTTTTCTTCTCCAGTGATTCTATATAGTCATATATTTGTTGTTGCACTGGGTCTATGCCTGGAGATCTTCTGCTGGGGCTACCTTCGAAATACTGTTCAGGAGAATTTTGAGGACTGTGTGCAGATGGAACATTATCAGGAGATGGTACTAGGGTTTCTTCTTCCAAATTTAAGAACTTTGTCCCCTTTGATGATATCTTCTTTACCATATCTCGGAGTCTAGAGCTCCTTATAAGTTGTAGAGGGCTTGCATTCTCCTCCTTTGTACCCTTTTTCTCCTTTCTTATCTTTTATTTTCTCTTGATTTGTTTCCTAATCTCTGTCAATTCTTCAGAGATTAATTTTTCATCATCTTGTTGTAATGAAGATTCAAGTTTGTTTCTAGTAGTTTCACTAGCTTTCTTTTTCATCTTCCCTTCTTGCTTGATTTGCTTCATGATCTCTGTCAATTTTTCAGAGATTAGCTCTTCATCATTTTTCTACGTTGAGGACTCAGGTTTCCTTTGAATGGCTATACCAGTCTTCTTTCTCCTACTCTTTTTGACATTACCCTCTTTAGGTGACTCTGGTGCCTCTTGGAAATAGTTTCTTATTAGGAACTTTTCCCAAGTATCTCCTATTCTTTTCAAATGAAACTCAACCAATACATTTACCAACCCATGATGGTAGATGGTTATGTCTATGAATTCTATTTTCTTTTGTACATTTGAAGCCATCCTTATTAAATTGCTTAGTAGGAAGAAAGGAAGATTGATTTCTCCATTTTCTAGAAAGTTCATCAATAAATGTATATGGTAGACATACATGCACCCAAATCTCCACTCACAGGTAATAAGTTTCTGTAATATCAAAAGAATGCTTATCCATTTACTTTTAAGTGCTGAAATAGAAATTCCTTTTCTAAACATAAAGACATCCATACCTGGGTTCTTGAGGATTACTTTCCATGATTCACTGTGGAATTCCTTATTTTTGAACCATCTTTCACCATGTCTTGGTAGTTGAGTAGCCTTTGTTAGGTAGGATTCTGTTACTACAAACTTAATGTCTCCAATTTCCACTTCTATACCATCAAATGATCTAGCAAAAGATTTTGTGATCTCTTTGTGGAAACCATCAAATTTTTCAATGAAGTTGAGCCATCCAGCTTTCTGCAGCATTTTCTTGAGTTGTGGGTATCCCTACATATATTTTTCTCCTATTGGATCTGTCCTGACAATGAGTCCCATGGATTCTGTTTCGCAAAATTTCTTAACCTTCAAAATTACTCTCCTAGTTTATGAAACGGACTGACTGCGAGTATGGTAAAAAATAACTACGGGTTTGTGTGGAATTAGTAGATGGTGAGGGTTTGGAGAGTGTTGTAGGGAAAAGTATCCGACTCGGATGACTCTATCCCACTCTAAGGGTGACAGTTCCTTAGCAACAACTGTAAAACAAACTACTTAAGATTTACTTCTTTATGAAAGCAAAAGAGAATGGAGAAATGCACTAACCATTGTCTTGCGCTTAATGTCGAATCCAAACTCTCCTCTTTGGCCGCTTGCTCCTAGCTCCTTGTTCTTTTGCTCTCCCAGCTACAATGAGATCCTGCAAAATAACAAAGAAGGAAACTACAAGAGGCATGCAATCATAACTGGTTCATGGATTAGTGTAAACCAAACATGCAATCATCACAATATATCATTGAAACAAGAGCACATAGAAGAACCTCAATAGCTTTTATTAATGAAGAAATAAAGGTTCTGAGAGTATTACAACCATTGAAGGCTCCAACCCAGCAACACCTCCCAGCAGAAAGAATTGCTCTTCTTCACCTCTCTCAAACAATCACCCAATAGTTCTATAGTGAAACCAACAACATATCATTACTTTGCACAAAATTCCAGCCTCCTGAGCTCATAGGAGAGAGCTCAATATATAGATGAATTGAGAAAGGATGAGTCAGCTTGTAACTAATGTGTAGCTGCCTTGTGTCCTCTCTCTCTTCAGTTAATCTTTAGTTGATCTTCAGTCCTTGAGTCCACTTGGAGAACCTTGCTTCCACTTGGAGAAACAGAGCCTCTGACTCATCACAAGGCGAAATACCTGATCCAAGTGTCATTTTTGGAAGATGAGCAATGACTCAGTGTTCCACTTGTCCCATCTCGCTCAGCGCAGGTGGCCTTTGTTCCACTTGCTTTGCAACACAGGTACACCATGGAGCAACTGAGTTTCAGCGCAGAAACCTAGTGGAGCACCTGCTTTGATTTCAGGATTGCTTGTTTTTGAGTGTTTTCAGGTAGAGAACTGATCTAAGAGCTGTTGGTTTGCTGACCTTGTTCCTCTAGGGGTAGGAACATCATGTTTAGGGAACTTTGGATCCCTTGGATTATTGACAATTCATGCTTGTTGCTGTAAGGCACAAATTTGTCTATAACAGATGCCCCCTAAAGTATGAGGTCGTTTATCGGGTGAAATGCTTTATTGAGAGGATCCGAAGTTCATTCAATCTGCTGAGAAGTGTCCTGTAATAAGATACAATACGATACATTATTTTTCATACATTTTCATGATCTAGCTGAGGCGGGCATTCCCATGCTCAGCTTTATAAATACATTTTGGTACATAGAACAGACGATCGTCTGATTGTAGACTGATAATTCTCTGCTGAAATTATCATCCTTTGAGAAGGATGATCATCTGCTGTAATGATGTACATATCAAATGTCTTTATATCCTGAATATATATCGCAGCCCGGATGGATGAAACTAGATCCGGGGTCTTCAATCTCTTCCGATCTTCACTCGATGTACAAGTCGATCCATGTGAGAATTTCTTGAAGTCGAACATGGAAAGACATCGCTTGATTACCGGTCAATGATGTAAACCGTTAACAAGCGCGAGAGGAATCACCGATAAGGATGATGACCCTCAAGGTATAGCAGTACAATTCACATGGTGGGAATAAAGGACTTGGCGTCGACCACCATGCAAAATCCTCTGGTCGAAGGTCATTGATGTATACCTGTCGCCGGAAGTGAGAAACTTGCCATTGAGGCATGCAAGTTTCAAAGTACTGAAGGGGTTGTTCCTAGATCAACTCCTTGGATAATGAGCTGATGTCGACAAGGAGCAATCCGTCAAAGGAGGGCCTTAATGAATCCCACATCAGTGACACGGAACGGAGCTAGTGATTGTGATGAGGTGAAAACAAACTGTGATGTATGATTCAGGGTGGCGGTCATGAAGTGGATGAAGGATAATGTATGGCAGTGGATGGGACACGGTTGACTCTTTGCAGAACCACATCTCTTGAACATATAACGACACTGATGTGATGGATCGGTAGCATTACCCCAATTGTGGATGGTGTGGCGAGGACCATGGTTATGAGACCGGTGAATGAAACAACCCAACCCGATGTGATACGGAGGACAAAGTGTCATGTTCAAGAGCGACTTGCTACCATTAATGCTGTGAGGTTCTCCCAATTTTTCCCCAGTCATTGCTGACCAGTACCTCTTTATTTTTTTCAAGCTTGAGGAGGATAACATATGCTTGTTCTATAACCTGCCCTTCGGGCAAGCCCATCGCTATGTTTTAACGAGCCTAGCAATAGGGAAACTCGTTCTCGTCTAAAGACAAGTTTGTCGCTATTTAATCATTTTAACGAGTCTAACGACAAGGAAAACTCGGTCCTTTTCATTTTTAGAGAGTCTGAAAAGGTACGGAAAGTTAACTCCAAAATTCCTTTTTCGTCTTCTAATCCCTTAAGTCCGAAAAAGTATAAAACAATACAAAAGGGATGAATTTTCGATTGCTTTAACGAGCCGAACAAAACAAGCGCTCGATCTTTTTGTGCAATAATCCCTCAGGTCCAAAAAGATTAAAATCTAGAGGAGGGATAGCTTTCCGGTCGCTTTAACGAGCTGGAAGGCCAAAACTCGGCAATCTTTTCATATTTTACGAGTCAGTGAAAAGAGCTTAAAGACGACTCGTCTTTCGAGGAACGAGTGATTAACAGGGCAGCAGCAGATTCCAGGTACAGGTTGGAATATTCCAATCATGGCAGTGTCACAAGGATGGCTTAGTGAAATCACTCTTCGCAGCTGTTCCTCAAAACGGGTAAACAAACATATGGAGATGAACGATTGGCCAAATGAACGGATTGAGGTGAGACTGCAAGAACACGACCAAGGGCTTTAATATGGCTGTCAAAGGTTACATTTACCAAGGTTATTTACCGGTTCATTTTTTCTGGGTGAGCTTGAACTCTAGGGGAAGATTGCTCACAACTTATGTTTATTTTTTAACGAGCATGAACTATGTGCTAAAACTGCTCGGATCTTGCGTTTATTTTTTAACGAGCATGAACTATGTGCTAAAACTACTCGAAGATAAGTTTGCATGCCCCCAGCATAATAATGCAAATCGAGGTGCATGCCCCCCAAGCTTCATTGCATCCAACTCGGTGGTTGGAATGAAGGTTTACCTCGGGGATTTGTTTCATTTTTTAATGAGGTTGACACAAGATAGGAACTATCCTCGGAGCCCACTGTATTTACAGTATTTCTACTAGGGCGATGATCCATGCCGACAAAATATTTAGGAATCTTCCGAATCCAACCAGAAGATTGGATTAGATTTCATTTTGTAGGTTTCCACCGTGGCCACTCCCGCCAGATTACTTGGAGGCGGTAGGGCGAAAGTACCCATTAAGGCAGGGTCTTTTAGGAGACCTACTCCGATATTTTGGAGTGAATGATTGCTTCCATGGATCATTGGAATGCTTCCCGTAACTTGTGAACTGTTGGGGAGAAAAGTTTGTTGGTCGACGATTGTAATTCCTTCTTGGAAGGGAAATGCAATCTTCCTGAAGTAGGTCCATGGTCTTCCAAGTAGGATGTTGTAATCGAGGTTTCCATCAATTACTTCAACATCAATTCCTACTGTTTTGCCCCCCAGTTCAACTTGCAAGTTACTTAAAATCCCGTATGGAGTGTATGATCGTCCATCAAATGCTTTTAACGTCGTCGACGATTTCGACAAGGGTGGTGAGCCTAAATCTTTCCAGCAACTCATCGACATAAGACATGTAGATGCCCCCTCATCAATAATTGTTCGATGAACAGTTTTGTTGAGGGCTTTCACTTGAATAAGGAAAGCTAGTTGAGCTGGTAACTGAGGGTCATATCCTTTATGATCAAAGGCCACAAGATTGGAACCCATTGGGCCAATCCCACCTATTGCTGATAATAAAGCTTGCTCTTGGGAGGGGCAATTTTGTGGTACTTCAAGTGTCGACATAGTGGACGGCGATTGGGCCAGTTCCTCTACTATATTATAATTCTGTGCTCCTTTGGCACGAGGATTAAATGTCGATTTGTGTACTACTCCCTTTGGCGACTTTATCATTGGCTCAGGAACGATGGGTGGCACAACTTCAGTCAAAGTTGTTGTTGAACTACTAGGTCGTTCATTAACCTTGTTGTTCGACAGCTTTGGATTCCCGTAATCTTTATTCCTTGTCAAAGCATTATTCTGCTGTTTTGAGGTAGACAACATAAGCACTTGGGATCGGGAAGCATTTTGATTAGCAACCAGATTTTGACCTGGATTAGGAAACGGATCTGCTGAGGTTTTTGAATTCTTAAAGAGCTTCTTAACTTCAGCTATATGTGGACAATATTTTGTCCAATGATCCTCATCGCATATATGACACCCCGTAGGGGGTTTCCTTTTTCTCCCTGATTTTTTCTTCTTGCCCCCTGGTTGCTTCAATTGTTTGCCCTTGTCGTTCGACGCGGCATTTACTTCTGAGGCAAGAAGTTCCTCATTTGCATTTTGACTATAAATTTTGTGTTTGCCAATCACGCCCTCGTCGGCATGAGAGTCATTGTTTGATTTAGGAGGAGGAGGAATTGAAAATTCCGGTCTAGGGGCATCAGGTATTTTGTCGTAGAGCGTGCCAGACTGAGTATAAACCAAGTCTAGATATTGCGCACGAGCTATAACTTGCTCTTCTGTTACGACTCCCCCCTTGGCCACATCTTCCGTTATGGCCGGAAGTAATGACTTTATAAACCATTCAGCTAATAGCTGATCGGGAACATATGTTTTTACCATCCTACGACGACGTCGCCACTCATGTATATGATCAGATATGTGGGTGGCAGTCGTCTGTTTGAAGTTGGTAAGGAGTTCTGTTCCCGTTTCATACCTTATCGGCAATTGAAAATGGGTTAAAAAGGTTGTGGCTAAGGTACTGAAGTTGTCGAACGAAGCTCTAGGCAATTCAATGTACCATTTTGCCGCTGGACCCGTTAATGTCCTCTGAAAGAGGCGAAGTCTTATCGAATCATCATTCAAGGTGTTCGATGAACACCATAGATGGAATGTCATCACATGATTCGACGGGTCTTCACCCGGATTTCCATTAAATTTAGGAATATCTGACGGAAGTTTATGTGGAATCGCTGGCCACCAAGGGGCATAAGCAATTGGATCATTCGTCAGCCGGTTTAGATCTGGTAATTCTAGAGTTGCTACAAAGGGCAACTGTTGATTCAGGTTAGGCGAAGCATATCCAGGATAAGATGGGATTGCCTGAGCAATGGGTCTTTGCAGACCAGCATAATGCTGGCAACTTTGACAAGGTTGATGGGCGTAACCATTATAGTATGGTTGCCCATTACTTACAAAGACTTGTTGCTCAGGTCCTTGATATGATTGCTGGAATGGCGGTTGTTGACCAATACTGGATGATTGACCAGGATGAGGAGTCACAGTAGTTGTTTGAGCCTGAGTCGCTCCAGATAAGGAGGTACTACCTTGAGATTGCGATTGAGTCGTTGAGACAAGTGGTTGTTGTATTGCAACCTGAGATTGGGGTTGACATACAACAGGTGGAGCTTGTACTTGCGACACATTCACTATAGCAGGTATGGTGGGAATATTCGACACAGGGTGTACTGGTTGCATCGAATATACAACTCCTGGTTGTTGAGGCAGTATTGGTAACCAACCGCTGGATGTAATTCCAGTTTGACCTGAACTTTGTTGTGAACTCACGTATGGGCATCCTCCCGGAGGAGGTAGTGAAAGGGCATACTGCCCCCCATATGGTATCAATCCGGAACTCAAGGGGATTGATTGCCCAGATTGACCTCCAAATGGATCAATTTGGCGAGTTTCAACATAAGAAATACCAGATGATAATCCGGATGAAGAAATAGGAACTAACCATGTCGTTGTCCCTGATTGGACTCTGGCTTGTTGTTGACAATTTTCCGTGACAGATGGTATACCAGCGAACATCGTTGGAGTAGCAGCAGGAGGCTCTGCTGCAGCTGTGTCGGACGACACAATCCTAGATGTCGATGGTTGTTCAGACATATCTAGTCTATCCAAAAGATTTCTTAGCGATTCTACAGGAACTTCCACTTGTGGTGGACTAACTTCGAAGATCAACGAGGGAAGGGTGATGATTATTTCGCTTAAAATAAATTTTATAACGACGCTTTAGACACAACTTGCTTTTTCAGTTTTAAAGAGTCGAGAAAAAGCTAAAGATGACTCTAGTCTCCTTCGATGTTTTAACGAGCCCGAAGTGACAAATGCTCGGATGGACTTTTTCAATTATAGAGTTTGAAAAATGCCAAAAGAAACTACTCTGGAGTTCTAGGCAGAGGGTGTGCCAAACTTTTCGCGAAACCACAGAATACGTTTTACGGTACGGGTGGTCGATCTTCGTGAATGCTGTGTTCACTGCATCGCGATCAGTAGGGCGGCCGACACGGCTTCCTATGGATAAAGGCTTTGTTCCTATAGGGGTCTCCCAATATATACACGACGGTACGTGGGAGCACAAGTCCGTATTAGTGCCACCGACTCTCAGGAGGAATCACCCACCTTCGTAGAGATCGACAGTCACTATGTTTAACGACGCCGGAACACGTCTCTACCTAGACCTCTATGTGTTTGCGTTATGTTACAAAGCGTTGTTATGTAAATTGAATTTATTTTAATGTTGATCTTGTTTAGCAGTTTGCCTTTAAGGATCACCACGAGATGTATATGACAAATTCCTAAATGCAGCCTAAGATGAGAAGCAAGCTTTTTTTTTCAAATCTTTTTGACTGATGAAAATCTTAACTACTGAGGGAAAAGAAAGACATATCTTTTCACACAGATCATACAGCACAAACTAATGCACTTTCTCCTAAATCACATGCAAAATTTTCAGATGCAAAATGCACAATGCAAGTATTTCTTTTCTCTTTCTTAATGTTGATGTATTACAAAAAGAAAGCTGTTATATAACTTTGAGATCAATTTCAAGTGAAAACAAACAAGCTTGTCCAAAATCAAAAGACACCTTAAGATTCACTTGTTTCGACACTAGAAATATATGAAATCAAACCATACGACGAAAGCAAAAGACCAATCAGCTATGGACAGCAAACAAACTAACTCTTAAGATCAGCAAAAATGCCTAACACAGGTTTGGATCTAAGAGGCCACAACAAGACTAGTTCACTTTTCGTTATGGGAAACTGTAAATGATGTAAGAAATACAAAAGAACAAGTACAGTTTCTTTATATAACTGAGGCGGAATAATGGCAAGTAAAGTTGGTTTCAGATAGGTACATGGACTGGTAACTGGCTGCAAAACAATGGTGAAAACAGGGCAAGAAACAGGAGGAAACCCCAGTAGCACTAGGCAAAACTGGATCAAAGCAGGTAGTACACTGCCTGTTTGACATTCAGCGCAGGTCCCGAAGGGGCTACCTGCGTTGCAAAGCAGGTAGCCTGTGTACAGCCTGCTTTGGAAAACGAGACTTACGTTTTCTCAGTTTCCGGGTCACAGATTTCTCAAAAATTCACGGTTTTCGGTCAAATCAGAAGCTATCAGTCAAGTACACAGTAAGGGATGACAAGGAAGATGAAAAGCTATCACTAAGAGCTTACAAGAATCCTTGTAGATCAGCTCTTCAAATCATGAACATGCTCAGAAATAAGCTAGAGTAGCTGCCCTCTACTTCGCTTTTGATATAGTCAAAAGCTTTTCGATTTGGTACTCTTTTGTTCAGGAAATGAATAGCAAAATACTACAAACAATCAAACTGATACGATCCCCAGCGGAGTCGCCAGTTTGTTGTAGGGAAAAGTATCCGACTCGGATGACCCTATCCCACTCTAAGGGTGACAGTTCCTTAGCAACAACTGTAAAACAAACTACTTAAGATTTACTTCTTTATGAAAGCAAAAGAGAATGGAGAAATGCACTAACCGTTGCCTTGCGCTTAATGTCGAATCCAAACTCTTCTCTTTGGCCGCTTGCTCCTAGCTCCTTGTTCTTTTTCTCTCCCAGCTACAATGAGATCCTGCAAAATAACAAAGAAGGAAACTACAAGAGGCATGCAATCATAACTGGTTCATGGATTAGTGTAAACCAAACATGTAATCATCACAATATATCATTGAAGCAAGAGCACATAAAAGAACCTCAATAGCTTTTATTAATGAAGAAATAAAGGTTCTGAGAGTATTACAACCATTGAAGGCTCCAACCTAGCAACACCTCCCAACAGAAAGAATTGCTCTTCTTCACCTCTCTCAAACAATCACCCAATAGTTCTATAGTGAAACCAACAGCATATCATTACTTTGCACAAAATTCCAGCCTCCTGAGCTCATAGGAGAGAGCTCAATATATAGATGAATTGAGAAAGGATGAGTCAGCTTGTAACTGATGTGTAGCTGCCTTGTGTCCTCTCTCTCTTCAGTTAATCTTTAGTTGATCTTCAGTTCTTGAGTCCACTTGGAGAACCTTGCTTCCACTTGGAGAAACAGAGCCTCTGACTCATCACAAGGCGAAATACCTGATCCAAGTGTCATTTTTGGAAGATTCCAGAGCAATGACTCAGTGTGCCACTTGTCCCATCTCGCTCAGCGCAGGTGGCCTTTGTTCCACTTGCTTTGCAACACAGGTACACCATGGAGCAACTGAGTTTCAGCGCAGAAACCTAGTGGAGCACCTGCTTTGATTTCAGGATTGCTTGTTTTTGAGTGTTTTCAGGTGGAGAACTGATCTGAGAGCTGTTGGTTTGCTGACCTTGTTCCTCTAGGGGTAGGAACATCATGTTTAGGGAACTTTGGATCCCTTGGATTATTGACAATTCATGCTTGTTGCTGTAAGGCACAAATTTGTCTATAACAGAGAGACGTGGATAAATTGGTCACATTGTAGCCATGACTATTAACAGATGGAGTTATTAGGGACCGTTTAGGTACAGAGTATGGAGAATGTAGCGGAGATGTGGTATGATGAAGTTATTATGGACCGTTCGGTACCGAGTATGGGAGATGTGGTGGAGATGTGGTATGATGAAGTGGCAGTCAAATAAAATGATGGCTTATTAAGGAGACATACGATTATCCATATTATACATGCCTTATGTTTTTAAATTGTTGTTTGAAATAAATCTTTCATTTTACCTTTAGAATTTAACCTTTCTGCTTGATAACTCTTTTAGTGTTGA
The DNA here is from genome assembly GCA_031772625.1 of Pinus tabuliformis. Taxonomy (NCBI): domain Eukaryota; kingdom Viridiplantae; phylum Streptophyta; class Pinopsida; order Pinales; family Pinaceae; genus Pinus; species Pinus tabuliformis. The sequence continues at coordinate 1,883,637,240 of CM062819.1, read as the reverse complement.
TCCGTAGGTACCTTTTAGCATGTTTGGTCTCCAAAAATGGATTCTTCAATTTCCTGCATCCATGATTTATTTGTGAGCTGTACAATTGTGTCAGAGCTGATAAGTAAGTTGTAGCTACAGAATCAGATTAGCTACAGAATGGAATCAGCTGCAGAATGTGAAAAGAAGGAAAATTGAAGTATGGCTATGGAATATGAGTGTGAAAGTGAAATGGAAATGGGTTATGACAGTGAGATGGAATGAAATGTAAAGTAAAATGGGAAATAGGGTGAGATGGAGTAAAACTATAAAAATAAAATTTAAATTAAATATGACAGTGACATGAAATGGAACTGTAAAATAAAATGAAAACGGAATGAGATGGAATGAGACTATGAATTTGTAAACTCTAAACTGCAAATGAATGTAGCTTTTTGTCACTACTTTTTACAAAAAGGAAATGGAAAATATAGGATGTCAGAAATATCTGATTTTCACCCTGTATTTTCTGTATAAGTATGCCAATCAATGATTGGTTTTCAAACCCATACAATATATATATATATATATATATATATATATATATATATATATATATATATATATATATATATATATATATATATATATATATATATATATATATATATATATTAGGAAAAGATAAAGGCTAAGTAAGTGGAGAGGAAGAATTCTTCTTCAATAGCTTCATTTTAGAGTTATTCTAGAAAATATTAATGAACTCCTCTCTTGAAATTGGCTTCTGATATATCTTCAACCGGTGACCATTTACAAGAAGAGGTATTTTGCTTTCATCTGTTGTCCTTATCCTTACTGCTCTGTTATTAAAGACTTTTCCAATCTCATATGGCCCAAGCCAATAAGTCTGAAACTTCTCTTGAAAATCTTTGAATTTTGAATCGAACGAAAGTGTCCAATCTCCTACTTGAAACTTCTTCTCCTTGATATATTTATCATGCCATTTAGCCCTTTTTTGTTGGACTATACTGGTTCTTTGAACTGCATCTTGCCTGATTTCATCAAGCTCATTGAGTTGCTCCAATCTATGTTTATATGCCTCTGATAAATCTAGTCCCAATTAGACTTCCATCTTGAAGGTTTTGATTTGAAACTCTATAGGGAACATGACTTGTTTCCCATAAACAAGTTCATAGGGTGTGTGTCCCGTTGTGTTCCTCCATGTAGTTCTATAAGCCCATAAGGCTTCAGGAAGCCTTTCTGCCCAATATTTTCTATGTAGATGCATAGTCTTAGTGAGAATTCCTTCAATCACCTTATTTGTAGATTCAACTTGACCATTTGCTTGTGGATGATAGGGGGAAAATTTCCTATGTTTGATCTTGTAATCTTCCACAAGACTCTTCACCATTTTAGATGTAAATTGAGATCCCTGATCTATCACAATTTATCTTGGAACACCAAAACGAGTGAAGATGTCCTAAAAATGAAAATTAACTACAGATTTTTCATTAGCAAAAGGTAATGCTTTATCCTCTACCCATTTAGTGACATAATCAGTGCATACCAATATATACTTCTTTTGCTTAGATGGGGGATTAATTGGTCCAACAAAATCCAAGGCCCATTTTTCAAAAGGTTCAATGAGTACCTGAATTTATAGTGGCATTTAATTTGAAGAAGCAGGTTTTCCTACCCTTTGGTAGCTGTCACAACTCTTGACATATTCTTTGGCATATTTGAAGATGGATGGCCAATAATATCCTAAATAAAGGATTTTATAGGTTGTCCTCTTGTCAGCAAGGTGTCCACCACATGGTTCATCATGACATGCCTTAAGAATCTAAGGCATTTCATCTTCCCTAACACATCTTCTGATCATGAGATCTAGACCTGTTTTATACAACTCATTAGTGATCCATGAGTATCTTGCACTTATTTGAATGATTTTTCTTTTCTCTCTAGGAAACAAATGTGGAGGAAATTTCCCTGTGACTAAGTAATTGGCAATATCTACAAACCAAGGGTTCTGAGTAGTCACTACAAAAATATATTCATCAGGAAACTTATCTTCAACCTCAGTGTCATCTTTGATATTTTGAATTCTAGACAAGAAATCGGCAACTGTGTTTTGTTTTCTAGGTCTATCTAGCATAGTAATATTGAATTCTTGCAATATTAATAGCCATCTTGTAACTCTACCATTAGTAATAGGTTTATTCATTAAGTATCTAATTGCAGAGTGATCTGTATGAATAAAGGTTTCATAGCATGTTATATAATGTCTAAACTTATTGATAACATGAACAACAACTAAAAATTCCTTTTTAGTTACAGTATAATTTAACTCGGTGGGAGTCAAATTCTTACTTCTATAGTAAATGGCATAGGGAATCAAATATTTTTTTCCTAATACAGCTCCCAGAGCTCTCTGAAGCATCTGTTGAAATGTGAAAAGGTAGTTTCCAATTTGGACCTCTCAAGATAGGTGCTTTAGAAATTTTTACTTTTAAAGTCTCAAATGCTAATTGGCAATTAGGATTCCAATTGAATTCACAATCCTTGGTGAGTAATTTGAAGAGTGGGGATGCTATTTTAGTGAAACTTTCTATAAATCTTCTATACTATCCTGTAAATCCTAGAAAACTTCTAACATCCTTTTGACAATTTGGAATTGATAATTTAGAGATGACTTCAACATTAGATTTATCGACTTTAATTACATCTCCTGAAATGTGATGTCCTAAAACAATCCCTTTTGTAAACATCATAAAACATTTTTCATGGCTTAGTAAAAGGTTTGCTTCCTTACATCTTTTAAGAAATTTTTCCAATTTTTCCAAATCTTCTTCAAATGTATTCCCATAGACTATAAAGTCATCCATATATACCTCTACACAATCATGTATTAGATCAGAAAAAAAATCCTAATACTGCTCTTTGGAATGTTGCAGGTGCATTACATAATCCAAAAGGAAGTACTCGGTAGGCATAGGTTCCCCACGGGCAAGTAAATATGGTTTTATATTGATCTTCAGGTGCCACCTGAATTTGATTATAACCACTAAAACCATCCAAGAAAGAGAAAAACTTCTTACCTGCTAATGTATCTAATACTTGATCTATAAAGGACAAAGGAAAATGATCTTTAAGGGTAGATTTATTCAATTTTCGATAATCAATGCATACCCTCCATTTACCATTCTTTTTAGGCACAATCATTAAAGGGGAAACTCATTAGCTGTCTGAAATTGGGTAAATGAAGTTTACATTTAGTAGTTTTTGCAGCTCTTCTTTCACAATTTCCATAAGATTTGGATTCATCCTTCTTTGAGGTTGTCTGATAGGTTTACAATTTTCCTCAATGTAGATGTGACATATACAAGTCTTAGGATTAATTCCTTTCATGTCAGTATATTCCCATGCATATGCAGTAGAATGTTGTTGTAATGTTTTGATTAGCTTTTCCCGTTGTAATTTCTCCATGTTATTGTTTATGTTCAATGTTCTTCCTGGAAAGATTTCAATTGTAGAGCTACCAAATTCTTCCATAGAATAAAGAGACATCTGCCTAGATGACAAATATTCAATATTGGGATTTTCTTGGAATTGATCATGTTCATATTCTAGAGATGATTCAAAATTTTCCATTGTATTGAAGATATGACTATCTTCACTAATGTCTGAAATAGTAAAGAGAGGTTGAATGCCATTTTCATCATCAATCCATTCTTTGTCATCTATTTATGTGATTGTTCTTGCTGGAGGATATAGAGTGAATTTCTTTGTTGAATTCCCATCAGAAATATACACGTCACCAGATCTACAACTAATGAAAGCATCAACTGTGGCCAGCCAAGGTCTTCCTAATATAAGTGGATGTCCTCCTAAATTATTCTTGGGCGTTAAGATCATAAAATCAATAGGATATTCCCAAGAATCTAAGGACACTGAAATATCTTCTAACACACCATTTGGTTTGATTACAGATCTATCTGCTAATTGCAGTAATGTAGGTGTATAAAGAAGATTAGGAAGCTTGAGTTGTTCCATGGTTTATTTGCTCATGATGTTTATAGCTGCTCCTAAATAAATCATTCTATTCAAAATTTCAACTCCATTGATATGTGTTTTCACAATTGGACTTCCTAGATCTACATATTTTTGTATGGCAAATTTTCCCATCATTATGTCTGTTATTTTTCCTACCAGGTGAATTCTTTTTGTTTCTTTTGCTTTTCTTCCTGGTTTCTTTATGCTCAACTCCTTTATTGTTTTAGCTAGGATTGGAATCTCCTTAATGGCTTGTAACAAAAGAATTTTGATACAAACATTTTTCAATTCATCTAGAAAATCATAATTAGGCAACATAATCTACTTTTCTACCCCTTTATCAACTTGTAATCTTTCAGGAAAAGGAGGTGCAGAAGTAGATACTGGTTGCTCAATGATAGGAGTTGAGTTCATTGGTTCTTTCTATTTTTCATTTTCAGTATTTTGGTTTTGGAGATATTTTCCTTCAAAACTTTTATTGGGTTGTAGAGAATCTTCCTCAAAATTGTCTTGTTCCTGAATAACTATAGAAGGATTTTCCTTTTCTAATATCCTACCAGATCTTAGTTGAACATCATTGAGATCTAGAGGAGTGATCATATAAGTTGGAAATTGTTGTCCTTCCACCATGTAAGTATTCTGAGGATTTTTATTGTTGGGGTTTGGTAATGGTTGGGTAGGTAGCTGATTTGGTCTCTGCTGAAATGGTATTAAGAGTTGAGGATTTTGGTTTTGAAGTTGAGGTTGTTGGTTTTGTTGTGGTATTTGTTGTGGGAATGGTAGTGAAAGTTGAGGGTTATGATTTTGAAGTTGTGGCTGCTGATTTTGTTGTGGAATTTGTGGGGGAGGATAATTCTGATATGATGGAGGATATTGATAATATTGAGAAAATATTCCATAAGGATTTTGTATTCCTTGAGCCCAAGTTAGAGATTGAGATTGAGGTTGAGGTTGAGGCCAAGGTTGCTGCCAAGAATTCCAATTTGGTGGGGGTTTTGGATACATTTGATTGTTAAATCCTTGATTTTGTGGCCCCTGCCAAGGTCTTCTAGAGACAAAGCAAAGAGATTCTACTGAATTTGGAATTGTTTCTTCTTGAAAAACAGCCTTAAGACCTGGAATTGAAGGACAACCCTTGGTCTCATGGTTTTTTGAACAAATCACACAAGTCTCTATGATTTTTGCATCCAAAGGGCATTCTCTTAAAGCATGTTTTTTTTCTACATTTGGGATAGAAAATAGCTAAAGCACCATCATCGGTTTTCTGCTTGTTTTGTAACTTAAGGGTGTCTATTTGCTCATTAAGGCTCCCTAGAATATCCGTTTTGAATTCATCAAGCATATTCCCTATTTCTGCCCTACTCACTGATCCAGTTGCAGATTTATTCACTCTAACAGGAGAAGGATCTCTTGGACCTTTCCCAGTTTTAGATTTCCCTCTTGAGAGATGAACACATAATTCTCCTATGTCACTTAATGGGAGTTGGGAGATATCTCCCTTCCCCATCATGTTAAGGATATCTATCCATTCATCTCTAATGGATTTTAATAGAAGATCTTTTAAGGTATCTTAATCTAAATTATCCATCTTTGCTCTTTTCAAGTTATAGTTGAATCTCTCAATTAAATCTTCTAAATTTTCATCCTCTCTTTGCATCATTTTGAACACTTCATCCTTGTGATTGGTAGGCATGCAATAATCCAAATACCTGTCTAAAAACACTTTCTTCATGTCATTCCATTTTCTAATGGACTGAGTGACCAACCCCATGAACCACTTCAAATCAGCTCCTTTCGATGTTGAAGGAAACAACTTAAGTTTTTGAGAGTCTTCTAAGTAATCATAGGTTCTGCACAAGACTTCAAAGAAAAATAAAAATGTTTCAGGATCTTCACTTTTTAACCCATGGAAATTTGGGAGGATAGATGGTGAGATATTTTTCATTGTGGCAGTAGTTTCTTCATCAACTATAGGGAATCCAAAAGAATTATCGATTTCCCTATTTCCTCTGCCTTCTCCATTATTTCCTCTACCTCTTCCTTTACCCTCTCCTCCAAACAGTGTGGATTCTCCATCCCCTCCTTCTGCCATTATAGTTTCTTCAAAGTCAATATAAGATTCAACCTGCAAGGTTAATTTCTCTTCCTCTGGTTCCTCTATTAATGGTATGTGGGAGAGAGGTTCTACTTCTTCTTCCTCACTAGGTATTCTTAATTCTTCAACTAAAATATGCTCCCCTGTGGAGGTGAAAAAGGCTACTCCTTCTGTTGGAGATCCAAGATTTTCCTCCTCTAGGACTGCCTCAGTAGATGAAGTAGGAGATCCTCTTGATTGAATTTCTGACCTTAGAACTTCAGGAGTTCTATGGCTAGGAGTATGAGCTTGAGATGGAGGTGTATCTCTTCTTATTCTTGGTGGAGTAGGTGGTGTTGTAGGAATTGAACTCCTGCCTCTAGCTATAAATATACCCCTAGAGTCTCTTTCTCTATGCATATCATTCTTTTTTTAATGTTAGAAATAAGTTTACCTAATTACACTTCTCCAGCAATGGCGCCAAAATGTTTAGTCAATTTAGTGTCCTAAATTGCTTGCATAAATTATCAACCGAGGTTTGTAAGCTGATGAAGTGTAGTGCACTATATGTGCTTAGTTAACCCTTCTTACTTCATTGTTTTGTATTTTTATATTGTTTTTTGGGTTTCTGTTATTTGATTCCTAATGATGTACAATTTGAACTATGAGAAACTGAATCTAAACTTCCTAAAGGTGAACCAAGAGCTGAAACTAGTCAAAATCTAATTGAAAGAAAGGAAAAAAAAAGAGCATCTATCCTATCTCGTCATTAACCTTAAGTCATGAATCTATTTCTTAGAATTAAAGGAGAATTTATAATGCATGTTGAAATAAATACAGAGAATAAAATCAACTGAAGTACTTCTAGTTACTCTAACCTTCAATTTTGAAAGATAACCTTCTTGAGATGGAATACAAGCAACTTTATGTACTTTATGATCTAAAGAACTAAATGAAATATACAAAAGGTAACTGATTGATTTCAACCATTGTGTGAAGTGAATGTTTAACCATTTAGTTTAGGATGAGTATCAACATGAAATGGTGATAAAAAAACATTCATTAACATAGTGAACTGACAAATTTGTCCTAGAAAATAAATAACAAAACAGTGAGTAAGCTAGACAATAGTACGTTCTAATTACTCCAACCTTACTCTGTTTAGAAAAAAATCATTTATTTTCATGAAATGTGTTGGAAAAACAATACTATACCATTGAGTTTTAACATTATGCTAATGATCAAAACTAAAAGAAATCAACCTAAGTTAGAAATACTACTAAAAGCGAATAATGAAATTAAAACTAAGTAGAAAAGGAATGGAAAGAAAACCTCTTTCAGTGCAGGGGCCCTCTACAACTGACTAAGTTGAGCTGCTAACTAATTGAAAATGATCTCTTAAATGATCATTGTTCAACACACGATTTATATTATAGAAAGGAGTGAAGTCTAAAAATACAGAGCTAAAAGTCTGAACTTAATACATAAAATTTCTTCAAACCTCCCTCGGTTCTGTACAACTAGTATTTAAAAGGAAATAATCATAAATATCTTTGAGGAAAACTAGCTACAGGTGGCCTATACGTATTACAACAGGACAACGTAAACGTCTAATCAGCTACAGGTGACTTAAATTCGAGCGAGATGTTTTCAACAAAATAATTAACACAGGTGGATGATCTGAGTTAATGCTTGCAACAGAACTGTTGGATTTATTGATTAACCACGAAAGAGCAGACGAAGAGTCCTATTGCTTCTGGGTATCATATGTTTGACTCCACCTTTGACTATGATATTGAGCTTGCTTTCTTATCGATCTGGGTTGAGTGACAAGGATAGAATCCATGTGGAGACGATTCTAGATATGCCCATGTGGTTGGATTCTTCATTTGACACCTTGAACCTGCCAAACCATGGAAGTAGCTACAGAATATATAGTTAGTTGCAGAATAGGCTGTGTTTTGTAGCTAATTTGCAAAAATTTATTCAAATAGAAAAAACATAAAAATATAACATGTCAATCATTTAATGTCTTCCTTAAGACAAAATCTATCATTTATCATTGATGCGGATCTGTAATCTTATGGAAAAGCAAGGTAAAGAAGTGAGAAAAGCTATCAAGGAGAGGGTAATTCTGAGGTTCAACACAAAGGTGCTCCCTCACCTTATCATGCCCCATGTATATCACTTCTATATTCTCATAATAATTTAACCCCTTTATCTCTTCTGAATCATGTATATAATCCCCTCCTTTTCATATGAATAAATAAGATCATTTTCCTCAATAAGAGCCTTCTCCATCCCCCTCACCTCACAACCCTAATGAACCAATAGAATTTTGACAAAAATTCCCTTCTTCTCAAACTATTATTCATAAACACGCTAAGAGAAAGGGATTAGTGGCCTCTCTTCTTAAAAGGCTAAAGAAATCCCTATAATTATTTTATGACTCCATTAGTTGAGGATCTTATAGATTTATATCCTACTATGTCCTTTGTTGTGTTAATGGAACTTGTGGTTCGGGATATGAGGAAGAAGAATAAGAAAATTAAAACCCTCAAAATTCATTTTGAAGAATTTGAAGTTCTCAATACACACATTAAGAATGAAAATTCCATCATGAGGACCAAGAATGCAGAGTTGCTAGAGGAAGTTTCCAAGATGTCTAAGGAGAATAAGCAGTATCTTAAATTGCACGGGAAATGGTACAAAGAGAACCTCTATATAAATATACAAAATAAGGATTTGCAAAAGAAGCTTAAGGTTGCAGATAGCATAGGTGGCTAGTGTTAATATCAACATTGGTAATCAGTGAGCCCATAAATTAATGATATCTTCATTATTAGTTGACCATGTTGGACCCCTTTAAACCCTTATTTTTTCCCATATACATTCATCACCTATGAATGATTAAGGAAAACTATGATTAAAAATAATGTAAACTTTGAAACAGGAACTAATATTGTTACCCGTTTTGTAGAAATAGCAAAAAAGTGACTCGATTTTGAAAAGGGGTGATGCAGAACACATGTTTTTTTTAGAGCATAGTTTTTGGCACTAAAAATTTTTTTATTTACATTTCATTTTAGAATGGTAGTGATTTTGATGTTGGTTTAAAAAAGTGGTAATTCTACACCATGTTCTTTTTTTAAAAGGCTTTTTTTACTTTTAATTTTATAATGTATGAAATGTAAATAATTATTCTGTAAATTTAATAATTTTGGAAGTGGTCTTCTTCTTCATATTTTCTTGTTTTTATTTTTATTTTTATTTTGTTTGTAGTGAGGTTTTTATTGTTTTGCATATTTAAAGAAGAAGGTTGATATTTTGCATTTTCGATATTTTACATATTTATACATCATTAATTAAATTTTCAATCCACATGAAATAGTTGTCTCTTAAAAACACATATAAAAATATATATAAAAAAGACAAAAATAAAAAATAAAAAATATTTAAAAAAATTATCTCATAAACCATAAAAGAATTTGGAATATATATATATATATATATATATATATATATATATATATATATATATATATATATATATATATATATAAGTAAAAATAGAGAAATTAAAAAACAAACATTAGCAAAAACTAGGAAAAAAAATTAAAAACAAATTAGTTAAAAAAAAATTACAAAAAAATTTAAAAGCTAATAAAATTAATATTAAAAAAACAAAAATAAACTCAAATTATATATATATATATATATATATATATATTATTAAAAAAAGACCAAAAAAATATGAAAATATTAAAAAAACCAAAAAAAAATTTTAAATTTCATTTTTTTTTAAACAACTTTTTTTTTCATTTAAAAAAAATCATTAAATTTTTTTTAATTTTTTTAAAAAAGAATTCATATTTTAATTTAAAATAAAAAAAAAAATTAAAATTAAAATTTTTTAAACAATATTTTTTTTATTAAAAAAAAATTATTAATATCTTTTTAAACAATAGTTTTTTTTATTTAAAAGAAAAATTCATTAAAATTTTTTTTTTTTTTTTTTTTAAAGAATTCATTTTTTAATTTAAAATTTAAAAATTAAAAAAAAAAATATTAAAAATTTTTATAATGCGCCGGCCGTGGGAAGAGGGGCCTGCATGTAGGCCCTCCGGCCATGGCCAGGCCCCTTTGCCCACGACCGCACCACCACGAGCGGCCGGGGGGCGGGCGCAAGCCCCTCCACCCACGGGCAGCTACGACCGCGTCACCACAGATCGCCACGGCCGCACCACCACGAGCGACGGAGGAGCAGGGGCAGCATTATAAAAAAATTTATTTTTTTTTTAAATAATCTTTTTTAATTTTTAAATTTTAAATTAAAAAATGAATTCGTTTTTAAAAAAATTAAATTTTTTTTAATGATTTTTTTTATAAATAAAAAAAATATATAATATTAATAATTTTTTTTTAATAAAAAAAAAATGTTTAAATAAATTTTTTAAATTTTTAAATTTTAAATTAAAATATGAATTCGTTTTAAAAAAAATTAAAAAAAAACTTAGCGATTTTTTTCAATAAAAAAAAAATTATTGTTTAAAAAAAAATAATACTAATAATTTTTTTTAATAAAAAAAAATGTTTAAAAAAAATACATTAAATTTTAAAATTTTATTTGGTTTTTTTAATATTTTCATATTTTTTTGGCTTTTTACAATAATTTTCATATTTTTTGGGTTTTTTTTTTTGGGATAATTTGAGTTTATTTTTGTTTTTTTTTAAATTAATTTTAATAGTTTTTTAATTTTTTTCATTATTTTTTTTTTTTTTTTTTCCTTTAGTAGTTTTTGCTAATGTTTTTTTAAATTTCTCTTTCTTTACTTGCTTAATTTAATATATAATTTTTTTTTTCCAAATTATTTAATGGTTTATGAAGTATTTTTTTTAACATTTTTTTATTTTTTATTTTTGTCCTTTTTATATATATTTTTATATTTGTTTTTTTAAGTAATCAACATTTTAATCTTAATTTTAATAGGTTTTTTGGTTAATTTTCTATTTTTTTTTAAATATATTTTTATATTTGTTTTTTTAAGTAATCAACATTTTAATCTTAATTTTAATAGTTTTTTTTTTTTTGATAATTTTCTATTTTTTTTTTTTAAATCTAGTTTGTTTTTAAGTTTTTCTTAATTTTTTTTTATTTATTTTTCTATTTTTACCTCATTAGTTTTTAGTTTTTTTTTAAATGTTTTTTTTTCTTTTCCATATTTTTGTTTTTTTTTTTTTTTTCTTTTGCCAGTTCTTTTATGTTTTATAAGATAAATATTTTTTTTTTCAATTTTTTTTTTCAAATTTTTTTTTAAATATTTTTTTTACTATTTATTTCTTTATAATGTTTATTTTTTTATTTTTTATTTTTTTAATTCTTATCATTAATTTTGTTTTTTTTTTACATTTTTATGATTGATTATTATCATTATTTTTTTTATTTGTTTTTTTTTTCATTTTTTTTTTTTTTTATGTTCTGTTTTTAGTATATATTTTAATTTATGTTTTGTTATTTTTTTATCCTTTTTTTTTTGTTTTGTGCTATTTCATTGTTATAATTTTTTAATTTTTATTTTATTTTATGTTTTCATTATTTTTTTTAAATTTTAATGTTTTTCGGGGTCATGATAAAATATTTTACCCCATTATTTCGAAATGTTGAAATTTTACTTTTGAAAAAAAATGTTTTCTCAGCGTTAACACTTTTCGTTTTGAGGGTGTTTTTTGGACAATTTTTGCGCAAAAAAATTAGTTTTCACCGCCGTTTTTAAAACATGTTGAAACTTACCCAAGAAAAAAAGATGTTATTCCAATACCAACACTTTTCGTTTTTAGCACTGTTTTTGATGTTTTTTCGAGGTTTTGTTGGCCAGAGTTCTCGTTTTGAGTTTATAGTTCCCGTTTCAAAGTTTACATTGTTTAAAAGGGTATTTCAAGGTAAAACATCATTTATTGTTGAAAATATATAGTTTTGAATGCATTTAAGGGATTGATATTGATTATGGCCACTAATGAAGGTTATGAAGTAGAACCTATAGCCCATATAGATTTCTACAACCACACTCCATGGTTGGTATAGGTGAGTTCCCTTAGATTCAAAATGAGCACATGGGTATTTTCGGTGACAGCCTTGAGGTTCTCTCCCATCTATCAAAATGAACTCACAATCAACAACAACTGCTTAGTTGGCATTCCAAATTGGTAGTCAACCATAGCAAGATGTGGAAATATTTGTTGACCCAGAACATGGCTACACCTTATTATTTCATTACTCTACACATGTATAAAGGTTGTTAGACCACCTGCATATTAATTGGTGTAGGCTATGGATATTAGCATTATATCCATGTATCCTGCTGTTGATCTATAAACTGTTGTGGATATTCCACTAGACAGATCGTCACAACAGATATGATAAAATTGTATTTAAAAATATGAAATCTACACTATTAGGGTTTTATTTCTCTTTAGATTTCAAGATATGTTGATTACTGTTAATTTCATATTCATGAAAATTAATATAATAAATAAAATATAAAACATCAAAATATAAATTCACAAACCATGATTTGACACAAGATATGACCTGGGAAACCCTTTCAAGAGAAAACTGAGATATAAGATGAGGTTGCTCTACTATAATTCTATGAATAGAAAATGGTTGTGAGTACAAAAAATTATAGTTTGTGGCTTATGGGCTACTACAGTGAAAAAATCCTCTCTATGTTTTATATATCCTATCCCTCTCAAGTATCTTTTCTCATTTATGGAACAAATGTAATAAAAAATAATAGAACCCATTTTCCTCCTAATGGCCCGATTATAACACACCTTCACAACCTACTAGTTGTTAAGTTTCACTACCTCAAATCTTGACCAAAGTTACAATATGGACTCTTCTAGATTCTTCTTCATCATAATCACATGGTTAACCCTATTTCTATGAATAATGGGGGACGACATGGTGTTTTCTCGAATTATGGTGGTGAAAATAGGAAGATCAACCTCTTAGTGGCATAAATTTTGCATACAAACTTTTGACTGAGGTGATTCGTATGTCGTTCGAAAGGCATTTAGGTGTAGAATATGAAAAAAATGGTATAGGACTAAAACGTCAAAGTGTTTCCCCCAAAAAATTTCATTTGAGCCTCAAAATATTCTTGGAATGTTTTAGAACTTGATTTGCCAAACTGGGTCCTATACGTAAAAATGGCCCTATGAGTTGATTTTTCCATTTTTACCACTCTAAAAGCCTCAAATGGATGAAAAAAAATATAATGATCCAATACATATCACACCACCCCATTTTCGGAGGATTTTGGCCCCTAAAAGCTTCTACTGAATGAGGTGAGGAAATATTTCCTCCACCTTCTCTTAGGTGTACCATTTAGCTTTGCCTAGAAGTTGTCCTTTCAACCCAATCTGATAAAGGTCATCTACCCTTCTCTTGTAGTTCTAAACCTCTTATACAAAATTGTATCTTCTTTCAAATCTTCTTGAGCATCTAGTGCCAAATCCTCCACAGAAGGTAGGACTTATTCCTCTTCCTAATCTAGGATAAAAGGTTCATAGAGCTTCAGATTCTCCACGTTCACAACTGAGTAAATGTGCATGTATGGGGGTAAACTAAGTCTACAGGAATTACCTCCCACCTTTTCTAGTATATCAAATGGACCATATCCTAGAGCCTTTATTTTTTATGAAGACCCTGTAGCCTCTCCTTGTTCAACTATAACCATACTTTGTCTCCCACCTTGAATGACTTATCTATTCTTTGTTGATTGTTCTTAGCCTTGTATTTTTCTTATGACATTTTTAGTGTCTCATCTACTAATATATGGATATGCCTAATCTTCTCAACACATTTTCCATCCCTTGTAAGATCCTCCCTCACTCCTCCTTGTTTCTAATATGCAACATCCAAAGGTGAAGGCAACAAATATCCAAAACAAGTTTTCAAATGGGGGGTTACAAGAAGAGGTGAGGATTGTTATTTTATAAGAGTGTTTTATATATAGTATATTTTCATCCTAGGTATTTAGATGTTTCTAATTATAACTCCCTCAAAATTTGCACTAAATTCTTGTTAAATCCATCTATCTAAGGATGGAATGTTGTAGACCTCTTCAACTTCATGTCCATATTCTCCTACAATGTAGTCCAAAATGAACTAGGAAATATTGTGTCCATGTCTGAAACGATTCTCCTTGGTATCCCAAAGTGCAGACCTATCCAAAGAACAATTTTGTTGCTTCTTACCCATTAATGGTCTTCTTATAAGGCATCAAAGCACACATCTTGTTGAACCTATCAATTCCATGAATAGGTATTCATGTTCCTTCTCGGTTGTTGGTAATCCTCCCATAAATTCTATGGAAATTCTTTCCCAAGGGTGAGTGGGTATAGGTAAAGGATGATATAGACCTTATTTCCTATTACTAGTCTTGCTAGTACAAAAAATCATGCATACTTTTATGAACCTAGCTACCTATTCTTTCATCTTGGTCCAATACACATACCTCTGCAAGTTGGCCATTGTCTTCCCTACACCAAATTTCCTTGCAATCTTGGAAGTGTCATCCTCTTTGATTAGCTACAAATTCTAACCTTTAGGAACACATAACTTATCCAGCCTATAGATTAACCCATCCTAGACATGGAAGTCAATGGTGATGTCACCATCATGCACATGATTTTGGTTATGCAACTATTGAAACACCTCCTTGAACTCTACATCCTCTAAATATGCCTCTTTGTATGCATCATGCGTGAATGGCTCCATGTGCATCAGAGTTCCCAAACTTGTGATGTTTGATGTGGGTAACCTTAAAAGCATATCAACCAACTTGTTTGTGCGTCTCTTCTTATACTTTATCACAAAATGAAACGTCTATAGAAACCCCATTGACTTGTAATGCTTGTTCTATTGTAGTTCACTCTAGGCCTATAAGTAATATAGTGGTTGGTGATCTATGCACATTACTATCTCCTTTCCCATCAAACAGTTCTTTTATTTATTCACAACATACACCAGGGAATATAGCTCCTTGTCATAGGTAGGTTAGTTAAGAACTTCCCCATAAAATACTTCAAAATGGTAGCATACAGACCTTCCTCCCTACATCAATACCCCTCCCATAGCATACCCACTTGCATCTATATCCACTTCAAAGGGTTGTTGCAGGTTTAGTAATGCCATAAATGGTGCCTCAATGTTCTTCTTCTTTAGCTCCTAAAAGGCCCTCTGCTAACCTTTTCCCCACTGGGAACCCTTGCCACATGTTATTATAGTTTGGAGTGGCATTGTTACCGCTGAAAACGAGAATATGAATTTCCTTAAGTATGTTTCTTCCCTAAAAAAGCTCGTAAGCTAAAAAAAATTAATAGGAACTTGCCATTTCATGATGGCCTCCATTTTAGTAGGATCTATATTGAATCTCCTCCACCTATCACATACCCCAGATACACCAAATACTATTATGGAAACTCACACTTCTTGTTGGAACTGGAATAGAAAGTCATTTATCCAATAGATTAGTAATGTACAAAAATAAATCTTGACCCCTTAATCAAGTTAACAAGGTCAAATGGTGTTTTAATATAGTAAATGTGATCTCTTTGGATCATTGAGATCATTTTTGTGCATACTCATGTTTATTGTAAACTATGGAATGATAATAGAATATTGTTGTTGATCATTTTTGTGTAGTTTGCATTGTGAATCTAATGTGATTTGAGTTTCCTTTCTTAGGGAAACACTACTGGTTGGAAAGGGCCCACCAACCTAGTGCATTACCTCTCTATATTCTTGTATCTTTAATGTAGTGTGGTTTTCTATCTAGGTTCTGCAAGTGAATATCATTTCAATTCTATATCTATTTTGAGTTTGTAGAAAATCTATGGCTTTAACCTTTGATATTTAGGCATGTTTCATGATATCAACTCTTTGACATATTGATAGTGGGCGGATAAGTTGTGTGATGATTGCATCTAACATATAACTCAAAGATATATTTTATATCATTTATATTACAAGATTTAAGGGAAAATATTTTTTAGAAGAGGAGGGATACGTTAATGCCCTTGGTCCCCTATATTAAGGCCCTAATAAGCATTCATTATTATCTTATTTTTTATATTAGGAGGTTGGGTATAACCTTTCATTGTAATTGTACCATTTGTCTCCTATATATACCAATGAGATCTAGTTTTAGGATCATCATAATTTGTCTCATGCATTGAATTCATTGTAAAAGGAGGTTTCCCCCTCAAAGTGGATTGTAATCATTAAATTCTTATTAATTTTAAGGTGTATGGTTCACAACATGACCCATATAAACAAGGTTCATTTACACCCAATAGAACATCCTTTGCCATAGAATGATCATATTTCTTCAAATCCATATGACATCACCTTATTTAAAAGACCAATAGGGACCAACCTCCCCTCTACTTCGTTTCTTGGCCAATGTCTCTATTAACTAGTGTTTGAAGAAATAAAATATCTGCTAATGACAAATATGTCATTTTTTTCGATGATATGTTTCGTGATAAAAAAGAAGAAAAAAATTTAAATATGCGCATGGGATATAAGAAGTGGGAATCTTAATATGCTCCTGATTTGGAAGATCATAAAATATAGGTTTCCTTTTCAGCTCAATAAGAATTTTCTTAACATGTGTGTCAAGAAAATCGAGATCATCGAACATAAGTTCCCCATTTGAATCAAACAATTATGCAAATTTCTTCTCCTTATCTATGTCATATGCCCTGACCCAATATATCAATGTCATTATTTAAGATCTATGAATTTTGTGTGGTTTACCATTGAAAATGGATTAAACTCTTCTATTAAGGTGGTCTTCCAAGAGGAATACCATGGGAATACCCTTGAGTAGCCATACACCATATTTGATAGGTGTTACATAGTAATTTTTCATTGTCTTCCTACCAGTCTTCCTACTGTGTCATGAGTCCAAATCATCCATGCTCATGCTCTCTAACGTTGCCAAATGACCCACTTTGCCAAAGTTTTTGCTATCATCACGACTGTTGTAAAAAAAAATGCGCTGATGAGCACTCCAAAACAGACCGAACGCGCTGCCAGCGCGGAAGTACACATGATTCCCACGTTGGTCGAATTTCATGAGACAGCATGACTGTTGATTATATTTTATCACGCTGACATGACTTTCTTGGTTATTCAGTAGTGATGTCAGTGCTCCAGTGCAGTTAGGCACCCGCGATGATCCAGTCTGGGCGAGTTTGTTCTAACAGCCGACCTTCCAGATGACTCCAGACCTGGTTGTTGGCCTTGTATATGTCGCCCTCCCTTCTCTGGCATGTTTGTTTCGTCATTTGAGCCACCTTCCTTGGAGATAAGCTCATCCTCCCACCATTCATGGAGACTCCTTCTCCTATTTAAGCCTCCACCATTGCCATGAGCTGCTAGTTTTGGAATTCATAGTGTTTGGAGTGTTGTTGATAATGTGTGAGCTTGATAGGTAGCTGGTGTGACAAGTGTGGGATTGTTAGAGAGCTTAAGGAAGGTTGTGAAGTGTTTTGATCTTGTGTAAACTTGTGTGAGAGAGAGTTTTGTCTTGGGAGATCTACCTTCAAGGGTGAATGCTTGAGGGACTTGCTGGCTGGACCCTCTTGAGAAGGATTTGATGTCAGAACTATAGTTGTATTCTTCTTTGTTTATCAATAATAGACGACTATCATTATGGTTCCACTCTTATTGTCTTTATGATGGTGTTTGAGTTATATCATTTCTGACTGATATATAGTTGCATCTATTGGATTTTATGCTTGTGTTTGTATTGTTCTTTGCATGTGCAGGTGTCTGTGCACAGGGATCGTGAGGATTGTGACCAGCCGGGGCAAAGGAATGGGAGCATCAACTCTTCTACAAGTACTAGCATTGGAATCCAGGTAGGCCTTCATCATTGGTCCTTCATTTGTAATTGGGAACCTGCGTGTTAGCGTTGTTTGATTGTTGCTAGACCCTATTTGGACTAGTAGGGATTACCTCTGTCCGCAGAAGGGATTTACCTCCACAACGATTTGGCGACTCCGCTGGGGATTTTACCTCGTTGTTTGATTTGTAAACTTTAGACAGAGCCTGAAGCACGGCCAGATAGCCTTCGAAACGCTATTTCTCTACATTAGCGAAGTAGATCAACACCACTTCAGTCAATCTCCGGTTTGGTTTATGAACTGAATGACTTGGAGCTGGCTTTCGTCCTTTTTGTTCATTCTTTCCTTGAGTTTGTTTTTGCTCTCTTTTCAAATATTGGGGATTAGTTCTCTGTTTTTGGGTTTCCTGGTTCAGTCTGGGAGGTGCCTTGTTTGTTTAAAGATTGATTGCCCTGGTTTTGGAATTTTTGGCTTGATTGTGGCCGCTTTTGAGCATCATCGCGGTTTATAATTAAATAGTCGCGCTGTCATCACGCAACCCTTTCTGTGACCTCCTGATCATCACGTTAATACACCAAACAGTCGTGACGGTTCTGAAAATCGGACCATCGCGGGTAAGGCGTGTACTTCCGCGCTGACATCGCATTGTTTCTACGCGTAGTTTTTTATCAGCGCATTGTTGCTGTGTACCACCCACGTTGATTCCTGTAGAATTGAATTTCTTCAATTCTGCCTCCTGAGCCTGTTGGTCTTGCTATCCCCTGCTGTCTTCACTTGGTTTATGACTTGATTTTCATTGTCTGGAGATTGAAGTACTTTCTTGTGAGTCTTGTTGAGCAAATCATGCTTTTTTTCTTATGACCTAGTTTTATCATTCCAAGTTTGTTGGATTAGCTTTGCTTGGTTACTCGTTTGCAAAGGTTCATTTACTGCTTGCTTTTGGTTTGGTGAAACCTTCCTCTTTGCTTGCTTTTGCTAGGTTGTTTAAGTGATTGTTATTGAACCAGTCTTGACATTGTTTCGATTTCTTCTCACTACCCGGACACGGATCACAGTTGTTTGGGGTCAACCGGTTCTTTTCACATTTGTTTGTTATTATTTCTCAAAGCTTGTTTAATGCACTTTGCCATCAACAAAAAGAAAAATCTCTTTTGCTTTGTATTAGTTAATGAGAACTAGAAGCTTTTCATTTTGATTAATGATTAGTGATCTTGAAGAAAAGTTTGTGAATTTCCATTAGCTGCATTAGGGAAGCTATTTGTTGTTTTGTGATCATTTCGTTTGCGTGAAAGCCTTCAAACCCTCTCGTAACTAGCATTCATCGAATGGAATGACATATTTTGGCATATAGTTTGCATTTAGGCAATTTTGAGAGATTTCATACGGTAAGGCCTGAAAACCGAAACCTAATACAAGATCAACCTTAAAATGAACTGAATGAACTTAAAAATGCATTGGAACATAACGCTCACTATTTAGAGGTCTAGGCTAGAGACGTGCTCCGGCGTCGTTAAACCTAGTCACTTTTGTTTCACTTAAGGTTGGGTGATTCCTCCTTCCGTGACGCAACAAGTGGTCTAGCACGGATTTGAGCTCCCACGTACCGTCGAGTATATGGGGAGACCCCACTAGGTTATCATCCTTTATCCATAGGAAGCCGTGTCTGCCGCCTTACAAGCCATAATGCACTGAACACAGCATTCGGGAAGATTGACTGCCGTACGGAAAGTCCTTGGTTTTCATATGATTGCCAAGGTGTATATGCAGTTTTACGGATTGTCTAGTAAACCCTTTGCCTAGTTCTCCAGAGTAGTCACTTTTGATCCTTTTCGGACTCCCTAAAAGAAAAGGCTCAGCTGAGCATTTTGTCACTTTGGGCTCATTAAACATTCGAAGGAGACTAGAGTCATCTTTTTGTCCTTTTCTCGACTCTTAAAAAGTGAAAAGGTCAAGTTAGGTTCCTTTGTCTTAAAATTTATTCGGCCACGGTTCACATTTACCTGGTTAGATCTCGTTTGCGTTAGCTTGAGTAGGTTTCTTTTTCGATGGAAACTTTTCCAGGGTTCACCAACCCAGGGATCCCCTCTGACGGGAACCCTGGTCACTTCGCTCCTTTTGGGAATGTTGGTGCTCCTTACATGGCAACGTTGTCCTTCCCAGGGTTAACTGTTGGGTTGCCTGTTTGGTTGTTCTCAACCTCTTTGGTCCCTACCATATCAACTACTGGTCAATCAGTCCCTCCACCTGAACAACATCATGTTGATTCTAAGGTGGACCTCTCCCCTTCTTCACCTGTTTCTACGTCCTCATCTTCTACTTCGCCTGGTGAAAGTCTAGATTCGAGTAACCAGGTGGCTAAGAAGAAGAAGAAGAAGATGAAGAAGAAGAAGTCTCCTAAGGGAGAGGCTAAAAGTGCAGCTACTGCCTCGAGTACACCTCCCATCGGGCCACCTTCTACTCCTCTACGGAAGGTCAAATTTCCTTGTAGATTATGCAAGGAGGACCATCTTCTTCGTGATTGTCCTGGCATTCCCAGGGTCTTAGAAGTATGGTCTCGCGATCCGGCCCGCCCCTCATCATCCTCTGCAGCTCACGGCGATGCTACCCTATCAGCTGGAAATGGTAAGGGAAAAGGGAAGATTCGAATCCCCTGTAGACTTTGTGAAGGCAATCATCCCCTTCACCTTTGTCCGCTCATGGATAAAGCCTCCATTGTATTGGAAAGTCTTACAGCTCCCTCACCCCAACTACCTGTTGGCTATCAACGTCTCTCTGTAGCCGCAGATTGTTCCCCTGCTGACAAAGAGATCGACCAAGATTCCTCTCTTGTCCAGTCTCCTCTTCCTGAACCTAGCTCTACCAAGCCTGTTGCAGACCAACCATTGGTCGGAAAGAGTGTCGACTCAAGTTCACCACCCGATCACTCTGTTTCGGAAGAGCATAATTCCCATGTTCTTCTCGTCTCCTCAGACTCTCCTGGGTCCAGAAATGACTCTCCTATCCTAGCTACTCCTGGGAGTCCTGCTCCGGTTCCTTTAGAGTAGGGGGGCAATCATATGATTCCCCCACCAAGTGGTTCAGTCGTTTCCTTCGACTGGAGTCGTTTGACTACCTCCCACCTCCCATCCCATGTGCCTTTCTGGGTCATGGTACACGCCTATAATAAGGCGATACCTAGCACTGTTTTGGATGAGGGTGCATCTGTCAGTCTTATGCCTGCCACTACTTGGCAAGCTTTGGGTTCCCCACAGCTTGTGCCAGTCGCACCGAATCTGACGGCTTTTGACGGAGGAACTAGTCAACCATTAGGGATCCTTCCAAAGTTCCCTATTACTATGGGAGGCAAAACCGTCTATATAGACGTATCGGTTACCCAAGGAGCTTTAGATTTCAGTCTTCTCCTTGGCCGTGACTATGTTTATGCCATGGGGGCCCTTGTTTCTTCACTTTTCCGTGTGGTTTGCTTTCCACACGATGGAAGAATAGTGACTATAGATCAATTATCGTTCGTTCGTCCCCAGGTGCCTCCTGCGCAGTTGTCATCCCCTCCTAGTTTTCATCCACCAGTTGCATCTGCCCCTCCACAGATCAACTACGTGGCCACTTATCCCGTGCCTGGATCGAGTGATGCCGCCATCGTGCATAGTGTCCTAGGGGCATTGGGCCCTGACTTCCAAGATGTTGGCCTTCCATCGGGCGTAGCACTCTTGGGAGCCTCAACTTCCTCTTCATTGTGATGAAGTTCAGTCGGAGCATAGTTCGTTTTCCTGTGTCAAGCTCCTTAAAAAATGAAACTAGGTGACGGAGCATAGTTCACTATCCTATGTCAAGCTCCTTAAAAATGAAAGTGGGTCTGGTCGAGCATAGTTCCCTTATCTTGTGTCAAGCTCATTAAAAAATGAAACAAGGGTTATGAGGATAGTTCTTTTACTGTGCCAACCTCATTAAAAAATGAAACAACTCCCTTTCCAACTCGAGTCTTTTGATTAAGATCTCGTACAATCCAAGTCGAGTCTTTCCAAGATCTCAAAAGTGAACCTTCATTCCATCCACCTCGTTGAATGCAATGAATCTTAGGGGGCATGTACCTCGATTTGCGTTATTATGCTAGGGGGCATGCGAACTTATAACAAGCATAGTTTTTCATTTCAAGCTTGTGTAAAAATGAAACCGAATCCAAGCAAAGTTCTCCATGGTTCAAGCTTGTGTAAAATGAACCCATACCCGATTTACATCTCCTGATTATCGTTTATCCGCTAAATTCTGCTAGATGAGCCTTGGTTGTTTCATTCCATTGCCACCATCTCTTTGGCCGATCATATGCTCTCACTTGGTTGTTTATCCTTTCCTGAGGAACCACAGTGATGAGTGGTTTTATTAGCCAGCATTTTGACCATTACATGTTTTGAGCAGTTCCACCATTACCGTAACCAGTTGCTACCCGTTATGCCACTCGTTCCTCTAGGACGAGTCTCCTTTAAGCTCTTTTCTGACTCGTAAAATATGAAAAGATTGCTGAGTATTTTTCCCTTTTTGACTCGTTAAAGAGAATAAAAATGGAGGTCTACTTTCAGCTCTTTTCCGACCGTTTAAAGACGAAAAGATCGCCAAGTTACCCCTATTGACTCGTTAAACGTAAATAAGAGGCGGTCGTCTTTAAACTCTTTTCCGACCGTGTAAAAATGAAAAGATCGTTGGGCCCTTGTTGTTTCAGGCTCGTTAACGGTTACGAAACGACGTGATCTCGATCACTTTTCTACTTTTTCAGGTCGAAGTCACTAAACATGAAAAGTACTCCTCGATCGTAATGGTCGGGCGGTTCTTTCGAGCATTGTTTTATACTTTTTCGGGCTTGCGAGACACAACTTTATGAAAAAGGACACCCCTGGAGTTTCCTTTTCTGCTGTCTTTTCAAACTCTCTAAACATGAAAAGACGCCGAGTTTTCCTTTGTCAGACTCGTTAAAATTTAATGACATCGGATGCCATCAAAATGACGTTTTACAAGCATATGCTATCCCCATCAAGCTTGTTGATAAAAAATAACTGGGGTACTCGCCAGAAATGGTGGGGAAAATGGAACCACAATCATTGTCGTGTCGGTAGTATGTCGCTCTTGAACATGGCACTTATCCACATTCGTGTCTGGGTGGGGACATCTCATCTCGTTTTTCACTTGCCTCCGTGGGTTTAGGTGATCTTGTTTGGCCTCTCATCTGCTCATTGCCTTGTCACCATGACCTCTGCTCATTTGATGTCAAATACTGCCAAATCCGTAGTCGTGCCGTCAATATGTTCAAGAGAAGTTGACCTCTGCAAAATAACAACCTCCCTATGATACCTCACGCAAAATATCTTATCCTTCTCTATCTCGTGTCGATGATGTGGGAAACGTTATTGCCCACCTTCGATCAAGGTCACTTCCTGTCAACTTCAACACATTATCCAGGAAGTTGACCTCGAGACTCCCTTCAGGTGCCTTGGAGCTTGCATGCCTCAATGGTAGGTTCTTCGTGTTCGACGCGAGGTTTTCATCATTGGCCTCCGATCGAATGATTCTGCGGGTGCTCAACGCCAACTCATTGATTCGCACGCCGTAGATTGTACCTATAGTACCTTGAGGACCATTGTCATTATTGGTGGTACCTCTCGCGTCTGTTAACAGTTTTCATCATTGACTGGTAATCAGACGATGTTCTGGCATGTTCGACTTCAACTCCTATATTCGCATGCTTGAACTTGTACTTTGTTCGGGTTGAGATGGAGCGCAAGACCCTGGATTTTGTCTATTGAGATCCAGGTTGCGATTTTGTGGATTATTATGATCATTACATGACTCATTGATGGATGGATGCACCCATACCTGAGTCTTCATGGATGGCTGCGACCATACCTTTACTATCATCACGGTCTCGTTAGCTGGGTGGCTACGTCCATACCATAGACCTCTTTCGTATGTATTTTGGATGGCTGCACCCATGCCTAGACTACATGTAATTGATTATCAGAGATATCAGTTGTACTTGCGTGCAGGTTCTTCCTGGTGGTGTTCCAGTTCAGTCGGTTTCATAAAGCATTTCACCCCTCCCACTCTCTCGGGCTTCATGCTTTAGGGGGCATCTGTTACACAGTAATTTGTCACTGTCTTCCTACCAGTCTTCCTACTGTGTCATGAGTCCAAATCATCCATGCTCATGCTCTCTAACGTTGCCAAATGACCCACTTTGCCAAAGTTTTTTCTATCATCGCGACTGTTGTAAAAATAAACGCGCTGATGAGCACTCCAAACAGACCGAATGCGCTGCCAGCATGGAAGTACACGTGATTCCCGCGCTGGTCGAATTTCATGAGACAGTGCGACTGTTGATTATATTTTATCGTGCTGACATGACTTTCTTGGTTATTCAGTAGCGATGTCAGCGCTCCAGTGCAGTTAGGCACCCGTGTTGATCCAGTCTGGGCGAGTTTGTTCTAACAGCCGGCCTTCCAGATGACTCCAGACCTGGTTGTTGGCCTTGTATATGTCGCCCTCCCTTCTCTGGCATGTTTTTTTCTTCGTTTGAGCCACCTTCCTTGGAGATAAGGTCATCCTCCCACCATTCATGGAGACTCCTTCTCCTATTTAAGCCTCCACCATTGCCATGAGCTGCTAGTTTTGGAATTCATAGTGTTTGGAGTGTTGCTGATAATGTGTGATCTTGATAGGTAGCTGGTGTGACAAGTGTGGGATTGTTAGAGAGCTTAAGGAAGGTTGTGAAGTGTTTTGATCTTGTGTAAACTTGTGTGAGAAAGAGTTTTGTCTTGGGAGATCTACCTTCAAGGGTGAATGCTTGTAGGACTTGCTGGCTAGACCCTCTTGAGAAGGATTTGACGTCAGAACTATGGTTGTATTCTTCTTTGTTTATCAATAATAGATGACTATCATTATGGTTCCACTCTTATTGTCTTTATGATGGTGTTTGAGTTATATCCTTTCAGACTGATATATAGTTGCATCTATTGGATTTTATGCTTGTGTTTGTATCGTTCCTTGCATGTGCAGGTGTCCGTGCACGGGGATCGTGAGGATTGTGACCAGCCGGGGCAAAGGAATGGGAGCATCAACTCTTCTAAAAGTACTACCGTTGGAATCCAGGTAGGCCTTCATCATTGGTCTTTCATTTGTAATTAGGAACCTGCGTGTTAGCGTTGTTTGATTGTTGCTAGACCCTATTTGGACTAGTAGGGATCGCCTTTGTCCGTAGAGGGGATTTACCTCCACAACAATAGGTGGTTGGACCACTTTGATTTATACATAGCACCTGCAATGTTATTGTATACATAGCACATTAACATCGAAAAGGATAGTTATACCAAATTATGTATGCCAAATAACATTACAATTATAAATAAACCAATCAACATGCTTACTGAAGAATATTTCTAGAACTGGATAATCATGCATCATGTATGTACATGTGTCATACAAGTAAAATACCTATCCATTGGAATGGTTCTTGATACATTATATACATGTATCCCTTCCCATAATTTCTTAAATTCATTGATCAATGGTTGTAGGTAAACATCCATATTCTTTTGTTTTCTACTTGTGACTTTAAGAGCCAAATTAAACATGTTCATTCCTCATGGACAACCATGGGGAATATTGTTATTGATTGCTACCATTGACCAAATAGGATAGTTGGTGTTTTGAAGACAATATGGATTAACTCCATCCATGGCTATGCTCAATCAAAGGCTCCATACTTCATGCTTTAATTTATCGAGCCATGTATCCTCTATATGCTTCCTGGCTATTGAATATGTGAGGATTCACATAACTCCCAACTCACTTCTATATGAAGCATGCCACCTCTACAACTCAACTAATTGTTTGTGATGAAATTTCCTTTGAATTCTTGCATTTATAGGCATGTTCTTCAATATCTTATGTGGATAACCATGTGACTTACTCTCTTTTCTTTAATTTCTAGTACCTATCATGCCCACATTTTGGACACATCACTTTGTATTCATATTCATCTATATATATTTTGTAGCGGCTACAACCACCCTCAAAATTTTTTCCTTAGCTTCATTTTCGAGCCTACCTATCGACCATCCTCAACAACATGACTTTTACTGTCAAGCACGTTAGCTTCAACTATTTCATAGAGTCTTGTTAGCCTCTGCATGCAAGTTTGTTTCACCCCCTTCATAGGCTGCTTTCTGGACATAGTGTCAGTTTCTGGTTTAGAAGCGCCCTTTGGGAATTGCATAATTCTGGAGGGGAACCAGCCTTCCCTCTAGAAATTACACAAACCCAACTGGACACCTAGATGGGCTCCAGAATTGTGAAATTCTTCCTGACAGTATTCCTCTCAAAAATTGCACAATTCATCCTAGGACACCTACTCAGTCTAGAAATTGCACAATTCTGGGTAGAAGTCACCTGCTGCTCACAAAAATTGTGCAATCCCTCTAGGAAATCCATCCCAAAATCTAGCAAAAGTTGTGAAAATCTAGCCAGGGAGCTTGCTGGGCTCAGAAATTGCGCAATGCAGTCAGACATGCTTCCTTCAGAAAATTGTGAGGTCTGACCCAAGACAGCTACTTAGCCCAGGAATTGCATAATCCTGGGAGACAGTCAACAGTTCCTCCCAAAAATTGCGCAATCTCTCTAGGACAACCATCTCTGCTCAGCCTAGAAACTGTGCAGATTCTCATCCCAGGCTTGCAGACCGATGCATGTGCATTCTGGATGACCGGTTCCCTCCGGAACCAAGCAAAATTGATTTGCATTCATGGACTTCTTCTCCCAAGGCAGCATGCGAAGGCATCTCTTGATTCAGGGATCTATTTTTAGCAGCTGGAGGTTATATGCAAGGACCATTTCAGAAACCTCCCACCAAGTGTTGCTTTTCCTAGATTTGTGTCATGCACGTCACTACCTCGATGTTATCAAAACTCATCAACCAGACACTACAAAGCTCATTGCTCATATTGACCTTGCATCTATGACATCCCACATTGCATCTAGGACTTGTCAGCACATTCAACTCAATTGTTTTGGGGTAAGCCACTTTTCATGTCTTGCGTTGCGTTTCTATCGCTTTTTGTGTTTCGCTTCATGTGAGCGTTGTCTGTAGGTTTTAACCTCATACAGAAATCACCTGCATACAAATTCTAAAACACAAAAAATAAACAATAGCAAGAGCATAACACATAAAACAAATATACATAGAGATTTTCACTTGGATCCCAAAACCAAGACTACCAGATTGATTTTTCATTATTTTCCTTTCAATGTTACGATACATATTTATACACGCTGAAGCATCCAATACCATGGACCGAAAAACCATTGCGTCCAAAAACATGGACCGAAAACCATCACATCCAAAACCATGTGTGAAAACCATGCACAAAACCATAGGTAGGTCTACGCAACCTAATATAGGGTCCAAAAAAAAAATTCCCTAGGGCGCTGCCCCGAACCCCATAGAGTAACCCCCTAGTTCACTACGTAGGCTAGTCGTGGAAAGAATATAAAATAATCGAACATTCTCCCACTTGTTGTTTTCTTTCCACAGGGGGTCATAGGAGAGCTTAGTCATTTATCCAGCCTTGCAACACCCATTGTTTCTCTACACCAAGAGAAATTCTCAAAGCTCACAGATTTTGTCAATGCATCTATTGTATTCTTAAAAGTGTCCACCTTTACCAGCAACACCTTTTTGTCTTCTATCATATCCCTCACAAAGTGATACTGAACATCAATGTGCTTTATCTTTGAGTGGTAAGCAGGGTTCTTTGCCAAGAACATTGCACTTTGGCTGTCACAATATATCCTTATAGCTCCCTGTACTAACCCCATACTTGAACATAGTCTCTGCAACCAAATTGCTTCCTTGCTTGCATGAGTGGCTACCATGTATTTTGCCTCTGTAGTTGATAGTGCCACTACAGATTGTTTCTTCCTCATCCAAGTGACTGCACCTCCAAATAGGTTAAACACATACCCACTTGTAGATCTTCTCTGATCCAAATCTCCAGCCTAGTCTGCATCAACAAAGCCACAAATATCCAACACTTTGTCCAATCCTGGTATTCCTTGGTAGCACAAACCATAATCACTAGTGCCATGCAAATACTTGAAAACCTGCTTCACTGTTGTCCAGTGCTTCTTCCCTAGTTTTGATATAAACCTGCTCAATACTCCCACTGCATGTGCAATGTTTGGTCTAGTACATACCATGGCATACATCAGGCTACCAACTACACTTGCATATGGAACATGGGATATGTCCTCTTCCTCTTCTTGTGTCTTGGGACACTGTCTGGCAGATAACTTTACACCTACAAGAATATGAACCTTCATCGGTTTACTATCCTGCATATTAAATCTCTGCAGTATTGTCTCAACATACTTCCTCTGGTTTAACCAGAGCTTCCTCTTTGCCTAATCTCTTTTAATTTCCATGCCGAAAATATAGTTTGCAGCACCAAGATCTTTCATGTCAAATTTGGAGGACAATTGGGTCTTCAAATCCCAGATAATTTCCTTGTCATTTCCAACCAGCAACATATCATCCACATACAAGACCAAATAAATAACATGGTCACCAATTAATTTAAAATACACACAGTGATTTGCTTTGCTTCTGGTGAAGCCAAGTCCCCGTATAAATGCATCAAATTTCTGATACCACATCCTTGGTGACTGTTTTAACCCATACAAAGACTTCTTTAAATTTCATACCAGTTCTTTCTTACCCTTCACCACAAAACCTTCAAGTTGCTTCATGTGGATCTTCTCTTTCAGATCCCCGTGAAGAAATGTTGTCTTCACATCCATCTATTCTACCTCAAAATCAAAAGTAGCAGCAAAAAATAAAGGTAATCTAATAGAAGCTACCTTTGCAACAGGAGAAAAAATATCACCAAAATCAATTCCTGGCACCTGGGAATAACCTTTTGCTACCAAACGAGCTTTGTATTTCTCCACCGTTCCTTATGCATTTGTCTTCTTCTTGAACACCCATTTGCTGCCAATGGGTTTCCTTCCAACTGGCAACTCCACCAGATCCCAAACCTCATTTTTGTGCAAAGATGCCATTTCATCAACCATGGCCTCTTTCCAGAGTTTTCCATCCTCTGAATCTACTTCTTCCTTCATAGTTCCGGGATCATCATCAATAACAAATAAAGAAAAATTTGAACATAAAGTAGATGGACTATACCTTTCTGGCTGCCTTCTTTCTCGAACTGATCTTCTCACACCTGGAGTTTGTGGCTCTTCATCTTCTGATTCCTGCTTTGTTGTAGAGTCTGATTCTTCCTCCTTAAGCTCAAACTCTATCCTCTCAGGTTCCTTTGGTTGGACTTCATGTTTAATAACATCTTTCACCTCCCTAAACACCACATCTCGGCTGTACACAACCTTCCTTGTTCCTGGGTTCCAAAGCTTATAACCCTTTAAACCATCCTTATACTTAAATAAAGATGCACTTTTCATATTTACTATCCAACTTGGTTCTTTTATCCTTTGGAACATGTACATATGCATCACATCCAAATACCCTCATATGTGAAAGAGAGAGTTTCTTACCATTCCATACCTCTTGTGGTGTTTTATCCTCCAACGCCAATGAAGGTGATATGTTGACCAGGTAACATGATGTCTCCACTGCCTATGCCTAGAATTCCTATCCTAACCCGGCATCACTGAGCATGCTTCTTACCCTCTCCATCAACATCTTGTTCATTCTTTCTACAACTCCATTTTTTTGAGGTGTGTATGGAGTAGACTTATGCCATGCTATACCACACTTCTTATAGAATTCTTCAAATTCCTTGCTGCAAAACTCTCCATCATTATCTAACCTCAGCACCTTTGTTTTCTTCTTTGTTTGGTTTTCCACCAGAGCCTTAAATTCTATAAACCTGTCAGAGACTTCAGATTTATTCTTAAGAAAATATATCCATGTATTCCTTGAGAAGTCATCTATAAATTATCCATAGTACATAGACTTACCCAGTGATGGAACCTTCACAGGTCCAAACACATCATTGTGCATAAGATCTAATATTTGTTTCGCCCTATTACCACCAGAGGGGAAACTCACCTAATTTTGCTTCTCATATACACAATTTTCACAGAAATAAAAATCCAAAGAGCTATTACTCATACCTTCTACCATACCTTTACCATGAAGTATTTGAAGGCCCTTCTCTCAAATACGTCCAAGCCTTTGATGCCACAACATGGTCTTCTCTCCAGAGACCACTAGATTTTCTTCTCCACCTTTAGGAACCACAGAACTATTGCACCCATAAAAAACAATTCTGCCTTGCAGTTTGTACAGAGTTCCAATCTGAACAGCCTGCATCAATACCAGTGCTCCCCAAACCATCTCGCAGGTATCCTTCTCGAACACTATTTTTACACCTACATCATCCAGCTTGCTTACAAAAATCAGATTTCTGGCCAATGCAGGAATATGCAGAACAACCGGAAGTGTTCTAACCCTTCCACCTTGCAACTTCAACTTTACTTTTCTGTGACCAATGATTCTAGCCTTCCTATCATTCCCTAAGAAGACATCACCACCATTGTATTTCTCATACTCACAGAACCACTCTTTATGGGGAGTGAAGTGAAAGGATGAACCTTAGTCAATCAACCATGCCTCATGATCTACATGTGTACTTGAAGAAGCCAAGTACACATCCCCACCTTCATCTAAGGTGGTTTCTACCTCTGCAGAAGGAGCATCATCAAATCCCTTTCCTTTGTCAGGAGCTTTAGATTTACAGTCCCTTTTGTAGTGGCCTTCCTTTCTGCATTTCTGGCAAACCACCTTTACAGGTTTTCCTGGAGATTTAGATCTCCCACTCAATGACTTATTTTTGTTTCTGTTCTTGGACTATCCTCGTACAGACAAGGCATCACCATTCTGGCTCTCCATGTGTTTCCATCTTATCTCCTCTGTCAACAAGGATGAGACTATTTGATCAAACAACAATGCAGTTGCATTGCTACCTATTGCAATAACCAAACTATCAGTAGAGAACACAACAAATTGATGCGCTTACCTTTATATGAAATTTAATATCAATAGATAATAACTAACTTACCACAATATTAAATGTGTTTAGATGCTCTGTCACTAAGTCTCCATCTTTCATCCTCAGGTTATACAACTTTTTTCGAAGGAACAATTTATTCACTAGAGACTTATATTGGTACAAAGTCCCTAACTTGTCCCACAAAGCCTTAGACGTAGCTTCCCCTGATACATTCATCAATACTGAATCTGAGACACACAATCGTATTGTTCTCTTTGCCTTCTGATCCAACTTCTTCCATTCTTCATCATACACTCTCGTTGGTTTAGTACCTGGATCTACCACAATCCACTAATCTTTATCCACCAACAAATCCTCCATCTTGAGTTTCCACACCTCAAAACTCTGACCATTAAATTTCTTGATCTCTATCTTTCCACTATTCGCCATCTTATTTCACACCAGAATCGACCCCGTAGATCTCCCAGTGAATAGGGTCTACCACAGGCCTGAGCAAAACCCCTCAGCAATAAAGGCGTCCCCTTGAAGCCAAAACAGCTTTGATACCAAATGTAGGTTTTAACCTCGTACAGAAATTACTTGCATATAAATTCTAAAACACAGAAAATAAACAATAGTGAGAGCATAACACATAAAACAAATATACATAGAGATTTTCCCTTAGATCCCAAAACCAGGACTACTAGAGTGATTTTTCATTATTTTCCTTTCAATGTTACAATGCATATTTATACATGCCGAAGCATCTAATACCATGGGCCGAAAAACCATTGCGTCCAAAACCATGGACCAAAAACCATCGCATCCAAAACCATGCACAAAATCATAGGTAGGTCTGCCCAACCTAATATAGGGTCAAAAAAAAAAATTCCCTAGGGTGCTACCACAAACCCTATAGAGGGGGGCTACCCGACCCCCTCAAACCCCCTAGACAAGAGGGGCTTCCGCCTCCGCGTTGCATAATCGGCGCAACGAAGGGGGGGCTTCGCCCCCCCTCTAACCCCTAGTTCACTACGTAGGCTAGTTGTGGAAAGAATATAACACAACCCAACATTGTCTGTTTTATTTTAGTGAGCACTTTCTCTTGTTTCGATGTATGTTAGGTTGTAGAAGCACCGTTTTAGTTTTAGTTCACATCTCACTGTTGTCGCATGCATGACACTGTTCTTGCATGAACGGTCATTGTTGCAGCGACTTGCTTGACAAACATGCATGATTTTTCATTTTTTGAATCCTACACTTGTTCTTTGCATGTATGATCATTCACTCTTATTTTCACTCATCTCATCATGCATTTAGACTTCTCATGTTTTCAGTCACCCATCGGCTGGCTTGAGCTACCTTGGCCAAGAAGTGCCTTACCTGGCTAGCACTGCGCATTTCCAGAAGTGAAGGCTCTACCTTCCCTCTAGAAATTGTGCAAGTATAGCTGAGCATTGATCTTCAGGCTTGCATTGCGCAATTCTTGGAGGCAGTGTCCTACTGGCCTCAAAAACTACGTAATGCAGTTTGTTGGTTGCATGTCACTGCTGACTGAAATTGCGCATTGTGCAGTTTCAGTCCTCAGCAGGCTAGTATGGACTGTGCATTGTGTAGTTCCAGTATTCAATCACCCTCCTAATAACCTAGACTGTGCCTTGCACAGTTTCGGCAGTCAGTCTCCCAACCTCTAGGCAAAAATTACACAACCTTCACAACCAATCACACAGGTAAGTTGCAAGTTAGTTCTCAAGTTTCTTTTTGTTTTAGACTGACAAGTTGCTTTCCATGAGTGTTGCTATGTCTCCAGGCATCACAGGTGTTCATCTGTCTCACAGTAGCACAAGTATAATGGCCTTGAGGAGAGCAGAGTCAAAGGACACTGTTGAGAGCACAACAGGGTTTGCAACCAAGCAAGTGTCTATGAGCTTGCCTAACTATGAAGACATGAAGTTGTTCGTAGACAAGTACATCAAGATAAGATGGAAACATGATCACAGTGAACAGGTTTTGGGTGCTAAAGGTGCATTTTAAAACTCCTAATTGCCTCACATTAATTATCAACCTGGGTAAGTCTTTTTATTCCAAGAGTGTACACAATATGTGCAAGCTATAAATCTAGAGAGTAATGCTTTAAAATAAGTGATTAAATTCAATACAACAGTAAATAGATGCAATCATAAATATCAAGCTTGTAACTTTGAAGGAAATAATTCATCTAAGCATCATGACTCAATCTCAAACGAAACCATAATTCAATCTTAATCAACCAATTCGAATGATAATCAATCGAGAGCACCATAGCATTAACTGAGCTCTTTTAGTTGGACTTAAACTACTGGATAGAAGGAAAGCATTTAATCAATCATGCTCTATTCTTTAATTAACTAGAAATGATTCTTTAACTGATAACTAATTCAATCCATGATATGAATTAAATAAAACCAACTAGGATTGCGCATTAATGAAATGAATACCAGAAATCCGATTCAATGAAAATAAATCAACTGCAAAGTTGTAAAGTAGAATAAACTTGCAGGAAATGGAAAATTCATAAAACAAGGAGTAGTAGTAAGATCCACCAGAGACCGGGCTCTATCCACCAGCGAACATTGCTTAGCTACTTCAATATATATGAATGAACAACAACACAAGTTGTATATTAGTCATCCAAATCACTTGTCATTACAATAAGATCTTGTTCTTCAGAATCACACTTCTGTAAATTAAAATTACAATCCAAGTAAAAGACACGAGATCCCTCTTTAGTTTTCCCTTTTATAATCAAGAGGAAAAAAGATAAATGTGATCCCTCAGGATCAGGAGATCCTGAGGGATTCACAACTAAATGCTATCTTCAGACAATTCTTCTATCTTGCGCTGATCTTCTCGATTTGTTCCTTGGTTCAACCACACATGACGCGTCTCATTTCCCTTGATTAGCTTTTGTTGTTCCAACTTTGGAACAGCAGTTGTTCCATCTGTTGTTTTTCTACATAAAAAATAATGAGAGTTAGTTTGGTCAGTCAAATCATATCAAGAGTGGTTTCATTCATTCCTTATCAAAATCCTATCAATATGTTATTATATCATGGCACAAAATGGATAAGGAAGGAGGAAAAAGAAAATAATCAAGAGTAAATACATACCTATTGCAAGGCTCAACATACTCCCCTGCTTACCTTTTTTCATGTCCTCATGACAAATAAATAGTTCCTATGTAATGTAGTTAAGGAGTAAGCTGGAGAAAAGGTTTCTTTATCAGGCCTGAAACCGTGATTTTGTGCCAAATTTGCAAAGGTTGTCTATTCGTGTCCTTCAGGTAACTCATAGTCAAACCGATACCCTTCAGGAGGATACCAAATAATGGGACACCTAAATCAACATCCCAACCAATAAGGCCCTTCCCTCAAGATAAGATTGTTGTATGTGATTAACCAGCTTGCAACAGCTTTGAAGTTCCCATAATTAAATGGTTCTCTTTCCTTAACATTGTTAGTTGAGACCGTCCATCTCATTTTGGATGCAGTTAGGGATCTTTCCTAGATGGAGAGGAAATATGATGTTCCTTTCTGTACAATTTCCTTATGTATGGGCCCTAAAATTTGAATCATGCCTTCTTGTGTCATTAGCCTTTTATGTTTAGCAAACAGTTGCAAAGGGTGAGTAGGCTCACTCCTTACCCAAAGATCCAACCTGTGTTCCTGTCTTTGGAACGAATTATATGCCTTAAACCACTTAAGTTGATTAACTACAAAAGAGATAAAAGCCTGGAATTGAATATCTCCAAAAAAGGGCTAGGGTTCTTATCCACTTCTTCTTCTAATATGAAATTATTCAGATAAAATTCACAAAGAAGCCTTTGGAATTTTACCCCATGTTCCTTGCAGCAACTTATAAAATCTTCAGTTGTCTTTAATTCGATTCACTTGCCAACTCTTACGGCTTTAATCTTTAACAATAAGTACTGTTCTAATAAGAACAAGGCATAATTTGTGATAGGAGACCTACATGTCAAGACATCCGAATATAGTGAGCAAATGGTGTCTATCTGATTCCTGTCTTTGTCCAGCTTGGTCTTCACATTCTTTAGCTTTTCTTCTTCTTGTCTAAATCTATCAAAAGTCCCATTCTCAGTTATGGTTAATTCCCTAAACTGTTTCTGCAACTCTTGATATTTTTGTAGTGGAACTATCTCTTGTTTACGTTCTAGAGCAAGCTGGGCTTGCAGTAGTTCTTCCTGTAGCTTTAGAAGAATAGAGTCTTTGTTTGACAAGATATCCTTGGCTTGCTCTTCTGTCTGAGTGTTTGTGCTACGAGAGGATATTTCCTCAGTCTGTACTTCCTTATTGTGGGAGGACCAACCCTCCATCTGAATGGCTGCATCCACTAAGTCTACATGCAAATTTGCCTGGGTGGCTATTGTTTGAGTAGGAATGAGTTCGGTTTGGGTTTCTATTGACCTACCCTTACATATTTCCATTTTCATAGCCACAGAGACTACCTCAGGAGTAGTGTTCTGGGCTTTGCCGTTTGCAATTTCTTTAATCTTCCGACGTATCCTTTTAATTGTCTTTTGAAGCTTTTGGTATTTTTGTCTTAGCTTCTTTAGTTTTGCTCTGGCTACTTGCCTCTTCCAAGGAGCATCTTTTACACTAACAGGCTTTTCAATAGCTTTTGTATCTAAAGATTCCTATTGTTTATCATGGCTGTGTTCCAATAGAACTGTGTCACTAGACTGGTTGTCTAATTCATGAATAACTTCTATGTCTGCTTCCTTTTCCTAGTCTGTAGCTTCTGAAGAAGGCAGAATTTTTGTATGCCCAGAATCTTCTAGGGATTGAGCTTCCATTAGGTTAGGATCAAGTGATCCTCTAGGCTGCATGTATGCATTCAGATTTGCCAGGACCTGAGCCATCCCTGTCTCAAAATCCTGCAAAATATCATTTTGGGGGCTCATGGTTGATGTTTGAGGAGGTTCTTCTTCATTTTCCAGTTCATCATCAAAGTGTTGTGCCCTTTCTTTCTCTAATTCTGATCTATCCTCTTCCTCGGGTTCTTGTTCTAAATTGGCCTCTTCCCCAGGTTCTAATTCTAAATTGGCCGCTTCCCTGGGTACTGATTCTGAATGACATCTTTCCCCATGTTCAAGTTCTTCCTCTAGTTCTGACTCAAAGTCTTGTATACTAATTAGTCTGGATGGTTTCGCAGGTTGTTCGATGCTATCTTATGGATTTATAGACATTCTATGGGCTAGATTTAACCTTGCAGATCACCTGCGCTTATGGGGTTCAATGTTTGAGTGGGTAGTCCTTTTCCTTTTCGGAACAGGGCTTTGCTGGATTATCTCCAAAATTGCAGGATTTTGGATTAAATGGTTTTGACTAATCTCCAGGGGTGCTATGAGACCATCCCAAGTTAAGTTTTTTTGAACAAGGTTATGGGTAACAATTAGTCTAATCAATCCATGGTGGCTAACTATGGTTTCAGGGTGCCTAGCCCATCTTATTCTATTGGTGGTATCATGCAACAATGAATTCAAGAAAGATGGCAGATTAACAATGATCTTTAGTTTTAAAATAGCTAAAAGTTTGAGTTGTCGTGGTCTTACCACATCTCGTCATCCATCATAGGTAATGTACCTCTAGACAACACTTTCCAACTCACGCCATGGTTCTGCCAGAGAAGATGGTTGTATGCCCTTACCTTTCTTGGTTAATTCCTCGTCTGCATCTTTGAAAATGTCCACTGCGTCTTGCAACATTATGTGTTTTTTTGGCCATGTAGTTCCTTCCACCAGTAGCCTAGATACTTCAGCTATTACAACGTCTGATATTGTGATTCTTCTACCTCTCACTAGGGATTTCCCATTCTACAGATGTTGTAGAAATTCAATAGCGATTTCCTCACAAGGGGGTCGAAATCTTATGAAATATGATATTCACCCTACGCGGACCGGAATTTACCTAGCTCTGTCAGAGACTTCCAGCATTAAAGGTTCTCGGCGCACTGTCTAACCACCCATAATGCTTCAGTTCTTCCTACTATTGCAAGGGATTAGTGCAGTGGAGAAAACACAGCAACAGAGAGATAGAACAACAAGCAGTTGTAACAACTAAGTTTTACAATGTTAAACAATATTTCTAGGAGAATTAATTAATTCGAGGACTATTCTTTTGCCACATGCCACGTGATCATAGAGTACCATATCAACCTATGAAATCCAATAAAATAGTTATAACGCATGCATGAGTGTAATGGATGTCCCCTCCCTCCTTCAAGATGGGAGGACACTTACGACTGAATGGACGGGGAAATGTTGTTTTGACGACAACATACAAGGGTGAAAGATACGGCATCAATATGAGACAGAGGACATATATTAATGAAAGGACTATAAAAGGTATGGATATAATGAAAGCGATGTGTGTAATGATGGTTATTGATTAGAGATAAGATGCTTTGGTTGATGATAGGTTATGCTGTAAGGAAAAAGGACAACAATATGCAAGAAAAAGATGCTTTGTTGACGATATTCCAGCTAAAAATGATATGATTGATTAAAAACATTAACTCATGCATAAAGGTTCAAGGTAGGGAGAAATTAGGGAAATAATTCTTCTGATAAAAAGAAAAGTAAGAAGAGGGTATTATAATAATTATTGATGTTGAAAATAGAACTTTAATACCATAAGCAAAGCTTATGTTGCCAGCAGGCATCCATAGTCTCAACAGAGTTTCTTTTTAACCCATATGAGCCAGGATCCTCAATTTATAGTTGGAGAATTCCATTGTTGTTTCTACAGAAGAGATCAGTGTGCTGGCATGGTAACCAGATGACCACACTGCCATTCATTGGGAAGTAGCAAAAGTGATAAGGTCGGCTCATGATGAGACCTCCTATTCCAAGGATATTTTAGCCATCCGTTGGATCATAACCCTAGTGTGGTGGCCATAGTGGGAATGTCACATTGATACATCCTTATGAACATGGTAGGGTGGCTCTTAATGGGACCTCCTATCCTCTATCTGTAGGCAAAATTTTGTTGCTATTACACATTTTTATAATAAATAGAGGGAGGCTCAGTACTCCTTAAGAGCAGGGATGGTGGAAGAATTTGAACATGTTGATAGAAAAAAATATACCCATAATCTCACTTATAATAGACAGAGAGGATTATAACCAGGAGGGGTTGAACCAGCATGGTAAACATGATCAATCAGTATCATATACAGCAGAAATCAATACAGTGAAGTAATATATAAATAATTGCGTCCCTCCTTTTTTTTAAAAAGAAATCTATCATGAACAAGCTATCTTGTTAAATATCATAATGGGATTACGTCGTGGATCGTTCGATAGAAATCCAAAGATAAAAAGAGAAATGAAAAATACCACTACTATGTAAACGAACAGCTTAAGAGTAAGCATTACGTAATCTCCGGAATCCTGATTATAAGTACAACAGAATAGATCATGAATATTTGTACGATATATGGATACTTGAATACCAAAAAAAAGTATTATTGTTACAAATCACGAAATTATTTCTCCGAATCACGTGTGAAAATCAATTTGAAAGAAGGATATAATTTTTCTCTTTGTTTTCAAAATGGTCTTTTTTCCCTCTTATTTTTTTGGATCAACTAGATATTTATTGAATATTTATGAAAATAAGTCATTGGTGATCGTATTAATACGTGACCCAATAGCCCGATCCGAAGTGAGCGGTGGGATCGGAAGGAATTGATGAAGATGAGTGGAAATGTTTTTATCCGGGAGCAGATAAGGTATCTGAATCTGGTATCGTTGGGTGGAGCAAGGATAGAACTTCTATCACAAAAAAAAAGGAAAGAGTTATACAAAAATTGGATCAATGACAACGACCCAAAAACTTGAAAAAGGAAAAAGGGGATACCTTTTATCGAAAACTTATAGCAGCTTGCCAAACAAAGGCTAAGAGAAAAGAGAGAACAGGAATAATTAGCATTACATTGACAATTGGATCAGAAATTGCATAAGCCTCAGGTAATTTTCCAAAAAAGGGATTATTTGAATGAATAAAGGCATCATCTAGAAAAATATGGAACATAACTGGCATTTTTATTCTCCAATGAAAATTAGGGGGCGTAAAGCCAGAAAAGTCTTTGATTGATCGAATCGATCGAAGCTCTTCAACAAGTTTGACCGGACTTGGGGTTGGAAGGGATGATTCTTTCATACATACAACATTTTACCCAATCTAATAGAAAATGATCAATTAATGGATATTCTTGTCACTTTTTTGTTTCTCCTATTATGTCCAATTCCATCAATAACCTATTTTGTTGAAATATCCACAAATTTTTTTTCCCCAATTGAGATCTGATCTAATGAATCTTGGATACTAATGGGTTGACAAAAAATTTGATATAAGTATTCATTAGCATATGAATAGGGAAATAGGATGGGAATGGAGCGTGGCCAAGTGGTAAGGCAGCAGGTTTTGATCCTGTTATTCAGAGGTTCTAATCCTTTCGTCCCAGACTTATTTCATTGGTTCTTGTTTTTCCTTCCTTCGCTCTTCCATTTTTTCTTTCGTAAAAGATCCAACTTTGTTTTCCTTTTTATCATAATTTAACCATACTTATCAGAAGGGAATGTGATTACAATAGGGAAGAGATAAAGGGATATATCTGTGGTGCAAGATGGGAATACGGATCAATTTGAGATAAGGTTCAATTTATGAAATTAGCCCATTGGATGTATGCTGGTCCTGCTCATATTGGAACTCTACGAGTAGCTAGTTCATTCAAAAATGTCCATGCCATTATGCATGCTCCTCTAGGAGATGATTATTTTAATTTAATGCGTTCTATGTTAGAACGGGAAATAAATTTTACTCTTGCAACTGCTAGTATAGTAGATCGTCACGTACTAGCACGTGGATCTTGAAAAAGAGTTGTGAATCATATTATTCGAAAAGATAAGGAGGAAGGTCCCGATCTGATAATATTAACACCTACATGTGCCTCTAGTATCTTGCAAGAGGATTTAAAAAACTTTGTGGATAGAGCATCCATAATCTCCGATTGCAACGTCATTTTTGCGGATGTGGATCATTATCAAGTGAATGAAATTCAGACAGCGGATAGAACTTTAGAACAGGTAGTTCGATATTATTTGGAGAAATCCCATACATTGGATCAATTCGTAACAGATGAACCTTTTGTAAATATAATTGGGATTCTTACTCTGGGTTTTCATAATCGACATGATTGTCGTGAGTTGAGACGTTTATTAAAAGATCTGGATATCAGAATTAATCAAATAATTCCTGAAGGAGGATCTGTAGAGGATCCGAAAAATTTACTGAAAGCTCGGTTCAATTTAATTCCTTATCGTGAAGTGGGCTTAATGACAGTGATGTATTTGAATAAGGAATTTGGAATGCCTTATGTATCTACAACTCCTATGGGAGCTGTAGATATGGCCTAGTGCATCTGACAGATAAAGAAATCTCTTGAGACCTTGGAGGCTCCTATTTTATCGAGCAAAAGGGTTGATTACGAATCCTATATTGATGGACAAACTCGATTCGTTTCCCAAGCTGCTTGGTTCTCAAGATCTATCGATTGTCAGAATTTTACGGGGAAAGAAACAGTCGTTTTTGGTGATGCAACTCATGCTGCTTCAATCACTAAGATACTTGCTAGAGAGATGGGAATTCATGTGAGTTGTACAGGTACTTATTGTAAACATGATGCAGAATGGTTCAAAGAGCAAATTAAAGATTTTTGTGATGAGATAATCATCACAGATGATCATGCTGAAGTAGGAGATATTATCTCTCGCATGGAACCCTCTGCAATATTTGGTACTCAAATGGAACGTCATATTGGTAAGCGTCTTGAAATTCCCTGTGGAGTTATTTCCGCCCTAGCTCATATCCAAAATTTTTTCTTGGGATATCGACCCTTCCTGGGTTACGAAGGTACTAATCAAATAGCTGATCTAGTTTATAACTCATTCAATCTGGGTATGGAGGATCATCTTCTAGATATTTTTTGTGGTCATGATACGAAGTAAATAATGACTAAATCCTTATCCACGGATATTAGTCCAATTTTGGATCCTGAAAGTCGGCAAGAATTGGGTAAAATCCCCCATTTTGTAAGGGACGAAGTAAAAAGAAATACAGAAAAATTTGCACGACGAAAGGGCATTTTGAACGTTACTGTCGAGGTAATGCACACAGCTAAAGAAGCATTAAGTTAAGTACCTAATAAATATAAATTAATTGATTACATTGAGTGTATTCTATACAAAAAGAGTGGATCCGATTCGATACCTATTCCTATCATATCATTTGAGTTAATGACTATTCATAATCACGTCTCGAATCATGATTCGAGATCAGGGAGGAATCTTCAAAACATCGTCTGAAACGATGTGGTAGTTTACATAATGGGTTTCGTGGATATGGATTATGACATCATTTCATATTCGAATCAAATGCCCTTGGCTCAACATTATTCTTATTTTATTATATACTCTCCAAGTAAATCTCGTTTCCACGTGATTCCATACAAAGATGACGAATATTTGAATCGTTTTATTGTTACAAATAAGCCTAGGATTTTCTATCGATGCGTCTAACATCTCGTCCCAATATATCGCCAATCCAACAATTAATTTATCTCTTATTCTAGATTGACAATAGTGTATTGTGTCGATATAATTCGTCCATTCACAATAGAAATAGATATCTTAGGTTCATCTTTTATCAGTGATTCTATCCAATCATGATAATTCTGTCGATGGATCATTTATTCATAACCTAGATTACTTTATTCTGGAATGGTGGATCAAAACTCTACATATTCCGATATGAACTGACGAGTGAATTATGCAGTCATTCACGTAGGTTTTTGATTCCTCCCGTTCTTCAATTAGATTGGTAGGATTTACTGGTTCATATTGAGTAACCTCGCATTCCACTTCGATCGTATATATCCTCAATATCTATTTGCAATATGGGTTGCTAACTCAATGGTAGAATACTCGGCTTTTAAGTGCGACTAAGATCTTTTACACATTTGAATGAAGTAGAAAACTTGTCGATACCATCGGTAAAGTTCGGAAGGCTACGACTGATCCTCGAAGTATAATGAACGGAAAAAAAAGCATGTCATTCCAACATATGATCTTTATGATACCTAATATTATTTCTCGAATACCTGATTGTATTCGATCAGGACCGGATCTGATTTAAGGAATCAAATGGGTGGGAAATGTTTATTATATACCTAGATGGATGTATAATATGCTCATCCTTTCGGATCAAATGTGATAATTGTGAATAGGATTGAATCAATTCGTGGTTAAGTCGAATGAGCCAATGGAGAAAGCTATATGACTTGAATCATGTAGGAATTTACAGGGTAAGTTCCTCAGACAGAACACCAAAGGACACCACTCACAAATAGATCACAGATCAATACACTAGTATTTTGACGTGGTTAAAACCCTCAAAGAGGGAAACAGTCCACGGCCTGAGCCAACACGGCAACTTCAGGAAATTTATTAATAAAAGAATGAAAATTTACATATGCTTCTCTCATAGACGAATTACCCTACAAATGACCCTCCATGCTCTTTAAATAGAGATCATGGACCAATCGGGTGTTAAGCCACGGATCAAGTGTCGGTAATACCGAGGAGAGAATGAACCGTCGGATCACTACATATCATGACCGTCAGATTGTAAGTTACAAAATGTACATAGTAAAGAAAAACACTTTACCTAACTCTATACCTAACTCTATATTAGACCAAGTTGTACTTAACTATTTCCTATGTGTCGGAATATCCTAACATCCCCCCTTAAGAACAACTTGGGATAGGATTGAAGGATTTACAAATATGACACAATAGGAGAAGGAAGGAGGCACTAGAGCCTATCCCCCCTTAGTGACAACTTCCTGAACTCCAACCATAAATCGAAGTTTAGTGAACTTCGCCTCTGTGAGAGCCTTTGTAAAGATGTCTGCAACTTGATCATCTGTTGAACAATATTGCACTTCAAGAACATGGTCGTGAATGAGCTTTCTGATGAAGTGCATGTGCAGTTCAATGTGTTTTCTACGCTGATGTTGGACTGGATCTTTGCATAGCTGAATGGCACTTTGATTATCACACCAAAGTGTAGTCGGATGTTGCTGCTGAAAGCCAAACTCTGACAGGATCTGACGAAGCCACAAGGCTTCCTTACTAGCTTCTACGGCACCACGATACTCTGCTTCTGCTGAAGAAAGAGAAATGGCACCTTGTTTCTTGCAAGCCCATGTAATAGGTCCTGAACCAAGAGTGAACACATAACCTGCAGTAGACTTCTGATCATCAGGGTCACCAGCCCAATTGGAATCAGTGAAACCAACCAATAGAGGAGCTCCTTCGGTACTGTAATGAATCCCAAACTGAATTGTACCTCGAACATAACAAAGTATTCTTTTAGCTGCTTTCCAATGACTTTCATGTGGGTTTTTCATACACCGAGCAACAAGGCCAACGGTAAAGGAAAGGTCAGGACGAGTATGGGTTAGATACAAAAGTTTTCCTACAAGTTGATGGTATAAGGTAGCATCAACTTCAGGAGAAGTACAAGTGACTGAAAGTTTGACTCCAGACTGAAAGGGAGAAGGGGCTGGCTTACAATCTTCCATGTGAAAATGGCGTAGAATATCACAAGCATACTTGGACTGAGAAAGGGAAATACCTTCCTTGGATTGCAAGACTTGAAGACCGAGAAAATAATGTAAGTGTCCTAAGTCTGTCATTTCAAACTTCCTTTTAAGGCTAGACTTCACATGGTTTTATAAGGTTGGGATCACTACCAATCAGGATAAGATCATCAACATAAAGAACAAGAATGATAAGAGACTTGCCCACTTTCTTGGTGTAGACAGTATTGTCAGAATGACACCTAGAGAAGCCAGATTCTAAAAGAAAGTTATCCATTTTGGCATACTAAGCTCGAGGAGCTTGCTTGAGACCATAAAGGGATTTCTTAAGCCGACATACAAGGCTGGAGTCTGTTTGTATAAAGCCAATAGGTTGTTCCATATAGATTTCTTCATGCAAGTCCCCATGCAAGAAGGCAGATTTAACATCCATCTGATGGACTTCCCATTTGAAAGAAGCAGCAAGGGAAAGAACAAGGTGAATAGAGTTCATTTTGGCAACAGGGGAGAAGGTTTCAGTGTAGTCAATGCCTTCAACTTGTGAAAAACCCTTAGCAACAAGATGAGCTTTATGTTTATCAACTTTCCCATCTGGTCCATA
The DNA here is from genome assembly GCA_031772625.1 of Pinus tabuliformis. NCBI lineage: Eukaryota > Viridiplantae > Streptophyta > Pinopsida > Pinales > Pinaceae > Pinus > Pinus tabuliformis. The sequence continues at coordinate 1,883,592,857 of CM062819.1, read as the reverse complement.
CTTGGTTCTGTAAACCCATTTGCATCTAACAAGTTTTCGTCCCTTTGGTAGAGGAACAAGATCCCATGTATCATTTGCCAATAATGAATGATATTCTTCATTCATAGCTGCTTCCCAATCTGGATGGCCTGAAGCTTCTGCAAAGGTGTCAGGATCATAATTCACTGAAGCTTGAGCCAGTAAAGAAGACGCTTTATCGAACTGAGAACGTGTACGTCGTTGATCTGTAGGATCACCGGCAAGATCACCTGCTGCATCCCGAGTAGCACGGACCCATTTTGGAAGCTGAGGAGCTGAAGGAGGATCCTGAGAAGGTGGGGGAGGAGTTTCATCCTTGCTTTCATCATCTGAAGAAGAAATATTTTCAAAAGTAGAAGAGATAGGGAGAGGTGGCACATTCGCCGAACTAGGCTCGCAGGCCGATATATTTTTAGCAAACTTTACATCTCTTCTAATGATAACATTTTTGGACTTAAGTGGAATAAGTCTATATCCTTTGACATCTTCAGAATATCCAACAAAAATACATTTTTCACTCTTAGGTTCTAAAGCTTTATGTTTCTCATCTGGAATATGGGCCCATGCTTCACTTCCAAAAACACGAAAGTGACTTACATCTGGTTTAATTGAGCTCCATGCTTCTTCTAGAGTGATATTCTTTAAAACCTTAGTAGGAGTGCGATTTATTATGTAATTTTCACAGTTAATTGCTTCTGCCCAATAATTAAGACTAAGTCCTTTAGATTGAAGCATACAATTAGCCATTTCCTTTAAGGTGCGATTCTTCCTTTCAGCTACACCATTTTGTTGTGGAGTATATGGAACAGTATGTTGCATTTGAATTCCATTCTCAGTGCAAAAGTTGATGAATGTGTTTTTAACATATTCTCCGCCATTATCAGATCTTAGCTTAAGAATTTGATGTCCAGATTGTTTTTCAACAAAGGCCTTAAAGGCCAAGAACATGTTGAATACTTCACTCTTGAGTTTTAAGAAGTATACCCAAGTGCGTCTGGAGAAATCATCAATGAAAGTTAAGAAGTACTTGTAGCCAGAGAATGAAGCAACTGGAAGTGGACCACATAAATCACTATGCACAAGTTGTAAAGGGGCTGAGGCGTGCCAAGAGGCACATTTTTCAAAACTATCCCGATGATGTTTTCCGAGTACACATCCGGAACAAACACCATCTCTGCAAGATACCATTGGAAGACCTATCACCATATTTTCTTTACATAGATTCTGAAGAGAGCGATGGTTTACGTGACCAAATCGCTCATGCCAAAGTTTGCTCACTTCATCATTATGAGCAACAAATACTGAGGGAAGATTTGATGACCCAAAGTTGTGAAACTTATACAACCTTGTAGAATCATCAGCAATGCCAGTAGCTAAAATCTGTCTAGGATCTCTTAGGTCCTTAATTACAACATCGTGAGGTGAAAATTCAACGATTTTACCTTCACCTGAAAGAGTTATCTGATTACAGATAGAAGGTTGCAGGATAAGGTTGGAACACATAATACATCATTAATCTGACCATTGTCTATATGAACAGTTCCAGTCCCTACAACACTAAGAGATCTATCATCACCAACATATATATTTTTGGTGTTACAATCATTTAAAGAAGAAAACATGGCTTTCTTTTTGGCCATGTGATAAGAAGCTCCAGAATCAATGAGCCACTCATGAGAATGAGAAGAAGAAGATACATTTAGTGCATAGCGAGACCGAGATGCTTGACAACCACATGCAGAAAGTGCCATTCCTGAAGATGAAGTTGAAGTTGAAGAGTGCTCCAAATGGATGTTATGCTTCTTCATTGTTGCTTCCAAGGCTTCCATCTTCTTAAAGCATTTGGATTCTAAGTGGCCATCTCGATTACAAAAGTTGCAATGTCTATCAGTCTTCTTCCCTTTGTTTTTATTTGTCTTATCATTTTGTTGAGATGATTTTTCATTTTGAGGTTGAAATCGCTTAGGACCCTTGTTTGCTTTAGGACCATTCTTTTTAGGATACAACTTCTTAGGATTCTTTGGATTTGGTTGCTGTTGGGTGGCTAACGCTTTCTTAGAAGAGTTTCCAAGATGAAGAAGACCAAGGTGTAAGAGTTTTTCTTGTTCTCTTATTAAAGAATCACAAAAGGAATCAAAGGAAGGGGACTTGTAGGTTTGTCCTTGAGAAATGAAGGCTTTTCTTGTAGAATGGAAGGTGGAAACAAACACAGAATAGGCTGGTCCCAACTTAGTAAGAATGGAGTAGATAAGGCTACTATCTTCTTTCTTAACCTTAACACCTTCCAAGACAAGTCTAAGGGTCTTGAACTTGGACAAAAAATCTTCAATGCAAGAAAAATTATTGGGGTCCAATGTAAGCAATTCATTTTCAATTTGATGGGCTTTAAGTTCATTTTTAATTCCAAAGACTTTAGTAATCTGTTTCATTGCTTCATGAGGAGTATCAAGTTCTGCAATGTGGAATCTAAGATCTGGAGAAATAGACATCCCTATCAACCCACATGATTGGTCTTGTCTATTTTCCCATTTAGTTTCCTTGTCTTCATCTTTCGGTTTGGTCTCTTGGCCTGTGGCTATTCTGTAAAGACCTTTACTTCTAAGTAAATCCACAATGTAGGACCACCATTGGAAGTAGTTGGTGCTGTCAAGAATAACTTGGCATGGACTTTCCATTTTTAAAAAAAATAAAGCTATAGATGCTAAAACTAAGTGTTTCAATGGAAAGATCTCAAAAAATTAGGCTGTTTCAAAAAAAACGGTTCTGAAAATGGCTTCCGAATGAAGAAGTTATGGCTTTTTGAAGAAAATTTGATGAAGTCGCTGACGAAGTGTCGGAATGTGCGGAAATGAAAAATCTGCCCCCACAAAATGGAGAATTGAACCCGAGACCTCTACTCTCATAAATTAGCTTTGGACCAAGTGAGTTATACAACATTTTGTGAGAGAGAGAGAGGGGGGGTGAAGCTTTGGGTTGCGTGCTTGCTTTGAGAAAGCTCTTTTTCCCTACAAAACAAAAAACACAAAACCCAACACGGAAATACAAAAAAAAAATGAACCTTACGGCTTGAAGTTAGCTTTAGCCGGAAACTAAATATTTTTCCCAACGTTTCTGATTTTCCGAGATCACACTAAGGCGCAGCGGAAAAGAGTACACGCATGAGAAAAATCCTTCCTTTCTGTTTCTGATTTGCCCAGATCTCACAGAGTCACGGGGCAAAGAGCATACGCAGAAATGAAAGGTTCAGATCCGGTAATAAAAAAGGCTAAATAAACCAAAACCGAAATAAACAGAGAGAAAATGACTGTAAACTGCAAATAAACACTGTATACCTCCAGATCTTAAAAATGACGCAGCTAGGGCTACCGGAAACCTTTCCGCGTGAAATGAAAGGGGTTCCTCATTGGAACAGATGCTCCCAACACAACAAAGCAGTCCTCTCGGCCCAAAAACAGTTAGAAACAGTAGATCTAGGAAACGGTTATCGGATGCAGTTCTACCGGCTTCAGATTTGAATCACCAACAGACGCGGCCCTCAAATAGCTCTGATACCATGTAGGAATTTACAGGGTAAGTTCCTTAGACAGAACACCAAAGGACACCGCTCACAAATAGATCACAGATCAATACACCAGTATTTTGACGTGGTTAAAACCCTCAAAGAGGGAAACAGTCCACAGCCTGAGCCAACGCGGTCACTTCAGGCAATTTATTAATAAAAGAATGAAAATTTACATATGCTTCTCTCATAGATGAATTACCCTACAAATGACCCTCCATGCTCTTTAAATAGAGATCATGGACCAATCAGGTGGTAAGCCACGAATCAAGTGTCGGTAATACCAAGGAGAGAATGAACCATTGGATCACTACATATTGTGACCGTCGGATTGTAAGTTACAAAATGTACATAGTAAAGAAACACACTTTACCTAACTCTATACCTAACTCTATACTAGACCAAGTTGTACTTAACTATTTCCTATGTGTCAGAATATCCTAACAAATCATAAGTAGACCCAGAGAAACGAGCTTCTATTCCTCGTTCCAATTAAGCGAGCAAGGAATTCCCTTTACTGATCAGAGGTTAAGAGCAGTTTAGTACCTAATATCAGGAGGTTTTCCCTGAGTAGATCATGGGATTTATACACTCACAATGAGTCCTAAATACTCGAGTACAGATGTGTAAGATAAATAGTGTACTGACCAGGTTTATTAATTCCATGAGTCAGGAGAGCGATTGGTTGCCAGGATAAAAGATTTTCATTCTTCCTCATGATGGATGAGATCCTTGGGTAGTAAATATATAGAAGATAGAATATTGGTATCCGGATATATCTCTTTTTTCCTATCTTGTTCCGACTAGATCGCACAATGTATTTTCTCATAAATGAAGAGGTTATTCTCATGAACGAGGGCCATAGCTGAGGGTTGAAAATGGATGAGTTCCATAGATGCAGAAAGGAAGATAGCTTTTGGCAACAATTCTTTTTATATCCACTCTTTTTTCAGGAAGATCTTTACGCAATTTCTCATGATCATTATTTGGATGTATCAAGTTCCTCCAGACCGATGGAACATTTAAGTTCCAATGATCAATTAAGTTTCCTAACTGTAAAACATTTGATTGGTCAAATACGTCAACAAAATTATTCAATTTTTTTATTCGTGAATTGCGATCCAAATCCATTAGCTGATCGCAAGAAGAGTTTCTATTCTGAATCGGTACTAGAAGCACTTACATTGGTCCTGGAAGTTCCGTTCTCTATATGGTCAAAATCTTTTGTGGAAGGGATGAATGAATTTAAGAGTTTCCGATCGATCCATTCAATATTTCCCTTCTTAGAGGATAAATTCCCGCATTCAAATTCTATATTAGATGCACGAATACCCTATTCTATTCATCCGGAAATTTTGGTTCGAACCTTTCGTCGCTGGATCTGAGATGCTCCCTCCTTGCACCCATTACGATTTGTTCTCTATGACTATAGAAATAGTCCAGAGAATTTACAAAGATCAATTATTGTCGTCCCAAGAGTAAATACGAGATTCTTCCTATTCCTGTTGAATTATTATGTTTGTGAATGCGAATCCATTTTATTTTCCCATCTTAAACGATCCTCTCATTCACGATCATTGTCTCATGGATCTTTCCCTCAGCGAACTCATTTTCATTGAAAGATAAAACATATTATCATTTTTTCTCATCGAAATTCACTGAAAAGTATCTGGTCCTTGAAGGATCCTAAAATTCACTATGTTAGATATGGCGAAAGACCTATTATAGCTATAAAGGGTGCTGATCTCCTAGTTAAAAAATGTAGATATTATCTTCTAATTTTTCGGCAATTTTATTTCCATCTTTGGTCCGAACCGTATAGGGTCTGTTCTCATCAACTATCCAAGAATTGTTCTTCTTCTCCAGGTTATTTTTTGAGGGTTCGGATGAACCCTCTTTTGGTCAAAACCAAAACGCTAGATGAGTTATTCATCCCTGTTCTTATTACCAATGAAATGGATCCAATAGTTCCGATTGTACCAATAATTGGATTATTGGCTACAGAAAAATTCTGTGACATATCAGGGCAGCCAATTAGTAAATTGTCTTGGACCAGTCTAACAGATGATGATATCCTTGATCGATTCGATCAAATTTGGAGAAATCTTTTTCATTACTATAGTGGATCCTTTGATCGAGATGGTTTATATCGTATAAAGTATATACTTTCATTATCATGTGCTAAAACTTTAGCCTGTAAACATAAAAGTACAATACGTGTAGTTCAGAAGGAATTAGGTCTAGAACTCTTTAAAAAATCATTTTCAAAAGAACGAGAATTTGATTCTCTACCTTTTTCATCAAAAGCGGCGGCTTGTTCGCAGAGAGAACGAATTTGGCATTCAAATATTCCCCAAATAAATCCCCTAGCTAATTCCTGGCAAAAGATACAGGATCTGAAAATAGAAAACTTATTTGACCAATGAAATTCTCTTTGAGTAATTGCCTTGATTCAGAATCATTTTTATTTTTCTATCCGAGAACTAATAGGAAATAGATACATTACATGGGGAAAGTCGTGTGCAATGAGAATTGCAAGCACATTTTGGGGAGAGATTTCTCGCTCTTACTGATACTGAAGGAGTAGATCATCCACTCCATCTGACGAGCTCCGGGTTCGAGTCCCGGGCAACCCGGATCAAATTTCTGATAGGTACCTCTGTGCACTTATTCTGGTTCTGGATCTAATCAAGTTTTTTTAATATTTGTTTCTATTCACAGGGAATGAACTATCGCACTACGGGTTCTCCAAAAAGGTGATAGATAATTGATATTCCACTCATATAAATTTATTAATAATTTGGTTCCATAATTGCATTGCACTTCGTTATAGCAAAAAAAAAAAAAATAAAAAATACTTATTCGATCCTATCTGTTCTCATTCCAATTGATCTTCCATTTCTGGAACCAGGAATAAATAATTTGATGGAGTATCTAACCACAGATAGATCTATAGAGTGTGGAATATATCTAAAAAAGATAGAGTCTATCTAAAATACCTCTATATTCTATCCATATAGTATAGATTCAGTATCTATCCCGTTGGGATAGATATTTAAATTCCATCCCAGATATTGATTGACATTGATACATGGATCATATTATACAGTAAAATAACAAGCCTTATGCTTGGGAGCCTCTGATGATTTTATAAACGAAGTTCTGACCATGACCGCAATTATAGAAAGACGCGAAAGCGCAAATTTATGGAGTCGCTTCTGCAACTGGATCACTAGCACTGAAAACCGTCTTTACATTGGATGGTTTGGCATCTTGATGATCCCTACCCTATTGACCACAACCTCTGTATTCATTGTTGCTTTCATCGTAGCTCCTCTAGTAGATATTGATGGTATTTGTGAACCTGTTTCTGGTTCTCTTCTTTATGGAAACAATATTATCTCTGGTGCCATTATTCCTACCTCTGCAGCTATCGGTTTGCACTTCTATCCCATCTGGGAAGCAGCTTCCATCGATGAATGGCTAAACAATGGGGGTCCTTATGAGCTAATCGTTCTACACTTCCTACTTGGTGTAGCTTGCTATATGGGTCATGAGTGGGAGCTTAGCTTCCGTCTAGGTATGCGTCCTTGGATTGCTGTTGCATACTCAGCTCCTGTTGCAGCTACTACTGCCATTTTCTTGATCTACCCTATTGGTCAAGGAAGCTTCTCTGACGGTATGCCTCTAGGAATCTATGGTACTTTCAATTTCATGATTGTATTCCAGGCTGAGCACAATATCCTTATGCATCCATTCCACATGTTCGGTGTAGCTGGCGTATTCGGCGGCTCTCTATTCAGTGCTATGCATGGTTCTTTGGTAACTTCCAGTTTGATCAAGGAAACTACTGAGAATCAGTCCGCAAATGCAGGTTACAAATTTGGTCAGGAGGAAGAAACCTACAATATTGTGGCTGCTCATGGTTATTTCGGTCGATTGATATTCCAAATGCTAGTTTCAACAACTCCCATTCTTTTCATTTCTTCTTAGCTACTTGGCCTGTAGCAGGTATCTGGTTTACCGGTCTAGGCATAAGCACTATGGCTTTCAACCTAAATGGATTCAATTTCAACAAATCTGTAGTTGAAAGTCAAGGCCGTGTAATTAACACTTGGGTTGATATCATTAATCGTGATGTTATGCTCTTAACCTGCAAAATGATACCCAAATATAGAATATGTGAAGAAAAGATACCCAGAACACAGAATAGCAATGATTTTATTATTCAGAGAGTAATGTTCACTTGCCTCTTCGAGGGGGCAACCTCCAATAGAGTAGAGCTCGATTACAAAATAAGACATGATGCTCCTCGGCGGGAGTCTCTATCCTTTATATATGACTCATACATGCAATACCATGGACCAATACCGTGGGTTTTATTAATACCATCTATCTAATACTATGGCCCATTTGTAACTAACTGTGGTTCTGTCATTAATTGTGGATTAACCACTTACAATTATTAATATGGGCTTTATTGACTCTTGACTATGATGTGATCCCATTACATAAATAAGGGGGTTAGGGTGGCACCCTAACATGCCCTCCCCCTTAAGACTAGCCTTGTCCTCAAGGCTGAAGCTGCGGAAACTGCTGAAGAATAGTGGCTGGTTCCCAAGTTGCATCTTCCGGAGAGGTCTCTTTCCATTTGATGAGGACTTCCTTAATCATGCGGCCGCGTAGTTGCTTGTCTCGTGTGTCTAGGACTTGTTTAGGTTGAAGCCAGATGGACCCTTCTTCGTCCAATTTAGGTAGACTGGTCTGAATTCTGCAATTGTTCCCAATCACTTTCTTGAGGCATGAGACATGGAAAACTGGATGGATTTTTGCAGTAGGTGGCAAGGCCAACTTGTAAGCCACTTCTCCAATGTGCTGAAGTACTTGATATGGTCTGTAGAATTTGGGAGATAGTTTCTGAGTGATGTTCGCTTATATGGTTGTAGCCGTAAAAAGACCTGATCCCCTTCTTGAAATTGGCGCTCGGAGCGATGCTGGTCTACTTGTTGCTTCATGTGGTTCTGAGCTTGATGAAGATTCTCTCGAAGATGGGCGAGCATGGTTGTGCGGTGTTGTAGGAGTTGATCCACTGCTTGTACTTTTAAGCACCCCTTGAGATACGAAGTAGGTGAAGGTGGGAGTTGACCATATACTACTTCATAGGGAGTCATTTTGGTGGTGGCATGATAGTTGGTGTTATACCACCATTCAGCCAGAGGTAACCACTGTACCCAAAGGTGTTGCTTTTCTGAAGTGAAACACCTAAGGTAGGTTTCTAGACATTTGTTGACAGCTTCAGTTTGACCATCTGTTTGCGGATGATAGGAAGTACTGAGTTTTAGTTGAGTGCCTTGTATCCCGAAGAGTTCCTGCCAAAAATTACTAGTGAAGAACAGGTCGCGGTCGGACACAATACAAGTGGGCATGCCATGTAATTTGAAGATCTGATCCATGAAAGATTGAGCAACCAAAGTTGGTGTAAACGAGTGGGGTAGGGCACAGAAATGAGCATACTTCGACAGTCGGTCCACAACCACCATGATGACTGACTTGTTCCCTAACTTTGGAAGACCTGTAATGAAATCCATAGAAACCTCCGTCCAAATTGATTCTGGAATGGGCAATGGTTGTAATGTGCCTGGTGTGTTGATGGTTTCCCCTTTGTGGCGTTGACAGACATCGCATTCTGCTACAAAAGTAAGGATGTCCTTTTTCATGCCTGTCCAAAAAAATGATCTTTTGGTGCGAGCATACGTCTTCTAAAAGCCCGAATGTCCTGCAATGGGAGATGAGTGCAATTATGCCAAAATGCGACTTTTGAGGGTGGATGTTGGTGATATTATGACTCAATCCTTGTAGCGAAGAATATCATCCTGCCACGAGTAGCCCTTGGTGGAATTTGGATCTACCTACAATTGAGAAATGAGTTGGGAGAGCCCGGGGTGTGAAAACCATTCCCTGCGAGCCTCTTCAATCCATTCTGGAATGGGGAGGGAAATTGCTAGCAGAGTACTTTCCTCCTCAAATTGGCGAGATAATGCATCTGCTACACTATTGTCTTTCCCTTTCTTGTAAATGATCTCATAAACATATCCCAGCATTTTGGCGAGCCATTTATTTTGTTGTGGGGAGGATAGGCATTGCTCCAAAAAATATTTAAGACTGTGATGATCTGTGCGGATTTGGAAACGTCGCCCCAATAAGTAAGGTCGCCAGGTCTCGACTGCATGCAAGATGGACATCATTTCCTTCTCGTAGGTAGATTGGCCCAAATTCCTCCCACTTAGTTGTTGGCTTGTGAATGCCAACAGTCGCCCTTCCTACATTAAGACCACCCCAATACCTGTACCCGAAGCATCACATTCAATGACAAAATATTTGGTGAAGTCAGGAAGTGCTAAGACTGGAGTGGAACACATGGCATTTTTTAGAGCTGTAAAGGCCTGTTTTGCTTCCTCATTCCAGAAGAATGAATTTTTCTTTAGGAGTTGGGTGAGGGGCTTCGCTATGTGACCATAGTTGCGGACAAATTTACGATAATAGCCTGTGAGACCCAAAAATCCTCTCAAGCTCTTCAAGGTCTTAGGTTGAGGCCATTCCTGCATTGCCTGGCTCTTTTTGGGGTCCACCTTGACACCATTACGCCCCACAATGTGGCCCAAACTCTACTTCTGCCATGCCAAATGAATACTTGGACATCTTGACAAATAATTTATGCTTGCTAAGCAGTTGCAAGAGTAGATCTACATGCTGAAGATGTGCGGCCCAAGTGCAACTATAGATGAGGATGTCATCGAAGAAGACAAGGACAAATTTCCTGAGATATGGTTTGAGAATGTGGTTCATAAGGCTCTGAAAAGTAGAGGGGGCATTACAAAGACCAAATGGCATGACCAAGAATTCATAATGGCCTTCATGAGTTCTGAAAGCAGTCTTGGGAATGTCGACTTCCTTGATGCGAATTTGGTGGTAGCCTGAGTGAAGATCCAACTTAGTGAAGAATTGAGCCCCATTGAGTTCATCCAGCAAATCATCAACCACCGGGATGGGAAATTTATCTTTGACTGTCAACTTATTGAGGGCCCTAAAGTCGGGACACATCCACCACTCCCCATCTTTCTTGAGCACCATGACCACTGGGGATGAATAAGGACTAATGTTGGGACGAATGACACCTGCTTCCAAAAGTTCCTTGATGATTTTCTCTATTTCATTCTTTTGGGTGAACGGATATCTGTATGGGCGAACATTTGGGGGTTGGGCCCCTGGAACCAAGGTGATGCTATGATCATGTTCCCCTCGCGAGGGTGGAAGCTCATGAGGCTTGTCAAAGATCGGCAGATGGTTATTTAAAATCTGTTGCATCTCAGGATGAATTGGCAGAGGCTTGGTTTCGACTGCCTGGATGGCATTAAATTGAGCTACAACTCCATGATTTCCCTTTTTTAACAATTTTTCCATCCTATGCGAGCTGATGATAGAGGGGGCTCCCACCTGGAGTCCACGGAGGGTATGTGTCTAGTTGTTCTGCTTAAAACTCATATATAACTCCTGGAAATCCATTGTGATTGGCCCAAGAGTGCGGAGCCATTCAGTGCCGAGGACAATGTCGCAACCCCCCATGTGTATGGCAAACATGTGGGTTTTCAACTGAAAATCCCCCATTTGAAGTTTGACATTTTCACAACAGCCTTCACATTTCATTGTGCCTCCATCCGTAATTTGAACTTGGAAGTTAGAAACTGCTCGTACAAAACAATGCACTGCTTCTGTGAATTTTTGATGGATGAAATTATGTGTACTTCCACTATCAATCAAAACTACTATTGGGCGATGTTTAATAAAACCTTTGATTTTGAGAGTTTGAGGGGAAGAAATCCCTGCCAAAGCATGCAATGAAATAACTGGTTTGTCAGAGACATTGTCCTTTTGGTTGTCTTCTTCTAGCGGCTCATGTTCCTCAAGTGGTGGATCTTCCTCTGTTGAGCTGTAGTCAGTGGCATCAATTTGAAAAAATTTGGGCTCCTTGCATTTATGACCTGGAGAGTATTTTTCATCACAGTAGTAACATAGTCCTTGCTTTCTTCTGTCGGCCATTTCCGCAGGGGACACCTTTTGGACCTTAAGTGTTTGAGTCGTGTTGTGAGCCTGTGGGGGGAAACCTTTAGCAGAGAAATTTGGGCGACTGTATTGGGCTGTTAATGCACGTTCCACATTACGAGCTACCTTGCAAGCCTCCATCCATGTGGGAGGGTGGTGCAGTAGGACTTGAGCTTTGATGGCTTCTTTAAGACCGCTGATAAAACATTCCGTGTAGAACACATCTAAGAGACCCCAAGTGCGGAAGGCTAAGGCTTCAAAAGCTATAATATATTCATCCACTATACCAGTCTGTCGAAGCTTAGTAAGACGACCCAAAAAAGATGATTCCTGGTCAAAGCAGTCTTGAAGAGCTTTGGTGAATTTGGTCCAAGTCCTAAAAGGTCCAGTGCAACGTTGATGCCATTCCCACCATTGCCACCTTTCATTTTCCAAGTACATGCTCCCCAACATATGCTGAGTCTCATCATCTAAGATGTGATTCAGTTTGAAATACTGCAGTCGCCAAGTCCTCAAAATGTCAATGCAGCCAAAAGTCCTGCGAAACTTATACCCCGGTATAGGAACCCTTCACAACGACTCCGATCTGGTGGACCTGAGAGATCTGAATGGCGGATCTGATAGCTCTGGGCTGCGGAATAGACTGCTTCTATGGATCTGATGGATCTAATAGATCGGAATGTCTAATCTGCGAACTCGAGACTGCGGGACTGATGTCTGCTACTACTGCACCCCTTTGCACAAGCGGATCTGGAAGAGATGATGTGTGATCCCCCGATAGAAAATGGAACTATGGTCTTGAGGAGTGTTAGGTGCTACATATCGCAATATACATAAGGGTCTGGCAGTAGTACTCGGCCCAATGTTTCAGGGCTCTAACTAAGGAGGATCGACCGTACCCTTAGCTGTACAACCCGACTACCCTATCGTACGGGCAAGTAATCTCTCCGAGTGCTATTCTCGGTGTACTATAGCCACAAGACGGCCAACGGTTTATCTATGGCGATGTTTCAAGGGAGCCTAGGGGGCTTCCGATATACCCAGAGGGTACGTGGAAGACAGTTCGTGCACGGTTTTGTCTAATGCGCTACTACTCGAAGGGGTACCCACAGGGGTTACAAGGGAGTCCAACAGACGTGACCACCTCTTGTATTTCCTGCGTGCATGCCTCCCCAAATCCGCAGGTTTATGCGCTCAACGACAGATCCCGTGGTTTAAAGACACCGGAACACGTCTCTAGCCAAAAAAAAATTTTGCTAAGAAATGGAGATCCCACCGGCCCTGGAAAGTGCTCTGATACCACTTGTTATGCTCTTAACCTGCAAAATGATACCCAAATACAGAATATGCGAAGAAAAGATACCCAGAACACAGAATAGCAATGATTTTATTATTCAGAGAGTAATGTTCACTTGCCTCTTCGAGGGGGCAACCTCTAATAGAGCAGAGCTTGATTACAAAATAAGACATGATGCTCCTCGCAGGGAGTCTCTATCCTTTATATATGACTCATACATGCAATACCACGGACCAATACCGTGGGTTTTATTAATACCATCTATCTAATACTACGGCCCATTTGCAACTAACTGTGGTTCCGTCATTAATTGCGGATTAACCACTTACAATTATTAATATGGGCTTTATTGACTCTTGACTATGACGTGATCCCGTTACATAAATAAGGGGGTTAGGGTGGGACCCTAACACGTGCTAACCTAGGTATGGAAGTTATGCACGAACGTAATGCTCACAACTTTCCTCTGCATCTAGCGTATTCACTTGCTTCAATAGAATCCATAATTCTTGTCCTCATAAAAGTATTGTACTTCATGCCATGAAAGGGAATCAGAAAAATGGAGCTGAGATGAGCTAGGAATAATCCTGCAAGTGTTGTTCAACATCATAATAATTCAAGGAAAAGGGTGTTGTTTATAAAACACATGACTTCAACAAGAAAAAATTCTGTTCCAAAGAAGGAATAGCAAAACACTCTAAAAAAATGTGGTATTTGAACAGAAAACAACAAAAAGTGTTGTTCCAAAGTTGGAACAACAAACACGTAAAAAGTGTTGTTCTGAAGTTAGAACAACAAAAAACGCAAAAAGTGTTGTTCCAAAGTGGGAACAACAAAAACAAAAAGTGTTGTTCCAAAGTGGGAACAACAAAAACAAAAAGTGTTGTTCTGAAGTGGGAATAGCAAAAACGAAAAGTGTTGTTCCAAAGTGGGAACAACAAAAACAAAAAGTGTTGTTTCGAAGTGGGAACAACAAAAACAAAAAGTGTTGTTCCAATGTGGGAACAAAACAAACAAAAAGTGTTGATCTGAAGTGGGAACAGCAAAAACAAAAAGTGTTGTTCCAAAGTGGAAAAAAAGAAGAAGTGATGTTCTGAAGTGGCAACAACAAAAACAAAAAGTGTTGTTCCGAAGTGGGAACAACAAAAACAAAAAGTGTTGTTCCGAAGTGGGAACAGCAAAAAAAAAAGTGTTGTTTCGAAGTGGGAACAACAAAAAAACAAAAAGTGTTGTTCCGAAGTGGGAACAACAAAAAAACAAAAAGTTTTGTTCCGAAGTGGGAACAACAAAAACAAAAAGTGTTGTTCCGAAGTGGGAACAACAAAAAAAAAAGTTTTGTTCGGAAGTGGGAACAACAAAAGCAAAAAGTGTTGTTCCAAAGTGGGAACAGAAAAAAAAAAATTGTTGTTCCGAAGTGGGAATAGAAAAAACAAAAAGTGTTGTTCCGAAGTGGGAACAACAAAAACAAAAAGTTTTGTTCTGAAGTGGGAACAACGAAAAACTAAAAGTGTTGTTCTAAATTGGGAACAACGAAAACAAAAAGTGTCATTTTGAAGTGGGAGTAGCAAAAACAAAAAGTGATGTTCCGAAGTGGGAACAGCAAAAAAACAAAAAGTGTTGTTCCGAAGTGGGAACAAAAAAACAAAAAGTGTTGTTCCGAAGTGGGAACAACAAAAAACAAAAAGTGTTGTTCCGAAGTGGGAACAAAAAAAATAAAAAGTGTTGTTCTGAAGTGGGAACAACAAAAGAATGAAGAGTGTTGTTCCGAAGTGGGAACAACAAAATTGAAAAAGTGTCGTTTCGAAGTCAGAACAACAAACAAACAAAAAGTGTTGTTCCGAAGTGGGAACAGCAAAAACAAAAAGTGTTGTTCCGAAGTGGGAACAACAAAAACAAAAAGTGTTGTTCCAAAGTGGGTACAGCAAAAATAAAAAGTGTTATTCCGAAGTGGGAACAGCAAAAAAAAAGTGTTGTTCTGAAGTGGTAACAACAAAAAAACAAAAGGTGTTGTTCTGAAGTGGGAATATCAAAAACAAAAAGTGTTGTTCCGAAGTGGGAATAGTAGAAATGAAAAGGTGTTGTTTTGAAGTGGGAACAGCAAAAACAAAAAGTGTTGTTCCGAAGTGGGAATAACAAAAATGAAGAGTGTTGTTCTGAAGTGGGAACAGAAAAATTGAAAAAGTGTTGTTCCGAAGTGGGGACAACAAACAAACAAAAAACGCAAAAAATCAAATCAGCAATCATATTTACAGTTTTTACAAAAAGAAATAACTTTTTACAACAATGAAGCTATCGAAGGATTTCCTTCTACAGCTAGAATTTGCAGGGTGGAGTCCTTGTGTAACTGCTGGTAAAAGGATTCTCTTGTAAGTGGCTTTTGGTAGAGGCACACCTAATGCCCATTTGCTTTAAAGGAAAAACTAGACCCATCAATGGTGGCCAATGTAAGAGTGCCATTATCATGTACTTCCTTTATTTCAAAGGGGCCTAACCATCTAGTCTACAGTTTACCACGGAAGTCTTGAAACCTGGAATCGTAAAGAAGTGCCCAGTTGCCCTCATGAAATGTCGTTTTCTTAATCAACGAATCGTACCACTTGGATCTTTGTTGTTGAATGAGTGCAGTATGTTGTAGAGCCAATAGCCGAATTTCATATAATTGATTTATTTGTTGCAGTCTGTTAATCTAGGCTTCTGTTAAATACAGTCCCACTTCCTAGGCTATCCTTAGTGTTTCTATCTCAAAATCTATGGGGAAAATCGGTTCCTTACAAAATACCAACTGATATAGAGAGTATCCAATTGTGTTCCTCCAAGTCATGCGATATTCCCACAAGGCCTCTGGCAATTGATTCACCTAGTCTCGTCTGTGCGATGAGACTGTCTTCATTAGAATAGATTCAATTACTTTGTTGGTACTCTCCACTTGCCCATTCGCCTGCGGGTGATACAGAGAGGTAATTATGTGGATAATGTGATGATTCTTTAGTGTAGCGGTGATCTTGCGGCCTACAAATTGTGGCCCCCCATCAATAATTACTTCTCTGGGTAAGCCATATGGCACAAAAATTTTGAAAAGAAAATTAATCATCTTTTCCTCTGTTTCTCTTGGTAATGCCACTGCCTCCACCCATTTAGTCATGTATTATGTTGCAACCAATATATATTATTTCTAACTGGATGGTGGGTTGATCGGCCCAACAAAATCTACCGCCCATCGCTCAAAGGGTTCTATCACCAGCTATGGATGTAGGGGCATCTCATCAGATTGGCCAAGGTAGCCCATCCTTTAGCAACTATCAAATGCCTAGACAAATTTCTTAGCATCCTTAAAAATCGTGGGCCAGTAGTAGCCCATTTGTAAAATTTTATGCCCAGTTTTGCGGTCTACAAAATGTCCACCGCAAGGTCCATCATGGCAGACTTTTAAGATATCATAAATTTTGTCTTCCCTGATACACCTACAGATGTGCATATCGGCTTCTGTGTCAAAAAGGTATCCTCCAATACAGGAGAACTGAGTGTTGCGCTGCACTATTAATTTCCTTTCTCCAGGTGTCAGATGTTTGGGCAGCTTTCCCACTGCTAAACAATTCACCACATCTCCGTACCATGGTGTTTTTACAGCCACAGCAAATAGGTGTTCATCTGGGAACTGGTCTTCTACCACCATTGCATTGTTTGTTCTTGGCACTCAGGAGAGGAAATCTGCCACAAGGTTTTCCCTCGCTTGTCGATCCTTTATAGTTATGTAAAATCCCTGCAAAAGTAGTAACCAACGTGTCACTCTTCCATTCGTAATGGGTTTATTAGCTAAATATTCAATAGCAGAGTGATCAATATACAGAACTACAAGGTATCGAGTTATATAGTGTCTGAATTTGTTAATAGCATAAATAATAGCTAAAATCTCTTTCTCTGTTACTATGTAATTCAACTCAACAGGAGTTAAGTTTTTACTAATGTAATATATAACGTAGGGTTTCTTGTCTTCTTCTTGGCCAAGAACTGCTCCAATGGTTGAATCTAACGCGTCTGATGAAATCTGGAATGGTATATCCCAATTCAGGCCTAGTAATACTGGTGCTGTTGATAGTAGTCATTTCAACTCTGTAAAGGCAATGTCACATTTGTCAGTCCATATAAAATCAATATTTCCTGTTAAGGCATATAATGGTGCAACAATCTATGAGAAGTTCTTTATAAATCTACGATAATATCCTGCAAATCCCAGAAAACTATGTACCTCTATTTGAGTGTAGGGAGTAGCTAATAAGAGGATTACCTATATTTTTGTTGGATCTACCTGAATTCTAGTTGCTGAAATGAAATGACCTAGGAGCAGGCCCTTTGTCATCATCATATGGCACTTCTTATGGCTTAAGCATATCCTAGTAGTGATACACCGCTCCAGGACTTTCTCCAATGTCTGTAATGCCTGTTCAAATTCATCTCCATAGGGTGTGAAATCGTCCATGTACACTTCCAATCCTTCATTTATCAAGTCTGCAAAAATACTGAGTATGGCTCTTTGGAATGTAGCAGGTGTGTTGCACAATCCAAAAGGTAATACCCTATAAACAAGCCTTCCCCACGAGCAGGTAAAAGTAGTGTTATTCTAGTCTTCAAGGGCAATCTAAATTTGGTTGTAGCCACTGAAGCCATCCAGGAAAGAGAAGAATTTCTTCCCTGCCAGTGTATCTAGGACCTGATCAATGAATCATTGCCTTGTTGAGTTCTCTGTATTCAATGCATATCCACCACTTCCCATTCTTTTTGAGGACCACTACTAATGTAGAAACACATTTACTATCAGATATAGGATAGATAAAATTGACATCTAATAGCCTTTGAAGTTCTTCTTTAACAATATCCTTTAGGTGAGGATTTAATATATGCTGAGGTTGTCAAATGGGTCTTGCATCTTTTTTAGTGTAAATGTGGTGCATGCATAGCTGAGGGTCAATCCCTTTCATGTCTGGGTAATCCCAAGCAAAAGCCCCTTTATATTTCCTAAGGACTTGAATAAGTTTCTATTGTTGGTCATCACTCAGATTACTGTTAATGTTTAGGATCTTCCTTGGCTCGATTTTGATAGGTTTTCTATTATAGACAGTGGTTGTTGGTATTGGTTGGTCATTGATATCTCTCAGGGAATCTTATTCAATTTCATTGTCAAGGACTGCTTTAATCATGTGACATTTCAAACTAGACATTGTAGCAGGGTGATTGATAAAATTATTAATGACATTATCTTCTATTTGGTTTTTGAATTCAAGGGCGTCTACCACAATCAATGGTGACCGAATATTTTCTGTTAAATATGTTACAGGTTGCTTCCTAGTTTTTACAATGGTTAGGCTTGGCTGAGCAAGAGGGTATAAGGCTAAATTCTTCACATCATTCCCTTTGGTTATGGTCATACTGCCTATCCAGCAACTAATATAAGAATCAACGGTTGCTAGCCAAGGCCTTCCTAAAATTAAGGGATGTCCATCTAGCTAGTTCCTAAGGTTAATAATCAAAAAATCCGCTTGATATTCCCAAGTGTCTACAAAAACCATCACATCTGGTAATGTTCCTTCTAGCCTAATGACTGAGCAGTCAGCAAGTTCTAGCAAGGTAGTTGTTGGTTCCAAGGCTATGATGCCAAGAATTTTGCAAGTTGTTGTTGTGAGAATGTTAATGGCTGCCCCTAAATCAACTAAAGCATTGGGAAAAGAGCGGCCATTTATCTGTACTGTGACAATGGGGTTTCCCAGGTCTTCATATTTTACAGGTGTCTCTTTGCCTAGTAATAAATCAGACAAAGTCCCGACAACATGGACAGTTGGGGTTATTTTTGTTTTCCTCATAGACTTCTTTATACACAATTCTTTAATAGTTTTGGCATATATTGGAATGTCTTGAATAGCCTAGAGGAGGGGTATTTTTATACAGATATTCTTGAGTTCACCCAGAAGATCGAAATCGAAATATTCAATTAGGCACAGTATCATCAATCTTTCTGGGAATGGTGGGGAAGTAGTTATGATCTGTTCGGGAGTTTTCTACCTAATTGTGTCGTCCCCTTGTTGATCGTCTATAGTCTAGAGTGATTATGCATCTAGATCTTAACTTGATTTCATTACACTCTCCCAACTCAGCTTCAGGGTCCAGACCCTCAATGATTTGTACTAACTGGATTGGTCTGTTGTTGGGATTTGGGTTGGGTTGGGCTAGGAGTTGTGATCGTATATTAGATTGAGGATTCTGCTGCAACGTGTAAGGTGCTGGTAAAGTTGGTCGAGACATAGGAACTTCCCCATAGGCTGGTTCATGTATCTTTGCCAGTTTGATTTCCATTTCTGATTTTGTGAGGTGGAAGGGGACCACTGAGATGAATAGGGATTGTTCTACCAGAATGGTGGAGGGTAAGAGGGATTTGGCCAATTATTGTTTGGATTTGACTGGTTGGGCCATGGTGGCATAGAAAATGTTTGAGGTGGCCAAGTAGAAAAAGGTGGTTGGTTCTGCCATGCTGCCCCTAAATATTGCTGAGAATTATATTGCAAGGGAGGAAAGAATGAAGATGGATCAGTAGGCACACATGTATGATGCACTTGCCATGGACGACGCTAGTTCAACAGATATACTGGTTCCACTTCTTCTTCCGCTTCCTTGAAGACTGCTTTTAATCCTGGGAGCGATGGGCAACTTTCTGTGGCATGCTCCTTAGTGCATATGGCACATGCTTGTATCATATCTAGCAGCCATTCTTTATGACTGTGTTTCTTTCTACAATGGGGACAGAAAATAGCCATGTTCTATGATACTTCGGCCTGGTTCTATTTAGCTTGCATGATATACGATTGTGTCATCAGGGTCCCTAGGGTATCAGTCTTGAAATCTTCTAATAGATTGCCAATTTCGACTCTTGTAATGCTTCCTCTTGAGGCTTTTCTATCTTTGGTGATCGCATTGCATCCGAATGGTTTCAGCCTTGTACTACCCCTAGAGCACCTGATGCACAAGTCTATAATATTGTCATAATCTTCTTGATAAATATCACCCTTACCCATTATATTTAGTTTTTCTACCCATTGGTCTTTCATAGCTTTAATCATTGTTGTTTTTAGAACATTATTAGGCAGATTTGCATAAGGAGATCTTGCAGATTATATTGGAAATGCTCTACATATTTTTCCTGTTAGTGTCGATATCTTCATCCCTCCATCAGTGATCAAAATTTCTCTTTTTGCATGCATTTTAGGTGTCTCATTCGATCAGTTGCATTCCATTACATGGATCAACTGATGGTAGTGGTTCATTATCAAATTTCCCTCATGGCTTTTACCTGCTGGCCTATTTTCACAAATTCAGGTCATTTACAGTCATTTTTTATCATTACACTTGCAAAAGTCATTTTAGGGTTTTAGGTCTCATTGGGTATAGGGTTTTCCACCATGGTCTTCAAAAGCTCAATAAGAGGTCAGCAGGCACATGAGGATGTCTAATAAGTTCATAAAATCACGAAATCTATTGATGATTTGCTCCATAAAGGGTTTTTACCTCAAAACTCTATTTTGAGGTGAAAATAGAGTTTTTCTATTTCATGTAAAAAATTTATGTAATTTTATTGTTTCATATGTAATAAAGCATCATCTGCAAAACCCCTGGTCACCTTGCCAAACTCCAGCACTCCAAATCCTACAAAAGAAACAAAAAACATCCAAGCATCAGTTCATCAAATGAAAAAAAGAACCAAACTGCAAGAACATGGTTTTTAAAAGCAAAGTGAAAAGGAACTTTACAAAGTGGGTTTTGTATAAATGAAAAATTAGAGTCCAAATGTATATAAAGTACTCCTTTGTGTTAGAAGACCTCATTTTGTGCTAAAGAGAGAGAGAAAGAGGAAAAATCGCATTTGAGGAGAAATAAGGGAAAGTTGCAGCAAATTTCAAGTTTTCTCCCGGCGCGACGCACCTGGGCACTGGCGCGACGCACCTGCCAGGTGCTACACACTGGGCGTAGGTTTTCCAAAGGATTTTAAATGCGTGCTACGCACCTGGGCATTGGCGCGACGCACCTGTCAATTGAGCTCAAAAATTCTTTCCATCGATTTTCCAAGCCTCTAAATTTGCAAGTATCATCTCTTCAAGTAAGTACACCCTCTCATCTGCCATAGCAAGAGCTTTTGTCATCCATCATAGTGATTTGAAAGGTGAAAAATCAAACCCTAGTTGCTTCAAAGATGTCTTGCAAAACTGTCTAGGGTTTTTTCATTCTTGTTGTTTTTACTCCCTTGTATGATTTTCCCACATCCCATCTCCCTGCACTAAATTTCCTTAATTCCCTTCCCCTTTCCCTCTCTCAGTGACACTCACCGTATCCCCTATCACCAAACCTTAATCCCTATACATATTCCCACTATTCTCCAAACCCTAATTTTCATTTCCCAAAACTTATCATTCCCTAGTAACCCTACAGCCATCATCAAAACCCTCCTTTGCATTTATATTATCAGTCAACCCATCAAATCCCAAAGAAGAAAACAAGAGCCGCCTATACTTCAAGAAAATCTCTTCATATTCATCATTCTAAACTCCACATTTGCAAGTATGGAAACAAATTCAGCTTATGAAAGGGATGAAGAAACTATGAGTGATTCTTCCCAAGAGGTACATGCACCAAGAAAACCACATAAGGGAGGAAAACACATCTGGGAGGAGCCTACCACACTCACAGAGTTACTAGCTTGCCCTCTTGCAGTAACATGCTTTAAAAATCAGTCTTGCTACCAGTTTTGTGAGATGGTGGAGAGGGTGAAATACCACCATGAAATTTCTAGGCTATTTGTCCTTCATCTTCATAATGGCCAGGTGAACTTAGCATATGTTTCCTTCACTTTGACACCTGAAAACATAGCTGCAGCAACAGGTATTCCAAATGTGGGTGAACAGTGGAACAAAGGACAACTTGTGGGCAAAGAGCATTATGAGCCTTACATCAAGGCTAGTTATCAAAAGCAAATCAGTAGGGTCTTTCCTTTCAGATACCTACAAGACACTTATGCTCCACTCATGAAGCTCATTATCAAATATTTCACCTGTGAAGGGAGGTTTTCTCGCTTGTACACTTACCATGTTAGATTATTGATGCATTTCACTAGAGTGAGGATGATGAACCTCCCCTATTTCATATGCAGAAATATTGAGAAGATGGCTACATTGGTGCAAAGGAAACCTCTTCCTCAGCAATTCAGTAGTATTTACCATTTTTCATTGATCGAGATTGTTGTTTTTCATCAACTGATCTTGCTGAATATTTCATGGGATACCTTCATTTCACATGAGGTGTTCAAAAGCCCTCAAGTGACCCCATTAGTGCTTCAAGAGGAAGGAGGGACTTCAAATCAGCTAGAGGTTCATGAGACTCAAACTACGAGAGTGCCAGTATTTGTCACTTATGAAAAGGGGACAAGGACAATATTTGTAGCTGTCAAACAAGTATTATCCCCACCAAGGGTGGAAGGGGTCTCGTTCTCTTCACCGGACAACAAGAAAATGTTATCTTCACCTGGGGTGAAAGGGGCTTTGCCTTATTCTTTAGTAGTATAGGTACAAGATAGAGGAAATTAGCCTTTGCATTATGAAGGGCCTTTTGAAGGTCAAGAGAAAGATTTTGTTTTGATTCAGGAGGAGGATAATGATTTCGGCTCCCAAAGCTCAAGACTTAAGGAGGTCATCAAAGAGAAAGAAGCTGACATCCATGCCTTATCACTTAACCTTGAGAGGGCTAAGTGGATTATCAACTTCCTTGAGCAAGAAAACAAGAAACTTACCGACAAACAAGAACTCTTGGAGCTACAAGTCATCAAAGAAAACTGGCAAAAGTCCAAGAAGGCAAAGGGCAAGTTGACATCCATTGAAAAAAAGGACAATGACCGGGATTATTTATTGGAGAAGGTGAATATGCACTTGGAGAAGCTACTTGAGAAATCCAACAAGGAGAAAAAGATGTTGTGCCACATGGCTTATCACTATTTGTCCCGGAACAAAATTTGTAAAACAAGGATAAGAAGCCTAAAAGCCAAGTTAAGGAGAACCTTGAGGAGCAAGAAAAAGAAATATAAGCTCAAGATCTTGGTTGAAGCTTCATTGGCCTAGCATAGCACTTAACATAGATCACTCATGCTAAATTTCAAGAAATTTGGTGAACTTTTTGGAATTTTTGAATTTTTCAGGGAAAAAACAGGTTTTTTCGGCAGGCTTTTGATGGGGACCTCCATTTGAAGAAAACTTTGCATTTTTGGATTACTCATGAAAAGTTATGCATGCTCAGAAATTTCTAGGAAAATTTTAGAAGTTTTGGGTCTCCAAAAGGGCTAAAAGCACCCTAAAGATGCCCTTTCTGCCACTTTTTGGCCACATAGGAAGCAGTCTTGGGAGATTGCAATTTTGGAGGAGAAAATGGACTCCAAATCAAAAAATTCAAATTTTTCCATAAAGTAGACTCACCAGGATTTCCAGCAAGCTATCCTGCACCTGATTTGGACCTCAAGAAGCCTTCCAAAAGCAGCTTGGAAAAAGCGCTACGCACAGAATGAAAAAGTGCCAATTTTGCCTGTTTGCTCAAAATTTTGCCTAGTTTTCTTCCAGTTTGACTTTTTCTCTCTTATGGTCAAATTCATGATGTGATATGATGTAAATTCATGTACTATGATGTAAAAATGATAAAAATTGACTCATGGAGGTAGATACATCAGTTATAGGTGGTTTTGAACTGAATGAATCAGTTTCCATAGTTTTAGAGGCAAGTTGTTCCACTGCCTATTTTTCAGTTCCTAGTTTAGATCTTGTTGAAACAGCTCCTAGACTCATGGATTTGACCCCTAAAGGCTAGCATGGGTGGTTTTTTTCCTATATCTTGTATTTTCTTAGTCATTTGTCAGGGTTGGACTCTTGTGGATGCTTTGAACATTATTGTACATCACTTCTGCAATTTGGCAAGGAAATAGACTAGGGTTTGCAGCATTTTGTGGGATTCTTGTGGCAAGGTGATTTAGTATTGTTTTTTCCTCTTTTATTTAGTTTATCATGTGTTTACATGTGCCATAATCTCTCTCTTTTTATGCATCACTAAATGGATCAAGTGTAAAGGTGGAATTCATTGAAATTTCAGTGCTCTGCCTTGGCGTTTATTTAGTTTTACATGTTTTCTACTGTTTGAAGAGGACTCATGACATTTTCATGCCCTCTCCATCTCCTCACCAGTCTTTAGACTCACCATTACACCTAATTCAAAGTACTAAAACACTTGCCTACCTAGCCCCACAGAAACCTCTACAAAACTGAGTTCATTCCCCGGATCCAAAACTACCTTCCTCATCTAATCCAACAAACAATCATTAAACTCAAATAGACTCCTCTGAGCATATACCTAGCCTAAAATTACTCTTTATATCAATCATCTCAAGCTTTACTTCCCAAATTTTCCTGAGATTGACAAGGAGAGAGCCCTCTCCCGACCTAGTAGGGCTAGCTACCAGGTTAAGCATCATTAGATGTTACCCTAGACCTACCTTTCTCAGCCTAAGGTAGATTTAGGCCATAACACTTCCAGAGTCTCATTAGGCTTAGCTACCATTTGAAATATTTCATCTTTTAGTTCTCTAGTTCGGCGATAATCTTGGTATTTTTTAAGGAATAATGTTTTCATCTATTCCCAATCATTGATGGTACTTACACCAAGTCCCATAAACCAACACAAGGCTTCTCCCTTCAGAGTAGAGGGGAACAATTTCAGCTTCTGGGGGTCAGTGGTGTAATCATAACCCCTACATAGGACATCGAAATTGAAAAGGAATGCATTAGGGTCTTCTGAAGTTAGCCCATGAAAGGTAGGAATATTCTGTAATGGGATAGATTTCATGGGGCCATTGACAACTGTGTCCAAAATAGGGTATTGTAATGTAGAGGTTTGGGGCTGTCACTAATTATTGGCCATTTGGTCAAAAATATGCACATATTGTTCAGGGATCTCTAGAGCTGGAGAGTTGTTCCTAGGATGTCCAAAAGAGGCTGGAATGATTCTAACAGAGCTACCTCGATCCAGAACACTGGGTGTCCTCTATTCAATCACTACTTTAGGAGATCTAGGTTTTGATGATTTAATTTCAAGATTACCTGTTTCTCCTTCTCCTTCACAGAGGATGCAAGAATTCCCTTCTTGTGAAGGGGGTGGTTGTGAATTTTCAATATCTTGAAAACTCTGTTCAGACCCTTCAGTCTTACTGTGAATCTCAGCATTAGCTATAGATGGTGATCCTGTGGCCTGAAGGGAAATAGTAGGATGTCTGGTAGCAACAGTTCAGGGTCCTACTGATGACTAAGACTCAACTTTTCTTGTGATTTCATCAATAAAGGTTGATCGTCCAAGGGTCACCGGTCCCTTAGATTTTTCATGTTTAGGGGGAGGAATTATATCTTTTTTCTGGTCTTTTCTTCTTAGTCATTCATACAAAAATATGAACACTCATTTATACCTTTAATTCCTACTCAACTCTGCTAGAAAGTGGGTGGAGGAGCGAGCATTTTACTCGCTCATTATGCAAGTTCTTACCTCTCATTTTTAATACCCAATTCTCTCTCAGTAGACAAACATCACTCTTTGTAAAATGGAAACACACTCCCCAACAGTGGCACCAAAATTTTGGGTGCTAAAAGGTGTCTTTTAAAACTTCTAATTGCCTCACATTAATTATCAACCTAGGTAAGTCTTTTTATTCCAAGAGTGTACACAATATGTGCAAGCTATAAATCTAGAGAGTAATGCTTTAAAATAAGTGATTAAATTCAATACAACAGTAAACGGATGCAATCATAAATCTCAAGCTTGTAACTTTAAAGGAAATAATTCATCTAAGCATCATGACTCAATCTCAAACAAAACCATAATTCAATCTTAATCAACCAATTTGAATGATAATCAACCGACAGCACAGTAGCATTAACTGATCTCTTTCAACTGGACTTAAACTACTGGATAGAAGGAAAGCATCTAATCAATCACACTCTATTCTTTAATTAACTAGAAATGATTCTTTAACTGATAACTAATTCAATCCACGATATGAATTAAATAAAACCAACTAGGACTGTGCATTAATGAAATGAATACCAGAAATCTGATTCAACGAAAATAAATCAATTGCAAAGCTATAAAACAAAATAAACTTGCAGGAAACAGAAAATGCATAAAACAATGAACAACAGTAAGATCCACTAGAGGCCGAGCCTTAGCCACCAGTGAAAATTGCTTAGCTACTTCAGAATATCTAAATGAATAGCAGCGCAAGTTGTATATTAATCATCAAAGTCACTTGTCATTACAATATGATCTTGTTCTTCAAAATCACACTTCTATAAATTAAAATTACAATCCAAGTAAAAGACGAGAGATCCCTCCTCAGTTTTCCCTTTTATAATCAAGACGAAAAAAGATAAATGTGATCCAATTAAATGTTATCTTTAGAAAATTCTTCTATCTTGCACTGATATTCTCAATTCATTCCTTGGTTCGACCACACACGACGTGTCTCATTTCCCTTGATTAGATTTTTTTGTTCCGACTTTGGAACAGCAGTTGTTCCATCTGCTGTTTTTCTACATAAAAAGTAATGAGAGTTACTTTGGTTGATCAAATCATATCAACAGAGGTTTCATTCATTCCTTATAAAAATCCTATCAATACATTATTATATCACGGCACAAAATGGATAAGAAAGGAGGAAAAATACAATAATCAAGAGTAAATACATACCTATTGCAAGGCTCAACAACAACACCATCAACAACAGCAGAAGGAAGCACACCCACATGCAGCGAGTGTAAGAGGAAGGTTGTTGACAACATCGAGGCAAAGCAAAGCTGCAATTTCAAAGTAGATCCACTCATGACGAAATCAGCTTTGGAGATTAAGGCTATGAGGTGACGGCGTGACAAGACAAAGATAACGTGAAGGAAGAGAGAGAAAAAGAGAAGGAGTTGCATGTGCTGAAGCGGAAACTCAGGGAAGAACAGGAGCTGCACAGACGAGAGATTGAGTTGCAGTAGGAATAGGCACAGTAGGGGACGCAACATGCACAGATGGATGAAACTGCACCCGCACAAGTTATAGATCCATCCCAGCAGCTAGAACGGAGCAGAAAAGGTGAGCAGTGTTGTTGATCACATGCAAGGGAATTCAATAGCATGGATGTTATTATGTGCACACATGTGATCCCATCCATTTGGCACACTCACCGAGGCAAAGACAAGAAGCAAGTCCAACTGGATATGAACATGTATTTTGACAAGTTGATGCACATGGTCACCAACACACACTTGGAGCTCATCACAAACACTATGCATCAGTATGTTGTTGGTCCAGCCACACTCAAGATGATGATGCGCATTCTATCAAACGAGTTGGACAGAGGGACCATATCAGTATACCCAGATGCAACGAAGGTAAGAGTTCTCTTTCAGCACAATGTCACCATTGAACGCACGGACACCATCACGAATGACAAAGCTTGGCATCAGTTCGCCACCATCCACCATCACAAGGATGTCAAAGATTTGGTCTCATCAGAATAGTCTGGGTGTTAGTGATGTCTTGCATGGCTTGCTCAAGCCATTTTGTCTCACATGGGTACATGTGCATATTATATGTAACATCTTGTCAAGTGGAAGTTCAAGTGTCGATATTTGGATGTAACAGTCATAGAGTAGATGAAGAGTCATGAGGGTAGACGAACTGTCACAAAGGGGAATGTCAAGGGCCACCCCACCCTTTGCTACAAATAGGCCCTCATAGCTCATTATAGAGGCTTTTGGTAAGCCAAGCTTCCAATAGGAGTATCTTAGAGAAATCATGGACAATATTGTAACAAACCTTGGCTTCTCCACTGTGCAGAGCTATTATATCTCTTTGGAGGAGAAAGCGGTTGTGGTTGTAACGTTCCGTTATCAGAACTAGTGGTTGGACATGGATGTATTGTATGACTCGAACTTACGCTTTTTAATATAACAGAGCCAACGCGTTTCATTCATATGTCATATTGTATTCCAACTAGCTTGTTTACTCTAAATGATATATGTATATGTTTTCTTACGCATGCATGTATGGACTATTATGTATAAGTATGTATGAATCTTACTAAAATGTGCTAATTGGTTTAACCATCACTTTCGATTGTTCACTATCTTGCTTTCCATCTTGTGATGCATATTCACTCGTGTGTTCCCTTCCAAGTCATGTACTATTACAGGTTTCCAAGCGACGCACTCACCCCACTTTCAGTGTGTTAGAACTGCTCATGCACCTTCCTTGACTCGCCACAGTTGTAACGCCCTTGCTACCAACAGGGACATCTTACTTGCCTTTGTGCGAAACCGTGGTCAAGGCGATATCGTACAACCCACTGTTGGGACTCCTACACCAAACAGTCTGAGGTCTAATTGGGACTTGTTACCAGGGAGATCCCCTGAAATGTTAATGGGTCAAGCACAGTAAAAAATATATAATATAATGATTACAACATGCATGGTGTGATGTGTACTAAACACCCAACCATTTTAACATTTTCTTTACCTATACACAACTGTCGAGAAAGACATTATTACTAGGTAGTACCTATTTCAATAATATACAATTGGTGGGTAATAGAAATCTACAGTATCATCAAGCATGCATAAAATCAATTATACTCCATGTTAATTGTGTGAGATTATTCCTTAAAGAATGAGGGGACTTAATGTTAAGTTACCTCAAAAGTGTTGAGAAACATGTATCTAACATATGATACATTACTTTCAAGTTGTAAAGTAATATATATGTCCCTATTTGGGCAAAACTTGCTAGCCCATGTCCAAAGAAAGTGGTAGTGAAAGTAGATCTTAAGCTTCCAAATAAGGTATCAATGATATCGGCATCATCCCGTAGTTCATTTTTCTAGATTGCATGTAGAAAAATTCCCTCCATGGCATGATTATCCAATAGTAAATCATCCATACTAATGTTTATATTATTTCCTTTGTCCCCAACATGTGAAGAACTAGTAAAAATTGTAGAGATTTTGAATTGGTGACTCAGGCCATAGTAGGAATTGAATAGGCAGCTGATTTAACCATTCTTGGTATGCTTCCTCTCTAACTTATGCTCATGTAATATGTTTCTTTGCTTTTGAAATCATAGTGGGGTGCAATGTTAAATGGTAGATAGGTTGGTCATCATCAAAATCCTAATTATCAAAAATTAAGCATTGCATTGACAATATTAGTAATGAATTTAGTATGTTTAAACATTACCCAACATTTATTAGAAGCATGAAATTTTTTCATAACTATAAAAATGCTACTAAGGTGTCATAAAAGAGATTCAATTCATGGTGTAGTACCATTGACCCAAGTTGGTTGTTGGAAGATTGCATGTTATAATTCATAAGGTAAAGTAGTTGTCCATTTTTGTTAAACAATTTCTTGTGTTAATCTAGGTTGTCATTGATTTCAATATCAGAGTGTTTGTGATGGAAAATTCTTGTGACATGTGTGGTCGCCCATTGATTCCCATTGATCATAATACTGCTCATGGAGGATCCAAGGATTGAATACAAACATAATAGAAACAGTGGAACCAAGGAGGAAAGATATTGGATGCCATCAGAAGAGGAGAAAGAGTAAAGAGGAAAATCCATGAAGCCAAAGAGTAAGAGGAAGAGTTCATTAGAAGCCATCAAGGAAGCAGGTTATCGCATTGCAAGGGTAAGTGTCGTCGACAGAACAAAGAGAAACAATGATATCTGAGGAGCAAAGAAGAAAGCATCGGAGGAGCCATACCGGAGGAAGTAATAAACCATGGGAATCCTTTCAAAAATATATAATATCGGTGCTTTACCAGCTGTCTATTATGTGCCACTACCCAAAACCCCCGATGCGATATGTACTATAGACCCAAAACAGGTTATGATAACAGCCCCATACAATATCGCATTCATCTCATAATCGTAAGCCATAAAGGGAGATTTTGTTCAAATCACCGATTGCGATATATATGCAAAATCGACCGCTCTATTCGAATACACTATTATTTTATATCGCGTCCCCCACATCGAAAGTTATGTACCGCAAGTCTTAAAGGATGTCACATTAAAAAACATCGATTGCGATATTATTATAGACCTGACTGCACCACTATAATATGGCTAAATATGATATCACCTCCATTGAATTGCACATTTCAAAGAAATGTCAAAACGCTAATTGCGATAAGGGTGTGGACACAACAGACAGCTGATTGCGATAGAGTTATGTACCCAATGAGCTTATCAAAAACAGTTTATTGTATATTACATCTGCTCTGTCAGCCATAGGGGATCAACTATGTTATGAGAACACCTCCGGAAGTTTCGATTGCGATTAAGGTGATGATGTGACAGGTGGGACCACCCATTATATGGTTTTAACTATGTTCATATGTGAATATTGATTATGTTGATATTGAAGGACAAAGCATGTGCACACTTGTAAAACCTCCGATTTTCATGAAGTTGTGATTGCGATTAAGGTGATGACATGGATGTGGAACCTCCATGTGGGTATAGCCTCTCCTATGTGATTTCCATAAATAACAAGTCTATTGGATGAATATTAAAAAAAAGGGGCCTCTCTGATATAATTTTAATATGCGACATCACAAGTCGTTCCCTCCACCTTTGAACGTGTCATTTCGATTCATTGGTAAAACTCATACATATATACATATACAAGTTGAAACACTTGACTTGATTCAGGTGTATCAGGAACCTATCACAAAGAACAAGGAAAGTTCACAACTCATGAACTTGAAGAAACAAAGGAAGTCGAAGGTCTAGCAGTCACAGAAGGTGCAGTAGAAGTCGAAGGTCTAGCAGATGTAGAAGTTATAGTAGAAGCCGAAGGCCAAGCGAAGAAGGAAGCTGAAGACAAAGCGGGAGGACAATCTTTTGACTTGATTCATCTTGAAAGATAGGGTCAGAGCCCTTGGATTTGGTGCCTCAAAATTGGAAGTATTGGTGTCCTTGGAGTTGGTGCTCCGAAATCCAAGGTTGGTGCCTTGACAAGATAGGGTCGAAGCCCTAGAGGTCGGAGCCTCATCAAAACCAAGTTGGAGCTTGGAACACATTTATATTGTATTTATTATTTTACTCAATAAAATTACACTTATACATTTCTCTATTTAAATTGTGAAGAATTAAACTGGTAATAATAACAATTGAAAGAAAATATTGATTCACCCCCCTCTCAATATTTCCAACAATTGGTATGAGAGCCAGCTTCTTCTTATCAGCCTAACAGCTAAAAGAAGGATTCTTAGTCACAATGAGAAATCAAGAAGTGTCAGGAAGACTTCCTATGTTCGATGGCACAAATTTTGACAAAAGGAAAGCTTACATTGCAAATTCAAAAGCCTTAAATTCCATCACTAGTGGAATCACTGATTTTAAATTTACAAAAGTGATGAATTGTGACTTGGCCAAAGAAGTATCGGATAAGCTAGTTAGCTTATACGATGGGGACTCCAAAGTTAAGAAAGCAAAGCTTCAGACTCATAGAAGACAATTTGAAAGTCTAAAAATGGATGATGAAGAAGCTATTGCATCATACTTTCTCCGAGTAGCTAAAATGTTCAACTCTCTTAAAGGATTGGGAGAACACATTGAAGAAAGCACTATTGTTCAAAAGGTCTTAAGATCTCTCCCAGATAGATTTGACTCCAAAGTAAGTGCCATAGAAGAAATGAAGGACCTAGATACTCTCAAGATGGATGAACTTCATGCAATCCTCATTGCCTATGAGATGAGAAAAGGAGGCCCAAGTTTGAAAGATGCAGCATTCAAGGCCTCAAAATAAAAAAAGGGGAAAGAATGGAATACCATTAGTGATGACTCTGATGTTGAATCCGAATTGGCACAATTTGTATGAAGACTAAAGAAAGGATCTAAGCTAAAAGGTAAGTACCCTCTTATGTGTTTCAAATGTGGAAGAATAGGTCATTATGATGCAAAATGTCCTCTTAAGCATGATAGTGATGATGAGGAAAATTCTAAAAGGTATACAAGGAAAAAGGGTTCAATAAGAAGAATTTCTTCTCTAAGCAAGATGGGTCTAATGAAGATGAATTTGTAGCCATCAAAAGGAAATCAACTAATGATTTCCCTCATTGCAAAGGAGGTAATGATGAATCAAATGAATAAAATGACTATGTTGGAAGCCAAGAAGTATTATTCATGGCATTCACAAATGATGATCATTTAGGTCTAGTATGAAATGTAGATGAATTGTTAATGAGTGCCATTAAAGGAAATGAGAAATTACAAAATAAAATCATTTCTCTCAAGGTAGAAAAGGAGGAAGCAAAAAGAAGGGAAAACCTCTTAAAAATAAGCTAAAAGGAAAAGAAGAAATTTGTGAAGAACGTGAAATAATGATCAAAAACATCAACATGACAAATCTGGGATAGGTTTTAAAGGAGAATCATGAAGTACTAAGAATAATGCAAAAAGCTATGCTGACATACTTTCCAGCAAACCAAAAGAAGAAATATTATTTCATCAAATGCCCATCTCAAATCCAAAGAATGAAGAGAGATTAACTCCAAGGAAGAATGTTGATTCAAATAATGGCTATTACAATAGGTACAAAACTATCTTTTTTGGGCATTGTTTTTATTGTAAAAATTTTGGTCATCAAGCTAAACATTGCATGGCTCGTAAGAATGAAACACCAAAATTGAAGGATCAAAGAAACAAACCATATGGTCTCAAAGGGCAAGGACAAATCAAGACCTAAAACTCTTTTGATCCCTTGGCCAAATTTGATCCAATTTGCTCATTATGTAATGATAATGGACATAATGAAAAAAATTTCCCCCTCAAAAGAAGAGAAGAAAAAAATGAGAATCCCAACATGGATAAATGTGGCCTAGCTCTATGTGCTCACAGTGATGAAAATCATTGGTTTGTGGATAGTGGGTGCTCCAGACATATGACAGGTGACAAAAGGAAGTTTGTCTCATTGAACAAAAAGGAAGGAAATGTATCCTTTGGAAGTGGATCTACCAAAATTGCTGGAAAAGGAATTGTTACCCTTATTAATGGAAAAGGAAAGGCTCAAAATGCTTTGCTAGTAGACAGGCTCAAACACAATCTCTTGAGTGTTAGCCAAATCTGTGATCAAGGACATAATGTTGTCTTTAGCACTAAAGATTGTGAAATAAGGAACTCTTCCTCAGGGGAACTTGTGGCGAAAGGAGTTAGAACATCAGATAATGTCTACATTCTGAACAAAATTCAAGAAGATAAATGTTACTTAAGTCAAACAGATGAAAGTTGGTTGTGGCACAAGTGACTTGGACATACAAGTTTCGATGACTTGATCAATATCAACAAGATTAATGTAGTATGAGACATCCCAAAGTTATTAAGCCAAATCAAGGAGTATGTGGTCCATGTCAACATGGAAAGAAAACTAGAACCAACCACAAGACCAAGGATTTTTCTACATCAAAACCTTTGGAGATCATCCATGCTAATTTATGTGGACCAACTAGAACTCTGGCACTCCAAGGAGAAAGGTATTTTGCTTCATTTGTTGATGACTATACTAGAATGATGTGGGTATATTTCATAGAATATAAATCTGAAGCATTTGAATGTTTTGATAATATTAAAGCTCTTGTAGAAAATGAAAACGATTCTAAGATTAAATGTCTTAGAACGGATAGAGGAGGAGAATTCACATCAAAAGAATTTGATGAATTCTGTAAAGTACATGGAATCGAAATAGAAGTCTCTATTGCCCGAACACCTAAGCAAAATGGGATAGTTGAAAGAAGAAACTGAACTGTTCAAGAAATGGCAAGAACAATGTTAATAGCAACTGACTTGCAGCCAAAATTCTGGAGAGAAGTAGTCGGGACAGCTATTTATACCTTGAATCAAACTCAACTAAGACAAAATAATGAGAAGACTCCTTATGAATTATGGAAAGGAAGACCTACTTCAGTAAAATACATAAAGATTTTTGTAAGCAAGTGCTTCATAAAAATCAATGATGACTCACCAGGAAAATTGATTCTCAGGTTGATGAAGGAATATTCCCTGGATATTCTACAAGGAGCAAAGCCTACAAGTGCTACAATAATCAACTACGGAAAATCGTGGAAAGCATTGATGTGAAGATTGATGAAGACCTTCCAGAAAAAGAAATTGAAGATCATGAAGTTGACCCTCTCATTGAAGAAAACGAAGAAGAACTTGGAAAAGAGGAAAAAGATCAAGAAAAACACAAGGAGAAAGAACCATCTCAAACCCCTTCAAAGGTGAAGTTTCTCCAAAAACATCACCCAGAAGAGAAGATTATTGGAAATATAGATGAAGGGATGCAAACCCGAAGAAGGATGACAAGTACACCAAAGAAAAAATGAATTTTCTCTCCTATCTATGATAGACCCAGAAACATTTATTCAAGCAAGGATCCTCATTGGGTAAAAGCCATGGAAGAAGAAATGTATCAAATCGAGAAGAATGAGACATGGGAGTTGGTACCTCGTCCAAAGGATAAAAATATAATTGGAACCAAGTGGGTGTTCAAAAACAAAATGAATGAAGATGGACAAATCATCATAAATAAGGCAAGGATTTTTTGTAAAGGTTATTCACAAATTGAAGGAATCGACTTTGAAGAAACCTTTGCACCAGTAGCTCGTATGGAATCTATAAGGATGTTCTTGGCATTTTCTTGCTCAAAAGGATTCAAAATCTATCAAAGTCTACATGGAGCAACCAGAAGGGTTTAATCTAACAGAAGGAAAAGACTTTGTTTTTAAGTTTAAAAGGCATTATATGGGTTGAAACAAGCTCCTAGAGCTTGGTACGCAATATTTGATCACTATCTACAACAACAAGGCTTCAAGAAGGGGGTGGCAGGAAGTAATCTCTACCTAAAGATGGATGAGGATAAGTTACTAGTCACTCTTGTTTATGTTGATGATCTGATTTTTGCTAGTAATAATGATGAGATGAGCCATGAGTTTGCTCAAAATATGTCAAAAGAGTTCAAAATGTCGATGATAGGAGAGTTATCTTACTTCCTTGGACTACAAGTATCTCAAACCATGGTAGGCATATTCATATCTCAAGAAAAATATCTTAAAGACATGCTTAAAAGATATGGAATGGAAGATTGTGCACCCATGAGAACACCTATGACCACAAATTGCAAATTAAGTAAAGATGATGACTCTCCTCTAGTAGATGCAACTCATTATAGGTCAATAATTGGAGCCCTCCTATACTTAACTGCTACGAGACCTGACATTATGCAAGCAGTAGGAATGGTGGGAAGATTTCAATCAGCTCCTAAACAATCCCATTTGTTGGCTGTAAAAAGAATTCTCAGATACTTGAAAGGAACTCCTGATTTTGGTCTTTGGTACCCTAAGAGCTCAACTCTTACTATGACTGCATACACCGATGCTGATTGGGCCAAAAGTGTTGATGATTGAAAAAGTACTAGTGGAAATGCATTCTTCCTAGGAGATTGTCTAGTATCTTGGCTCAACAAAAAACAAACATCCATATCACTATCTACAGTTGAAGCCGAGTATATAGCTGCTGCAGATTGTTGTACTCAAATATTATGGATGAAGGAAGCTCTGAAAGATGTCAACATAGGTACCAATCAACCAATCACCATCTATTGTGATAACACAAGTAATATCAGTCTTAGCAAAAATCCAGTGATGCACTCAAAGACAAAACATATACCAATCAAGTATCATTTCCTTCGTGAACAAGTAGCTGAACAAAACATCAACTTGGAATATATCAATGCTAAGGAGCGGATAGCTGATATTTTCACAAAACCTTTTCCTCGAGAAGCATTTGAACATATTCGCCAAAACATGGGGGTTATTTCTATAGCATCACATTAAGTTGATTCATAAAGATGTTGCATGACAGAGGGAGAAGTTCGACAGGGGGAGTTCTTGTGCACCTTTTTGCCATTGATGTCAAAGGGGGAGAGAAGAAGAATATTGCCACCAATGACAAAGGGGGAGATTGTTAATCTAGGTTTTCATTGATGTCAATATCACAGTGTTTGTGATGGCAAATTCTTGTGACATGTGTGGTTGCCCATTGATGCCCATTGATCATAATACTGCTCATGGAGGATCCAAGGATTGAATACAGACATAATAGAAACAGTGGAACCGAGGAGGAAAGATATCGGATGCCATCAGAAGAGGAGAAAGAGTAAAGAGGAGAATCCATGAAGCCAAAGAGTAAGAGGAAGAGTTCATTAGAAGCCATCAAGGAAGCAGGTTATCGCATTGCAATGGTAAGTGTCGTCAACAGAACAAAGAGAAACAATGATATCGGAGGAGCCATATCGGAGGAAGTAATAAACCATGGGAACCCTTTCGACAATATATAATATCGGCGACTTTACCAGTGGTCTAGTATGTGCCACTACCCAAAACCCCCGATGCGATATGTACTACTGACCTGAAACAGGTTATGGTAACAGCCCCATACAATATCACATTCGTCGCATAATCGCAAGCCATAAAGGGATGTTCTATTCAAATCACTGATTATGATATACATGCAGACCCAACTGCTCTATTAGAATACACTGTTATGTTATTTCGTGTTTGCTGCGTCAGAAGTTATGTACCACAAGTCTTAAAGGATGTCATGTTAAAAAACACTGATTGTGATATTATTGTGGAGCTAACTGCACCACTATAATATGACTCAATATGATATCATGTCCATTAAATCGCACATTTCAAAGAAATGTCAAAATGCTGATTGCGATACGGGTGTGGTCACAACGGATAGCCTATTGTGATAGAGTTTTGTACCCAATGAGCTTATCAAAAATAGTTTATTATATACCGCATCTACTCTGTCTGCCGTAGGGGATTGACTATGTTATGAGAAGACCTCCGAAAATTGCGATTGCGATTAAGGTGATGATATGGCAGGTGGGGCCACCCATTATATGGTTTTAACTATGTTGATATGTGAATATCAATGAAGTTGATATCGGAGGACAGAGCATGACTTGTAAAACCTCCAATTTTCATGAAGTTGCGATTGCGATTAAGGTGATGACGTGGATGTGGAACATCCATGTGGGTATAGCCTCTCCTATGTGATTTCCATAAATAATAAGTCTATTGGATGAATATTTAAAAAAAAATTGGGCCTCTCTGATATAATTTTAATATGCAACATCACAAGTCGGCCCCTCCACCTTTGAACGTGTTGTTTTGATTCATTGGCAAAACTCACACATATATACATATACAAGTTGAAACGCTTGACTTGATTTAGGTGTATCAGGCACCTATCACAGAGAACAAGGAAAGTTCACAACTCGTGAACTTGAAGAAACAAAGGAAGTCGAAGGTCTGGCAGTCCCAGAAGGTGCAGTAGAAGCTGAATGTTTGGCAGACGCAGAAGGTACAGTAGAAGCCGAAAGCCAAGTGAAGAAGGAAGTTGAAGACGGAGTAGGAGGACAATCTTTTGACCTGATTCATCTTGAAAGATAGGGTCGGAGCCCTTGGGGTTGGTTCCTCAGAATTGGAAGGATTGGTGTCCTTGGAGTTGGTGCTCCTAAATCCAAGGTTGGTGCCTTGACAAGATAGGGTCGAAGCCCTAGAGGTCGGAGCCTCATCAAAACCAAGTTGGAGCTTGAAACACATTTATATTGTATTTATTATTTTACTCAATAAAATTACACTTATACATTTCTTTATTTAAATTGTGAAGAATTAAACTGGTAATAATAACAATTGAAAGAAAATATTGATTCACCCCCCTCTCAGTATTTCCAACATCCTGCAATATCATTCTCCTAATAAAGTTTTCGACATTTTGGAATTGGTGGCATATCATGCACATATGATATTTGATCATACAAAATTCAATAAACAGTAATTCAAACGCATATGCATAAATAACATCAATTCAATTATATAAATAAATGATAACTAAAATCTACTCTTTTGCAATCCAGGAAAAAAACATTAAAAACATACAATAATATGAAATAAGATAGAATTTGAATAATTTTCCGTTTGATATTTTAACGCTTTTTTTCCCTATGTTTGAACCAAATCTTTTATCAATACTTCAATAAAATTTCATAATAAGTTTTCCAATCACCAACAATTACTTCAAACATAATTTCAATTAACATAAATGAAAAAATCTATTGGTGGCCCAATAATTTTTAAAGCCCTCACTTTTCTATACAGTGAATGCGTTGATGTGTCTATTAACAAGTGCTACATAGTAGCGAGTACCTTCAATTTAGTTCAAATATAGTTAAATTAAAGTAAACAAATTTCTCTATGATGGCAATTAATCCATGATAATTTGAGTGATATGGCTATTATTAAGATAACCCACAAGCATGTAAATTTGAGAGTCTAGATTAAATCTACAATGCTTAAATGGGATAATAGCAACATTGTTTTCTAGGTACAACTAATGATATAAATTATTTTTTTAAGAGATTAGAGAACTAAAAATATATTTATTTGTAGTGAAAAAACCAAATACGAACATCAAATAAAGTTATATAATAAAATGGATAAAGAATATTTTTAATAATATATTTTTAAAAATCCAAACATTATGACACGTAATATGAATTTTTCATGTACATTATTCATCACGTATAATATGTAAAAGTAGTCGCTAGCCAAAGCAATTACTCAATCCGAGTAACAACGTATATCACAATATACCAATGATAATCTATTATTAGTAAATAAATATATTTTGTGAGAGGTATAAAAATGCGAGTTGGAAATATTATTGCTCCGAACAGGTCAATAACTAATTAGTGTTCAACACCTTTCATAATTTAGTAATAAATGCAAGTCAATTCATATTTTCCAGTGGAATACCAAATGGAAGCAAAGGGGTATTTTTAAGTGTCTTTATTGGTTCGAGCTGATTGGTCTGAAATCTTTTCTTTGGTGCAGGATGCACATATATAGTATAAACTTTATAGTGTTCCACGCAATTCATTCCTATCTCCGAATAGAAATGGTTTACGGTTGTGAAGATGGCCCTATAAGGTATGAGACAGAAGTGATACAAATCCGAGAGTGATCTAGGTCTTTCCAAGTATTTATTCTGATGTTCAGAATCCGTGTGATAACCCTTTACCCTTTGGGCAATCTAATATTACACGTGGTTAGGATATGTGCATGATTTAGAGGTCTTACTGCAAAAACAAGGTGGGGACTTGTACAATATAATTTATATTAGTGATGGAGTACATCTGTCATTTTATAGTGGAAGTTGTACATTAAATTGTACAACACAAATTAATAATGAAGTACATCTGCCATCATTACATAATAAGACGTGAAAGAATTGAACCAATAGTATTTTAGATATATAACTTTAAATATAGTTTACAAATAATAAATTTTAATTTATAATGTTAAATTTTAAAAAAATTTATAAATTTTTAGACAACTTAAATTTAATTTCAACATCAATTTTTTGAAATACGATATATCTATTACATCAAATATAATGAATTGCACTCAAAAATTACCCTCCATTGGAACATCCACGAAACAATACCACCTCCACAAAATATTAATGGTAAAAGTTTGCAATTATAATATTTTAACGATGTGCCATTCTTTACGTACATACACTAGTGCACTTTTCTAAAGCAGACCAAAAAGGTAAGTTGAGAAAAAATGTGCACACTTTATCATAACGTACAAAAGTATCCATCCAAAAAATAAGCAAGAAGTTTTTATTTATTTTCAAATGTTTCTTATAAAAGAAAACCTAATCTGTTTTTTTCCAAAATTCGGAGGAAAGATCAAAAAAAAAAAAAGCATGTCAACAAAGGCTTTGGAGTAGATAGAGCTTTTCGAAAATATAAATTGGTAACAGATCATTATTATGATTAGATACAAATTTGCAGAGGATAAATCTCAGGTATATCATTTTATCTTATTTATTATCTCAAAAAAAAATCATTTTTCTTAAATTTGTGTTTATAAAGTAAAACTAATTCTTTTTTTTCATTGGTCCAATTTTACCAGAGAGATTTCTGCGAGAGAGATTTACCAACAAAGACCACTTTAGATACATGACTCGAGTGCATTATTTTCAAAGCCCTAGATTTTCTGTTTGTCTGTCTTCCTCTATCTATTTCACAAGAACATTTTTTTTCCTTTCAAGCAACAGACTTTTATAGGGCTTCTTTACTTTTGTGGTCATTTGATGGAAATTTATATAATTATTTTATCTTATCTTTACTTACACATGGAGTGTTTGTAATATGTTACAATGAGACCATTCATTGTATTGGATCCCAAACCGTATTGTTGTTGGTTTTAGTTCTCAGTTATCGACGCACACAACAAAATAATAGCGCACTAGTGTATTTTGTATGGATAATGGCACATGTAATTGCAACTTATTTTAATGTTAAAAATATTATGGTTTTAAAATTTTTCATGGGTTTATCAATGCACAATAATAATAATGAGGCATCAATGTATCTTTTTGTTTTTAATGTGCCAATACATAATTATTAATAAGGGGCACCATTATCTTTTTTGTAAAACAATATTTCATTAGTTCTATATCTAAAGATCCTTGGTTTTTTTTAATAGAAAATGGTTTATAGGAGTTCAAAGGAAATAATTTATTGCATCGAGCATGATGGTAGCACAATTTAAAAAGACAAAAATAGGAAAAAAACATTCTATCTAGAAATTAGTCCATTGGAATTATCTATAAATTCAAATTAATGATCTGTATTAGTTAATTCATGCCATGTCGAGTAAAAATTTGAAGAAACTTGATAATACTATTCATAATGTAAGGCCAAGAGAGTATAAAATATTTATGAATATGTTGTCAAAATAGGAATAACTAGGAGGATCGAAAGGTAATGAATAGGAAGTTTTTTTTTCATTTTTTACTAAAAATGAATTTCTTAACATTAATTACTACCATGTTTTAAACACTTGATTTCATATGTTTTAATTGTTCTATAGAGAATGATGGGGAGGGAATGTAATGCCATCCTAGAAGGAAAAGATTACAAAAGATGCAAATCATGTTGAATTAGTCCTTACTTTATTTGGAGTGATACTAAAGTTAATGAGAGGGGAAAATATTTCTGTAAAACTATGATGGGTATAGCAAAAAAACATATAGATGTAGTTTTCACTTACAATAAAAAAAAATTATCTAATAATTCCAAAAACCTAGTTATATTTAAATTACATGAAGCATTTCTAGAGAAATGGTTAATGTTGGTTGTTAGAATTGCATTATCAAAAACTTACAATAAAAATAATAGAATCATTTAAAAAGTATTACTACTAAACATGTTTATGTATAGTATGTCCTAAAATTACTATATTCTTTTTCTTCGTTGCTATATTTACTTCCATTTCAATTTATAAAAAAGACTCGTTTCATTTTTCAAGAATATTATGCAAATTTTAAGTTATAAATGAGGGGATCAACAACAATGCATGTTGGTAGGGATGTCTAAAAAAGTGTACAATGAAATGTTAAAAGAAATAAATATAATCACATCACAAGAAGAGTCATTCCAACAACAATGTGAATTAAAGGTATGTAATTATTTATACATTATTTTATATACACTGAATTAATTACTACATGAAATGCTACTTTCAATTATCTTGTTGTAAAAAAAATGGAACCCATTTACCACATAAGACAAGATGATAAAGAAGAAAAAGGTTTATCACAAAGTTTAGGAGTACTTATATTTTCAACTGTACTTAAAACTTCATATTTGTTGTGATCATCTTCTAACAGGTGCTAACACACAAACAAAAATCGACTTAAAATTTGATCAACAGTGGGTTAATGCATGAATTGTGAGTATATGTTGATGAATTAATGGTTAATTGTACAATTTGTAGATAGCTATGTTGTTTAATTTCTCTCATTTTATGATTAACGAAACAACGTACAAAAGACATTTCTGTTAGTTACATTTGTGCTTCGTCACAATGTTTCAAACATGTAGGAAACAAAATATAGAGTGGATACAAAAAAACATATTTTGAGAGAAAGAATAAAGTATGGCTTAGAAATAATTTTTGTTATTCATGAAATATTCATTGCTCAAGTATGCTTTTAGATTTCACAATCATGTAGATCCTAATGTGTAAATGTAGATAT
The DNA here is from genome assembly GCA_031772625.1 of Pinus tabuliformis. NCBI lineage: Eukaryota > Viridiplantae > Streptophyta > Pinopsida > Pinales > Pinaceae > Pinus > Pinus tabuliformis. The sequence goes on along the minus strand of CM062819.1, from coordinate 1,883,550,593 downwards.
ACTTATTACCATTTATTTATATGTTAGTAGATGGAAGAACAAGAGATGAAACATCAAGCACAAGTCGATCAACTAAACATTGGGTTAAACAACCCAAGTACAATATCACCTACAGGGGATGAAGAAATGAGGCATACATGCAAGGATGAAGAAATGAGGCATACATGCAACTCGAGTGATGACAATATTTCAAGTGGTTAATAAAAATCAATATAATTGAATTTTATTGTGCATTATGCTTTGGAATATTTGTCTATGAAAATCATGTATTTTTTTCATGTACTTGACATATTGCCCCAATTGCATGAGACATCTATTGGAAACTATGAAAATATTGGGGGGTTGAATCAGTATTTTATATCTTCCAATAATTATTTATCCAATTACGCACATTCAATAAAACAACAATGCATGAATCACATAAATCTTGAACACAAGATATTTACATGGAAACACATATGGGAGAAATCCATAAATCTTCTTTTAATTATAATCTATATTCAAGCACCAACATAAACTTACATCAAATTATGTAGGCACCAGCCTCATTTTCTTTGCATAAAGCTACTCATTGGAAGCACTAACTTCCATTGTTTGCATCCATCAACTTGGTGAAGGCAGCAACCCCCTCCTATTTATCTACACCAACCTAAAGGAGACTCCAATGCCCTAATATGAATGCACCTATTCTCTCTACTTATATCCCTTTTTCATTCATTTTCAAAGTAAGATCAAAGGCTCTATAATTAAAATATCACACTGACACTAATGTTATTTCTCATGTCTTCTTCCTTTCTTTTATCTTCTAATGATTTCTCATATATTCACATCTACTTCCTTTTATTTGTATAGTAGCTTTAGTTCTCTATGCTCGTGCGTTCTCAACCTCTATTGATACTCTGTCTTAGAACTATAGTAATCTTCTCATACATGTGAAAATTCCTAGATCTAACAATCTTAGGAATCCTACTACAACCAGCTGAATCTACTTCACCTAGATTGTAAATTACATTACAAGCTTATTTTAGACTTCTTCATGAAACATTGAAGTAAATAACTGAAGCAACCTACACCAATTAAATATGATTCTGAAACATAGAAACTAAGAAAGAAAAATAGAAACACATATGACACAGTTATTTTTGGACGAAAGTTCGCAGAAAAACCTAATGCAGGAAAATCGATGCAGTAGCTTTGAGGGTTTATTATTATTAAGAAGTAGAAAATTTGGAATAAATCACTCAATACCTCACAGGGTTATTCAGTTACACAGATAAATGTTGGCAGAAGCTTTGTGAGTTTTACCTCACACAATCACTAAGAAAAAGTCCCAACTGTTCTGGCTGCTAGATGAGGTGCCCCTAGTAGGCCCTGCACTAGCTCTATGTTGCCTCTATGCTACCCCAATGTCAACCCTATTAGGCACAACATCACCCAACTAGGGAATTGACCAACAGCCCAGATTCACTACTCTCAGCCTCCCAATCTCACATCCCGACTTCCCGCTGCTGAAACTGACCCTTTGCTCTGATTTTCAGCTTTCTCTCTCTCCCTCTGTGTTGCTTCTGCATGGCCCTTCTAGCCCTGTGTCAGCCTCTGCATCAAGGCTACTAGATAACTCTCTACCTCTCTCTGCTGATGTATCTCCAATTGAGAATCTCTCTTTCTGGAAGTTGCTATCCCTGCCCCTCAACTCCAAGAGATATCTTCAGTTGATTTTTCCTCCTGAGAACTTCTCACTTCAGAAAATCAATTTCTTCAATCTCTTTGTGTGTTTTCCAAATGATCCTCAAGCCCCTTCTTATATCTTCCTATTGGACAACCAATGGCCTAGATTAAATCATAATCAAAGGCTCGGATCATTTTGTCTTGATTTGTGTCTTTTTCTAGAAGTTTCACCAATGATTAGATTAATACCCACTAATATTTTAATTTTCCTAAGTTTATACCTAGGAACCCCATTAAAAATATTAATTATTTTAATAAAATCACTTCTAGGTGGAATTTCCAAAAACGCTTTCTAGGTTCTTTTAAATACATGTGCCCAATCCTCATTGCAAAATTTGAGGCTTAGAGCACATCCGATGCTACTCCAAATCAACAATACACTCTTCAAATATATGTTTTCTAGTTTATGCAACAACTCCAAAAAACATCAAATTTGTACCTGTATGCTCTTCATTGCACACCTTTACCTGCTCTAATTGAAATATACTAGATTTGGTACCGAGATATATTTCATGATAGCAACATAGCTTCATTTTTTCATTTATTGTTAACTTCTTTTATTTTTTGCATCTATAGTAGTCATATGAGGAAATTTTGCATGAGAACTCCCACTTCTTATGTCGCTCTATTTCCATTTATATATTGTAGACCCCAAAGACTTGTTTGATGCATACTTTCAATCTTTCATGGATTTAGCAAATTTTGTATCTGCAAAACACCAAACATTTTTATCTCGTCTCTCAGTTTTTTAAATCTCTTGAGTCATATGACTAAAAACCAGTGGCTTAAGCTCAAAGACGCTTAACCCAGTGACTTGTGCAACTTGGCTAACCTACATTATATCATTTATTTTCAATGATAGGAAACATTTTCATTTTCCGCTCACCACTAGCCACGCATAGGTCTTGCCTACTTCAATACTTCGAGATGAGTAGTCCGATAGAGAGAGTCTTCACTTTCCCATTTCTTTTTGATGGTGGGAATATATCCTATTTGTCACTTCACCACTCGTTGCTTGTCATTTTCTTCAAACCCTTTGAGACCATTTGGTTGGATGGATGGATTCTCAGTTTCCTATTTATTTTTTATGACGAGAAACTCTCTTTTTTTCTGCTTCATCACTTGCCACTCATCAGTGTCATAACACCTTTTGGATCGATCAGTCCAATGGATGACGTCTACCATGTCAATGCTCCATGGACCAATTATGACTTGCCACTTGTCACACATTGCCACATGTCCTTCGAGTCACCTATCATGTGTCATACTAGTTACCTACCACATGTCACATGCCAAACATCCACTTGGACATCCAAAAGTGTTGAGAACAAGTACCAAATGTCACTATCTTGAGATTACCACATCCTTACATGAACCATGTCATTTCCATTTGTTATTACATGTGTTTCCACGTCATACTAGGGTCAACCTATTCCTACCCACCACCTATCAATCCTCACTCTATTGTGTGAAAAATGTTTAAGCTTGGTGGGTTGATAGACTCTTAGTAGCTTACCACTAAACCCTTTGTGACTAGGCATTGTGACTAATGGCTTTCCAAATCACCTCCCATCGGATTTTGGTGCTCCCTCTTGAGATTTTTTTTTTTTTGCATTGATTCGATGAGGGGAATGCACACATGTGGAACCTTAATCATTTGCAACCATGCCTTAGGATTTACGATAAGTACCACATGCCATCAGAAATATCTTTGAGAGGGTTATCTAACGAAACATTTTGCATGCTCTTTTGATCAAGGTACCTGTCAGCAAAATTCCTTCAAAGATCAGATATTAGGCTACATATCCAACAATCAACACATTTAGTAAGAAACAAAGATATCATTGGCATCAGACATAGCACACTACTAATATAATCAACATGTTCCCCTTGAACTTGACGTCAATAAAAATACTCAAAAATCTTCCCCTTTGGCATTGATGGCAATACAATCAAGCATTGCTTGTCATTGATGACCTTAAACATGCATGATTCCACCACCTATTAGTCTTCTCCTATTGGTCTACTCATTCTCCATCTCCATGTCTGCTCACTCTCCATCTTCAATGTATAATTTCTCTACTCACATTTCATCTCCAATGTTTTCTTACTCTCCCCCTTTTTTCTTTTGTTAGCACTCCGTAAATTTCCGTGAAATTTCCCTAAGATTAAGAGAGAAATATAGAGGTAACAATAAACCACTTCTAGGCCAGAATCTAGCCCTTATAGCCTTGGAGAGGGCTCTCTCACTTAGGTTTCTCAACAAATTTGTTATTAGGGTAGGTATAATAATAAATAACTTTTTATTTTTTAAAGCATTGTTGATGAGAAAATGGACAGATCCATTGGGCATGGAAACATGTCAAATCATTTTTTGTCCAATGATATGATGAAGAAAGAAAGGGTTTCTCCACATGGGAAAGGTAGGCAGCTTTGGTGATGGAATTTAGGTTAAATCGTTGTAGAGGGTGAGTGTATAAAGGTGAAAGACAACACATAGAACATCAATACCATAGATGAATTCTAGACTGTTGCCTTAAGATGAAAACATTGATAACTTGGAAAGCTAAATCATAGCAACATGAAGATGAATTCTCAATTAAACATCTGGTTCTTCCAAGCAATAATATATACATTTAAGAAATGTAAACACATGAGACAACTTACAAGATCAAAGGAGCATAAACCACCAAGATTCTGACACAGGAATCCCTGCAAATCACCTTCTAACTTTCATTCATTCACTAACAAATCTTTTAGGAAATACAGTGTACAAAAAATTCATTCTTCTCTAATCTCACCAACATAACACATTACCATGTTTTTTATATCTATATATATCATGAGGTTCAATCTCCCACTCTAGGTGGTCTAAATTATCAACCAAAACAAAATTCTAACTAGATACATCAAAGTTTTAGTGCATATACTGAAAAATAAGAGTGGTTTTCATTACAAGCAATCTAAGCTTAAAACATCACCAACTTGGAATATTTGAAAATAAACATTAACTAAACTTCCCAATACAATATGCCACCTATCAACTTTATCCAAACTACTTCTGGAAGCCAAAAATTCGATTTTTGAAATGAAATGGTGTTGAATGTCCAAACTTGCAATGCGTTAGCCAATTTCGCAACAAATTGAGGTAGCCCTCCATGTTTTGTATGGTTGTAGCCTTCCTTTGTCAAAATGGAGCAAATGGGTATGCTTCAAATACCTCTGTGATGGCACTGAACCTCTTAGATAAGATTCAAAGTGCTTGCAGATCTCCTTTTGGACTATCCCCCACTTTCATAACAAGAATGTCTCCTTTCACAACACCTTCAAAACTCTGAACATATGGTGACTTTTTCCTAATATAAAGTGTTGGAAGCATCAATGTGAATGTTCTAACCTTCATATAACTTTCACCCATGACAATCAAAACTTCAAAACTTCACTATACCACTAGTACCAAAGATTATATGAATAGTATAGAAAGCCCTTTCTGTGTTTCACAAGCTCCACCAAAAATGACTTATTTCTGAGAAAAAAGACAAAACTTTAGAGTTGAGTGGTACCTTCCTGATCAATATTTACCTTTGTACTAGCTTCTACTAGTATGTCCAACTTACCTCTCTTTCTCTTTCTTCTATATTTCTTGACCTCAGTAAGCTTCTGCTTTACCAATTTGAGTCGTATTTTTAACACCAAATTTTGTACATACAAACTTTTCACTTGCCTATACAGAGGCAAGGTTTGCTTCAACTTATTTAGCTTTCTCAAGGACCGTTTCAACAAATTCTAATTGCCTAAACAAATACGAATTATCCTTGTGATCCATTTCTACATGCTGATCTACTTGTTGTTGAACTCCTTCTAGTTGTTCCAATAGTTTTTCAGATTCTTTCTACTCATCAAACACCACACTTTGTTCTAGCTGGATAGTCTCCTTTATTTTCATTTGCACGTTGGCAGCAGACCTAGTTCTAGTTCTCCTTGATTATTCAATTGTCTCATTTATCTCTTCAACGTCAATCACCTATTTTCTTTTTCATTTGTCAGCATGTACCAATGTTTTCCTTGATGGTTCTCCTTCACTGGGCTGAACAACTTCTTGTGATACTTTATGTCCTAAGTTCTTTATGCTCTTGCTGCAAATAGGCTATTGTTAAGTGAGCCTTGTCCAACTGATCTTATAAGTATTTAATGCTCTGGTCCCTTTCATCAATTCCCACTTCCTTATGTGTACTTTTCGATTCCACAATTTGAATAGGTATAGATGAAGGATCTACAAGAAATCTCTTGGTTGCACATCTTTTTTGGGTGCCCTTTCCAATTTTTCTACTTCAGGTGAGAAATGAAGATTCTTATAACTTCTCTTATCAACTAATTTAATTTTAGTCAAATGATTCTTTACTGAGCTTGTTGTTGCAGGTGAAGCTTCTTTGATTACAGTTGATGGGGTATGTTTCTTGGTCCTCTAGTTGTTTGAATATTGTGCTATCCACCCTGAAGAAACCAAAAAGTCTTTCCATGACTTCTCCTTCCTTTTAAGTTCCTTTATTCTCAAAAATTTAGTTAATGAAAAATGAAACAAACTGGCTTCAATATGATTTTCTTTTGTTTGAACTTTGTCAACCATCTTACATAGACTCCTAAACAAATAATAAGAAAGATTCAAATTTTTCTTGCTAGTAAAATGCATTAGGAGCCTAATGTGATAGTGATACACTTTACTGAATGTTCCTTCACATGTGAAGTACCTTTGAATCATTTCCAACAGTTTAATATGGTGGTCTTGTAGATAGCTTCTTGGAACAACGGAACCATATCATTTCTAGTTTTTTGGTTTGATAAATTCTTCAAAATCAACCAAATAAAAATCCATGCCCTTGAACCATTGTTATCCATTCAAAGGGATCTCAATGGCCTTGGCTATTGATTGAGATGTGACTGGAAAAGTTAGAGTTCCCACCTTTTCTTGTAAACCATCAAAACCCCTAGAAAACTCCTTTGTCAACTGTAGATGATACCCCTGAATCTTTTCAAAAACCCTCACACACCCTACTTGTTCAAAATCCATTCTTATGGATGGATCTACATTGATGGTTGTGATATCTTGTATCTCAAATCATACAATGGCACCTCCCTTATGCTTCTTATCTTCTGGAGTTGACATGATTTTTCTTTTGCAACAGTGAATAGTTTAGGGTTATGAGCAGTTTTTTTTGTGTGATAATGGAGGTGTTATGATATTTAAAACCTATGATAATGACTTAAGAGACAACAAGAAATTACACAAAAAAGTTAAACAATGCATACTTCCTTAGGAAAACCCTACAAAACTTGCAATTTCACAATTGTTGGTAGATCATTTAAAGTGACAATCACAGTGTAAATGCCAGAAATGTAGCACTGAAGGTATTTGATTTTTAAAACACTTTCAGCCATAAGAACTTAAGGGAAGAAACTTTGATTTAGTGTTAAACCCAAGGCACCTATTGCATGTAGAGGCTTACATAGATAAAATGTGAATCAGCAGCGACAAATGAGGAATATAACACAATGTGTGGAATCGCATAGAATTAGGATAAAACCCCGTAAAAAGGAAAAACACAACGATTTTTGAAGAGAATTTATCATTCTTGTGATATCTTTATGGTTTATCCTACCTTCTACATGCAATTTTCGAGTTTGTTCAAACTGAGGAACAAAAATAGACCTATATTTTCACATGTGAAGAAGGTTTGACCACAGGTATGCGATAATGGTAGCACTATGTGAATTTGTAGCACCCATGCCTCCCTTTCGTGGTGAATGAAATGAGTAAACAAACGCCTTTAGTGAAAATGATGAAGAGCTAATCATTGTGGAATAGAGTCGAAAGTTCAAATAGACATGTAGAATGTCCTGGAGCAGAAATGAGAGTGTTGATCATGATAGGAAAAGGAAACCGTGAAGGATTGTCCTTCTAACCGTTATTTCCCACTAAGGTCATGAGTTTTCCTTGAAATTACATTCAAACTAACTCCAAAGAGCCTCCAAATATGTGCCTAAATCATCTCATGATTGCATTGATGTTGAGATAGCCTCTACACTTAGGTGATCCACTTATAATGACTAAGGATGGTGACTAACTCTTAATAACTAAGGATTTGTATAACATGATTTTTGCACTATTTCCAAGGTGACCAAAGACTTCCTATGATTAACCTTTAGTAAGGAAAACACATGACTTTAGACATTGAACTCTTAGCAAAATATACACCTTTGCATGACACTTAATCTAAACCTAAACCTCTTCAAATAATAATAGTCAGGTCATCGTGACTAACATTTAAAATTTTGACCTTAGATACATAGCAAGACTAACATGACCAAGATTCCTAGACATAGAACCCTAACATAGGCTCCAATGGGGATGGTATCCTCCCTCTGAGGTGCCAAGAACACCGTAGACTATTATCCTTATCCATTGGGCGCTTTATTGATTCTTAACTAACGAACTCAGACTCACTTGAATGACTATGAATTTTATTGCATATGGTAGTAGCTCATTAGAAACTCAAGGCCATCACTTCGAGCTTCAATTTCTGATGGCAACCACCCACACTGGTAGTACTGAAAATAAATATGGTACGTACAATGATGTGTTTAAACCAGCAGGACTTACGTAAAGTATTGCTTGATTATCTTGCCATTAGCAGGCCTAACAACAAGTAGTTCCCCTATCAAGTCTTTCAGCAGATAGGCATTGTTTCCATGAAAGGTTGCAATTTTATAAGGTCCCTTCCATAAATTTTCAAATTTTCCATGCTTTCCCTTTTCTTCATTCCTAGCATCCCATTTCAACACAAGTTCATCAATCTTGAAATCATTAGCTTTTATCCTTTTATCATGAATCCTCTTAATCTTGTCTTGAATCAACTAAGTGTTATGTAGATCTCCTCTCTAGTCTGCTGGAATTGTATCATTTGATTAATCCTCCTCTGCATATCATTTAGTTCCACCTCTGCTTCCGACAATAATTTCATTACTAGAACTCCTAGGGAAGTAAGAAAAACAACGTCATCTCGATACACCAATTGGAAAGGCCCAATTCATTTTTTAGGACTTACCCTATCTTCCCATAATGCATTGAATAATTTCTTATGTCAAGTCTTTTTGTTCTCTTGCAACAATTTATTTATGATATTGACTAAGCTCTTGTTAGAGGACTCTACCAAACCATTTCCTTGTGGGTAATAGGAAGTAGAGTGACCAAGCACTATGTTATATCTATTGTAGAAATAAATAATTCTTTTAGACTTAAGTGCAGCAATGTTATCAATAATAATCTTATGATGACAGCCAAATCTCAAGAGAATGTTACCTTCCAAGAATTGAATAATCATTGAATTTGTAGCCTGCATGGTCGAAATCGCTTCAATCCACTTAGTGAAATAATCTGTAGCTATCAATATCCATTTGTGTTAAGTTGATGAAATTGGATGAATCTCCCTAATGAAGTCTAATCCCCATTGTTGAAAAGGCACCTCCATTGAAATAGGCTTCAGAGGTAGAGGTAAAACTTTCTTCTTCCCTTTAAATATTTGACATGCATGATAGTTGGAAACTCTTTTGTGAACATCAATGAACAATGTAGGTCAGTAGAAACCAGATCTCAAAATTTTATTTGTTGTAGTTTTCCAAAAACAATTCCCTCGATAGTCACCCTTATGAAATTCCTCCATTATTTTATTTGCCTCATCTTCCAACAAGAAGTTCAACAATATATCTCCTACATCTTTCCAATATAAAGATTGATCTATAATGAAAAATTTAATAACTTTCAATTTAAGAAACCTTTCTTTTGTCTTTGTCAAACCAGGTGGAGCTTGTAGATGCTACAAAACATAAATGATATTTGTGTACTAGGGGGAAGAAATGAACCTTTCTGATACCTGTTGAACCACTTCTTCATCATTGTCTTGAGCAACAATGAAATTGATGTCCAATGCATGCAAATTTGATTCAGCCATCATTTTAGCTAGTCCTTGACCCTTTATAAGTTTAGTGGGATTAATTTCAATATCATACTCCAAAATAATAGCCATTCACTTACCTCTCTTTCCTTCTAGGTCAGTTTGAGTGAGAATCTCCTTCATGACAACATTAGGAACAAAGGAAATTATGTGAGAATTCAATATGTACACCCTAAAATCCTTCAAAGCCTTTACCAACAAAAAAGCTTGCGTCTCCATTATGTTATATTTCAGAGCATCATCCCTTAATCCCCTACTAAAAAATTCTATAGGTTGCTCACAACCTTCGTGATTTTTCTGCATCAATACTGCTGCAATAGTGTGCTCCAAGGAAAAGGAGAAAATAATGAAATATTTCGTATAATCAGGACTAGCCAAAACATGAACATGAGTTAAGGCTGACTTTACCTCATTGAATGACTTCTTTGCTTCAGTATTCCATTTAATCTCACTATCTTTCCTCAACATATTTGTGATGGCCCTTAAGATTTCAGCAAGATTTGGAATGAACCGCCTCAGAAAATTAATCCTTCCAATAAAAAACTACACTTCCTTTTTATTCCTTGGGGTATCAATCTTCTAGATTGATTCAATTCTTCTTGGGTCAATTTTGATGCCATCTTTGGAGATTATGTGTCCAAGTAGCTTACCTTCTTCCATTCCAAAAAGGGACTTCTTTGGGTTCAAAGAGATACCATACTTCCTACATTTCTTAAAAACAATCTTCAAATGTTGCAAATGATCTTCATCAAATTTAGAATACACAGTAATTTCATCAAGATAAATAACAATAAACCTATCTTTCTCATCAACAAAGGCAATGTCCATTTCCCTCTGGAAGGTTGCCCCTGCATTCATTAGTCCAAAATGCATCTTTACATACATAAATGTCCCCCATGGTGTGGTGAAAGTTTTTTTATCCTGATCCTCCAGATGTACCAAAATCTGATTGTACCTAGAGAAGCCATCAAGCAATGAAATCCTCCTAGAACCAACTACTCGCTGCAATATGTGATCCATATTTGGCAAGGGATAATTGTCTTTGAGAGAGACCTTATTAAGGTTTCGGAAGTCAACACATATTCTTATCTCTCTGGTCTTTTTCCTCACTAGAACTAAATTTGACAGCCACTTAGAAAACCTCAAAGGGACAATAATCTTTGCATCAAAAAGTTTTCTTACCTCCTTCTCAATTAAGGGCAGCAAAATAGGGTTAATTCTCCTTAACTTCTGCTTAAATGGTTTTTTTCCTTCCTTGATAGGAATGGTGTGTTGGATGATGCTTGTATCATAGGCCTTCAAGTCTTCATACCCCCATGCAAAAACATCATAATACTCCTTCATGAGATCAATATATTTCTACTTCTCTTCAGGACCTAAAGATTTAGAAAGTTTCACTATTTTAGTTTTGTCTTTAGTCCCTATGTTACAGTCTTCCACCTCAGTCTTAGTAGGTAGTATTTTAGGTTTATGAGCCACATCATTGAAATCAAACAATTCCTCCAAAGGAACTAAGCCTCTCGGGATCACATTGTCTTTCAGCTGCAAAACTTCAAGGTCTACCTTATGCTTATAAAGACTCTCCCTAGTCTGATTTATGTCAATTCCCTCTTCACCATTATCAAAACTATTTCCATCATCAATATGCATATTTGAAAATTCTCCTTTCAATTGTAGAATATTGTCCGACTGTTTATCATTATCAAATACTTTCCAATATCTAATGTTGTCTAACACAACTGGCCTGTATTTTACCTCAATTTCATACTTCTTGTTTGGATGAATAGGAATCTTAAATGTACTTGCTAAGGTAGCCAATGCATCAGCAATTGCATTATGATCTCTAGGAATCACAAATAAATTGTATTATGGAAATCATTGCATAAAATCTAAAACAACATTCCTATATGCCCTCATTCTAGGATGCTTGGTTGAATACTCACCTTTAATTTTCTTTATGATCAGTTCTGAGTCCCCATGGACTGAAATTCTTTTGGCTCCTGACCTTTTCAATAGTTGTAGTCCCAAAATCAGTGCCTTGTATTCAAAAAAAATGTTTGTTCATTCAAAAGCATGTTTGTAAGAATAGGTCTTCGACTTGCCTACTTTCGAGCTCATAATCCACACACCAACTCTATCCCCCTCCTTACTAACCACACCATCAAATTCCATGTTACACATACCTTCTTCATCATCATCAAACTCTAATTTTTCTTTCATCATTTTACCTTCATCCTTTTCTGATTTGTTGTCCCTATTTTGAGCATCTTCTTCCAAACATATATCATTGTATAGAATGAATGAATCCATATCTGAATGTACAGAATAAACATGATAATTAATTGGTTTGTCCTGACTGCTTACCATGTACTTCATGATATTTTCCCTATACAATGTCCTTGGTTGTCTAAACACTGGGATAGTGGCATATGACATTTCCAACTGCAAAGAGCACTTTAATTTTACACCCCAATATCTCGATAACAACATACTATACTTTGGTGGGATGTCAACAACAACCACACCGTTGGCTATAATTTGTTTGAGACTGACACATAAATATTTGATCAAACGAAGACACTTTACCTTGCTTGATTTGAAAGAAAATAGGTCTCTATATGGTTTGGTTATATCCAAGCCAAGCTTATCCATGATCACTTTAGGCATAAGTTGTGTGAAGCAACTGAATCTAACATGGCATTATGCAATATTAAATCATGAATATTTAGGCTGACATAAAATGGTGGCACATTACCTTCCTGTGAACCTCCTTCAACTTCTAGACCAAAAATAAATTCTGGGTGATCATCATTTAAATTGACAGTGTCTAACACTTCTCCTACCTTCAATGCCTTCAGAATTTGACCTTTATATGCATCGTTCTTCATAAATTCAACTAATGGAACAAAAAATTTAATCTTTGATATCTCATTTTCAAGGCCAAAAGATGACGGACTCCTTTCTACCACCTTAATAGTTGTATCTTTCTTTTTAGGAATTTCTTTGGGAGGATCAGCCTCTGTCTAACTAGTAGAAGGTATATCAGCCTAGACCTTTTTAGGAGAATTTATTGGGACTTTCCTATTCCTCAAATTATATTGTTTGTGGACTTCCATAATAGCATTTTGATAACCTTTCTTATAGTCTTCTCATTCTCCAGGCATGATATTTTTTTTGTGATTGTAAGAACAACTCATGTTCTTCCTTTGTAAAGAAAATATTATCTACTTCTCTGTTATGAAACCAGCTCAAGAAAAGATAGAAAAGATAGATCAACGCCTTAGAATTCAGCCTCTTCGAGGGGGCAACCTCCTTTACATTACATAAATGAACAATTCTTGGATGATACAAATGAAAAGGCCTCCTTTCTATATATAGGAGTCTAAGGGGTCATAACATAATCAGAGCCGACATAACAATAATAATGTAAGGGCACAATAATAACAATAGTGGGCTTCTATGGGGCACAATAGTAACAATATGGGCACTACATGGGTACATCAATATAATAAGTGGGTTGTACTAATAACAATAAGGGATTACACTAGTAGTATAGGGGCCTAACATGCCCCTCCCCTTCAAAAAGCGTTGTCCTCAACGCTTGAATAGTTCTTGATGCTTCTGTATAAAATTCTTGTCCTCCCCATGTGGAATCTTCAACGGGTAAATTCTTCCACTTGATGAGATACTCTGAAATTGATTGATTTAGTAGCTGTCGGGTTCTTGTTTCTATGACTGCTCCAGGTTCCAATATGATTTTTCCTTCCTCTTCAATTTCTGGCAATATTGTTTGAATTGGGATATTTTGCAACTTTTGAATAAGTGGCCATACTTCTTTGTCCTTCTTCCATTCATCCCTTGCTTTGTTTATCCAATCTGGTTGGATAATAGAAATAACACAAAACAATGCTTCCACATCCTCATCCTTGAAGAGTCTTCCCATTCGGTAAGGTCACCATTTTTTAAGTGCATGTAGTATTGCCAACATTTCCTTCTCATAAATAGCTTGCTTGAGATGTAGCAGTAAAAATACCCAATCAAAACATTTTTCACTACAATGTTGATCTACCTGTTGTTTCGTTTGATTTTGCACCGAAGTGGTGTTATCCTTTAAAAGTTGGAGAACTTGTTGTTGATGCTCGATGTGATCTTTCATTGCTTGAACCTTTTTCTTCTTGATATATCCTTCTATCTCTAGAGTTTGAGGAGTGGTAATTTCTTCCAATCCTTTACAAGATATGGTCAGATTCATTTCTTGATGCTCGATGTGATCTTTCACTTCTTGAACATTTTTCTTTTTGATATGTCCTTCTATCTTGAGAGTTTGAGGAGTGGTAATTCCTGCCAATGCTTTACAAGATATCGTCTGATTCATTTCTTCTTTCTCTGGGGTGGGGTCCTGGCATATATCTTCTTCCTTTGATGTTTCATGATCCTTTTCTTCCTCTTCTTCATATTCTATGTAAAATAATTTCTTCTCGGCACACTTATGACCTTTAGTGCATTTGCTATCACAATTGTAACAAAGACCTTTTTCTCTTTTTTCTTCCAATTGTTGTGGTGTAACCCTTGTAGGTTGTGGAAGGCTAAGAGAAACAACACTTTCATCTTTATAGTTGTGAGGGGTATGCTTCCTGGTTTCCATAATTTTGCTTTCCAATATGTCACAAAGTGCTTTTACTCTTTCCAATTGTTGTGGTGTTGCTCTAAAGAAGGTGTTGCTCTTTGTATCCTCATAATGTGCTATCATTTCCTCCGTGAAAATTGACCATGTAACAAGTTGTTTACGAGAACAAAGCCCTTTATACCATAAAAATTGATCCGGTTCTAAATATGAAGATGCAATACATACCTTTTGTAATAGTGGTACACCATGTAGATCAAAATATTGCTCCATCTGAAGTATCCAATTTACCAAATCCTTGCCATCAAACTTCCTCATCTTGCTTTTTCTTGATTTTAGGAGCTTGTTCTTGAAACAACTGTAACTCTATATATTCAGATCTTTAAGTTCTAAATTTTTGAGCTGTAATAGCCCTCTGTGCCCTCTTTCCAATGCCACAAGTCTAACCCAAATTGGATTCTCCAAGAAAGAGTTATGCACAATCTCCCAAGATGACCTGATTATAGACCTTTCCAGAAGAGCGAACTTGTATGAAGTGCCACGTGTACAATTTTCGATCTTTAGTTCTAAAAAAGATATACAAGAAACTACAGTCCGTCCTCTTTCTGTACCTTGTTACGAAATTTCAATCTGATTCCCAGAGAGAAAGTTATGACGATTTTCCCCAGGTCACCTGTTTTGAATGTAATTCTGGAGTCTGCAAAAAGACCAACTTCCTCAGATCATATCTCCACAAATATCGTGCGAAAAGCTATGAAATTCGGACTCAAGGTTCAACGCCATTTCTTCTAAAATGGGTTTTTTTTGAGACTTTTGAAACGTCACAGAAAAAAAGTTATAGCGAAAATTCCACGATGACCTGTTTGGAGCAGCGAAACCCTAGAATCCAAAGCTCTGATACCAAATGTTATGAAACTAGCTCAAGAAAAGATAGAAAAGATAGATCAACGCCTTAGAATTCAGCCTCTTTAAAGGGGGTAACCTCCTTTAAATTACATAAATGAACAATTCTTGGATGATACAAATGAAAAGACCTCCTTTCTATATATAAGAGTCTAAGGGGTCATAACATAATCAGAGCCGACATAACAATAATAATGTAAGGGCACAATAATAACAATAGTGGGCTTCTATGGGGCACAATAGTAACAATATGGGCATTACATGGGTACATCAATATAATAAGTGGGTTGTACTAATAACAATAAGGGGTTACACTAGTAGTATAGGGGCCTAACATGTAACATGCCCCTATACTACTAGTGTAGGGGCCTAACATTCTCCCTCACCAAAGAGATTAATTTGATCATGTTCTTGTTCTTCTGATGCTTCTTTCTCTTCTTCTGCATAGTTTTTCTAAAAAGGAGGTCTGATTTTTTGTTGGTCTATTGGATTTCTGTAGTCCCTCTGCTTAAATTGAATATGTTGTCTCCTAAAACTAGGATTTCTTATTTGAGGACCTCCCTGTGGTTCTCCTGCAACCACTCTATCTGTTAGAGTCATTTCCTCCATCATCTTTTCCATGGATTTTACCAAAGTATCCAACTTAAATCTGATGATGTTAAAGGCTCCTCCTTGATGGTTACCCTCTTTTTAGTCTTCAACTTGGATTTCTTAGCCAATAAGTTTGCTTCTACACTAGCAACATTTTTCTGCATGTCCTCCAAGGTAGCTGGGCTTATTTCTCTTAGTTGGTAGGGTATGTCAGCATCGAATCCATTTGGATAGTGAAGTAAGGCTAAACCTGGTGGAGGCTTTATTTCTACAGGGATAGAATTATAAACATTATTGAATCTGTTTGAATAATCTTGGACTGATTCTCCTGGAGCTCTCTTCAAGTTTTCATATTCTGCTAGAATCTGAAGAGGGTTCCTTTTTACCTCCAATCGAGAAAGGAAAATTTTATTAAACTATTGAATATTTGCAATATTTCCTATTGCCAAGCCTCTATACCATTTTCTAACTTCCCCTGCTAAGATTTGGGCAAAAAGCCTTAGCTTAACATCATCATCATCTACTTCTTCAAGCTCTATAAAATCATTCATTTTGTCTATGTGTTGTTGTGATGTAGTAGGACCAATGCCATAAAATTGAGGTATTTGCTGCCCATAATTGTGTGGCATAGAATTCAGTGGTGCCTACAAGACAAATGGGGCACAATGAGCTGCCATGATTGTGGTTTGAAACGTAGATGCACTCACTACTATTCTTGATGGTGAGGGTGGAAGAGGTGGTGAAACTATGATTTGTTGAGTTGTCATAAAGGGAGGAGTATAGACAACATATGTAATATGAGCAGAACAATGTGAAGGGATCAAAGGAAAATAAAATGAGGGAACAAAAGATGTAGTAACAATCTACTGAAATATGGATGATTTTTCAGCAACCTTATGCAACTGATTGACCAAGTGCTCAAGTTTATGAAATTGTTGTAAAATGTCTTTATCAGACTTGGAAATGCCAAGTTTATGTGTTGGGATATATGGTATTAACTTAGAGTCATCAATGATTGTCTTAGAAAAAAAAATCAGATTTGGATCTAAAAAGGTTATGCTCAAATGGCACATCAAATTCAATGTCCTCAATTGTTACAATGCTTTTAGGAAGGGTCTAAGATATTTGTAAAGGACTGTTACTTGCTTGATGTTTTTCAAACTTCTTCTTTCTAATCAGTTTCTCTAGATCACTTATAACTTCAGGGGGATCACGATATAGATGTGATCATGTATGGATCTTTTGAGAAGCCAGATTTCCAAGAAAACTTATCACAGGTAGGCTAAAACACAATTTTTAATTGAAAATTTCAGCCTAATTATTCTCAACTCATTGTCTGCCACAGGAACTAGGTTTAAGATTTTCAAATCAAGATTTTACCAGGGAAGATTTAGCTTTTGGTTCCACGAAAACGGCGCCAGAATGGTAGCACTCCGTAAATTTCCCTAGGTTGAAGAGAGAAATACAAAGGTAACCACAAACCACTTTTAGGCTAGAATCTTGCTCTTCTAGCCTTGGAGAGGGCTCTCCCACTTAGGTTGCTCAACAAATATGTTATTCAGCTAGGTATAATGCTAAATAAAGTTTGATTTTATTAAGGATTGTTGATGAGAGAAGGGATAGATCCATTGGGCATGGATTCATGTCAAATCGGTTTTTTGTCTAGTGATATGATGAAGCAAGAAAGGGTTTCTCCACAGGGACAAGGTAGGCAGCTTTGGTGGTGGAATTTAGGTTAAATAATTGTATAGGGTGAGTGTAGAAAGGTGAAAGACAACACATAGAGAATCAATACCATAGATGAATTCTAAATTGTTGCTTTAAGATGAAAACATTGATAACTTGGAAAACTAAATCAGAGCACCATGAAGATGAATTCTGAATTAAACATCTGGTTTTCCAAGCGAGAAGATATACATTTAAGAAATGTAAACACATGAGACAACTTACAAGATCAAAGGAGTACAAACCACCAATATTCTGATATGGGAATCCCTGCAAATCACCTTCTAACTTTCATTCATTCACTGGCAAAGTTTTCAGGAAATACAGTGTACAAAAAGTTTGTTCTTCTCTAATCTAACCAACAGAACCCATTACCATGTTTTTCATCTCTATATAAATCATGAGGTTTGATCTCCCACTCTAGGTGGTCAAAATTATTGACCAAAACAAACTTCTAACTAGATACATCAAATTTTTAGTGCATATACTGAAAAATAGGAGTGGTTTTCCTTACAACCAATCTAAGCCTAAAACATCACCAACTTGGAATATTTGCAAATAAAAATTAAATACAACTCCTAAGACAATATTCCACCTATCCACATGATCCAAACTAATTCTAGAAGCCAAAAATTTGAAATTTGAAACAAAATGATGTTGATTGTCCAAACTTGGAGTGCATTAGCTAGTTTTGCAGCAAATTGAAGTAGCCCTCCATGTTTTTTATGGTTGTAGCCTTCCTCTATCAAAATAAAGAAAATGGATATGCTTCAAATACCTCTGTGATGGCACTGAACCTCTTATATAAGATTCAAACTTCTTGCAAACCTTCTTTTAGACTATCCACAACTTTCGCAGTAAGATTGTCTCCTTTCCCAGCGCCTTCAAAATTCTGAACATACAGTGACTCTTCCCTGATATAAAGTGTTGAAAGCATCAATGTGAATGTTTTAACCTTCATATAACTTCCCCTCATGACAACCAAAACTTCAAAACTTCACTATCCCACCAGTACCAAATATTATCTAAAAAGTGCAGCAAGCCCCTTGTTGTGTTTCACAACCTCTGCCAAAACTGACTTATTTCTGAGCAAAAAGACCAAACTTTAGAGCTGACTGATACCCTCTTGATCAAGATTTACCTTTGTACCAGCCTCTGATAGTATTTCCAACTTGCCTCTCTCTCTTTCTTCCAGATTTCTTGGCCTTAGTGAGCTTGTTATTTACCAATCTCAGACTTCTTTTTAGCACCAAATTTTGTACATACAAACTTTTCACTTGCCTATGCAGAGGCAAGGTCCACTTCAACTTGTATTTAAATTTTTCAAGAACTGGTTCAATTTCTTCTAACTACCTAAACAAGTACAACTTATCCTTGTGATCCTTTTCCACAAGCTAATCTACTTGTGGTTGAACTCCTTCCAATTGTTCCAATAGTTTTTCAAATTCTTTCTGGTCATCAGACACCACCCTTTGTTATGGCTGAATAGTCTCCTTTATTTTCAGTTCACCTTGGCAACAGAGCTAGTTCTAGGTCTCCTTTATTGTTCAACTGTCTCCTTTATCTCTTCAACATCAATGACATGTTTGCTTTTTCCTTTGTCAACATGTACCACTGTTTTCCTTGATCGTTCTCCTTCACTGGGCTAAACAACTTCTTATGATACTTTATGCCTAAGATCTCTATTCTCTTGATGTAGATAGGTTATTGTTAAGTGAGCCTTGTCCAACTGATATTGTAAGTCTTTAATGCTCTGGTCCCTTTCATCAATTTCCACTTCCTTCTGTGTACTTTCTTATTCCACAATTTCAATAGATGTAGATGGAGGATCTACAGGAAATCTCTTGGTTGAACTTCTTGTTTTGGGTACCCTTGCCACTTTTCTACTTCAAGTGAGAAATGAAGCTTCTTATCACTTCTCTTATCAACTGATTTAATTTTATTCAAAGGATTTTTTACTGAGCTTGTTGCTTCAGGTGAAGCTTCTTTAATTACAACCAATGGGGTATCTTTCTTGGTCCTCTGGATGTTTGAATATTGTTCTATCCACGCTGAAGAAACAAAAAATTCCTTCCATGACTTCTCCTTCTTTTCAAGTTCCTTTATCACCAGCAACTTAGTTAATGAAAAATGAAACAAACTAGCTCCAATCTGATTTCCTTTTATTCGAACTCTCTCAACCATCTTACATAGACTCCTAAACAAATAATAAGGAATATTCAAAGGTTTGTTGCTAGTAAAATGCATTAGGAGCCTAATGTGATAGTGATACACTTTACTGAACCTCCCTTCACATGTGAAGTACCTTTGAATCACTTCCAACAGTTTACTATGGTGGTCTTGTAGATAGCTTCTTGGAATAGTAGAACCATATCCTTTTCGGTGTTTTGGTTTGAGAAAGTCTTTGAAATCAACCAAATCAAAATCCATACCCTTGAACCATTCTTCTCCATTCAAAGGGATCTCATTGGCCTCATCTATTGGTTGAGTTGTGAATGGAAAAGTTAGAGTTCCCACCTTTGCTTGCAATCCATCAAAACCCCTAGCAAACTCCCTTTTCAATTGTAGATGATACCCCTGAATCTTTTCACAAAACCTCATACACTCTACCTGTTCAAAAGACATTATGATTGTTGGATCTCCATTGATGGTTATGATATCTTGTGGCTCAAATCATACAATGGCACCTCCCTTTTGCTTCTTATCCTCTGGAGTTGACATGATTTTTGTTTTACAACACTGAATAGTTTAGGGTTATGAGAAATTTCTTTTATGTAATAATGGACGTGTTATGATATTTAAAACCTCTGATAATGACTTAAGAGACTACAAGCAATTATACAAAAACTTAAGCATTGCAGACTTCCTCAGGAAAATCCTACAGAACTTGCAATTTCACAACTATTGGCAGATAATTTAAAGGGACAATCAAAGCGTAAAAGCCAAAAACATAGCACTGAAGGTATTTTAAAAAATAATCAAGCATAAGAACTTAAGGGAGGCATCTTTAATTTAGTTTACACCCAAGGCACCTATTTCATGTAGAGGCTTACATAGAGAAAATGTGAATTAGTAGGGACAAATGAGGAATATAACACATTGTGTGGAATCACAATGAATTAGGATAAAACACAACACAAAGGAAAAAACGACGATTTCTAAAGAGTAGCAATAGTTAATTTATCAATCTTGCAGGCTTGTTATGGTTTTTCCTAGTTTCTACATGAAATTTGAGAGTTCATTCAAATTGAGGAACAAAGATAGACCTATATTTTCACTTGTGAAGAATTTTTGACCACCAGCATGTGAGAATGGTAGCACTGTGTGAATTCGCAGTGCCTCTGCCTCCCTTTCATAGTGAATGAAAAGAGAAAACTAGACCCTCTAATGAAAATGGTCAAGAGTTTAGCGTTTTGGAATGGAGATGAAAGTTCAAATAGACATGAAGAATGGCCTAGAGTGGAAATGAGAGTGTTGATCGTGATAGGAAAAAGGAACCATGAATGTGTAGCAACTTCTGAAAATGCAACGCTTTAAGAAAATGGAAGGACTATCCTTCTGATCATTATTTCTCACTGAGATCATGAGTTTTCCTTGAAATGACATTCAAACTGACTCCAAAGAGCCTCCAAATTTGTGCCTAAATCATCTCATGATTGTGTTGATGTAGACATAGCCTCTAGACTTAGGTGACCCACTTATAATGACTAAGGATGGTGACTAACTCATAATAAATAAGGATTTGAATAACATGATTTTTGTACTCTTTTCAAGTTGACCAAAGACTCCCTATGATTACCCTTTAGTAAGGAAAACACATGACTTTAGACATTGGACTCTTAGCAAAATAGACACCTTTAC
Organism: Pinus tabuliformis; assembly: GCA_031772625.1. Taxonomy (NCBI): domain Eukaryota; kingdom Viridiplantae; phylum Streptophyta; class Pinopsida; order Pinales; family Pinaceae; genus Pinus; species Pinus tabuliformis. Next base: position 1,883,529,152 of record CM062819.1, on the reverse strand, counting down.
ATGACACTTAATCTAAACCTAGACCTCTTTAAACAATAATAGTCAGGTCATCATGACTAATATTTACAAATTTGACCTTTGATATGTAGCAAGACTAACATGATCAATATTCCTAGACATAAGACCCTAACAACATCAATGGAAAAAGAGTTCCTACTATTCAAATTGTGTTGTTTTTTAATTCTCCCCTCTAGTATCAATGGACTTTGTTGTTGCTTATACAACTGAACAAATCCACACTAAATGTTGTTCCAAGAGCCAAATTCTCCTCCTTTGTGAGATAAAGAGCACATAATTACTCTCATTGAACTTATTTGCTTTTCTTCTCATCGACCTCCTAGCATACAGTTATCTTGGACTAAATAAGATAGTTGCTTTCATTCCTTGTGAAGTAAGCTATTGAATATATGACGGATACATCACTCCCAAATTATGCCTCAAATAATTGAAGGGCTCTTTGGAAAGAGGCTTGGTGAATATATCAACAATTTGTTCCTTTGTTGTTATATATTCCAACCTCATAATCTGATCAACCAAAAAATAATACTTTAAGGGTGTATGCTTGGGTTTTGAATGAAGGACAATATTCTTGTACATACTTATACCACTTTTATTATCACAAAAAATCGTAATTGGTCCATCATACATTACTGCCATGTCTTGCAAATTATGCTTCATCTAAAAAATATGAGTGCAATGCAGAACAACTACTATGTACTCTACCTCAACCATGGACAATGAGATTGATATTTTTTTTGCTTAACCAAGCCACCAAATGTTATCCTAAGAAGAAGGTACCACCACTTTTTCTCTTTCTATCATCTACACTACCATCCCAATCAGCATCTGTGTATGTAGTTAAGGAAAAGTTTTGACCTTTGGATACCATACACGAAAGTCCATTGTGGCTTTTAAATATCTGAAAATTAGTTTTGCAACTAATATATGACTGTCCTTAGGGGATGATAAATACCTCGCAACTGCACCAATAGCTTTCATTATGTCTTTCCTTGAGGCTATTAGGTACAAGAGGCTATTAATCATTGATTTGAACATTGTTTGATTGACCTTAGGTGATTCATCCTCTTTGTTCAGCTTACACCCAGTGACCATGGGAGTGCTAATAGGTGAACACTCTTCCATCCCAAAAAAATTCAATATCTCCTAGAGGTATTTTATTTAGGAGATAGACTTTACTCTTGTTGATTGTTCTATCTGCAAACCGAGGAATAAGGATAACTCTCGTGGCATAAGCATTTCAAACTTAGCTTGTGTTTCAACTATAATTTTTTTCCTTAGCAAATATCTATCACTTCCAAAAATTATGTCATCAACATAAACAATAATGACTAAAAGATTTTCATTTTCATACTTTATTTACAAATTACTATTGGTTGTCCCTCTTTCGAAACCTTGTTTGTGTATATGTTTGTCTAATCTTGAATACCATGATCTTGGTGCTTGCCTTAGCCCATATAAAGCTTTCTTAAGTCTACACACATCATTTATGTTTCTTGCAAATTGGAACCATTCATGTTTTTTTATACAAACTTCCTCTTTAGGTTCTCCAATTAGAAAGGTTTGTTTCACAATCATTTGATAAATTTTGAACTTCTTATGACTAGAAAATGATAAAAACAATATTTTGCCTACAATCTTTCAATAGGAGTAAGATTACTTCAAAGTCTACTCCTTCAACCTAGACACACCCTTTTCATACTAATCTGGCCTTATTTCTAACAATTTTTCCATCCTCATTTAGATTTTTCCTAAAGACCCATTTTATGCAAATGAGTTTTTTATTTATTTGTCTTGGAACTAATTCCAAAGTCTATTTTTTCACAATTTGATCTAATTCCCCATTCATGGCATTTATCTAGTGCTTATCTTGACTTTCTTGAGAAAAAAATTTGGGCTCAATCATGGCTAACATAGAATATGTTCTTGCCTAGGGATACTTTTTCCTTCTAGTTTGAAGTCTTAGTTCCTTCTTCTTCTTCTTCTTCTTATTCTTCATTTTGTTCATCTTCATATTATTGCAATCATGATTTTCGTTACACCAAAACCTGGAGGTGTTAGTAAACGAATGCATCACTAGAGTTAATGGATCCATGAGAGGAAGTTAAGAACATGTCATGAAACACATGGGGAGCGCTGATTTATCTAATGTTCAACAATCTCCCCCTAGAGTGAGTCGTGTTTGACTCGATATCGATACTCGTGGCTCTGATACCACTTGTTGTTTTCTTTGTGTCGCAAGAGTGCATGTCATTGATCCTGAGCTACAACACCCATTTTTTCTCTACACCAATAAAATTATCAGTCTCACAGACATTGTAAATTATCAGTCTCACAGACATTGTCATTGCATCTGCAACATTCTTCAAAGTGTCCACCTTTAACATCGATATCCTAGTTTCCTTCTACTTCTTCTTCTTCTTCTCCATCTTCTCCTTCTTCTTCTTCTTCTTCTCCTTCTTCTTCTCCTTCTTCTTCTCCTTCTCCTTCTCCTTCTCCTTCTCCTTCTTCTTCTCCTTCTCCTTCTCCTTCTTCTTCTCCTTCTTCTTCTTCTTCTCCTTCTTCTTCTCCTTCTCCTTCTTCTTCTTCTTCTTCTTCTTCTTCTTCTTCTTCTTCTTCTTCTGATTCTTCATTTTGTTCATATTCATATTGTTGGAATCATGATTGTTGTTACACCAAAACCCACAAGTGTTAGTAAATGAATTCATTGCTAGAGTTAACAGATCCATGAGAGGAAGTTAAGCACATTTCATGAAACACACGGGGAGTGTTGGTTTATTCAATATTCAACAATCTCCCCCCAGTACAAGTCGTGTGTGATTTGAACTTGAGACCTTTGGCTCTGATACCACCTGTTGTTTTCTTTCCACTAAGGGGGGCGTAAGAGTGCACAAGTCATTAGTCCTAAGCTGTAATGCCCATTGTTTCTCTACACCAAGAACACTTCTCAATGCTTATAGACTTTATCAATGCATCTGTAACATTATTCAAAATGTCCAACTTTACCAGCAACACTTTTTTAACTTCAACCATATCCCTCACAAAGTGATACTAAACATCAAAATGCTTTGTCTTTAAATGATAAACAGGGTTCTTTGCTAATAAAATTTCACTTTGGTTGTCACAGTCTATCCTTATGGCCCATTGTATTAACCTCGTGCTTCAAAAAAATGTCTACAACCAAACTTCTTCCTTGTTTTCATGAGTGGTTGCCATGTATTTAGCCTTTGTAGTTAAAAGTGCCAATATAGACTATCTCTTGCTCATGCAACTAACTGCTCCTCCAGATAGGTTAAACACATACCCACTTATAGATATTCTCCAATCTATATATCTAGCCTAGTATGCATCCACAAATCCATGTATGTCCAAAAATTTGTCCAATCTTGGTCTTCCTTGGTAGCACAAACCATAATCACTAGTGCCACGTAAATACATGAAAACTTTCTTCATTGTTGTCCAATGCTCCTTCCCTAGTTTTGACCTAAACCCGCTCAATACTCTCATTTCATGTGAAATGTCTGGCATGGTACATACCATTTCTTAAATTAGATTACCATCTACACTTGCATATGGAACACAAGATATGTCCTCTTCCTCTTCTTGTGTATTGGGACACTGTCTAAGAGATAACTTTACACCCACAGGAATAGGAACCTTGACCGGTTTACTATCCTGCATATTAAACCTCTGTAATATTGTCTCGACATAGTTCATCTAGTTTAACCAGAACTTCATCTTTGCTTGATCTCGTTTAATTTCCATGCCCAAAATATAGTTTGCAACACCAATATCCTTCATGTCGAATTTGGACGAAAATTGGGCCTTCAAATCCTGGATAATTTCTTTGTTATTTACAATCAGCAACATATCATCCACGTACAAGACCAGATAAATAATACAATCATCAACTATTTTAAAATACACACAGTGATTCTCCTTGTGAAACCAAATCCCCGAATATATGTATCAAATTTTGGATACCATATCCTTGGTGACTATTTTAACCCATATAGAGACTTTTTAAACTTGCATATCAGTTCTTTCTTACCCTTCACTGAAAATCCTTCTGGTTGCTTCATGTATATATCCTTTTCTAGATCCCCATGAAGAAATTTTTTTTTAACATGCATCTATTCTACCTCAAAATAAAAATAAACAACAACAGATAAAAGTAATCTTATAGAAGCTAACTTGGCGACAGGAGAAACAATATCACCAAAATCAATTCCTGACACCTAGGAATAACCTTTTTCTACCAACTAAGATTTGTATTTCTCCACCTTTACTTTTGCATTCATATTCTTATTAATCACCCATTTGCTGCCAATGGTTTTAATTCCAACCCGCAACTCCGCCAGATCCCAAGCTTAATTTTTATCCAAGGCTTCCATTTCTTCAACCATGGCATTTTTCCAAAGTTTTCCATCCATTGAATCCACTTCCTGCTTGACAGTTCTAGGATCATCATTAGTAATGGATAGAGAAAAAGTTGAATAGAAATCATATGGATTATACCTCTCTGGTTTCCTTCTCTCTTGAACTTGTCTCTTGAAAACTGGAGTGTGTGACTCTTCCTCTTTTATTTCATGTTCTTTTGTAGAGTCTGGTTCTTCCTCCTTCAATTCAAACATTATATCTTCAGGTTCCTTTAGTAGGACTTCATGTTTAACAAAATATTTTACCTCTCTAAACACCACATCTCATTTGTACACAACCCTCCTTTTTTTTAGGTTCCAAAGCTTGTAACCCTTTAAACCATCCTTTTACCCAATAAATATGCATCTTTCATATTTACTATCCAACTTGGTTCTTTTCTCCTTCGGAACATGTACATATGCATCATATCCAAATACCCTGAGATCTCAGAGATAGGGTTTCTTACCATTTCATACCTCATGTCGAGTCTTAACTTATAACATTGATGATGGTGATCTATTAAACATGTAACATGCAATATACACTACCTCTACCCAGAATTCCTTCCCTAATCCAACACCACTAAGCATGCTTCTTTCTTTTCCCATCAACATCTTATTCATTATTTATGAAACTCCATTTTTCTAAGGTGTGTATGGAGTAGTATTCTACATTCTCTACCACACTTCTTACAGAACTATTCAAATTCCTTCTTGTAGAACTCTCCACCGTTATCTCTCCTCAATGCCTTGATCTTTTTTTCTGTCTAATTTTCCACCAGAGCCTTAAATTCTTTAAACCTGTCAAAGACTTTATATTTCATCCTAAGGAAATATATCCATGTATTCCTCAAGAAGTCATCTATAAACGAGACATATTACACAGATTTACCCAATGATGGAACAGAAAAAGGTCCAAACACATCACTATGCACAAGCTCAAGTAGCACCAAAGGCTAAACTCACCTAATTATGCTTCCCATATACACAATATTCATAGAAATTTAAATCCATAGAGAAATTATACATACCTTTTACCATACCATTACCATGAAATATTCAAAGGCCCTTCTCTCCAATATGTTCAAGTCTTTGATGCCACAACATAGTCTTTTCTCCAAATACCACTAGACTTTTTGCTCCACTTTCAGGAACCAGATAACTATTACACCCATCAATAATAGTGTTTCCCAACATCTTGTACAGAGCTCCAATCCAAACTCCCCGCATAAATACTATTGCTCCCCAAACCATCTTGCATGTATCCTTATCAAACATTATTTTTACACCTATGTCATCCATCTTACCTATAGAAATTAGATTTCTGGCCAATGCAGGAATGTGCAGAAAACAAAGAAGTGTTCTAATCCTTTCACCTTGCAACTTCACTTGACTTTTCACATCTTATGATTTTATCCTTCCTATCATCCCCTAGGAAGACATCACTACCATCATATTTTTTGTACCCGCATAACCACTCCCTATGGGGAATGAACTGAAAGGATGCATCTGAGTCATTTAATCATGCCTCATGATATACATGTGTACTTGAATAAGAAGCCAAGTACACATCCCCACCTTCATCTTATAAGGTCAGTTTAGCCTCTGCAGAAGGAGCATCATCAGATCTCTTTCCTTTCTCAGGAGTTTTAGATTTACAATCCTTTAGCTCTTATACCAAATGTAGGTTTTAACCCTGTATAGAAATTGCTTGCAAAATAATTCTTAAAACAGAAAAATAAGAAATGGAAGAAAATATACACAAAGATTTTCTCCTGGAACCCAAACCAAGAAAACCAATTTGATTTTTCATTATATTCCTTTCAATGTTACAATACATTATATACATGGCACATGTTCAAGCATCCATAAACCCCATTCCATTAACCCTGGATTAGAACATAACCATTTCCCCTTCTTTTCCATATTTCCAACATACCTTTACAAGTTTCCCTGGAGATTTAGATCTCCCACTTGAGGAATTATTTCTATTTTTTGTCTAGGACTGTCCTCTTATAGACAAGGCATCTCCATTCTAGTTCTCCATATTTTTCTATCTCATCTCCTCCGACAACAAGGATGAGACTATTTCATCAAATTTTAAGGTAGTTGTATTGTTACCTATAGCAACAACCAGACTATCCTAAGAGTCTGGTAGAGAACACAACAAATTGATGCACTTATCTTCATATGAAATTTTAACATCAACATATGACAATTGACGTACCAGAGTATTAAAGGCATTCAGATGCTTTTTCACTGAGTCTCCATCCTTCACCCTTAGGTTGTACAATTTTTTCTATAGGAATAATTTGTTCACTAGATACTTAGATTGAGACAAAGTCCCTAACTTGTCCCACAAATCCTTTGTCGTCGCTTCCCCTAATACATTAAACAATACTAAATCTGAGTTAGACAATTGTATTGTGCTCTTCACCTTTCTATCTAATTTTTCCCAATCTTCTGTTGACATTTGGTGTCGTACCTAGATCTATAGTGATCCATTGATCTCTATCCACCAACAGATCCTCCATCTTGAGCTTCCACAACTCAAAACTTTGTCCATCGAATTTCTTGATCTCTATCTTTCCACTACTTTCCATCTTATTTTGCCACAAGAATTGATCACACGGATCTCCCACTATAACAAGGTCTACCACAAGCCTGAGAAAAATCCCTCAGCAGAAAAGGTGTCCCCTTGAATCCGAAACAACTCTGATATCAAATGTTGGAATCATGATTTTTGTTACACCAAAACCCGTAGGTGTTAGTAAACGGACGCATCTCCAGAGTTAATAGAACCACGAGAGGAAATTAAGAAAATGTCGCAAAACACTCGAGGAGGGCTAGTTTATCCAATGAGAGCATGTTTCCTCTTCTTCTTCTTCTTCTTCTTCTTTTGATTATTCATTTTTTTCATCTTCATATTCATTCTTTATTTGATCAGGTTGGTTGATATATATTGGTTTCTTTCTTTTGAGAGGTAAACCTTCATCCACCTTCATGTCCATGTTGTTAAAAATATTCCATGATCTTTTGTTATAGCTTCTATAGCATTCTCTCTTAGTTGAATATCCTCAAAATATTCCTTCATCATCTCTGGCATCAAACTTACCTAAATTGTCATCATTAATCTTGATGTAGCATTTGCTTCCAAAAATCTTGAAGTGCTTAATTGAAGTCAATTTTCCATACCACAACCGATATGGAGTCTTATCACCATTTGTTCTCAAGTGAAATTTATTCAATATGTGGATTGTTGTATGAACATCTTCAACCAAAAATGTGTTTGGAAGATTTCTATCAACTAATATATCTCAAGCAATTTGTTGCAACAATCTATTTTTCCTCTCCACCACACCATTTTGTTGTGGGGTGTTATAACTTGAGAATTGTCTCCTTATTCCAGGTTCTTCACAAAGATCATAAAATTCATTTGAGGTAAACTCCCCACCCCTTTCTAACCTTAGGAATTTTAATTTATAATCAGTTTGGTTTTTAACAAGGGCTTTAAATACTTTGAATTTATCAAAGACTTCAATTTTCTATTTTAAAAATGTAACCCATGTGAGATTGGTATAGTCATCAATAATCAACACAAAATATCATTCTCCGCTTGAGGTTTTAGTTCTTTAGGGTTCACATAAGTTTGTATGCACTAGTTGTAGAGGCCTAGTTGATCATTTTTCCTTGGTCTTGAATGGCACTCAAACTTGATTTGGTATGATTTACAAGTTGCGTTGCTTGGCTTTGAAATATTTGGAAAGTCCCTTACAACTATATTTTTGATGACCTTCACCATATGTTCAAATTTTAAGTGTCCCAACATTTTGTGCCACATCCAACTCTCATCAAGCTTTCCCAAACAACATTTATCATTTTCTTCATTGAGTATGTACACATTACTTGGAGTTCTCATAGCCTTTGCTACTACCTTCCCTGTGTTTGCCATTTTTATTTCACATCCTTTGGAGTGAAAGGTGACATCATACCCCTAGTCACACATCTAACTCACACTCAACAAATTGTGTTTGAGTCCATCCATAAAAAGAACAATATGAGTCTTGCTTCTTCTATTGTTCAAGCTAATTGTGCCTTTGCCCATGATTTTGCTTGGAGCATCATTACCAAAGGTAACATTGCATATCTTATCTTCTCTTAGTGACAAGAATTTACTATTATGACTAGTCATATGTGTTAATTCTTGCAGCTATGGTCGATCTTCACAATGTACAATTTGTACTTGTAAAGATAAAATATAAATTATATTTGTGATGAAAGAAAAATTATATTTAGCATGTTCTTCATGGCTTTTTAAAAAGAGGGAAATTGAATTTTTAAATTTAGGTTTTAGATGCCACAAGATGTCAAGTCATCCTACATGTGATCAAGTCAGCTTTTCCACAAGAGACACCCATTCAGACCCCTTCTAGTGCATACAAATAAGTGATTTATTCTCCATCAAAGGAACTAATTAGGATCCCTCATAAGATAAGTTTTTTCCCATTCTAGAGTGAATGAGACTTGAATAGAAGGGCCAAGAACAAGGAGAAGCTACCAGTGGAGATATCTAGAATGAAGAATCCCCTTGCACGTGTGGAGAAAATCCTACTGCAGGTCTGATATTTTTGAGATCAAGTCTGACTTTCTAAGGAGATAAAGTATGTTATTAAGTTTGAAGTTTCTATGGTGAGACTAAGGTCAAGTCTGAACCTTTCTATGAATAGAAGCAGTCCAAAACTCAACCTTATTATAGATCTTGATTGAGCTACTCAAAGAGGATTTTATGAACAAGAAAAGGAGGTCTGAATTGACATTTTTGTGGTTTTCTTATGATGGAATCATGTTGGTTATTGTGACCATAAGCTTGACTTTGATGTATCTCTTATTGAACTAAATATTTCTCTAACAAGAAGGTTGTTGGGCTTTTCCCCCAAGTGGGTTTTCCTAGGGTAAAAATATTGTGTTCTTTGTTTGGTTGTCTCTTCATGATCATATTGTCATAAATGCTATAATGTTGATGTTTTTTGTGTAATTTCTTAATGATGGAATTATAGATAAGATTGTGAAAAAGAACTAAATCATTAGAAGTAATTATCCGTGTAGAAGACACTATGAAAAATCAACCTATTGTAAAGGTATGGTTGATAATTTGTACTTGGTGTTGAATGACACTCAAACTTGCTTTCCAATTTGGCATGATTTACAAATTGTGTTGCTTGGATTTGAAATCTTTGGCAAGTCCTTGTGACTTTATTTTTTTTGACCTTTACCATATGATAAAATTTGAAGTGTCTCAGCCTTTTGTGCCACGTCCATCTCTCATCAAGCTTCCCCAAACAACATTTATAATTTTCTTCATTGAGTATGTACACATTACTTGGAGTTCTCATAGCTTTTTCCACTACCTTCCTTAGTTTTTTTGTTTTCATTTCACATCTTCTAGAGTGAAAGGTGACATCATACCCCTAGTCACACATCTAACTTACACTTGACAAATTGTTTTTGATTCCATCAATAAAAAGAGCAGTATGATCCTTTCATCTTCTATTGTTCAAGTCGATTGTTCCTTTTCCCACGATTTTTCTTGGAGCATCATTGCCAAAGATAACACTGCCTATCTTATCTTCTCATAGTGACAAGAATTTACTCTTATCACTAGTCATATGGTTGGAGCATCCACTATCCACATACCAATGATTTCCTTAGTTCTAGGCATATAAGACAATGTCACATTCTTCTTTATTTTCAGCTCTTTTCTTTTTCCATGTTATGGGTCCTTGCACTTGCTTTGTTTGAGGGGCTAATTTGATTGTGTTTTCTCTACATATAGCTACCTTATACCCATGATTGTGATAATTATAACATTCAATATCATATAGTAAATGAGTAAAAGGATTTTTTTTTTTTTGGATAATTCCTGTTAGGATTTACAAATACTTTGTCCCTATTCTTCAAGGGATGATAACATTCATTTATAATATAATTATATTTAAGATATTTTTTCTAGTGGACAACATTATGACCAAAATTTGTGCATGAATAATACTAACCATAAAACAAATTTTGATACCTATAAGTAGATGGTCTTTGAAGGAAAGATATTTTGATTCTTGGTTGATTGTCCCGATGAGGCCTCTACTTATTTTTGAAATCACCTTTATGGTTATTCAAATGATTGTAGTGTTCCCTTATTTGTCACTGTTGATTTTTCCTACTGTTTTCCTCAACTACCTTGTAGTTAATATCTCTTTTTTGTTGATGTTCTGAGTGATTACTTTCATTTCCTTCGTTATTGCTTCTTTTAAGCACTCCAATGTAGTTGATGGCTTATTTGCCTTCAAATTTCTTAACTTCTTCTTCTCCTCCATAAATAAGACCAATCTTAATGAGGGTATATCTCTGAATACTCAGGATTTCATCCAAATTCTTGGATCCTTTAATAAATCTTAGATTCTGGTTGAGTTGAGCTTGGGTCTTTTGTAGTTCTTTCCTAATAGAGATAACTTCATCCTCTAGCTTCTCACAGTTGTTTTAAAATAGTGTCTTCAATCTTCTTGGCTTACTCTAACTCCACCTTCAGAAGAAGAAGTGGTGAATCTTAAGATTCATCTTTCTCTTTTTCATATTTCATCAACAACTCTTTCTGCTTCTTGTTCATTTTCTTAACCCTTTGTATTTCTTCTAAGGAACTAACTAGTTCTCCTTCAAAATATACTACAACTTCTTCTTCATTTATGTCACAATCATCTTACCCTTCATCTTGGGGTTTTGATAGCCATGAGCATGAAATCATTTGGTCTTTCTTCATCAGAAGATTACTCATCCTCATCCTATGAGGAGCCATTGTCCTCTTGGGTATAGAAGTTCTTCTTCTTTTAGTTTTTTTCCTTCTTGAATCTCTTATAATTATCCTTTTCTTTACTATCATATTCATTATTTTCTTTCTTATGTGGGCATTTAGATGCATGGTGACCTACTTTTCCACACTTGAACATTTAAAAGGCAACTTACCTTTGTATCTTCCAGGCCCTCTCTTCAATCTTCTGAAAAACTTGGCTTCTTCTTCATTAGACCCATAGCTTAAGTCTTCTTGATCTTATTTAGCCTTCTTATAATCTTTGAAGGTTTCTTCCTTTAATGTAGATCTTCCTTTTGAGGTTCTCATTTCATAGTAAGTTAATGGTCCATGTAGTTGATCCATTATTAATGTGTTGATATTTTGCATCTCCTCAATAGTTGATACTTTGGCATTGAATCTAGCAGGAAGAGATCTCAACACCTTTTGAACTACAAAGGAATCATCCATAGTTTCATCAAGACCTCTTATGGTGTTAACTATTTCATCCATGCAAAGAAATAATTTGGCTATGTCCTTGTCCTCATTCATATTTAGTGATTCAAATTGCATTTTATAAACTTGGAGTTTAACCTTCTTTACCTTGTTGTCACCTTCATGGTAATTCATTGACTTAGCCCATATCTCTTTGGATATGTCCCGGTGCATGAATTTAACAAATTCAAATTCATGCAATCCACTTAGGATAAGAAAATTTCATGCCTTATAAAAAAATCAAGCTTATCATCTCTATAAACTAATATATATTTCTTTTTTTAACCATTCAATACTGCATCCCAGACATCTACACCAACGGTATTATGTAAGTTCTCATTCTTACTTTCCATAATTCATAATTTGTTTCAGTGAATATAGAAGCTCTGTTAGTGAAACTTCCATCTCGATTGGCCATGTTTTAGATCTAGATCAACCTTCTGATTATTAGACTAATGTAAAAGGAACCCTCTTTGATACCAATTATCAGAAACCAAGAAAATGTTAAGGGGGGGTGAATCAATATTTATAACTTTTAACAATTACAGTTGTGCAACAATCACATAAATACTGAACATAGGATATTTATGTGGAAACCCATATGGGAGAAAACCACAAAAAATATTTTATAATGTGAATGCAAGCATCAACTTCAATTTGCATCATATTATGTAGGCACCAATCTATACGAGGCACCAACCCCCTTTTTATTTGCAAGAACCTACTCATTCGAAGTACCAATTCCCATTTTTTTCAGGCATCAACATATTCGAGTCACTAACCCCATGACCTTTATAGGCACTAACCAGAAGGATACTCCAATACCCTAATATACAAGCACCTACTTTCTCTGCCTATTAGATCCCTCTTTAATTCATTTTCAAACTTATATTTGAGGCTCTATAATTATAATATCAAACCAACATTAATGTTATTTCTCATATTTTCTTCCTTTCTTTGATCTTTTCTCCTATTAATTTCTCATATATTCATATTTTTTCCCTTTTTTTTGTATATCAGCTTCATTTCTATGCCTATTTTCACTCTCAACCTTTACTCATACTGTGTTTCATATTTGCAGTAATTCACTCATACACTCTTCAAATCTATGTTTTCTCATTTGTGGAATAGCTCCAAAAAAAATCAAAGTTGTACTTGTATACTCTTCATTGCCAAAATCAGTCCAGGGATCACTAGGCCCAAAACAAGAACATACACTACCAGGCTTTACTGCAATCCCGCCAAAATTTTTCAAGGGATTCCTAGGCCCAAACAAGCTTGGATTCCTATGAATTTCTTCACCAATACCTTAAGGAATTTTCCTATCTCCACCATCAGGCTTTACCACCAAAATCGGTCAAGGGATTCCTAGGCCTTTGGGAATTCTCCTGAGACCACCTCACCCAGTTCAAAAACCATTTGGAAATCCAAAGCTCAACAAAATGAAAGAACTCCATCTCACCATGGCTATTCAGAAATTGCAAGGAAAGGTTGAAAACATTGTCCCACCTGGCAAAACCCATGCCAATAACAACAAGAAAACAAAATACACACATGCATGTACGATGCATGCCAAAACTAGCAAGGAAATCATACATGCAACTTGATACCTGCAAAGCAATTCTATTGTAGCTTCTTGATCCAACTATTCTTTGCTTGATCCTTTCTTTCCTTTTCTTTTTTGTCCTTCCTTTGCCTTCCTTTGTCCAATGCTAGAGTGCTCCAAGAATGCTCTAAGTGTGAAAAACTGTGAGTGAGAGAATAGAGAGAGATCCAAGCTAAAACTGACAAAAGGTTTCACACACTGAAAAATGTTGTGAACTAATCCTCAGATGCCTTTATCATTGAGGCCTCTATTTTCTTCAATTTCCTCTATTTTTCCTTCAATTTTCCTCACATGAAATCCTGTGACCTTTCACCTTCCTTTTCTCCTATCTTCCTTTACTTTCATAAATAAATTCCAATTAATGCCTCTTTACTTTTTCAATGCCTTTGCCAATATGTTTACCAACTTCCCTTAGCATAATAAACCAAATGAACACCAACTAGGATGTTTTCCACAACATTCAACTTGGATTACGTGTCCCATGACCTTGGTCTTATTTTTCCTTTATTAACTTTATTACATGAACTTTTAACCTGGGGTTATTACATGCCCCTCCCCCTTAGGGAACACTATCATCGGTGTTCTATGACACCTATATCCAACAAGACCACTGAAAACGAAAACATACTGCCCATGGAGCTTCATAACTTAACTTGATGCAATATTTACAATGAAAAATCTGGTGAAAAGGAAACTAGCATGAAAACAATGACAACATAACAACCATACCACTTATAGGAGCTTTATAACATAGCACATTATGGTATTTATAATAACAACCATACATAAATATGTACATATACCAAAGCTCATTTTCCTTCACTAAAAAATAATGAAGGATACTTAGGCTGCATCTGATCATCCATCTCCTATGTAGCTTCATCAGACCCAAAGTGCTTCCACTACACTTTAACTTGCTCAATTTCCCGATTCCAAAGCATTAGTAGTTTCCACTACAAAATTCACTGAGGTTCCAGCTGGAATTCTCCCTCTGGCTCCACCTGCAATATAGACCAATCAATCACATGATCAACATTTTTCACATATCTTTTAATCAATGAAACATGGAAAACATTGTGGACTTTCATTGTCAAAGGCAATGCAAGGCTGTAAGCCACTAGTCAATTACTTTCAAGGATCGTAAAAGGTCCGAAATATTGAGGTGCCAACTTGGCACTTGATCCAATCCTCAAGGAGATCTTCTTGAGCTTGATGTGCAAGTACACATGCTCCCCAACCTGAAACTCCTTAATACCTTGTGTTGATCTACATAACGTTTATGTTTATCTTGTGCTACCTTTATATTATTCTTGATAACCTGCATTTCCTATTTTGTTTCTGCCAACATGTTCAGTCTAGTCAATACCATGTTCACTGGATCACTCCAGTTGATGGGATTATTACAACTTTGCCAATAAAGTGCCTCAAACATACTCATCCTCAGTGACTACTGATACCCATGGTTGTAAGAAAATAAAACCAGTGGAAGATACTCCTCCCACCTCCTCTGCTAGTGCATAACATACATCCTCAACATGTCCTCCAAAATCCTATTGACCCTCTCTCTTTGTCCATCTATCTGCAGATGATAAGTTGTACTAAAGGAAACAATTGTACCAAAACCTATAAATAACTCCTTCCATAAGCTGGAAGTGAACTTGGTATCTGTTTCTGACACAATCTTCCTAGGAATTCCATGTAACCTCACTATATCCTTGATGAAAACTTGTGCTACCTCACTAGTTGAATAAGTAAACTTAACCACTATGAAGTGAGCTACCATTGTCAACCTATCAACCACAACCACAACATAAGCATGCTGTCTAGATGTCCTCGGAAAACCTATGATGAAATCCATAGAAATGACCTCCTATTTCCATTCCATAATCAGAATCAGCTATAGTAAACCATCTATATGCTTCTATTCTTCATTTACTTGTTGACAATCCAAACACCTGTCGACAAACTCAGTTACCTCCTTCTTCAGATCGGGCCAGTAGTAAAACTTCTTAACCGTTGTCAATGTCTTTTGATATCCCTAGTGACCTGAAGATGGCTTAACATAAAATTCCCACAAGATAAGCTTTTTGAGTTCATTGTTGTCCGACACATAGATCTTATCCCTAAATTTGACCAAACCATCTATTGTGGGAAGATAATCCACATCTTGTTCACCTGTACCTATTGTTGTAATCTGTTCCTAAGCTCCCTATACATGTCACCCTACTATCTTACCTGTAAAATCATATCATGTAAATATGTCACACATGAGCTCATAGCTCCTATGTGATTAACATGTACTCTTCTGCTAAGAGAATTTGCAACCCTGTTCTATCTTCTCTTAATGTACCTGATCTCGAAGTCAAACTCACTAATTGTGGCCAACCATCTAGCTTGTCTGGCATTCAAATTAGGTTGGTCAAATAAGTATCTCAATCCACTATGATCACTCATTAATACAAACCTCCTACCAAGAATATAGTGTTTCCATTTCTTGAATGCATGAATGATCATTGCCAACTCAAGATCATGCATCGCATAATTCTGTTCGTGCTCATTCAGTTTCCTTGAATCGTAACATACCACCTATCCCTGTTGCATCATGACTCCACCAAGTCCTCTCTTGCAAGCATATGTACACACCACAAACTCTTTGTCTAGATCTGCAATCTTTAGAAATGGAGCATTTGTAAGCAATTTCTTCAACTACTCAAAACTAGCTACACATTCCTCTATCCATTCAAATTTCTTTCATTTCCTCTACAATGATGTAATAGGATAGAAAATTTGTGAGAAGTTTCTAATGAAACACCTGTAGTAACTGGTGGGCTCCAGTATTGCAGCAATAATGCTGCAATTCCTGGGACTCCCTTCTGTACTTTTATCAACCCAGTAGTTCGTAACAAACTTGGAAGCGACAGTGCTATATGCACAAGTACTAGCTCTTGCCGTAGGTTGTCACTTGATCAACTGGCACAAGTCTGCTAGGAGCTTAAGCCAACTTCTATGAGCTCTTAAAAGAATATTTTAACTGTGATGGATGAAAGATAACTCAAAGGAGGCTAGTCTACTTGCATAAAGAAGTTGAAAGCTGGAAAAGAAATGCAAACCCTAGCAAACCCTAGTTTTACCAACTAACCCTACTGGTGCAAGAAAAGAGATGAACGCTGCTGAAATGGATTCCATTGACTCTTGGAAAGGTAAAATGCATGTTTCTAAGATACTTCTGAAGTAAAATATGAAAGAAAACATCTTTTTGTATTTTTGAGTAATTTTGCAGAATTATTATGCATGTGCTTTAACTGTTTTTTACTGTGCAGAGTTTGATTGATGAAAGGAGATGGGGTAGGCACTTGCAGGTGGTTGGGAAGGTGAGAAGAGGGCCTAAGGGGTCCCTAGCACCCTTCTAGAGAGTTTCACAGCAATCAGATCTCGAGAAACTTCCCACGTGATCTTCTACAGGAAGTCTACAGGGGTTCTACAGGATGTTCTACAGGAAGAGCCGAGAGAGGATTTTTGAGGGTTGATGGAGGAAAACAGGTGGGAAAGTGGAAATGGAGGTTGGATGAGGCTATGAAGAGGTCTAGGACCTAGTAAATGAGGCTAAGGAGTGATTAGGGTGATTGGATTCGTCAAGGATGGAGGGAGCAATGTTGCACAAGAATGTAGAAATTAGGTCAAATTGGAGAAGTGTGGTAAATGAAGGGAAGGAATCTGGAAGTTGGGGTTGGAGCAGGTTGTATGATGAAGGAAGGATAGGTAGGGATGTATTACAGGTGATCTGCACACTATTTCTCAAAACTAATCAAACAAAGACTATGCAAACCGAAGATCTAGCTATCTTGACCTAATTTGACCTAGAAACCCAGCAATCATGATGAACAGAACTTTATTGGTAGAAAATCATATAACATAACTATGAAAATGAAGTAGGAACAAATCTAGGCATGTAATCACAATTGGCATCAACTTCTGCACTAAGAATCTAATACTAGCAATTGCATGAAGAAGCAAGAACAGCGTTTTTGTCGCAGCAAGGACACCTTGGTCTCAACTCATGGTCTCGAGGAGGGAGAGGTGAGATCAAGGGTTGCTTGATGGCCTTTTTCAAAGATCTTTTCTGTTACCAACCTATCAAATCAACCTAAACATGAAAATCTATTTCAATCATCAAACATGACCTAAGTAACAAAGCAATATGTTAATCTAAGTAGCAGAAACATATACAAGTACACAAAAGGAGGTACTGGCACTTGGGTTGGACCGAACCCCAAGAGCTACAGCCTCCTAAGAAAAAGCTCAGAGTTGATGCAAAATGAAACTGATCTCCATTACTCAAAAAATAACCATGTCACAAAAATGTTTACAGCAAAAGCTCCAAAATGGGCTAAAAGGCAAAGCAGCACTAAAGTGCGAAAATACAATTGTTCAAAAGCTAACCTATGAAGGCTGGAATCCTTCCTATTTATGCACTATGAGGACCTCCAACAGCCCTCCTTCACTCAAGGGGCTTGGCTGCTCAGAACTGCAAGTCATCAGCCACTTCACAAAAGCTGCTCAGCTGCCCTTGGGGATCATCTTCAGTGGGCTGCTGAACTCCGAGATGATGGTGGAGAACTCGAGGAAGGGGCCATTTAGTGTAGGAGACACCCTTCCTACAAATCCTCAACCTTGTTCCCTTGTGTTTGGCTGTCAAATGGCTCATAAATGCTTGACCTTGGTCCAAAAGATGTCCAAAAATTTGCAATAAGCACGTATTAGACTTCATGGTCAAGTGACTATTCTCATTCATTCAATTAACATAAATATACTCAAAAGCATGCATAAACTATTAAGAATGGTGGATTAACAGAGAACAATAGGCAAAATGAGTCCAATAAGTTACCCATTTTTGGGGCTCCTCATCACCCCCATGCTAAATGTGTTGCTCATCCTCTGAGCAACTAATCCAGCTCATCATCTTTGATTGCTTTGACTGCATCTCTAATATCCCAAGCCTCCGAGGTGATGTCCTCTTCTTGGTCATGAAATCCTACTTTTCTCTCTACTTCCTCCTGTTAGAGTCGGTCTGTTCAGCCCTTCATCAGAGATCAAAACCTCTTTTGTTGCATTTCATGTTTAGGTGTCTCATTCAGCTCGATCATCTGTATTCCACTAGGGGCATGCCATAATTTGACGGGAAGATCTTGTCATTCATTACCTCTCATGCCTTGCCCTGTTGGCTCAGGTCTGTTCATTAAAATCAAGTTTTAAAGTCACTTACAGTCCTGTTTTAGTCTCTTGATCAGCAAGTCATCTCAGTCACTAGGTCTAGGGTTTAGTCTTCAAAATGACTAATAACATCTGTAGGCATATGAGGGGGGTTTCCAAATAAGTTTTCATCGCAAAATTTCATCGTTATATCGCTTGATCATGACTTTTCTTCAAAACTCTATTTTGAAGAAAATTGTCATTTCTGTCATGTAATTGTCAAAGTTTTTCAATTGTGAAAATCTTCAGGAGCCACCCTGATCCTTTGCCAAAGTTCTAGCCATCCATTCCCTGCAAAAGAACAGACAGAAAGGACATCATCAGCCCAGAAATCAAAGCAAATAGTGAAGTGTCAAATGTTTCAAAGCACTACAACATTGGATTTTTTCAAAACAAAAATCAAATGTCATGGGTACAAATATAATTTTTTGTGATCCAACAATCCAGGGAGGAACATATTCTGGTTAATTGTCATTGGAGGTGGCTAGATGCTTGTCCACATCTTGATTCTTCTACTTCTACAATTGAAAAAGTGGATATGGCGAACAGATAGGCCCAAATCTGGTGCTCTGGTGATACAGAGATTTGAGATGTTTTTTGTTGATACTTGCACTGCCATGTATATGCTATGCACCTACATTTCTCATAAAAGATGGATTATTGGTGCCCTACTGCTAGATTGTGGAGATCATCCCTGTTTCATGTGAAGCAAGATTTTTGGCTTTGTGTTTGGTCCTTCTGGCTGCAGATCATGCTGCTTTTCACCATAAGAATATTGGATTTTTCATGATTTGTCTCCTTCTTCTCAACTTTATAGCTCAATTGATAAATGAATGGCATGCTCCCACAAGACAGCCTTTGAACTTACCACCAACAAATGCATCAGTCATATCAGGCTTGAAAATGATGGGTTGTGGCTTGCTGATGGTCATAACGCCTCAAAGGTTATGGAAAGATTGTGCCGGCCTTTCCCCCTCGTCTGCAAAGAAAAGAGAATCAAGTGAAGCTTAGCAGATCTCCCTCCCATGCAGAGAGGACTTCACTATGGATAATGATTCTTTGACTTCATCAGTTCCAACAAAAATATGTTCCAAGGTAAAGAAGCCGAGGTGAATTGTGAAGAAGCTGAAACTGAGAGTTTAAAGCTGAGATTGTGTGTTTGGAGTGCGCGCGGCACATTGGGAGAAGGCGCGACGCATTGGGAGGTCGCGGCGCACAGGGCCTCCTGCCACTGTGTATTTTCCAACGAACGTGACGCACATGGTGCGCGTGGTGCATTGGGCCTGCCACATGGCGCATACAGCTAGAGGCTCGAAACTGCTCACAATTCCCCCAGATTGCCAATAACGCGCACGGATTTTCCAGATTTGGAAAAGAAGGGAGCGAGATCCACTTGCATCCAGTGTTACGGCATGTTTTAGTTATCTTCCAGGACCATTGTCGTGTGTTAAATTTGGTTTATCGAAGATGAGGCGTATGCTGCCATTTTCTAGTCGATGTTGTGAAGCCATAAGTCTTTCATGTCTTGCTTGCCATGGTGTAAATAGTCGATCAGAGTCATTCAGGAGCTACTCAGTTTCAGATTCGGATGGTGAAGGACGATGTGGAGCAACAAAGAACTGCTGGAGGAGGACTCCCATGAAAGAGCCAAAGTGGAAATGTGGAGGAGCAACGTAGATAAAATTGAAGGCAAACTGTGTGTAAATTTTGGTGCACGGCGCGTTGGCTAAGTGGCACGACGCACTGGGCGTGCGCGGCGCATAGGGCCATTTTCCACAGTGTAAAATTACACGTGCGCGGAGCAAATGGTGTGCGCGGCGCGTTGGGTTTGGTGCGCGACGCACAGGCCTGAAACGCTAATTTTCAGTCATTGCTCCCTAAAACACAAGTTGACTCAGTTTTTTCTGCTCAAATGAGATATGAAATAACAGGTGACCCTTTATATAATGAAATCGACCCATACTTCATGGATATTGTTAATTCTTCATATAGTTATTGATGCAGGAGCATCAAGGGCATTTTTATTTGTAAATATGTTAGAAAAGGGGGTGTGACAATTTTTTAATATTATTAATTAATTTTTTATTTTAAATAAAATAGGAGGAAGTGAGGATTTTGTAAATATCCTTTTATTAAATAAAAGGATATAAGAGAATTTGGTTAGTTAAGGAGATAAAGGGATAAGATTCTAGATAATAGGATTTGTTGAGATATTTTAGTGATATTGAGATATTAAGGGGATTGAGCATTAAATTAGATCATTTTTAAAATTGTATAAATTCATCAAGCCTCCAAGGCATGGGAGGGGAGATTGTGAGTGAGTGTGAGTAGAGAGTGAGAGGTTTTCTGCTTGGACGCCTTCGGGCAGTTTGTAAAGGGCCATCAATTCCGAATATCTGGCCAACAAAAGTTTGTAAGTAATTTGTTTTGTTTCAAATTATATATATATACACTGGTTGATTGTGAAAGTTGTATGTGTATAAATTGAGGTATCAATCATTAGAGAGATCAACTGAATTTGTAAGATCGATTTATACTCAATAGCTGGAAGGATTGATGTTAATATGACAATTGTTAAATCCATGTGAGAGCTTATTTTTGTTGAGTGAATGGTTGTTTATATCGATCTGTAATGAAAGGAAGAGAGCGCCAGTGAAGCTGTGAGCTTCATAATAAACCAAGAAGGCTCGAGTTAACTTCTGCAAAAGCGTTGGAGGCGGTGGTATGGTCGATTGACAGTTTGAACAAATCGATGTGTTTGAATGAGCGTTGCATAAATTGTGGATTTAAATCCCTGTTTGCGTTGTTCCAATTTGAAATCGAGTCTACGAGTCTATGAGTGTCCTGAACGCTGTCATTAGAATGTGCCAGAATGAATGTATAGTTTGAAGTGTTAAATTGAACGTTGTTTATGTTAATTGATGATGGCTCGAGTGCAAATTGTTGGCATAATTTACATAGCACAGTTTTAAAATCGATCTGTTGGGGTATGGAACCAGAAATTAATGAATGCGTTAACCCTGAACTGATCTTGTTGCTGGAATGTTAATTAACGCAGAATTCATCTACTTGCCAGAAGGATGGTTGTCACTTCAGAATTATTTTGCAGAATAGCCAGCATTATTAAATCCAAGACTGCGTTTATATATGTTTGAATGTTTCATAGTTGCAGGGGGGAATCGATTGGATAGCACTGGAATGAAATCGATTGAATGTTTTAATAAAGGACGCAGGTTATTGCAGAGAGCTGAATAGCAGTGGGTAGACAGAGTCTGGAAATGGCGTACATAACATACAGTAAATGCAGAATCGATCTACAGTGATGAAAAGTGCATAGTAAGGAGTTGAAGAGCGCTGCTGAATTCTGGAAAGGTATGTTGTGGCTTAAATCTGAGTTTATAGTTGCCATAGCAGAAAACTGTTTGAAGAAATGGGTGAACGAAGTTAAATGCAATGAAATGGAGTTTTGTAATTGCCAGATTGAGATTTAATACATGGGCGCATTTGTTTTATGGAAAGTTTATTTGAAATCCGGTATTAAAACCCATATGTGAAGTGATGGGTAGAATGCGTTGAATAATATGCTGGTTGTTGAATATGTAAGGTGAGTTTCAATGTTACTTGAAATGATGGTAGCAGTATGAGATTTCATATCAGAATGCATGAAATCAATCTACATCAGTAATTGGTAAGTTGAATTTTTAAGAGGGCAAATGTGCATACATTGAATATGATGTGATTTTGAAAGGGCAAGGGCGCATAATATTGGAATTTATGAGCTAAGCGTTGGTTGTGTATTTTCTTAACTAGTTCATATGTTAAGGCCAGAATCAATGGTTAAGATGTGGGCACATCAAAATTGGGTTTTTATACTTTCCAAGTACTGAATTGAGTGCATTGAAGTGAGGATAAAATCCAAGTCTTTGGGTTATGAGAGTATGGTTTGTATTTGGAAATGATTGTGTGAATTTGCCAGGAAATGAAAGGTAAGCTTCCGCATATTAATTGAGATTACAAATGGTAGAAATTTGCCGGATATTGGGGTTTTAATTTGGGAAAAGTTGAAATGCATATTTAAATGCATGGTAGACTAAGATTCTGGGGTTTGCAGGCTATCCCTACATCATTTTTGGTATCAGAGCTTGGCTCTGTTGAAATGAAAAATGTTTATTTTCTGAATGAGGACAAGAAGGTTTGTTGAACTGAAATGTATTTTTGAATGTGTGATGAATGATGAAGATCAGATTTTAAATCTGATATGCAGCATACACAATTGCAAGTGAACAGGATGGCAGAAGTAAATGGAGACAAGATCCTGCAAGATCTTAAAGGTGAGATGATTTCCTGATTTGAAATTTATGATTGAAGTTTATGGTTGCAGACAAGATGATGGCAGTGAACCTGGCATTCAGCTAAAGGCTGGATAAGGAGGACCATTGCAGTGTCCTGAAGAAGAAGGAGAGTTGAAGAGATAGCCTAGAGAGTGAGCAGAGGAGAATGCTCAAAGAGGTTCCAGAGGCAGTGAACCAAGTACTTACCAAAAGACTGAGTGAGGAGAGCTTGGTGAGGTAAGTGGCGGCAAGACAGGAGAACTTGTTGCAGAGGCTAGTGCAACTCATGATGAGTGAGAAACTCATGGAGGAAATGATCATGGAGGATCAGAGAAGAGGTTCAGAAGAATGCCACAGAGGTGAGATGACTGATGAAGTCCGAGAAAGAGAAATTGCAGTAATGAAGGTACAATTGCAGGTACTAGAAGAATGGCTGCAAGAGCAGGAAAACCAGAATAGAGGATGGATCTTTCCACTGAAGGGGAAGAGAGTGATTTGGCGACAATTGCAGATGAAGTTGAGGCAAATTGTGATTGCCTTATTGAAAAAGGAACTTAGAGTTCTTGAGCCAGAGTTGGAATTTGAAGATTCCACATGCAGATTTGTTCAGAAAGATGTGTTGGAGGAAGCAATCAAGACTGAAAAGTCTTGTGATTTTAAAACTGATAAGTTGTGTATGTTTGCAGGTAAAGTACAGGGAGATGAGCAAGCTTTAGAGTTTGTTCAGGAGAGAGAATTGAATCTGAAGATGGTTCAGATCAATGCTGAGATAGCAAGATCTCAGGAGGAGATGAAGATGAAGGAGTCTACTCAGAATGTTGGGGCAGAAAGAGAAAGACCAGCTGATGATTGGTCAAGAGCTGGTGAAGGTATGAAGTATTT